>CM052539.1:163663984-164227106 GCA_028533065.1 Trachops cirrhosus | reverse complement strand
TATGCCTAGTAGTATCGTTTTTCAAAGTGCACATGAAAATTATACTTTTATGAGTAATACTCTAGTCTCTCCATGCTTAAAAACACTGGTAGTGTGTGTATTTTTTCATTGTAGCCATTTGGAATTGTATATAATCGTGTCTCATTGTGGTTTTAATCTGCAATTCCTTGATAATTAATTAGATTTATCCCTGTTTCATATGCTTATTGTCATTTGGATTTTCACTTTGGTGAATCCCTACTCTAGCATGGTCCACAATTTTGAAGTGATTGCCTGCCTGCCTTTTATTATTGGTCTGTAGACTCTCTCTCTGTATTCTGGATGTGGCCCCATGTGAAATATATGTGCTACAAATACTTTCTCCCACTTTGTGGTGTACAGTGCACTCTATTAATGATGAATTTTAATGAACAGTGATCCTTAATTTTAATATGGTCATTTGTCTTTCTTTTTTCTTTGTCTTCAGCCTTTTTGAACACTGTTTAAGAATTCCTTGCCTACTCAAGTTTATGAATATGTTCACTTATGTTTTATTCTAAAAGCTTTATTGTTACTTTTCACATTTAAATGTACAATCCATCTAGCAATATATATACAAAGCATAATTTGCCTTGTCTAAAGAGGTTTGTAGCAGAAATTCAAAGGTGGTTTTGCAGTTGAAAATCAGCCTAGTGTACCATAGTATTAGGGGAAAATAGGACAAAATTATATGGCCACATTAATAGATGCAGAAAAGTATGTGCTCAAGTTCAGCACAATATAATAAAACACACAAACACACACACACACATTCTCTTAGCAAATGAGGAAAATAAAAGAACTTTCTAAATATGATTTTAAAAATATATATAAAAATAAATGCTGCAGACATTATACTTGGTGATAAAATGCTGAAACTGTCCCCCAGAAATCAGGAAAACAAGATAAGGATGCTGCTATCACAACTTCTTTCAACATTTTACTTGAGGTAATTCTGTGTAAGAAGTAAAAAAAAGATTTACTGTAAAGAAAGATGTGAAACTGCCTTATTCTTAGATGACATGATTATCTGTCTAGGAAACCTAAAAAATTGCATACTATTAGGATTAATAGGAAATTTTTTTCCATGGATACTATATCAACAGATATTACATGAACAGACTAACTGTATTTCTATATGCTAGAAGCAAGCAAATGGAGATTAAAATTTTAAAAAGTCACTATCTATAATTACATTAGAAAATTAAAAATATATATGCAAGATACATAATGCCTCTAACTTAAAATAACAACATTTTTAAAAAAAATTTCATCTATTTTTTTCTAAATAGATGAAGGGAAGGAAAGGAGGAAGAAAGGGAGGGAAATATCAGTGTGTGGTTGCCTCTCACACGACCCCCTATTGGGGACCCACAACCCAGGCATGTGCCCTGACTGGGAATCAAACTGGTGACCCTCTGGTTCATAGGCCAGCACTCAACTCATGGAGCCACACCAGCCAGGGCTAAAATCATAAAGTATTTTTGACCTAAATAATGAAGGCATATACCATGGTCATGGATTGGAGGATTCAAGTCAAAGTCACTTATAGTTCTAACTCAATCAGAATCAAAATCCCTGTTGTTTTTTGTTTGTTTGTTTGTTGGTTGGTTTTTGGAAGGAGCAAACTGATTCTAAAATGTATTTTGAAAAATAAAGATCTAAGAATATCCAAGACAGTCTTAAATGAGAACAGAACTGGAGAACTGTCATAACTAGATTTAGTTAAGGTAATGAAGTATTGGTTCAGGTATAGATATATAGAACCTAGTAAGTGGAATGTAGTAAAAAGTTTAGAAAAAATTACCCTCTTACTATACAAGGTCAATTGATTTATGACAAAGGTCATCCTACTGTGCAGCGGGCATGTAATGGTCTTTTCAATAAATGACAGTGGGTCCTTTAAATATTTATATATGGAAAAAAGTTTCACTTCAACTTCACATCACACACAGAAATTAAAACATTTTAAATTTAAGAATACAAAGGTATGTATTTTTTTCTAAAAAAACAGTATTCTTTTTATCAGTCAAGAGAATCATGTTTTAATTTGTTCATTTGTTTTTGCTTTACCTACATGGGAATTCAAGAATAAAGCATGTCTGATTACAGTAATTTTCTTTAATCTAAGGATTTTAGCATGACTCTCTTGTCCATTTTATTGCATGGTTATTATTTCTTCATCCTTGCTTTAATGATTCTATTTTATGGGTCTCTCATTTTGTATAAGTTATTTTAAATCCCTTTTTGGAAATAGACATGGTATAAATAATGAATAAATCAATCAGTGAGGCAAGTTAAACTCCTTTTGAAATTTTGAAGCCTGATTGAATTGTCAAAAAGAATGATAGCTCATATAGTAATTCTAGTAATTGAGCTTTGATAAAATTACAACTGTCCAACACCATATTGCTAATACATATTATGCTTATAAATATTACATGGAATGTTCTTTAAATGTTAACATATGTGTCAGTATTAAAAATAAGTAGCATTTACATGGAGAAAGAATCTACTTTTTATAAACTGCTTGTAATATATAATTGGCCAAAAAAAATAAGTTGTTCCTCTTAGACCTCCTATGGGAAGACTATGTGGGGAGAAGGAATAGCTGTTTGAAGGTAGGAAGTGTAATACTGACAAGTCTTTCAGTTCTGTTAATAAGTAAGAAGACCATAGGCTTTAGAGCTACCAAACCGACCTGTGTAGGAGTCCAGCACTGCCATCTATAACTGTGTGATCCTTGGACAAGTCACTTGACCTTTCTTAAGTGTCAATTTCTTTATATCCAAAGTGGGGATAATAATTCCCACCTCCTACAGGCCTGGCCCCACGTATGGCTGACTACATGCATGAGATGGATTTTTGTTGCAGAGTGTTGTTTTTCTAAGTCTTCATATCCATCCTTTGAAAACTTGATCTTGAGATTCTAAAAGAGAATAAAATTTGGACTCTTATATGAAACAAGCTGGCTGAATATGGAATAGGTCAAGTAGTGGAGCAGGTTCGAAACCCCGATGATGTGGGGCCCATAAAAAATTCTGAAGACTATGTGCAGCCCATGAATGGCAATGAGGACCAGGGGAGTTGTAACCTCTGAAACTGCAGACGCTGCTGCTGTACGGAGAGGCCCTATGGCGCTGGCAGGCTCTCTGAGCTCCCACTCCACCCAGCACACATGGCAATAAAGTGCAACACGTGTCCCCCATGTCAGAACTGTAGCTCCATCCTCAAAATACCTTTTTCCTGACTTTTCCAGTCTGCATTTGGGGAGGTCATTTAAGACCTTGAGTCTTGTCTTTTTCTGGGTTAAGATAATGTCCCCCTCAGATCTCTGTGTTTGGGGAAAACTCTGTCACAGTACACTTCCCAGAGAGGTTTTTTGTTTGTTTGTTTGTTTGTTTGTTTGTTTTTTGTTTGTTTGTTTTCTGTTTTGTTTTGGTTTGATTTGGTTTTTTGTCTGATTCAGAATGCCCAGAGGGAACCTTTGATCCCAAATGTAAGCTCAGCAGCCAAAACCGGAATCAGGATGTCTGTGGTGGTGTGAGAAGTCTGCACATGCTCAGGAGGATGCACAGGGGCGGTGTGTGGAAAAAGTGACGTTTCCTTTTTTCCCACTTTAGTCTGGTTGCTAATGTTTTGGGGTCCCATCATCTTTGGGCAAAAGCAGATCTTGTCAGCAAACTGGAACCAAAACCCTGTGGTGCATGAAGTTTCTAGGTTTTTGTTCCCTTCTATTGGCATTTGCAATGGTTTTATTTGACTATTTCCATTGTTTGGGTGACCAGAGCATCATATCCAGATGCAAATAAGGGAGTGTTTTCAATATTTAATATTAAGCCATCACTCCTCCCCTTACCCCAGGAATCTGCCATCTCTGCTAACAAAACAGGGTATATTCTTGTAAGACAGGGAGTAGAATAGCAATATTTTTTACTTCAACAGAACCTTGTTCTCCTAAGAATCCTGTATTCCTTAAAGAGGTTATATAGATTATAAAATACAGATTAATGTATCTGTATATTATCTGTAAAACCAGCCAAATGAAAATACACCAACAGCTAATGTCATCTTAAAATCTCACTATAAAAAGAAAAGTCTAGAGTAGATACTTCAGTGAACAAATCTAGGGAAGTTCAATTTTACTTGGTTATGAGAAGTTTATAAGCATGCAAATGTCTAAAATTAAGCAATGCTAGAGAAAAAATAAATTCGCTTTTCAGAAATGATTACAGTCTATATGTGAATTTGCTATCCCACAGTAATTTGCTAAACTGAAGGAATTATTTTGGATTGAATTCGTTACATAGCTCATGCATGAAATGATCCGTTGCTTGTTCTTGTGAAGTTGTTTTCACACTACGAAACAGCAGAGGGGGGAAATGTATTCTATGTGAGGCATTGTAAAAACACTGAAAGCTCTGACTGAGGTTTTTTGTAGAGGTATCTAAATGACTCCAACTTGTCATTTACACTTTATGGGCCAGTAATTGTTAAGCCAAAATCTCAGATGCTTAGCTTTCCGAATGATCTCTTGACATACAATGGGTACAGAAACTCACCTCCAACTCCATGAAACTGTCACTCACGTGATTACACTGCCACCATGTGGTTTTAAAGATCCCTTTCAATTTTCAAAAAACATTAAAAGAAATGGTCTCTTAGTTACAGAAAGAAATCTAAGTAACTGTCTCTATTTTTCCTGTTTGTTTGTCTCTGTTAGAATTCTGCAGGTGATCTAAGGGTTATCCCAGGTTGTTAAAGGGGGCATAGCAACTTATATGTAGCAGTACAGGTACTTATTTTAATAATTCTGCATAATTTGTCGGGGATTCAGCTTCTGCCCAGTGATTTCCATCAGGATGCTTGCTAGCAGATACCACTTTCATTCACCTTTTTTGCATAAATCTGGTATTTACAGTAGCCATAGAAATCTAAAAATTCTCTATAGTTGTCTATAGTCCAGTGAATCGCAAACAAAAGTCCCCAATCCAGCAGGATCAGCATTCCGTGGGAACTTGTCACAGATGCACATTCTTCAGCTCCATCAGATGTACCGAATTAAAAACTCTGGAGGTGGGACGCGGACATCTGTTTTAACAAACCCTCTGTATGATTCGGATGCTGGCTAAAGTTTGGGAATGGCCTCTCTGGTCAGTTGTCCCCGTTCAGGTGTAGATGAGCACGTATTTCCTTACACAGAGCTAAATTTAGCAGGGCCTACTTCTGGCTTCTGAAACAAATAGCCGACGAAGATGGAAAAGAGTCCCGGGAGTTCCTGTGAGCACGGTACCTCCTGGGGTAGAAAGCTGTGAGCATCTGTGTGAGTTCCCGTTCCCATCAGCTGCTGTATCTCCTCTTTCCTTTGTCCTTCACTCCACCTGCAGGAGACACTGTAGTCACTCAGGAATAACTCGGCCTTTGGGGATTATTGCAGCACACAGAAGGGGCAGTCCAGTATGTGTGGGTGTTATATATAAGGCCACTTTTTCAGACATTAGAAATACAGTTTTGAAGAAGGGAAGCTAAAAATTGGAAAGCTCCCAGGCTCTCAGAAATGTCCAAGCACAATGGGATGGCCCCAGGATTCTCTGCACTGTCACAGGGACCAGCCACCGAGCGGCCCGGCTCCACTGACCATGGCCACATGGGAAAGTTGTCCCCGGGCGGCCAGGACTTCTGATTGTTTTCAATACAAGCCAGAAATCAGAATTTTCACGTGAAATAATACAATCTGTAAGTGTGGATTTAATTTTAAGTTCATATTTAGTTTGAAAAATAAAAACCTATCTACCTGTTTGATTCAATCTACTGACCTCCGGATTCTGATCTCTGGGATGAAGAGTTAAAAAAAAAATTGTGGAAGGCAACCTCACCACACACTATGACCACACACGTGCCTTGTATTTAAGTGATTGGTGCCCACATGTTCCCCCTCCATGTGTGTGTGTATGTATATACAAAGCATGCAAAACCAATGTCCCAACACACAGGAAAAATATTCTATTCAGCAATGAAGCTAGCTTCAAACTGAATAAAGGTCAAGAATCTATAAGTTTCAGAATTCAAATAGTACATCCTCAAATAACCATGGTTTAAAAAGAAAATACACAATATTTCTACTGATGTGAGATATGCTTTCTAGCATTTTAAAATTTTATAAATTTCATAGCATACATAAAATAAAATTAGTGAAGATATACAGATTACTTGTAGTGAAGCTTATTCTTAGGCACATGTAAATATTTTAAAATATCAAGCTCATGAATAAATTTAGACACTCATTTAGAGCAAAAAATCGTGTTTCAATTATATATTTTTTTATCCCTGGCCCTGAAAGGAATGCTTAATACGTAGCTGCTGAATTAATAGAAGAATAAGTATTGGTTTAGTTGTTACCGAGTGAATTTTCTTTCCCAAATCTGGTAAAATACTGGTGGCTTCACCTGTGTCAGTACCCTTAAAGTTATAATAAGAAGACTAGTTCTGGGGTAGTTTACAGTGTTTACTGTAAGCTGAAGATTATTCTAGTCACTTGGGGACAATGCCTGGTTGTATTCCCATCCTTCTGTAAGACAACAGACTCCCTTGGGGAGCTACTTCTTCAGATGTTTGGCCTCATTCAATGAAAATTCACTGACCAGTGCATCTTGCCTCCTAGTGTACCACTGTGGGGAGGATCCTGACCATGGGAATCCTTTACTTTTTCTCCTCATGGATTCATAGACTTTTTAGGCTTCAACAGTATTTCACTAAAATGCATATACTCTCGGTAGGGATGCAAACCTGATGTTTTCCTCATCCACTCAGCAATTTTTATTGGAAATTTTCATTAGAACTGGAGGGAGCCTGATGGGTACGTTATAGACTTCTACATGGTTCCTGGTTGGGAGAAGCACAGAATCCCGAAACCAGAACAAATATTTGCACAAGAGTATAATTAAGGTGTGAAAAATGCTTGGAATCCACTGAGAAAAAGCAAAAAGAAATATGCCCCAAAGATCTAGAACGGTAGTACAATTAAGTTAATATTTGCGCTGGTCTCCCAGGATTAGCAGATACTCACCAGGTGAAAAAGGAGAAGATAAAATGTGAAGAAAAGCTAGTCGTTTCTTGTAACTGTAGTCTTTGTCAAGCACCGCACCTTTGAAGCCTAGCATAGACCCCTATAATGAGACCAACAGCTCTTCTTTAAATGCAAGAATAAATGAGTGGAAGAATGGTCGGTATGTTTGTAAGGCAGTGTGAGTAGTGGAACAAATGAGATAACACTAGAAAGATTGATTAGGGACACAGACCATGAAGGCAACTCTAAACAAATCTAAATTTTATTCTGCAGATTAGTGTCAACTCTTGCATCAGGATTCACTTGCATCAAGACGTACTGAAGTACTTTTTAAAAACACAGATTCCTGAATCTTACCACAGATCGGCTGAGTCAGAATCACGTGGAAATGGAGCAGAGAGATTAGCATCTTTTGCACTCTATGAAAACTGCTGCTGGAAGCAATGCTCTGTTCTTAAAACATTACTTTTTAACTTTTTTTCAGTGCTCAATTTTTTAGAGGATCTGTCAAAAGCTATGAAAAATTTCTATAGAAAAATCTATATGCACATTCATTTTTACTAACAATTGCAGCATGATCACGAAACCTCTGAGATTAAGTCAGGGGCTGAAATTAATAACTCCTGGAACCAAGCTGGCTAACAGCTAAGTAATAGCTAACAGAGAAAGTTAGAGGAGAGTCATTGTTAGTAGGAGTTACAATGAGGGAGGGCTTTTGGATGAAGTTGAAGAACACAGACAAGATGTTTCTTCTTAACTAGTCTTTCTAGGACCAACCTAATCTCATTCTGTCCATGTTTACTACAAAAGAGACACATTCACACTTTAAAAGAGAAGAATTCATGCCACGAGCCAGGAACCTTCTTGGTCATTTCCACCCTAAGTAAAGCATTCAATGAAAATTTGGAATGTATCAGAAGAAAAAAAACAGGTATTTATTGAGCATTTGGAAACTGATATGCTGTTTTGCCCTGTTTCAAATAACAAGTGAAGTTGCTGGCATTCTAGAAAGTGTATGAGTTAACTGTTTATGTACTTAAAGCGTCACATATTTAGATCATATCTTAAAATGTTGGTCTTTTTCTGATAATCTAGCATATAAGAACACAGTATGGCTCTATTTCCTTCAAAATTGAAAGCTGTATCTGCAAATAACTAAAATGGTCTATTGCTGGAGATATGTCACATGGAACAAGATAAAGTCTATGAAAACAGCCTTTTAGAAAAGTCATGGCTGAACTCTAATGACCTAGATTATTTAATGCAAACATTGTGTGCAGTTTTGGAGATTTAGGGCAGCCCTCCCTAATAGTCAACTAAAACAAGTCTGTTTATGTGAAACCAACGTGGAAACAGTTCAGAGGCACAACTTGCTATTCTTTATACCTGGGGCAGAACCACTGAACTTCATCCAAACTTGGAGCAGAGTCAAAAACCGGGTAAGGGAAAGTTTTCACACCGAGGGAGGGCGTTTGGCGCTTTATAAAATGCAGGGTGTTATACCCAGTTAAGGAGTTAATCATGTATTCAGTTAACAACATATAGTATTATTTTGAAGGCTTTTAATCTTTGACTAACAAATAACATCACACTGTGCTTTTCAACCTTCAATTTTTCTCACTCAGTGTTTCTTTGGAAGTTAGTTGATTCACGTACGTTGACTGGAGCTGACTGCTGTGCGAATGTGCCATAACTGTGTTATCTCCTCTCCTAAACGGGGAAATACAAGTTCTTTTCAAATCGTTCAGCATTGCTGACTGCATTTCAACAAGCATCTCTGCGTGGCTCCTTGTACACATGTGACAGCGTTTCTTCGGGTTTGTTCTAGGTGTGGATTTGCTGGGTCTAGGTCACTGCATCTTCAGCTTTGTTTAATAACGTCAATTTGCCCTCCAGAGAGGGTGCACCAGGCATGCAAGAGGTGCTTTTGTAACCATTGTCTAACCTGTGTCAGACTTTCAAAGGAAATCTAAATATTTTTGTTTGCATTACTCTCTCTGTTTCCTAGTGAATATTTGCATCTTTTTTTAAACTCTCTCTTCAAGTGTACACTTCCATGCGTCATTGGTCAATGTCTTATGCCCATTTTTTCTATAGGTCAAGCATTGATCTGTGTTCCTGGATATACCCATGAGCAACATAAAGAGCACTGCTTCTTAATTTTTTTTTAAATTTTATTTTAGAGAAAATAAAAAGCTTTAGAGAAGGGAGAAAGAAAAAGAGGGTAAGAAACGTCGATGTGAGGGAGAAACATTGATTGGTTGCCTTCCGCCTTCTTCAAGTGCCCTGATGGGGGCAGAGCACGGAGCCCACAATCCAGGCATATGCCTTGCCCAGGAATCAAACTGGCAACCTTTCAGTTTGCAGGACGACGCCCAGACAACTGAGCCATGCTAACCAGAGCAGAGAGCACTGCTTCTTAGAGCTTACATTCCAGCAAGCCAAAACAGATACTAAGCAATAAACATAAAAAGTACTGTATTTTTAGGACTATGAGACACACCTAGGTTTTAGAGGAGGAAAATAGGAAAAAAATTTTGAAGCAAAAAATGTGGTCAAATATTTAACCTGTGACCCCACTCCACCACCGCACCTCCCTGCCCCAGCAAGCCAGGTAAGTTATATTCGGACTATGAGACGCACGGACTATTTCCTCCCAAATTTTGGGGGCAGTGCATCTTACAGTCCGAAAAATACAGTGTATTTCGTAGCATGATAGAAGGTGATGAGTGCTATTGGTAAAAGAAGTAGAAGAGGTAAAATAAACGGTGCATGGCAGTCAACACAGAGGGGTAAAGAGCAGTCAAAGTTACTTCTTGGAGAAGGCAAGATTACAGTCCCTCTGAGAGAGGTAAGGAATGTAAGAGGCCAGTGGCTCAGGAGTGGGAGAGACAAACGGAAAGATGTGGAAATGAAATCAGAAAAAGTGGAGCAAAGGGATTGTCATATACCGCCTTGCAGGCCATTGTAAGACTTCGGCTTTTAGCTGAATGACACAGGGAACCTGCTGACGGGCTTTGCGCGGAGAAGCGACACGATCTGGCTGTTATTAAAAGACCTGTCACATAAACTTCTCAAATGTTTACATACTACAGATTGTACAGAATGAGCAACTTGGCTAAATCCTTCCTTTCAGTGGGAACAATCCGATGATAGGAAACTCAGACTGGGGAACACTGAAATGGGTGATTCCTTGTGCTCGAAGAGACAGCTAAGCTTAGAACTTCCATAGGTAGCGTGAGTTCTAACTGTAACTTTTACACATTTCCTCCTGGTGGCTCTGGGTTGTTGTTGCCTTTGACCTCTGTCCCTTAGCAAACCCATTTGTCACTCAGGAGTGAAGCTACTGACTGTTATGCCAGGCTCTCGGCCAGATGTTGTGAAAACACTCTCTCTCCTACCTGGCAGCACATATCTTGTGAGCACTGCCATCTTCATTTCACAGAGCTGGGACAGAAGCCAAGTCCGTCCAGCTCCAAGCCCCTTATTTTTGTATCACACTGCGGCACCCACTGCGTGCAGTGGGGCAGGCATTGGATTTCTCTCAACAAGGTGGCAGAAGTGTTCAAATAAGATAGCACTAAATAACACATAAGGCCACATTTAGGCTTTTTCACAAATAAGAATTATTATAATTTAGTTCGTATCTGAATATTCAGCATCTATCTCATTTGGTTTGGCACTTAAAATGAAACAAAATGCATGGGATGAACTCTGGATCTCTAAAAAGATGTATCCTGTTCCTTTAGGAAAATAGATAAGTTTCTATCTAATCTGCCAATCTGATATGCTACCTAATTATCAAAATCCAGGGGGGGAGTGACTGGTTCAAAGTGTTATAACACATTTAGCATTTTACCAGAAAAATAATTTCTACCCCAGTAAACTGTGAATGACAAACTGTCTTATTTTCTTCTCCCCAAATGATAATACTTGTGAATTCCTGTGCTTCACGTAGTAGCAGCACACGCCGTCCCAGCCCCGAATGGGTTTGATCAGTTTGCAAATTCAGGCAGCAATGTGTGTCTTCAGTCCGGTGTTGTTCAAAGGCAGCCTCAGCCAAGGGATGCTTATGTTAGTATTTCCATAACCATGCAAAGGCCAAATAATAAGCGTATTTTTTTCTGATCCCAAAGTGTATGATAATACACATTGCCTTTAGGTACACTTTATTTTTAAACAAACTTCAAAACAGACAGGTCAGAATAAATTGTTTCGAAGTTAGGTTGTAATAAATTGCTATGCATATCATCATTTACTGAAAATAAATGTTCGCGTCTGACACAGGGAACCTTGGGTAGATGTGAATTCAACTACCCAGTCATTACATAGTGACATGAAACAGTACTTGCACGGCTAGCTGTGCCTTCCAGCTTTGTCTGGACGAGCTCTTTCAAGTTCACTTCAGTTGGATGCACTTGGAATCTGGAGATTAAGATGGTATGCACGTGTGTGACTGTGTCCATTTGGAATAACATTTTCCCTTTGCAGATTACTTTTTATAGCAACAACAAAAATGGCAAAACAAAGCACATAAAACAGTTTATGCAAAATTGTATCATGGTATCTACTCTGAAAAATTTACCCCTATAAAGTCATTTAAAAAAAGGTAAACATGATGCCTCATCCATTTTTCCTCTGGATGGACACAGCTTGAGGAAGAAATGTAATTAGCAAACTTTATTACTTATCTGGGGAAAAAATCACCTCTTCAGGAAAATCACCTCTAATTGCTGGGCTGTGCTAATGAAACTTCCTTTTCTCACACAGGAAATAAAACTGGAAATATTAGTAGCCTATCCTTGCTTAATAACATTTTTGGATAAACATTTAAAGGCAAGATTCCTCTGGGAAGCGGCCTGGTAAATTCTGTCTCTGCAAGGGCAAAAACACTAGTTTACTTGTTCAAGATGATAAAGAGTTAAGTCCAGAGTTCACAACATGAACTTATCCTGTAACACCCCTTCCCCTTTCGCTTGATGAAAACATGCTCATGTGAAGTGAATTCTGAAACCGAATCCGCTGAACACACTCAGCATTTGGTACCAGATTTGTACTGTGACATTCAAACTTCTGCCATGGCCGCTGCAATGTAAATAGGAAATTCTAAATGTGATTTGAATTGCCCTTTGGGGAGTTTTACACTGAGAGACGGTACATTTCCAAGGTAGCCAATACTTAATGTGGAGCAAGCCCAGTGGTCGGGTTGGAGACTGTTCTGCTTCAGAGCGCAAGTTGACAGGAAACTCTGCATGCCTTCACCAGGACCGAGGGAATTTGGCAGTTGACATAGCCATATATAGTTTTGAAATAGTTTCTCTTGTTAGAAATGTTTTAGATTAACCCAGGAAAATAAGCACCTTCATTATTCACATACAATGATTCAGTTTTGAGGTGACAGCTGCCTACATAGACCCTAGATTAAAGACTGGCATAAGCAAAGTCTGATTTTTCAATTAGCAACAAGCTTTTGTAATTATTATAAGCCAGCCTCTCCTGTAATTGAAGCATCCGTGCTATCGGGTATAATCGCATCGCGCTCTGACCTTTCCCGTGAAAGGCGTTTGATTTCAGTGTGTGGTGCTGTCATGTTGCACACAGAAAATGCGTCATACATTCCGATTTTATTAGGGTGTTTCCATGATTTTTAAAGTAAAAATTGAATTCAAGGGCATTGGCTTTTGTATATTTTTGTGATATAACCTGATATAAAATTCTAGTTGATTCTACCCGCAAGTGTGAGCTTTCTTTAGAATGGGGATGTTCAGAGAAGGGCATTGCTGAAACTCTCCGCTAGAGGGCCATGCCTCCCTTCTTCCTTGTTCTTTGGGACCAGAACTCAAAAAAAAGGGTGGGGGTGGGGGGAGGAAATAAATGTTATTATGTGATTATTTTTTTCTTTAAACTTGTTTTATATATTATATATATCGAAATAGATAAGTAAACTTTTTTTAAATAATGGATGCAAAAGTATATAAAGTGAAAGCTTCCCTGCCAGGATTTTTCTCCGGATTCTTCAGATTTTTTTACACAGATGTAATCGCACCAAACATTAATTCTGTGTCTTGTTTATTCATTAAACTGTATATTGTAGGCATCTCTTCCTATCAATCCACACAGATTCACCTTTCTTCCATATGGCCTTAGAATATTCTATTGTATGCCCTTAAGATGATTTGTTTGATAAATCCCTTATCAATGGACATTTAGATTATTTTCAGCATTTTGCTATTTAAAAAACACCTTGGCAAAAATGCTTACATTGAGTTATTTTCACGTATATGAGGCTTTCTATGCAAGTTCTTTAGCTGCACAGAGCTTGTCTATTGCATTTTAATAGATACTGCAAATTGTGTCTACCTCCAAACACAGCAGCTTGCCCTGGTTTGCAGTCACACTATGTGAGAAAGTGCCTTTCAGCCCTGTCCCTGGTTTGCACTGGTATGTCAAACCTTGTCATCTTTACCGGTCTGTTCAAGGAAAAATAATAGCTTGGCAGTTGTTTTAAAAATTGCTAGATCTATGATCACTTCAACTAATGAGTTAGGTTTAAAATTGAAAACAAAACCTATGAAAATTTGTGTCACAGATTTCATCAGAAGGTGGAAGCAGAATGATCATTTGTTAATAAATAGTTCTAGAAAAAAACATCATCGGGCAAACTGATGTGGCTTCCATAAACTAGTGATAATAAAACCAGTGCTAAATATGTATTCAGTGTTTTCCATAATACTTATATAGCATTTGAAAAAAATTAATACAAAAATTCTGTAAAAGGAAGCAGGTACATATTATTTCTAACATGCAGATGGCAATGACTCGCTGAACTTATTTCTTTTTTACTTCATCAGTCATATAATCTGAGTTTAAAGAACTTCAGTGAGGAATCATGAATCTTGAAGTGAATTTTGCTTCACCTCCTGAGCCTGCTTCTCCCTTTCTTTGTACAGACTGCCCATCACAATTTTCCTATTCTTTTCTCTCTGTCCTAAACTACAACACCCACCCTTTCCCTGTAGTTTTTAGCAAAGAATAAAATGTCCAGAATTAAAATGTCAAGAATTTTTTCTAACAAAATATTTTTATTACTATGTTAAATATACACCCAAGTAGCAGGTTGAAAATAATTACAAAAGTTGGCTGGTGTGTATCCATTTTCCTCTGATGGAAAACTGGTCCCTTTGGTGACGGTCATATATATCCTACATGACCCCAAAATATCCCATCAAAAGACAAACCCACATTGAAAAATTGCAAAGCAGGCAAAGATAGTAGACTTCCCTCCCTACCTCGCACCCCCTCCCCCTCACTTTATTGCCCTCATCTGAGTAGTCTTTCCTTCTTCTACCTTCCACCTAGCTGTGTGTAGCTTTGTCCCTGTCATCTACACAGGAAGGGAGATACTCTGAACTTCAATATTAGTTGAATATGTCTCCCAGGGTATGGAGAGTGCATGTAGAGAACATTCAGAGACTTGAAGGAGGGCTTCTCTCAAGGGAATAGTTTAGGGATGGTGTTGGAGAAAATGTATTTTAAAAATAGAATATTTCCACCATAGGTGGTTTCTATGTTCACTGCTATGGGACATCCCTGGCTCTGTGTACATGTGAAATTCCAGATGTAGAAAAAGAGAATGGTGAGCAACCCTTAGATATACTGGAATATCACTATTTCTTTCAACTTAGTCGTGCTCGCTTTCTCTCTCTCTCTCTCTCTCTCTCTCTCTCTTTCCTTAGGTTTTAGTCACCATTCTTCAAGCTTCAGAACAGAAGTTTGATAATCCACACTGAAGCCTTCCGGGGCCTTACAGGAATGTTGTTGGACTCTGGCTGTTACTGATTGAGGAAGCAGCCCCCTCCTTCCTGCCTTCTGTTCCAACCAGATAAGAATCAATGTGACTTTATCTTAATAATTTTTTGCTTGGAGATGTCTAAATTTTTAGGTTGCTCTATGTAAGTTCCACTTTTTGTTATTAGCTAATATATTTGAAATAAGGAAGATGAAATGAGGTAGAATTGTTATTACTAGCTGTCAATTTATGAACTTGAAAATACGGCATTGCTAGAAAGGAAAATACATATGACTAAGGAAAATGAGTGAGTTACATGTATGGATATGGTTTTTGTTTGTGAAAACTGAGTTATGTATGTGGGATGAATACCTGAGTGTGAATGTTATTATAAAAGTAATAATTTAATAAAAATACATTTATACAAACTGGAAAAGAAAGAGATTTGTGTAGATAAATTTGAATTTATTTCTGCCATCCATTACAACTCTTTTTTTTTAATTAAAACAGTGATTTTGGATTATAAAGCTCCAGCTGTGCAGTAATATCTTATCATTGTGTAAAAGAACCTTTGGACTGAGTAGTTTTAAACCATTGTGTGTTTTCTATAACAGGTATTGTGCCTAAAATTCTTCATGCTCCATGTAAGAGACGCAGCATGCTCCACATTCAGTTGACAGAGGGGCAAATGCTTTCAACATGATTGGGGAAACTACTTAAAAAATATTAACATTTTCCCAGTAATTTAAAAGTTTATGTCCAGAAGCCTACAGATAAGAGTGGGCTCATTTACCAGGCACTGAAGCAGTACACAGAGGGGGAGCTATAATTAGAAGGAATGGAGGGAGAGAGGGAAGAAGAAAAAGTTGACTCGTTATTTTCCATTTTTTGCTTGTTTAGGTGGACTTTTGGGGGTTGAATTGTCCCCAAGTGTGTCCCACTGTCAGTCCATCTCAGGGACATCTGATGTCTCCCTGGCAGGGTTGGAGTCAAAGTGACAATGGAGGTGAACAGAGCAGTTCCCGGCCCCCTACCCACACCTCAATTTCATAGCACAATCACTGCTGGTTAGCTCAATTACCTCAAGAGGAAAAAAATTAGACCAGGTAGTGTAGACAAAGTAACCAGGTGATTCACTGTGTTTTTCATGTTTCAACTAGCACTTTTTTAAAAAATCTTCACTCAAGGACACATTCACTGATTCTAAAGAGAGAGGAATGGGGAGAGAGACAGAAAGAGAGGGAAGAAACATTGATGAGACAGAGAAACACCCATCAGCTGCCTCCCATCAAGCGCACCAACCAGGGATCAAAGTCCCAATCCAGGCATGCACCCTGACCAAATCGAACCCACAATCCCTTGGTGCAAGGGATGAGGCTCCAACCAACTGAGCGATCCAGCCAGGGCTCAACCGGCACTTTTGACAGCAGGTGAATAACATCACAGTAAGAGGTGCCTGAATGCACTAGTATCCTCAGGGGTGTGTGCATCCTACCAGCATCCTTAAGTGAACACACATACCCGTAGCATCCTCAGGTGCCGGGGAATGCCACTTTCTATTAAGTTGCATTCTCCAGAGACTCAAAGAAACGTTCATATATTTCTAAGTAACTAGCTTGTGCCAACGTATAAAACATTCAGATTTCACAAGAGACTACACTTTGGCAAACTATTAAAAGGAGAAATGTCTGTAGTGTTTCTGGGTTGTATCATCTTTTGTTGGAGACGCTGAATTACAGAGCATTCTGGGAAGAACCCTCTGAAGAGCTTATTTGTTGTTTGTATAAAAATTGACTTTTTCTAGAACAATTTTCAAAAGGTTTTCTTTTGCAAAACCAGGACTTTTATGGAGATATCAAGAGCAATAACATTGAACTGTCACACGTTTCTAGGCTGACACAGAAAGTTCTCCCCATCTCAGATCTGACACAGAAAGTAAAATAAATACAACCTTCTAAAAGGTTAGGATCCATGTTATCTCTTATCAATGGTAGACATTTTTCAACATTTAATTTTAATTTAGTTTATTTTTAGAAACTTGATTTTATGAGCAATTTTTTAAATGACATACACATTTTAGTTTTCACCTCTAGTTTTTAGTTAAAACTCACTGGAAAAAATAGCATTAGTGTCACATACCAAAAACAATAATGATCTGTTATTATTTGAACTTCCAAGTTTTTCTTTTCCTCAATTGCAGATCTACACTGCCTCAATTCAGTTCAACCAACATTCAATAAAATTGCAGTTTAACTCACACATGATGAGATTTATCATGCTCATAAAATTCTTACTTGATGGTCATGTTTGGCCTGGCCATAGCTCTTGCCTAACCCCACTACACCTCCTCCACTTACCAAAATTGTTTGTCTTTTCTGGAACAAATTCTTTCCCTTTGTCTCCCTGTAGCAGCCTTTTTATTCCCTCCCGTCTACTCTTATATTGATCTAAATTCTTCAAGTAAGTTCATTGAAACAATATAATCCACTAATTTGATCTGGTTGCAGCAAGTAAATTATGACAACATTATCCATGTTATTAGAGAATTCCCCTCTTGTTGTCTCACTCATAATCTTAGAAAAAAATTCACTCCCCAAAACTGTGCAATTAGCAAGCTCTCAAAATGACTCCATTTATTCATCGAACTATTTGAGAGCATGGCGAAGTTTGTTCCTCCATATTTTATTAAACTCAATTAAGTAATGGGGTCTGTTAAGTAATGTCAGTCTCAACTTCATCTTCCAAGGAAAACCCACTGCACTTTACAATTCGTAAGATGCCAACCATTCATTTCTTTGTGGTGTGGAAGGTAATTTGATTTATATCTTGCTCTAGTTAAGATGCCCATGTCTTCAAGAATTTCACTCAGAGTTAGAGGCTAAGGTCAAGTTAACAATGGTAATCTGTCTCCCTGTTTGCACACAATGAATCACCATTTGGATTTTAAGACCATGGTAAGCTTTGACTTGGCAGCTTGGTTCAAAGGTTGTCAGCAAAATGTATGAAAGTGGCCTGCCTCTGGAACCTCTGATCGTAGATGTCAAGAATTTTCTAACAAGGCCACCAATATAGTTGTGAATAATTGGTAAGAAGGAGGAGTGGTTAAAGAAGCATTAGTCCTGTGCCATATTTAGACTGGATTGATTTGATCTAGACTTAATAATATTAAAAGCTCTTCTAGTCATTCCCAGGGTACAAATGAAAATGCTTTTAAATTATTAAGAAAAAAACATGACTTATTCAGAACAATATGGAAGGAGAGAGTGATAAAATGAAGTGGTTCATTTCATTCCTTTACTTTGGACCAAGTGAACTGCTATTAGGAAGGGAAAGAGCTTCACAGAGCATTGCAATATTTTATTACTAATTGAATTGGAGTTTGTTTTGGAGAGTGGGCAGTCAAAGCAGCTGAAGTTGAGATGAACAATTCATACAAGACACTAGTTTCCTTCAAGCATCTTGTTCTGATTCTTAAGAAATTCGGACAACTGGGTGACTTTTAAAAAAATTCCTCTGAGATCTGGTCAACTTTGAGTTTTCCTAAATAAACTCAGTGCCTTCTACATAGTAAGCATTGAATTAACATTTGCAAATGAAGTGAGTGAAGCCTTAGTGGATGTTTATGAGTAAATAATCTATTTACTGTACTACATTACTTGATTTTATTGCATCACACCAAGTAGCATTAACTGCCTCTTTTGTGTCTATTTTTGATGCTTCATTTTTCTATGGTGATAAAGGGGGAATAAGAGTCAAGATGGCCCAATAGGAACCTGTTCGTCAGGTTAGGTTTGAACTGATCACTGATACAGAAGTTTCATTAGTATATGTGAATATCCTTTGTGGACTTTCATTGACCTTAAGAGTTCATTTTAAATGGATACTCAAAATTAACACTCTAGGATAATTAGTCAAAAAGCGATTGCCTCTCTTCTGCTAGCAACTCTGAAAAAAGGAATTAATTACTATTAATTATGCTGTTCCTGGATTCTATAAATTTTATTTTGGAAAGACATTTAAGGGACTAGTGACACACTTGAGCTTAAACACAAATACTGGAATATTTTGGATTTTAGGGTTTCTGGCCTACCATTTAAGCACCCTTCCTACCTGGTCTCTTCTTCTTTGTCTAATCACCATATTTTTCATCATCCAGTCTGTGAGTTCTAAGTGGATAATACTGATAGCTTTCATTACCATTCCAGAGAAGAGTTCTAGCATCAGGTATGATTGGTGCCATCCACCAATTCAGTGGATTGGTCTTCTTTCTGTATACCAATCCCATCCTGTAATTCTGTGGATCTTGAAGGAAGTAATGATTGATGACAAAGTATCCCAAACTTAATATTTAATTGATTCATGCATGAACAGAAAAATTATAGGATATATTCTTACTTATGAGTTACTAAGGTTTTGAATACTTATTATACACTCATACTGAAGTAGAATGTTCCATATTTCTATCACTAGAGGTGTTTCATGGACCATTTTCATAGTAAAATTTATGTGAAATTAAAACTAAATAGAGCTATAGAAATGGTAAAATCCAATATAGCCCTCAGGGAGGAGGTGATTTTCCCAGTGTAACAGGGGTAAGAATCAATAACTCCCAATGCTAAGCCCACATCTTTTCTGTGAAATGAGGTGAGGACATGAATTATAGGTTCTTCTGTCAGAGCCCATAAACCGATAAGGTATGTTCATACTCATGTTAGTGCAATAGCCTTGGAAGGAAGTACAATGTAATGTTTAAGAAAATGGTATTGAGTTATCAGTGCTGATGGTGGCTCTGTACACTTTGGGCGAGTGACTTTACATTAGCTTCCTTAGATTCCTCTGTAAAATGAAAAGAATATTAGTTGTTTCCTCACAGGTTTGTTTTGGTTATCAAATAAGATAATACAAGTAGAGGGCTCAGAACAGGTCTGGTAGACAATAAGTTCTCAGAAGATGTCAGCTGTTAAATCATGATCCATTCCCCAGGTCTCCAAGACATTGATTTCTTTCACCTGCTATCTGGTCATTCTTACCTTCTCTCATCTCTGCAAACTTCTTCCCGCCACCCTCACTTGAGTTCCTTCATTCTGAATGTCTACTGGATGTTAGAATCTCCTAACCACAGTTTTAACTATGCTACTTATTTTCTCCTTTTAGTAGCTGGACAAAACTTAAGAGAAAATGGAAAACCAGGCATGAATAAATAAATTTACCCTTGGTTTTCAGAATGGATGTTATTAGTTCATTAATATAAACCATCAACATTAAATAGAAATGTTAAATCTCTAGGCTTTTGATTTGTTGTTTGGCTTTTATCTGGAGCAGTATAAAGAAGAAATGTCATCACTAAGTATTTATTAAATATCTGAAGGATGACAACCACCAAGTTCCACAGAAGGAGCATTGACCATCATCAGTGTCCCTGTGGGATGCCATGCTGACGATGGTATCTGAGATGTCCACAAGGAAACATCATCACTTGTACTGAAATACTCCAAACGTTCCCTTAGGGATGCTGCTACACATGAGCATAGGCACAAAAAAGCAAGACTGAAAGAAACAACCCAAAAAAACTGGCTTTCACGACTTTTGCAGTACCGTTGTCTTAGTATCGTTGCTCTTTACTGGCCCAGGTGCTCATGCTGCTTTGTGATCCTGAGTCCCTGGGGGACCCATATTCTGTAGCTCTAGAAATGTCCCTGCACTGGACATCTGCCCTCTCCAAGCAGTGCTCTGACTGCCCAGGTGGGCTGAGAAGGCCTGTTATTAAAAACATAAGAATGGCTTCATGCTGATCCAGATTTGCTTATTCGCTGTGGCCTTCTGAAGTTAGTATTTTTTAACTCACTTGTAACTGGAATGTGACCATCTTAGGCTGCTTTGGAAGAAAACTGCCATGTGGCTAAAACAAGCAAAAAACCAAAAAAATATTTAGGAAGAGATGGAGTCTTTCCTCTGGTCTTTTCTACAATCTTTTATTCAGTACTATTTACTCCATCCCCAAAATGTATCTCTGGGTACAATCCCTTATCTCCATTCCTTTTCAGAAGTCCAGTTCAGGTTCCTGCTGTCTCTTTCCAGAACACTGGCAATGACCCCCAGCTGGGCTCCCAGCTTTCAATCCGATATGTACACTGTTGTCAGTCTAATCATGATGTTTCTATGGCAACACACAAGTACCAGATTAAGCCTTCAGTGTGGTATTAAAAACACTTCACTTTTAAGAACCAACAAAACTCTTCAACATCATACGTGTTCCCAAAGCCCGTCTTCTAGCCATGAAGCAACTGTGTCTGTCACTTTCAATAAAAGGTTTCTTTATTTATACTCTTCCTTCTGACTGATGAATTTCTACTCCTCTTCTAGGCCCACTTTTATGTCACCTCTCTAAGGATACCCTGATTTCTTCCCTATAGAGTTAACTTTTCTTTAAGATGCTTTATTTTTTTTTACATGTCTCTGTTAGTGGCACCTGTCAGATTGTCCTGTATTAATCTTTTGTCTTTCTGAATGAGCCTGCTGTGTTCTCGAAAACATAAACTAGTCTTATTAAATTTTACATCATCAGTACCAAGCATAGGACCCTGTGAATAATTGTAAATGTTGAAAAATTGTTTAATAAGCCAATGAATGTATAAATACTCCATACAGGGAACCAGGGCTCTGTTTCTATGTTTGATCAGCCTTTCACACAATTATGTATATCAGACTAGAGAAACTTTCTTCCTTCTTTCCTTCAACAAGCATTTATTGAGTGCCTTCTGTGTTCTGAGTTCTATGTGAGGTGTCAGGCACATTGAAAATAATAAAACATTGTCTCTCTCCTAGAGGTACTCTCAATTTTAATGTGTAGTGAAAACAATAAAGTAACAGTATAATTTGGCTACCAGTGGCCTAACAGGAAACCGCTTCGTGTTGATCACTGGAATGTGGAGATGGCTTCTGCTGTCTGAGGCCCAGCATCTGAGATGAGCCTTGAGTGCAAATGATCACTTCCATATTATGCCCTGACTCCTTAGCTTGTACAAAAGCTATTGGCAGAAGCTCCTCAAAGTGTCTCAGTACTTTCTGGAGAATAGAATCTGAAATAGAAAGTGAAAAGTGGTCAGGACCCTGGGTCCTAGTTTTAGCTCTCTTGCTGATTAACTATGACCTTGGGCAAATGATTCAATCTATTGGATATCTTACCTCTAAATTGAGGGTATTGGTCTGAACTGTAGATCAATGGTTCTCAACCAGGAGTTCATCATAGGATATATATATATATATTAGGCCTCACAAAAAAAGTCACTGAATTAGAATCAAATATCTCATGATGAGGCCAGGCCATGACTACTTCGGCAAAAAAAAAAAAAAAAAACCTTGCTGGTGATCCTGAGAGGCTCTGACCTGAGCTATGTCTGTTCTTGATGATATCTTGATAACTGAGGTCCCTGGCAGGCCCCCACCCTGACGGAGACAGGCGGACTCGAGGCCCGCTCCAGTTTTCTCCTTTAATAGGCTATGAGAATCAGGAACATTGTTTCAAGAAACAATCAGATCAGTAGCTGACATCATAGGTCTTCCTGAAAGAGAGGAAAGAGATGCAGAACAAAGATAAGACAAGAAAAATTCCCAAATGCTTGTGGGATGCTGGTAATCATAGCCAGCACCAAAGCTACCCGCAGCTTCTTGAACTTAAAGACGGACCCAGTCATTCTGATGCTCTGACTTCCCTGTATTTATTCTCTCACCGAGGCACAAAGATCCGGGTGAGCTAATGCATCAACTCATGAAAAATGAACAATTAAAACAATGAAGTTGTCAGTTCTTTTACCAGATTGCAAATAAATAACCTGCCTGTCAGGCTGGCTGCTCTGCTGGACCATTAGTTTAATACAAAGACATTCTGAGGAACGGGTGGATGACAGCTGATCTATCACCAGGCCTTTGATAAAGACCTGAGCAAAATATGCTGTCATAAACTACAGAAGGTCACTCCCAATTTCTGAGATGCAAAGTACTCAATGCAATTTGACTACACCTCTCTGCCCATGTTAAAAGCTGTAGGCTTTTTTTTTTTAACTGGTGGGATGGTAAGCACTGGTTGTGGGGATCTAACACACTCTTCTTCGTATGCTTAGTTAGCTTATCGGGAACACTGTGCTGCTGGAGATGGCCTTGAAGTGTGTAACGGTCACAGTGGAGAGGTTGTGGTGTCAGCACTGAACAATGTATCTTCCTGTCAGGTTAGACAGAGTCTCCCCACAAGAAGTGACTCTATGGTGTGTCACATGCAGAGACAGTCATGGGTTTCAAAACAAAAAGTCAATTCATCGCATTTTTCTATATGTATGATTTGAATTCTATCGGTCATGTCATCTAATGTTTGTCAACCCAATATGTTGCTCACGGAAAATAAGGCAGTAGATAAGACAATCAAATAAAGACAAATGTATTAATGTTCTAAGTGATATTCTGTTTATCCTTGAATCTTACTGGGAAAAATGAAGCTATGAATCACATCTCAGAAGTCACCTTAAACAAGATAATTCTTATTTCGTAGAAGCAAAAGATGCTATTAGAAAATTTACTCCATAGAAAAACTAGGTGAGGGGCAGAGTTTATGATGTTGTCAGTATTTATCACTCTTGTTAACTTAGTCTCAGCTTGAATCTGAGCAAAGCTAAATCCTTGATTTTTCACAAAAATCAGTCAAATGTCTATGAAGCTAACAAATCAAAAATACCATTTTTCCCTTCAAAAATTTTTTGGGTAGTTATCTATATTCAGGTTATAGCTTCACAGTCAGAGCAATATAAGTTTTACCAAATCAAAAATAGTACCTGTCAATTTATTATTTTTTGGTTAAATCTGGTTACTCTGGTTAAATCAAAGAGTAAAACATAGCATTAATACAGAGTGGCACCTTAAATCTACACAGAAGACACACACGGAGGCTTTGTGGCCATTCGGTTGCCCCGACGATTTTAACTAGGAAGGGGCAGGAGCTCAGTTACTTCAAACAGTTCACCAGTTCTTCCAGTGGCCTGAATGGCTAATTAGTAATCAAAGTAAACAAGATTTTTTCAGTATAAAACTTTCCAGGCTGATTTTCCTACCTAGTAAGTTAACTACAACTTTGTCTGTTGTCTGGCTTTGTAATCCCTTTAATGTTACATAATATTAATGTCCTTCTCACTTGTTAAGAAGCAGCCCTGAGAGAGTGGTGGAAAAGCTCCAAGCTCCTGAGGACACCCTGGTTTTGTTCTCGGTTTTGCCACTTATTAGCCATAATATTTGGGCAAGTGGTTTAATATCTACTTGTCTTACTACATGCACAGTAATACTTGCTTAAAGGAGGCCCCATACATAAAAGCAACACTGTTTTATAAAAAAGAGTCCCTAAAGTTTTTTTTTTAAACAAGGAAATAAAGTCATTAGGTAGAACACCAAGAGAAGCAAGACGTAGAAACTTCCACTGTGACCTGTGGTTAGTCCTTCATTTCTCTGAGTTTTAGCCAGTGAGAAGTCTGTTCCTCCTGACTCATCGGTGGAGATATATCTTGGTACCCAAGCTGCTTTTCAGGGTCTTGCTGGCTCCTGACCTTCTCCCAAGAATCCCAAGTCCTTCTCAGTATGATTAAAACCAGTCCTTTGGATCCATTCATAAAGATTATTTTTTAAAAAATAATTGGTGATGGTTTTTCTGTATATGTTTAATATCATAATGTTTTAAAAATGTGACAGTGTAGTGATTTCTAAAAGAGTTGTGCATGAGTCTGTTGTTAAGAACATGACCCTATTTGATAACATGGTCTCTATGGGATAAATCAGAAGCTGCTTGAAACATTTGGGGATACAGAGAGCATGGTAGGCAGAATAGTGGACGCTCAAAGATGCCCACGCTGTAATTCCTGGAATCTGTCAATATGTTATCTTAGAAGGAAAAAAGGGAATTTACAAAAGTGATTTACTTAAGAATTTCGAGATGAGGAGATGTATCCTGGATTACTGGGAATTCCTAAGGTAATCACAGAAGTTCTTGTGAGAAGGAAACCAGTCAATCACAGAAGAAAGAAGCAACTTAACTGCTGGCTTGGAAGGTGGAGAAAGGGGACACAGCCAAGGGGGTGGGTGGCTTCTAGAAGCTGGGAGAGGCAAGGAAGTAGAACCTCCCCTGAATTTTCCAGAAGGAACACAGACCTGCCAACACCTTGATTTTAGATGTCCGACCTCCAGAACTGTACCATAATAAATTTGTATTGTTTTAGCCACTAAATTTGTGACAGTCTGTACAGCAGCCATATGAAACTAATACAGAAACATTTTAAATAACATACGCTTGTTATTGTCTAATGTGCACACACGAACATACGTGTACCATTGCGAACATACTATTTAGGAATCTTATCAGTAACTCAAATGTACCTCAGTCTTTCCCTCTGGAAAGTTTTCCTCTTCCCTACCGTTTTTGCATCCTCTTCTACTGCCCACTCTGTCTACTGTTTCAGATCTCAATGAAATAGTCATTTCCCCAAGGAGCATAGGTGGAACTAATACCCTCCTTCCCACACCTGCCGGTCTAAACTGGGGTCCCTGATGTTATTCTTTCTCAGCACCCTGCACCCTTATAACATTTCACAATTAGATATTTATTTCAATGATTGTTTTATGGTGTTCATCTCCCCATTATTACAAGTTTGGTGGGTACAGGAATCATATTTGGTTTTGTTCACTCTTGTGAATCTAGTACGTAGTAAGTATTCAAGTTTCTTGGCTGAATGAAAACATTCCAGAATTCTACAGGTTTTGCAAACTATGCCCCATAATGAAGTCTTTGTGGAAGCATGAGCAATAAACTAACACTCGACCTCTTTCAGAGGACATGATGCAGGTTCTGCAGTAACTGAGTTCCCCTGAAGTCTTAGTCATTGTCATCAATATTCAGCCAGGTGACAAGTGATGGATGTTTTTCATGATGCACATGTGATCTGAGCAATATCATAATAATTCTCAAATATTCTTTATGGATAACATTCACAATGCTTTTGTTGCTTTTATTTTCATTTTATTGTTTTGCAATATAACTTATAAACTTCTACAATAATCTTTAACATTTATTTGAGAACTGAGCTTCTTACCTTCAGACCTTTAGAATGTCATGAGTACATCGTTTGTATCTGCTGCAAACTTGATTCCTCTGGAGTTCAGGAATCAAAGCTAAAGATATGCCTGAGCTCTTCTTGAGATGGAGTCATGATTAACATTCGTGAATGGTTTTATGAATCCTCAAAACGCTGAATGATTAATAAGACTATGGATAAATTTTAATTATATGTGTTTCAGAAAATTTATGTTATGTGATTGCAATGGTTTTTTTTGTTATTGTCCTAGAAATACTCTTTCCTGATAGCAGATACGTGTAAAAATGGCCTTTAAATATTAGATAACCTTTTTCATAATTATTCTGAATGTTTTTATGATGTTTGCTCATGAAACATTACCTTTGTTAAAATATTTCAATGGGAAAGAAATGAACTTCATTGAGGCACAATGCCATTCCTGTATGTCATTCTGTCCACCGGGCTATTCCACATAATAGTCTATGAGACAGATTTTACTAATCCCATTGTACAAATAAAGGCAATTGAAGGTGTTGGAGCTTGAATAACTTATCTAACCCAGAGATAAGGTCAATGGCAGTGATGCTCCTACCGGACCTCAAGTTCATGCCACTTCCTCTAGACCACACACCCTTTAAAGGATGCTGAGAGACCAGCACGATGTTCCTGGTGACTCTCAAAGCAGACAGTTCAATGTCCCTTCCTTCAAAGTTCTATGCTAGTGGTCCCTGTGCCTCAAGATGGAAAAATGGCTAAATAGATCAGGGTACAAGAACTTATGACACAAACCCTATTGTGGTCAGCACAGCCACCTCGACTTCTCAATGTTAAATCTCCACAGAGCATGGGGTTTTGTGGCCATATTTGCTGTGGGAGGACCACACTTTGTGCTCACATAACCCTGTGGCAGGGAAAAAAAAAAAACCAAACCGGTGTCAGTGATGGGAAGAATCTTATGAGAAGAATTTGTAACAACTGCCCCTCTTGGTTTCTAAAGTGATCAGAGGTCTCTAATAAAATGTATTTTAATTTTTCTGCTTGTTTACTGCCTTTTCATGTTAGATACCTCCCATTTGGAATTCTTTTCATCACATCACAATGGAATTTAGATGATGCTTTCATCTGTTTATTTACAACAAGGTAAAGGAAGTAAGAATATCACACACACCCACTCCCAGTCACCTCTGAGATGCCACGATCCGTTATTCTTGTTTATTAACAAAAATGCTAATAAACTTTCCAGGCACTAAAGCCAGTCTACTGATAAAGCCAGTATGCTTTTTGGAATACCTGATGAGTTCAGGAGAAGTGCTTTATTGGTATGAATCTGAACAATCAGAGAATCTCAGATAAAAGAATGCCCAGACCAGCAGCAGACTACATAAATAGCTGTTCAGAAACTGCGTCAGGCTCCACCCAGTGCTCTTGTATTTGTACATATCCCAGTAGAAAGGGAAAAGAAAACCCCCCTTTTTGATTCATCACCCTGTGTTTCCTTAGACCTTGCTTTTAACACTAAACAAGCAACCAATGGTCCTTAAAATTAGAATTTATACCATTGCTGTCATTTTTTACTTAAAGAAAACTGGCAGATGAAATAATCTTAAGGATAGTGGATGCTAGGAAAAGAAGTGACCCAGGAACAGTCAACCAAATACACGGATGCCGTGAACAGAGCAGTCAATAACTTCGCCAGCGTGAGGTCTTTCATGATGCCAACTCCCAAAGGGAGAGATGAAAAGGCTGATCTAGAAATTATTATTCAATTTTCGGTCTGCAGGATATACAGTAACCAACTTGTCAGCTTTTTTTTTCAACAATTTGTTTGAATTGTCTTCAGACACAACCACGGGACTCACAATGTCTACTTGAGTCCATTCTGTTAGCCAAAAATACCCAGAAAGCCTTTTTATTTTCTTAACAAAATGGCACAATATTATTTAGAAGTTGGAGCAAAAGCTTTTACCGTCCTGCTTGTAAAAAAGAAACAGCACAACCCAACAGAGTAGCTGACAAGTGACACAAATACAGTACATGCTAATGTGCAGAGAGAAACAACCTTGAGAATTTAAACCGGCTGCACCAGAAAAAAAATATCTTTATCCAGATATGTGGTCCCTCATGAATTATACTATTATTTTAGTTGATTTTACCTGACATCACCCTATGATTTTCCTCAGTGACAAGAAAATTGCAGCCGGCCCTTGACAGTTGGTCACAAATTGACCGCACAAAACAAAATCAAACAGTGAAGTAATCCCCAAGTAAATTTAATGAAACCTAAATCCCAAAGGGCAGCACACTCCTGTAGGCCATGGTCTGATTTAATAAATTTTCCCCTGCTTTCACTTTTAGAGCTATATTTACGCAGACAAATTTAATTCATTGCGTTTACATTTCCTCTTCCTTTTAGTTTGTCCACCAGGCACATATGGGAAGGACTGTAAACAGGTATGTCAGTGTTCAGCCGAGAATGAGGATTGTCACCCAGTCACAGGGAGATGTACCTGTCTGCCTGGCTACCATGGAAACCACTGTCGGCTCCGGTAAGTGTGTTCCTTGCTTTGGTTGTAATTTATCAAAGAGACATCGATAAGGTGGGTCATCATTTCAAAGGCCAAAGAGAAAATGTTAATTCATGCTTTTAATTCATAGCAAATTTTATGGGAATTTTAATCGAAATGGTTGAAAGTATATACATTTTAGTGTAATTTGTTCTCCTGTTTTGCCTTTTCTACTACTCAAAATGTCCTCCCAAAAAGAGATAAGTAGATAGAGAAAGAAATAAAGAAGAAAATATGAACTGATCACTATAAACCAATATACAACAAATGGCAACACATTAAAGTGCTTCATAATATAAGTTCCAGGATCTGCTTAAGAACAATCAAATTAAACAAATTGTTCTTCTGGAATGAAAGTAGTGATTTGCTTAAAGGATAAAATGCCAGTTGGCTCATTGTTATGTAATAAAAATAGACTAGTCCCTAGACCAAGCACCTTATATTGATCTGTTAGGACATTTTAACATCAAAAATGGTTATAGGGGAACACACAATGAAAAATCCCAAGGAACATGTTAAAATGTTCAGTCAGCTACTTAATTTTTAAGCTTGTAATTATTTGTAATGTACTTTTTATAGGTTTAAGAATAAAATCATTTGGCCTCGTTTTTATTTTTCCCCCAGCTTGGCCATTGCTACTCTTCTCCCCCTAGTTGCTCCCACGGTGGGTTCTTTTTACTTTCCTTTCCTAATTTTGCCAATAAGTGGATGATTTCTGGATTTTCCCTCCAAAATGCCACCTATAAAACCTAGACTCATAGTCAAGCTATTGATTTTAATTTTCTCCAATCCACAGAATCTATATTTTGACTCTTATTTCTCTCTCTTTTTTTTTTGGCCCTAATTTTAAATACTACCAGCTAAACAAACAATTAAGTGTGTATGAAGTGGTTTTAATTTGTATTGAGTTTGGAACCCATAACCACTGCAGTTGTTTAAACTTAAAATGAAGAACTAAAATATAAA
The DNA here is from genome assembly GCA_028533065.1 of Trachops cirrhosus. Taxonomy (NCBI): domain Eukaryota; kingdom Metazoa; phylum Chordata; class Mammalia; order Chiroptera; family Phyllostomidae; genus Trachops; species Trachops cirrhosus. Next base: position 164,197,601 of record CM052539.1, on the reverse strand, counting down.
ATTAGTAAAATTTTAATTATTTTTTGGTTATGGTAAATTTTAAGCACCCTTGTAGTAAAGAAAGAAACGATAATCTCACGTTTGATTCTGTCACATTGCTCAGGAAGAATTACTTCTATATATCAAGGATCTTTCATATTAATAAAATGTTATCAAGTTACATACAGTTAGTAGCACTTCTATTTCAGAAGGGTTGAAGGAGGGTCGCTTCGTCTTGTAAAAGCAAGGCTGAGGCAGGGAGCTGCTCCTTGACTAGTCAGATTGGCTTGGTTCCAGGCAACACGTGGTTGGAAGTTGCTGCTGAGGTTCTTTGGCAACATCTACTGTAATTACAGGACTACGAAAAAGGTTCAAGAAAATATCCATAAAAGGTGTAGCTGGCTCCAAAGCAAAAGTTTCAGCAGCCAAAAACAACTGGGCTTTCATGTTCTCAAGTTCAGAGTGGAGAATCCAAATTTTCTCTTGGTAGAGGTCAGAGGAAGCAGACAAATGTGCAGTAGGAATCTCGCCACTTGTCCATAATTTATAAAGGGCAGGTCAGTCTCAGCATGTGGACAGCATGTGGGAAAAACAAACTTCCCCAGTGGATGTAAACTCATCGTGCTATGTATTTTTTCATCAATAAGGAATGGTAAAGTGACTACAGACCCTGGGAATCTTTTATTTTTCTAACCTGCAATACACACAGGCCCTTCTGTGAGAGAATTTAAGGCACTGAGGTCCCCTCAAACCATGGGCAATTCTGTTGACAGTGTTCATCAAACACCCCCACACTTGGTCTAGAGTGTTTGGAGAAACATGAGCCACAGAAGAGCTCACCTTTGCCAGGGGAAAGACAATGAAATGTTGATAGAAGTCTGGCTCTCATGCTCTTGCTCATAGCAATAAAAATTCAGACAGACCAAATCTTAGTATCTCTTTTAAGTATAAAATAAAACTACATAATAATGACTAGTGTATATATTAGTAATCTGGTCAAATACAAGGAAAACAGACCCAGTGAAATACAGATGTATGTGTTTTATCTGCTTTGGAACTTGGTGTCTCAGGACACAGTCACAACCTTGCTTGTTCTAAGTTCCGAGAGAAACTGCAAAGGCATTTCTATCATCATAGTATAGAGTAGCCTTTAATACCTCAATGAATCAGAACTGTGAATTCATATCCAAGTTTCTTTCTAATCAAGCTCCTTCAAGGAGAGGGGATAGAGCAAGGGTGGGAAGAAACAGTCACCTTCTAATGGAAAATAACTAAACGCCCTTGCCAGAGACAAAAAAAATTTCCCAGGAGGAGTAGTAAAGGAGAAAGCAAAGGCCAAGTAATGACCCAAATGGAACTTTAGGAAATGAGGTAGAGGAGACTGAATTTCACTTAAACAGGTCGGATGAAATCATTATGTCTTGGGCATGTGTTTCCTTGTTAAATTTAGTGAACATTTGAGCAAGGGATGGACACAGGATTCCAGAAGTGAGACTTTTACATAGCTACAGAATTCTACAAGGAAGTGAAGTTGTTCATAAAATTACCTATTCTTCAGGAAAATAAAGTGACGGGCACTTCTGTAAACAAATACCATACTCTTGATATAAATTCAATGAGTTGCAGGACTAAGAGCACATATTCTGTCTTTCAACAGATGGTGTATTCCTCTGTAAGTTCATCAAGTTCAGTGTCCCTATTTCAAAAGGATAATTAAATTGAAAGCTAAAAGTGAGGTATTTTTTTCTATATAAAAAAGGAACAGAAAAAGATGATTATATCAAATGCAAAACTACCATTAACATAGTTGCCAAATGGGTATGCATTAGTGGGAAATTATGTCTCCAAAGTAACTGACTCACATAAAAGTAATCTCAGAATACAGACCTTTACATATATCAATTATTTAAATTTATCAAATATTTGTATATAAGCTCTTTTTTCAACTGAGACACTTGATTCTTTGATACCCATAATTATATTTACAGGTTAACATTTTTCTCATTAATGAGTGCTTAAGTTTCGCTTTATCAGGTGTTGCTCTTTTCCTTACTTGCACAGAAATCCATGTCATCCTTCACTTTAGAGTAATGTGACTCCAGAATTCTCTATACCAATTAACTCTTACTATAAATTTACCTCCTTTGCAGAAGCAACTTGCCAGGAGTACACACTAGACCTCCTTGTTTCAAACTCCATTCCTTCAGCTTGCTATATGTGTATTTACTCTAGTACCAAGCAACCATTTCTTTAAAGCATCACACATAGCAATGCTTAAACTGTTACAACTTACATTGTAAAACACTGACTCATACAGACATGAAAGAAGAATTTTTTTATCACGGTAAATAAGAAAAGAGGAAGACATGGAGACTCTTTTAATCACTAATTTTGTTTGTAGGTGCATTCTGTTGAATTTTTGTGAGGCAGAAAAACAACTTCTTAGGGGGACTAAAGAATGTCATGTACCAAAAAAGGATCCATTCGTTATGAAAACTGACATCCCTTGTAAGGAGGGAATGCCAAAAGGGAAGGTGAAGTGAATTCATTCTTTTTCATAGAGAGGAATAAAGAAATACAACAGCTATAACAGAGAAATAACCTTGGATATGAATAACTTTAAATTGTTTTCCTTTCTGTTTCCATCACAGAGAATTTTATTTTAAAATTTTCTTTGCTAAAATTACTTATTCTTGGGGAAAGGGAAGGGAGGAAAGAACCAGCCACTCTTTGAGTGTAAGACTTAGGTGAGAACACTGGTTTTAGGACAGGGTACATATGGTATTATAAACAACTCAATAAAACACATTTTTGACTTCTATCTTTAAAATCCTGCTACATGTGAAATACTTAAAAATATTCTTTACTATCTAATGTTTATATAAAAATACACAATGAACGGAAAGGAGGAAAGTGCCATAGGGTCTCGTTTAGTCACTTTCAGAACTATGCTTCCAAGTGAAAAGATCTTCCAGGAGGAAGGAGCTAAGGCAAATATCATATATTTTGACTCAGGTCAAGCAGGTCAGGAAAGGGGTGTACTATGTGCCCACCCATGATTCTGCCTCTATAAATGAAAATATCAGCTACCACTGACTTGGGTGATTTATGGGTTTGGCAATATGCTAGATGCTCTACTTTTTCACTCTAGTTCCCATAGCAGACTTGTGATTTTGTTGTTGTCTTTTTTGGGAATAAAGAAGCAGAAGTTCAAAAAAAAGGACTTACTCTAGGCCGTAACACTAATGAGTGGGAGATATAAGGTTCAAGTCATAGTCTATTCAAAACTTATATGATAGGAACAAAGTATATGACAAGAAGAAGGTTATCTTTAACTGGTGACAGAATTTTGTGCAATAAATATTCAAGTCACTTCTCTCTGACAAAGCAGGCTTCGACTTTGTCATCTTAAAATAAGAGTTGAACAAGATGGACCTGAAATCTCTTGAAACTCAAACTTCAATGATTTTTAAGATTTTAAAGTTTTCCATAGAGGCTACACCAATTTATATTCCCATCAGCAGGGTACAAAGGTTCCCTTCTCTCGGCATCCTCTCTAATACTTATTTCTTGTTTTATTGATGATAGGCATTCTACCAGGTGTGAGGTGCTATCTCATTGTGGCTTTAATTTTCATTTGTCTTATTTCTAGTGAAGTTGAGCATATTTTTATATATATATTGGCCATCTGTATGTCTTCTTGGGAAAGGTGTCTGTTCAGCATCCCTGCTCATGTTTTAATTGGATTATTCTCCTGACTAAACACCCCCAATCTTCCAGTCATTGCATAGATAAAATGGTCTTCAGCTCCCTCTTTGTGCTATTCAGTCTCTCTTTATCTTGGAGTCTGGATCTATCACAGGTGTAATCTGAGTAGGCCACACATTCACAAATATGAAAGTAGAAAGCTGAGAAACAGACAGAAAATAAAGAGAATTGCATGGTGTCATTTTGAAGTCTTACTTGTGTTCAGCCCAGATTATTCCAGATAAGACAAACTATAACACTTAAATATTAATCAAAATAATAAATTTATGTAGGCTGGAATGGAATAGACTTGTTAAATTTATTTAGCCTGGAATGAGATATGAGGTCTGTCCAGAAAAAGTCCAGCCATTGTTGATATAATGAGAACAGTTTCACCACATCAGTGCAACCTGGTGGCTAGAGAGACTGAACTGGAATGCGCATGCGTGAACAATGACAACTTCACTGTACTAGTCAGTTGAGGTGGTAGATGTCATTGAATGAGCATTTGTACAATGTGGCCATTACATTCAAAAGGACTGAGCAAGTAGAGCAACAAATCTGCATCAAATTTTGCATTAGGCTTGAACATTCCTCTGCAGAAACTAATCAGATGATTCAGAAGGCTGCAGCTATGGGCAACTGGTGATTGGCAGCATCATCACAACAACACACCCACTTGCGTGTCAACTCTCCTGCAGAGCTTTCTGGTGAAACATCACATCATCCAGGTGACTCAGCTCCCCTATAGCCCAGATTTGGTGCCCTGTTACTTCAGGCTTTTCCCAAAACTAAAGTCACCTCTGAAAGGGAACAGATTTCAGACCATCAATAGGATTCAGAAAAATCCTTTGGGGCAACTAATGGCAATTGGGAGAACTGTGTGAAGTCCTAAGGTGCCTACTTTGAAGGGGACTGAGGCATCATTGTTCTATGTACAATGTTCTTGAATCTTCTGCAATAAACATCCCTATTTTTCATACTGTGTGGATGGATACTTTCCAGATAGACCTTGTAGCCTTGTTTAATGAATTGTCTTTTATTCTGAGTATCCTCTAAAAGTGAATCGATTTCCAAAGAAGCTCGAAGTTGTTTCTTATATCTTATTAATTAGCAGCATCACGAACTTTATGTCCTCATCTACATTTCTGAGGCATCTATATCATCTCATCCTCAGGTAAGTCCATGTCTTAAATCAATAGCAGGAGGTGATTGAAAGTACCAAAGGACAGTAATTGGAATGTTGAGTTAACCACATGTTTATGGGCATGACTTTAAGCACTGACTGCTTCACATAACAGTACCACATATGATTTGTTCTCTTCCAACAGAATGTCCAAAAGGCACATATGGCACTTATGGCCAAAGGACTTGTAAGTGTCTGAATGGTGGCAACTGTGACACCATAATCGGTACCTGTGACTGTCCTCCTGGCTACATTGAGGCTGACTGCAGTCAAAGTAAGTCGCTCTACCTATCATGAAGAAAATATGCTAAAGCAGAATTTTTAAGAGCCACTTAGGGAATAAGTATTGTTATGATTATTTTAGTTAATAATTTACTACTGTAGAAGCAAATACCAACTGACCTAAATTCCAGGTTGAGAAGCACTTACCTCAGGAGATTGATTGAGAGCCAAAGTCAGTGAAGGCAGTCAAAGAAAGCCCTTTGGTCTTAACTTCTCTTGCTCCATCAATGCTGGGCTGAGGTCAGGATTTAAAAATCTGGCAAGAGCAGATCAGACAGGGGGTTCCTGCGTTTACTATGTCAAACTCATTATCTAAAGTTCTACAGTTTTATTTCTCCTCAGCAATTTTCCAGCTCAAAATCAAGCAGCTGTTCTGCTTACCAAAAAAGTAATTCATTCCCCAAAATCCAAAGACTTTAACTATTTATCACAAAAAGTATTGACATAAGTTTAAGAAACCAGGTGTAAAAAAAAGAAAAATTTTAAAAAATAATAAAAAAGACCTGAACACTTTGGGGATAGCCCTTGCAAATACGTTTTGCTCTCATTAGATCTGCCATTTTCTAAGAATTTGGATAGATGGCAATAGCTAGATGCTCTTGGAGGAGGGTGGAGGAGGCGATGAGTAGGAGTGCTCATGGTGGGAGGGGTTCTGGCATCACTGTGTCCTTTGACCTATTCTCTGCGCTGTTCAGGACATTTACTTTGTGATCTTTCATTAGCTACACCTTTGTGTCTTCTGCTCTATTCTGTACTTACATTTCATTATTAAAAAAAGTAAAAAAACCCATCAAGAAATCTTAAATTAAAGATAGAAGTACTGTGATCATGAACTAGAGATTTCTTTACTTGGAAGAATGATAACAAAGTTTGTGATCAGGCAGGATGCTTAGCTGTTGTATGCTAAAGCTATCCAAAATGCTTATCTTCCCCAGGTGGGTCGTTGCTCAGTTTTCTTTGTATGAGGGTATTTTTAATTACCCTACCTCAGTACCCCACTCTTCTGAGGATAAAAGGCGAATAAGACAAAGTTGGCTCCTAGTAGCGGAAAATTGAAACCTAGTGGATACTGCCTCTGAGGCCTCAACGGCCAAGTTATCTTTGAGTTGAAGCCAACCCATAAACATCTCCTAAAGGTTCTGACTGGCTCCTTTGTGTTTGTTCTTCAAAGAGAATTGTTGGGAGAAATTTTCTAATTTGCTCAGGCCAAAGCATCTTCAAAAGCTATGGTTTCCCTGAATATTGGGAGTATTTTTGTCTGCACAAAGCTGTGATCTTGTACTCGAGTACTTTTCCTTCTTTACGTTGGCGGCTAGGGAGGCCCAGGCCAAATTTGCAGTCTACCTCTTAACAAGTTCAAGGAATTATGATATTCATTTATGTATATCTTGTTACCATATTTTTCCTTCACTTGATTCTCATAGATACTTATTTTATCTTTGGGTGTTACCTGTATTTTGGTAAGCCTCTTAGTGAATTTGTGGAATTAACTTGCAGCAAAACAAGTAAAACAAATTGACAAATATGTTAATTTATTAATACATTAATTTTATTTATATTAATTGATATAATTAACTTGATACATATAATGTATCAAAAAGAATTTAATAGATTTGTTTTCACAAATAAATCTACAAATAAATTAATAAAGACTTAAGTAAATATGTGGAGATGTGAGCATAATGGATCGCACATCGATGTATAAGTGTAAGCTAAAATAGCAGAGTGAACTTTGAGGGAAAACACACTCAAGATTATTATACACACACAGCACACACATACAGTAAGACAGCCATGGGTAAAGCAACACTGAGTTTGTAAGAGTCATTTATATCATATATGTAAGTGTTTGACACTAGATATTTGGTTGGAATTCCAGTTGTCAACTAAAATTATACTAAGTAAGCAACAATTTGACAGTTTCTTTTTTTTTCAAAGTAACTTTTAAGTTGAAATCCCAACTGAAGACAAGTCAGGAAAACCTATTTGATTAAAAGAAAGGGTCGTGTATTTACACGTTTTTAAAACTCCCGACTGGCAAAAGGTTTTAATAAGAAAAATCTGCTTTTGTTTTGCTCTGCTTTATCTTTCTCCTTCCTGCAGCTTGTCCTGAAGATCACTGCAGGAGGGACTGTGTCCGAAGGTGCTCCTGTGGCTCAGGACGGTGTGGCCCGGTGACTGGAAGGTGCTGCTGTTCACCCAACCACATGGGGGCCAGGTGTCAGCAAGGTAACAATGACAGCAGGGTCACCTGGTTTATCTAGGCTCAAACTATGCTAAACTACGACGGCAGACTTGGTGCCAGGGAATATAATTAAATAGACATTGTTTACAACCCTTTCTTCTTAAATGTGGCTTTAATAGCATGAACTACATGCTCCTATACAACTATACAGGAAATAGTCTACCAGAGGTTAAAAAAAAATTGAAAACAAAAACAAAGCATAATTTCTGCACACTCTTGACTAGGAGAAAATGTTTAAATAATTTTGGCAACTTTTTGTAAAACTGCCAAAAGTTCTGTATTGGAAATGTCTAATTATAAGAACTGAAGAATTTTCTATCTTTTTCAACTTTCAGAAGTTCACTGAAAGCTGTAAGAGAAACAAGAGACAAAAAGAAAAACATCGTCTCTGTTTAAAACTGCGACTTTCTTGTCCTAAATCACGTTTATTTTTTATCATAATAATAATCACAATAACAGAACTGTCAAGTTCAGTGAAATGTGGACATGTGGAAAGGATGCTGGGCCTCTACGGCTCTTGAGTGGGTCTAGCAGCGCAGCCTCTCTTCCATGGCTCACACAGAAGGGCAAAACTAATGACCCTTCATTGAGTCAAAAGAGCTAGGTGCATGGACAGGCTACAGGGGCATTCTTGAATCACCTGAACATCTTAGAGTAGCAGGAAAAATGGGAAAATTGGATAAAACCAAGAAGTGAACAGACATATCATCTTTTAAACTCAGCCCTATGATAGCGAAGACTCTGTGGGTCGTATGATGTTTTACTCTGTGCCAAAGAGGCTTCCTACTAGCTGACATCATTTTTGTAGCCCCAGATCCACACTACCCTTCCACAAATAGCCAAGACATAAAAAACTAAGTTGATAAAAAAAAATTTTAAATCTAAGCTGATGCATTAACAAAGGTCTCTCCTCATTTTGGAAACAAAATATGAAGCCAGTCAACACAGAGCAAAAAAGTTTTGCAAAACACCTGAAAATATTAACCAGAATTTCTTCCAAGAATCAAAGGACATGATTTAAAAGTGTCCTCTATAAAATGTGAGTGCAATGCAGAGATACAGGGTTCATGAAATAAATGAAAACACAACAAAAGAAAGTGGGATGCATAAGCTGGCCGAGCTCATAAATAAGGGAAAAAGAAAATTAAACCTCACATTATGTGAATGAAGGCCACATTGAACACAGCTACTAACAGGATGGAATTTGCTGATGGGATAGCCAGGTACATAGAGAATATGCTTTCGTCAATATGCTTGAAGAAAGTGCAAACAATGAAATGAAAAAGAAAACTAATATATAAATGAAAAAGTAAATTGATGAAATACAATATTCAAGATATTTGATATGAAATAACAGAAGATCTGATGCTACAGATTGAATGAATGCATTATATCCCTGGAAATACTAGTTGTTATGATTATTGACAAGGGGATATGATTATAGACAAGAGGAAACTCCACTGGGATAATAAAAAATATGAGTTCTCATATGAAGGGGGGATCAACTGACCTCATACCTCATAGCAATATTCATTGTTAACATCTGGTTAATCAATGCCTATGATATTCTTGGGAAAAACATGATTAGTGTACTTTATACTACTAGTTAAATGACAGTTAAACTATCATTTAAGTACAACATGATGAAAATTAAATAACTACTTTTAATTAGAAAAAGTTTTCTGGGAATATAGCAGCTATAAAATATTTTGAAGAAATTAATAAAAGGTAAATTTGAGCTACCAAGAAATGGAAAACCTCTGATAAACAGATTATTAGTGAGCATTAAATCTATTTTAATTAGGGTTAAATTTAAAACAAATGTGAGGATTATGGTCAAGTGATATAAGGTAAATATGTAAATATTATAAATTATCATAACAATTTGAGATTTTAGCACAACTTTGACAAGCATACACTGGAAGGGGAAAGAAGGTGGAGGAGTGTAAGTTTACTAATGTTATTTCTTTATTAATGGTTGTGGAGTGGCATGGATAGATCTGTGTCAAAATATACCATTCATATGTGACAACTCAATAAGTATGTTTCAATGTGTAATGGTAAATGCTGGAATTAGAATGTTATAATTGAGAATTTAAGAATAAGATGTAGCCACCTATAATCAGGTATAAGAGAGGAATTAGTAAAATTAGGAGAAAGTAGAATCATATTAATTTCATTATCACTCATACTGGATGATCATTATCTACTAAATAAAGAAATCCATTACATTAAATAATATTATATGTACTAAATAAAGAAATTCATTATATAATATTATATGCACTGTCTAAAGATTCCTTGGATTATATAAAATTACAAGACTTTCACTTAGAGAAAGATGGAGTATATACATTTCCCTATTTCTTCCTCCTAAAAGAGTAACAATTTGAGGAATCTCTGAAATGTGGAGAGAAGGCAGACTCACTAAGGACAGCAGGATCTTCAGGAACATGATTGTGAGTTCCCTGAGCTTTCTTTTTTTGTCTCATGTATCCTGGACTACGTACAGAAGAGCCTGAAACCCAGCATGGCGCCCCTAGACAAAGGCTTCTTCTAGTCAAAAGACCAGAAAACAAGGCAGCCTAGCATGACAAAAAAACCCTTAGACAATAATCAGCCTCCTCCAGTCAAACCCTACAAAATAAAACTGCATGCTCAACTCCAACCCAGGACACCAGAAGGATCTACTCTTCAAGCTCCATATGGATGTAATGAAGCAATCTTCCCCCTACACCAGGATGGTGTGAAAAAGACCTAGTGGGGCTGGGACTCTCAGCCCTGCCGGAGAGGAATGGGATACCCCTGGCAGTGTTAGCACAAAGCATGTGGACTGCATGAACTCCCGCCATCCCCCACCCCCAAAGCAGGTGGTAAGTAGATACCACATCAAACTTCTGAATACTAAAGAAGAAAAAACCTTGAAACCAGCAAGAGAGAAGCAACATCCACCTTATCTTAGGACAAAAAATACTGAAATAAAATGAAGGTAAATAAATGGTACAGATACACCAGGCACATGTGAGCAAAATTAAAGCAGTGGTTTTGACTCCAATATTAAACAATGTTAATTTTATGGCAACAAGCATCTACTGGGAAGGGCACTTATCATAACAGAGGATAAAATTCACACTGAAGATTTAAGTATAATTGATATGTATGAAATTAGTAACACAGTATCAAAATAAATAAAGCAGAAGCCAGATGTTAGAAGGAGAAATAGATTGCAAGAACTTATCAGTGGATTAAGTTATCTATGTTAGCCTATATACATATTAATGTACACACATGTGCTGGGAACTTCCCTGTCTGTTTTCAGAAGCTGTAACTACCCAGGGCTAATGCTGAGTAAAAGATTTTGGGACCATAAGCCACTAAGGAGATAAAGCTTATCTCCCTGGCAGGGGTGCCGCCTCTGCCCCCTTTACTTCACCCTGTTTGTCCCTAGGCAGATGACTGGTTAGCCAATGATGGGTAAGATTCCTCAAAGGAGGGACGACCTAAGACTGGCATGGTCATCAACAGGCCCTCAGGGGAGGACTTGGGGGGCTATAGAAAAAGGGGGCAATGGACCCTCACCCCTCAGCTTTGACATGGCCTGATTCCTCCTCATTCTGTCTTCAAAAAGTCTCCTATCTCTCGGCTTCCTTATGTCCCCTGCCTGACTTAATCCTGAAACAATGCCAGAGGGCGGTGCAGCCCTGGGCTGAAATAGGTGGTTCCCCAGGGTGATCAGGCCTAAGAAAGAATACATAAAATCCTATGAAATCTGCTTTGCTAAGAATGCTCTCAATTTTCTGATAAGGGTCCAAGCCTGGAATGAGTTTGTTTCCCAAAGTTTTATGGCCCTTTGGCCATCTGACCCCGACTCAGAATAAGCCCTTATAGTTCATTGAATGCTATCCATTGTTTGATTATTACTACCTGACACTGATTGATGAGCTTTACTTGTATTCCTGTGCAAATTGAACCCAATAAAAGCCCATTGAAGAACAGGCTCAAGGACCTTCTCCTTTGAGAGATTGGTTATCGTTCCTCCCTAAGTAGATCACGTCTTGGTAGACTTACTCTTATCTGTGGTGAATGCACATATACATAAAAATAATCTTATAGAAACTTGAACATAATAAGTTATGTCTAATTGCTATAAACCAAACTGCACCCTGAAAAAGATACTATATCTTTTTTCCAAGTATGCATTGGGCATTTACAAAAATTGCAAAAGGAAATCAAGCAATTCTAAAAAGTATAATTTAGGACATTCAATGATCACAAAGCAATAAAACAGGAACTAATGATGAAACTAATTCTCTCAAGGGGGAGGGGAATCACATTACACTGTACCACAGTGGCACTTTGAAATATCCTTAAATAATCAATAGCTAAAAAGAGAAAACAAAATCACTGTTTCAGAAATTTAAACATTTACAACCTATAGGGTAAACCTAATTCAGTTAAAGAGAAGAAAATTTATATTCTAAAATGCTTGTGATAGTAAATAATAAATTATGAAAATAAGTCAAAAAACAATAACATATACTTAAAGTGAAAATGAGGAATTATTAAAATAACACATAGGGAAAATATGAATTATTTACCAGTAAGTTAAGCCAAACAACCAACAACCTAGACAAAAATAAAGTTGGATCCCTACATTACTTTATTCACCAAAATTACTTCCAAATGTATAAAGCACTTAAAGTAATGAAAAAACTATGACAATACTAGAATTACCATTACATTTTTTTAAATTTATTTTAAGGCCAGATATAAATCTTGACAGGAACACAAAACCCACAAAAGGGAAAGAAAAAAGAAAAAAAATGTTGTTTGGATTGAAAAGAAATTAAAAAATTTATTTAAGGCATAAAACAAAAAAAAGTATCAGAAGATAAAGAGGAAAGACTAACAAAGCACTAATTTTCTTAATAAATAAAGAATTCATACATATCAAGGAAAGAATTCATGACACTCAATAGATTTATGAAAAGATAATAGGCATCATTCATAATGTGAGAATCCAAATTAAAGTTGCAATTATGTATCACTTCACCTATTGGATTTTTAAAATATAGCAATTTGACTAAAGATTGAAAAATGGGCACATTGATAATACTTCTTAGTAAGTTTGAAAATCTCTTTGTAAGAAAATTTGATAATATCTGTCATGATCTAGAAGTATACATCATTTTATTAAGAAAATCATCTGGACTTACCTTTCAGGTACAATATTACATATGAATAAAGACTTCCATGAGGATATCCATTCTAGTGCTGTTTATAGTAGCAAAATATATTAAACAACCTACTTGTTCATCAATAGTGAAGTGGCAAATAAAATTTTGATAGATTCAGTTAATCCTGTGCTATTGTTAAAACGAATGAGGCAGGTCTCTTCTATGTACAAATTTAGAAGAACCTAGGAAAATTTTATTTACAGAAGAAACAAATTTTACAATATCTTCTATGTGTTAACCTTTTGTGTTAAAAAAGTTGAAAGGGTAAGAGAGATATACATATGTATGCCTTAATAGGCATGGAATACTTCTGGATCTACTAGCTGTCTACTCAATTCAACAAATATTGATTGGATGGCAATTCCTATTTTAAGTTTATGGAATATGTGGATAAAATCACAATATCCCAGTTCTAATGCAACTGCTTTTTTTGTGGAGAAGAGATGATAAACAATAAACACAGTTAATAAGTTAATTATATACATGTTAAAATAAAGTCTATGGAAAGATGAAATATTGAGCATGGTATGAGGCTTGAGGTTGCTAGCTAGCTTGAAATCATTCATTGAGTGGTCAAGATGAGGACTAGGATACAGAAAGAAGATGGAAATAGTTTTTTTTTAGAAGGGAACTTGTAATACTGGAGCACAGGAATGAAATACTTTTTTCCGTAATATACCTTTATGTAATGTTCGAATTATTTTTTTATTTTTTAATATTCTTATTGATTATGCTATTACAGTTTAACCACCTTTTCCCCCTTTATCCCCCATCTGCCCTATCCCCCAACTCCCTGGCATTCCCCACCCCTTAGTTCACGTCCATGGGTTGTACATATAAGTTCTTTGAGTCCTCTGTTTCCCATACCATTTTTTATCTCTCCCCAGCTACCTTATGCCTACTAACCATGCTTCTTCTTCCCTGTACCTTTTCCCTCCTATTCCTCCCTTCTCCCTCCCCACTGAAATCCCTCCGTGTGATGTGCATTTCTCTGATTCTGTTCTTGTTCTGGTTGTTTGCTTAGTTTTTGTTTTCGTTATTTTTCTTTTCTTTTAGGTTCATTTGTTGATAGTTATGAATTTGTTGTCATATTTTTATTGTTCATATTTTATCTTCTTTTTTCTTAGATAAGTCCCTTTAACATTTCATATAGTAAGGGCTCGGTGATGATGAACTCTTTTAACTTGACCTTAGCTGGGAAGCACTTTATCTGCCCTTCCATTCTAAATGAAAGCTTTGCTGGATAGAGTAATCTTGGATGTAGGCCCTTGACTTTTATGACTTGAAATACTTCTTTCCAGCCCCTTCTTGCCTGCAAGGTTTCTTTTGAGAAATCAGCTGATAGTATTATGGGCACTCCTTTGTAGGTAACTCTCTCCTTTCCTCTTGCTGCTTTTAGGATTCTCTCTTTCTATTTAATCTTGGGTAACTTAATGATAATGTGTCTTGGTGTGTTCCTCTTTGGGTCCGACTTCTTTGGGACTCTCTGGGCTTCTTAGATTTCCTGGAAGTCTATTTCCTTTGCCAAATTGGGGAAGTTCTCCTTCATTATTTGTTCCAATAAGTTTTCAATTTCTTGTTCTTCCTCTTCTCCTTCTTGCACCCCTATAATTTGGACATTGGAACATTTCAGGTTGTCCCAGAAGTTTGTAAGAGTCTCTTCACTTTTTCAAATTCTTGTTTCTTCATTTTGTTCTGGATGGATGTTTATTTTTTCCTTTAGTTCCAGATCGGGGCCTCAGGTATTTACCTGGGCAGGGCAATCCTCCTTGCTGCACTGTGGCACTGCTTGTGGGGGAGGGCCCAGGGAGGGAACAGTGTGGCTCACCTACTCATCTCTAGTGTACTTTTCAATGGACTCTCTCATGTGAGACTGGGAGCTTCTGCTACCACTGCAACTGCCGTAGCTCACAGCCACCTCTGAATCCCCTTTAGTCAGCCCCTCCCTCATAGCCCACCAAGCTGGGCAGTCAGCCCCGCCCCCAAGGTCTGCAGTCCTGGTTTTTCTGAATCAGCCCATGCTGCCTTTCCAGTCTGGTTGTTCTGGTTGATTTTTCTTTAATTCCTTTCTTGTTGGAGTTCCAGGCAGTTTGATTTTCTGGCGCTTTTGGTTGTTGATTGATTTCTGATTGCTTGTTATCCTCCTTTTGGTTGTTCAAGGAATCAAAGGGTCTCTACCTACACCTCCTTCTTGGCCAGAACTCATACTAATGTTTGAATTATTTATTGGATAATTATATGAACATTAAAAAAGCAATAAAGTTATATAAACAATTGTGTGTAAACATTAGTCTAACACTTAGACCTGTGGAATCATTTCTAAGTATTCCACACTTTTCCAGTTATGTTTTTGTCTTAAGCATTATCTTAAATTCCTATATTTTCAGAGATCCACCAATTTCATCAATGCCTTTCAACTCTCAGATTGATGAGTTTGCTTTAAGTGGGCAAAAGGGAAACAGATAAAAATTTGTTTTAATAGTATAGGTCTCAGTGTTATTGATTCTACTTAACTTTCTTATAAGGCAAAAACTAAAAAACAATAATTGACAGTTAAGGTAACCTATTAAACAAGTGATGATATTTCAACCATTTTTTATACAACTGAAATTGTTATTTAAATAAACAAAATTAAAATCCTTCTTTCTTTTGGTACTAAAATGAAGTGCACCTGTTCAGTCCAATAAAGTCAAGGAAATAAGCATCATACAGACAGAATGCAAGTAGGTGTTCTTTATGTGTTAACCAAATGATTTTTGGGTGAGTAATGACTCGTCTGCTAATTGGGATAGAAAGAATGGTTGAAGAGAAGTCAGAAGTTCTAGACTTGAATCCTGATTTTTATCTCTATGGGCTGCCTAAGCCTGAGCAAGACCTAAGTCTCTGAGCATCAGTTTTCTCGAGTATAAAATAAGAATACTGTACCCACATCAGAGGGATATTATATTTGTGAGTATTAAATAAGATAATTCATGTGGAAAATATCATTTTGTAAAAATACTATAAACTGGAAGGTATAAATGGCAGGCCTGTGGCCAAATCTAACCACAAATGTGTTTGAATTGGCTGACATAGTTTTGGCTCCCACATGCTGTAAAGCAATTTTAATTAGTTGCCAATGTTCAAAGATTGGATGAATTTATGTAAAATATGGATTTTAAGTTTTCCTTAAAAATTATATTAGCTGGCTCTATTGGGCCCATATTCTTTTGGCAAAAACCAACTAAATGTGAGTGGTGGTTAGTCCCACCTTAGAGAGCCTTTTCTCTTCCACTGGTGGCACTTTCCTTCATTCGTCGATCGGTTATTTGTCCCCTGGCAATGAAGGCTAAATTTTCCTTGCTCTGAGTCAGCTTCACTCCCGCCTGTCTTGCCTCCTCTTGGCAGCGCCTTTCTGTTTGTGGCAGCCACTATTGTGTGCTGAAGTGTTTTTCCTATTTCAGCACAAAGGCTTTAAACAAACGGCTCATCTGTCTTCATTATCAATTATGAGACTCAATATATAAAAGGTTTCATTTGATAATCTGGGATTGACCTCTGCTTGTTCACTAGGGCGTCTCCAAGCTCATACTTCTGAGCTCAATAAATATTTACGGAGTGAATGAAGACATGAATGAATGACAGTGATGTGCTTATCATCTTAAGGATACATATGAGTGTTGGTTTTAATTTGAACATCGTATTCTTTTGCTCCATAAACACAATTTATTATATCTGAAATAGAGAAAGATGTTTACTCCTGTCACATTTTTATTCAGTTTGATGTATTTTTTTTTAATTTTTACTACAGGATGCCCCCCGTCACAATATGGCCCAAATTGCGAGCTAAAATGTACCTGTAGAAATGGTGGCCTTTGCAATTCTGTGGATGGAAGCTGTACCTGTGGCCCTGGGCGGACAGGAAATCATTGTAAAAAAGGCAAGTTGATTACTACCTTCTTTCATTCAATAAAAATCTAAAGCATACTGCCATTGGTTGATAAAATATAGGAGAGGCCCCCAAAGAGACTATTTTCCAATAATTTCATGCAAGCCATTTGTAATTATGATTACATTTCCAATAAAAATAGTGTTATGTTAATACTGGTCGAGTTTTTGTTACCTTGTTACCAGAATACCACATGAAAACTCTTAACACCCTTAAGTAATTGGAATAGTATTCATATAAAAGAGCTCCTCTAAGACCCAAATGAATTCTCTCTCTAGTCAGTTTTTAAGCATGAAGCCTTTGCAGACAGCAGATCTGCTGAACCTTGAATTTCTTGGCATGAGGCTGAAGAGCTTCAGTTACCACTGAGGCCCTGTGGCAGGCAGGGTGGAAGGTGCGGGGGCCCTATGCAGACGTATCCTGCCTGTTCACATTAAGAGTGGGCCCAGCTGCAGGGGATGAAGAGAAGGACTCTGGGAACAGAGATCTCCAAACTTTATTTCATCACAAAAAATGTAATCATCTATCACTATAAATGTATTTTTACTCCTAAGTGATATTCATGTGCTTTTCAATTAATACATTAAATGTATAAGGGGGACCCAAAAACAGAATTTATTTATAAAAAATGTGTATTCTTACACGTTGAAACTTCTGTCACTTTTAATGTACTCTCCATTTGATGCAATACACCTACTGAGACTTTTTTCCACTGCTCAAAGCAGTTTTTGAACTCATCAATTTTAATGCCACTTAGTGTTTCTGCCATTTTTTTGTTCTACCTCTTCACCATTGGCAAAACGTTTCCAATTGTGGACTTTTTTTCAGCAGGGAAAACAAAAAAAATTGATTAGGGTAGTAAGATCAAGTGAATAGGGAGGTTGGGGCATGGGGTCATGCTGGTTTTTGTCAAAAACTGCTGGATACTCAGCATGCTGTGGGCAGGTGCACTGGTAAATCACCAACAATAAAACAGGCAAATGCATTGAAAGAGTCTTCAAAACAATTTCACTGAAGCTGAGTGCAACCCCTCACAACAATGCCAGCTGGTACACTGATACAGATGGGTTCCTAAAACACACCTAGCAAGCAACACCTGTACTACAAGGGGTACCCCCTCCAAAAGATAATTCTGGTTTCTTTTAGGGGGTCATTCATGTGTGTGTGTGTGTGTGTGTGTGTGTGTGTGTGTGTGTGTGTGATATCCCATATACAAAGATTTAAATAGATAAGTGGATGAGTATAGATATTGAGAGTTCTAATTTTCTTTCCAAACCACACTTGCTTGTTTGGTGCAGCACTGGACAGCCTGCACCCCAGTTAGAGCACACTTTTATATCAGCTGATTTCGTGTTTTGGCAGAATAAAGAGAACAGTCTCCGACAGCGAGGTAGAGTGTGAGTGAGGACACTGCTGGGGGCCCGCACATGGGGCACCTTGTGTAACAACAATTGACAGTAAATTTTTACCTATATGGTTTCAACCACGGGGCTATGGTTCTTTAGACCTGTGGTCCTGACACAGTGACAATGGGTATGACACCCACTATCCTTCAGTATGAGTTCACTGTCGTGAAGTTTGGCAGTGTGGAATACAGGCACACACTTTGCAACGGGAGGTGGATAGACTGTAGGCCACCTCCACTCAGCTCACACCATGCTCTGTGCCTTTGGGAAGACCGCAGCCTCTCCGTGATTTGGTCTTCCCCATATGTATATTTGATACTGATACAGCTAGCCACCCTACACTGCTCTTTTTTCAAAGATTTTCTGGCACTATTCTTGTTTATTTGTTCTTCCAAATGAACTTTATAATAAAACTGTCTACATGCAAAAAAAAAATCAGGTTTATTATACTGTTTGTTGTCCTCTGTGTTTACTCTCTTAGGGAAAAGTAACATATTTAGGATATTAACTCATCCAATAAGAGAACAAACATGGTCTATTAATTCCACTTGTTCAAGCTTTTTGTTCCTCATTATGTTAAATACTGTATTTTAATAGTCATATTAAGATATAGCTATTAATTTTCTAATTTATTCAATGTGTTCACTGAATTTTTAAGTGAATTTATTTTTCAAATGTCTTTTGTGCACCTATGGAATTAAGAATGCAACTTTTCTCTTTAGGCCAATGATTATGGTGGATTTATTAATGAATTTTCTAATATTAAATGACCCTACATATGGAAATACATATCATATGGACATGATATATATTTTATAATCTGATGCTGGTTTCTGTGTACTTATATTTTTTATGAACTTGGCATCAGTCAGTGTTCATAAGTGAAAGTGATGAGCTTTTTAATGTATTTTTGTCAGATTTCGGAATTGATGTCCTACTCAATCAAATGTACTTGAAAGCTTCCTTCCTTTCAATGTTCTGGATTAGTGTAAATAGTAAGGTGATCACCTGAGCTGTGAAGATTTGTTAAGTTGTCCTGTGAAACCTAGGTCTTATGGGATTTATTTTAAATCAAGTGCTATTTTCCTACTTCCTTTATTTTTTTATTGTAATTAGCCTGGTTAGGTTTTCTCTCTTTGCCTCAAACTAGGGATAATTTTGGTAAATTGTCTTCTATAACTTTTCCATTTCATTTAAGTTTTTATGTTTATTTGTATTGTACTTCTTATATTTATTTCTTTTGATGAACATTCCATAATTTTTAAAAAATGTGTGTTTTTGTGTTTTCTCTCTTTTACATTGATTGGGTTAGCTAATGATTTATCTGATTTTTATTTTTTTCATTAATTCTATAGTTTTGGTGGGTTTTTTGTGTATTGTGCTTTCTTTTATCTTCAAACTCATCTCAATTCAATTGTCTTAACTAAAACTGAAGCTTGGGTGGTTTCTTTTCCAGAATGTGTCCCTGGGTGTTATGGCCCTGGCTGCCACTGTAATAGCATGTGTCAGAAGAAGGGAGTTTGCAACAGGTTCTCTAGGAGATGTGGCACCTCCAAGGTTACTATGGAAGAGACTGTGAACACAGTAAACAGGCATATTATGGCGTTGATAGGTTTTAAGCTTTAAAAAATTACATTTTAAACAATAGAAGTAATATATTTACATTACATCAAATTAGATAAACTATTAACACTTTAATGTCTAGTCTCACAATGTATTTTATAGTTCTAATTTAAGTCTACATGTTGACAACTGCTAGGACTAAGTAGTTGGAACAATTGTTCCAAAATAACAATCCTGTAGTTCTGTGATCTTCTGGGGTAAACACAGACAGACACACCCAAAGGAGTCAGCTACCGTCTTTTTGAACAAAATCATTCTACTTTCTTTTTTTTAAATATATTTTATTGATTATGCTATTACAGTTATCCTATTATACAAAATATAAATAAGGAAACTGCTTGTTTTATGTTAATCTACACCTAACTCTGAAAGATCTTCTTCAAGTCCTTTTTAAACATATTTATTTGTACCACTTCTTAGTTTGGACTCAATATTTTCACTTAAAATTAGGAAAATGGAGAATTATACAATAATTTATCCTAGATGTCAGGGAGATTTGATGGAAACACAGTTAAGAGATTAAGGTGTGAGGCTCTAGAGTTAGACATATGGTCTAGCCCTGCCTTATAAAAGACATATAAGCTATTAACTTAGTAAGAAGATACCTGTAAACACTTACATTAAGGAATGTGGCAAAAGCCTCTAAAGTAATAATAGCAATGTTTGAAATTATTTCCATGTTTTTCAACTTGTGTTTAGGATTTGACAAACATATTTCACAAGAACAAATTTTACTAAGTCTTCTGATGTTTAGAACTCTTGCCAACCATTCTGAAGTTTCTTGGGTCCGGAAGTGTGGAAGCAAACACCTTGTGGTTTTTATATGTTTTATTTTCAAAATCAGAATAAGAGATATAAGAGAGAAAAAATATCTATTCAAAGTCCATAAATTTCATACTACATACATTTTACATTCTACATACCCTGGATGTGGTGGATATCAAGGAAGATTTTGAGTACACAAGAGATATTACTCTAGTGGCACAAATCTGTAAAGTGGGAACATTATTGATCATTAGGAAAAGGAGCCATTGGTAGTGTCCACATGGAAAGCTATAGTGATATGCAAAGATTTTTAAAATCTGGACTAGGATATAAATGGAAATGAATGAACAGAATATTTTTGGAAGAACAATTGACTGTGTTGGACAATTTATTAGGACAGGAAGACGAGGAAAATGAAGGAACCAAAGATGGCTCCAAAGTTTCAAGCCAGGGAACCTGGAAGAATGATCCTATTTGGCGAAATATAAAAGTTGAGCAAGGCAAACTTTATGAGCTCAGCTTTATGTATACTTAAAATAAGGGAGACAAAGGAGACTAGATTTTTCTAGGTATTCTCAATAACTATACAAGAACAAACAGGAGAAATCCTGCATTGGATCTTTCTTTGTTACTCTTTGTTACTTTGTTTTTAAAACAGTTATAAGATCAAAAAATTAAAGAGTATATATTATATAAACCATTCATTCCTTACCTCCTTTTGGTTTTACCTCCTTTTTCTGCACCCTGAATGTGAGTTTTTTCTAATGTTGTATCTATCCTGAGTAACTCTATCTGTGGTGGAGCAGTGCCATACATATGAAGTATAGGCAAATCTAGCTCTAGATGTTTGGAAAGCGGGGAGGGAGACAGGAAGATAGAAAGAAGAAGGAAAGTAAGGGAGAGAGAGAGAGAGGAAGGGAGGAAGGAAGGAAGGAAGGAAGGAAGGAAGGAAGGAAGGAAGGAAGGAAGGAAGGGTTGAGGAAATTTCATCCCCCTCCCATTCTCATTGGTGAGTAGTGAGCACAGCCTTAGAGAAAACTCAGACTCAAGATAGGAAATGGGAATATTTGTCCGCCGGCAAGCTTAGCGCTCACACATCCCTTTCAGAGTGATCATCTCCCTGGGCAGATGACAATTTTCTCTGCCCATTCAAAGAAATCAATTTGCTTGTATTACATTGTCTCTAAATGTAAACCAATTATTTCATTTGATGTTCATCCCCAAAAATATTTATCTTCTCCAACTATTGAAGAAAAATAAGTTATACTGTACTTACTAAGAAACAATCCTATTTTATGGGACACCTATGGAAATATTTTAAAGGTTAAATTTCAGTGACTTTAAAATCTAACTTCCTTATATGATGTTAACCTACTGTATATACTTCATATTTTGTCTATTATTCTCTTTTGCCTTCCTCCTTCCCCTCTCCCTTGTACCCACCTCTATCAGCCATTCACAAAACTTCCAATATCAAGAGCTATGTAAATCACCTGCCACAGATAGCCTCTTATTTATTAAAATAATTTAACTCAAAACAAAGATTCTCACCACATTTAACCTGTATTGAAATTTTGAAAACATTGCTCTTTTAAGTGTTTGGGGTATTACAGGGTTTGGCAAAATCTTTGCCAGACTATAGCACAACATAACAAATTTTATCTACTTGAAAATATTTTAATTGTTTATGGATTCTTCCATATTACTTGTAGAAACGGCATTAATAATACTTACCTGTGTGACTAAACTGTTCTCATCCTTCTCCACATAATTTTTCTTGTTTTCTAATCTTATGCTCCTCTGTCCTTCTTTGGTCCTGGGAAACTAATGACTTAGAGCATATCCTTTAATTCTTCTTGTATTTATCTTAAAGTCAAAATAGCATTCTGGCACTTTTGTTTTCCAGCTTGCCTTCCTGGGTTTTACGGTTCGAATAGTGCTCACCTATGTGTCTGTGCAAACGGAGCAGGTTGTGATGTGATGAGTGGGCGGTGCATTTGCCCTGGGGGTTCCACGGCAGCCAGCGTGAACAAGGTATTGCCAGAGCATTTTTAAGCTCAGGAATGGGGGCGTCCTGCGTGACTGTGAGGTCTTTCCATCTGAGGGCAAACAGAAACCCAAATTGGAAACACAGAACAATCACCTAAGCTTCTGAACTGCACGTTAAAATGACAGGAATCCACTCTCTAGCCTGTATAATGTGTCCTTCTGATTTTGTTGCTTACTGTTCAGAAATTTTATTCTCCTCTAAATAAAATTGTAAATATTTCAAAATACCACTAAAACTAAGTGAAAAATATGTTATTAAATGCTTTCAAAAATATGCATTGTGTTCAAAGTTATTAAAATAGATACAAGTGCTTTATGGAAAACATGTAAAGATATGAATTAGGCACTTATTACCAGAAAGTAATGGCAGTCATGGCTGTGGATGACGAGATAGAGGTGAGGACATGGGCTACTTAGTTTAAAGTGGAATATTACAAAGTTCTAAACGACCGATCGAGGCCATGGCAGTTCTCAGTGAACACCTCAAAATCTCATATTATTGTTATGTATGCTATTGTGCATATGGTTACAACAGTCATGATTATAAAAATATAATGATAGTGGTAATTAGCCTTAAGGTGAATCAGAGTTATCACCTTTAAAAATGATTCATGTATTAGTTCCATACCTTATCCTCATATATCACTAGAGCTATACACATAGTATCTCTTGTTCACACTTGATTCACTTATTTATTTATTATTTAGCATTATATTCTGGGAATATAGTGGAGATTACAGTCTTCTAGTGAAATAGTAAATAAATAAAAACATTTTAAGGAAAAATATTAAAAGTAGTACCCTTATCAAATAGAATCGATCTCCTGCCTTAAGTTCATATCTTCAAAAAGCTTCATACATTCTAACAGGAACAAAGCAGTGTCAAAGTAAATCAATTTTAAGACCTGAGTGTGAAATCATGTACAAAATGAAGCTTCTTTCTGAGAGTTCCAAAACTTTCTTCTTCTAACCAACAAGTCTCCTTTTATCATCCCACTTGGCTACTTGGGGCTCAATCTTGAGGAAATTCTTCCTTTAACCCCAATTTAGGTATATCCCTGAAGGCTCACGGGGTTAATTTTGCAGCATTTCTCTTTCTTTGGCAGAGTGGTCACCTGGAATGTTTGGAGACAACTGCCATCATCTTTGCGACTGTGAAAGCGAAATCTCCTGCCACCCAGTAAGTGGAAAATGCCTCTGCCCACCTGGGAGAACCGAAGCCAGATGTGCAGCTGGTATGAGCCAAGTGCCTCATGATGTGCCTCTGACTCATGAGTTATACAGAGATCTCTAGGCATTTTTATATTTAAAGCATTACTCACTTAAAGAACACCACACTACCACTGCTGGTCACCTTGCCTGAGAGTGGGAAATCAGGCTACGTAGCTGTTACATAACAGGCACCCAAAACCAGAACTAGAGCTGACGGAGGACACCTTGAAGGTAACTCAAGGTGATACAATTAAACACCCTAATCATAAAGGTGATTCATGAAAGTCACTAGAATTAAGGCAATTAAGGTACAGTCTAGGTACTATTCTTCAGAGCCCAGTCCCCAGCTATTCTTCGGGAATTGAGATTTACACTTTTTTCCTCTTTCTACTCAGAGGAAGAAAGGACTAGAATGTAAAATTCTAAATCTTTAGAGATGTCTTAAGAAGAGGAAAAAGTAGATTGAGTGAATCCTTGCCTCATCACTTACTATTTAAACTTAATGGATGATTACTAGACAAAAAGGTTCCATATATTGCATAATCTCCCTGAAAGACTGACCTGCCATGGATGATGAGTCAAAGTAGAGCATTTCATCTCAGAATTTACTTTTTTCATCTGCCAAAAAGAAGGGTTGAGACTACGTATTTCTGAGATCATTTCCAGCACCAATCTATGATTCTGTAACCTGGGAACTCAATAATGCTGAGGCGGATAATGGAGTTTAGCAGAGAAAAGTGGAGTCAGAACCAAGATTTGACCCCAGGCCGTCTGGTATCAGCCCTTGGGTGATGATGCTATTAGTAGACAAGAACTGTATGTGTGAATGTTTGTTTGTAGTCCCGTATAATCAACCTCCATGGGTTCATCGACAGATTTATATTCTTTCCTATCCGTTCTTCCCTTTTAGGCGGACTTTTAAATTAAGGACAACAGGTTATGAATATTGAATTGGAATCCTTCGGGATCTTCCGTCTCAGAAGCTTGCTGGTGCTGACATTTCTTTTTTGTAAAGCTGCTTCATTTAAAGCTCTAACCTTGTGTTCCACTGCACTACAAGCTTCTTTAGAGTGGGATCCATATTTATTTATCTTTTATCAAAAAATTTTTGAACAAGGTCTAGCACATGATAATCTTTAGCAAATTTTTGTTGAAGGAATTTTTGCTTTTGTTTTCAGCATTTCTCATGGAGTCGTGGTAAATAAGTTCCTGAACCTTGTCATATCTAAACTAAATCCATCAGAATACGTATCAGCATGACATCTGGTGAAGCCACAGTATATATATATATATATATATATATTGCCAATAAAATGCTCACTGAAGGCAAAATGTTTATAGTATCTGTGGTTTCACCTAACTACAGAAGGAAGAAAGCCACTAATGTTTATTGAATGTGTATCATATGCCAGGCATTTTGATGTATAGTAGGTGCCTTTACTATCATCGCCATTCCCATTTTATAGATGAGGGAGCTGCAGCAGACAAAGTTTAAGTAACTTGTCCAAGGTTACACAGCTAGTAAATGGCAGACTGGGGATTTGAAACAGGCAATCTGGGTCCAGAGCCAGACTTTTAACATCCCCACTATACTGCCCCTCAAGGGAAAGAAAGGAGCAGGAATTGCTTTTGTTGTCTATCTGCATTGTCCAATATACACTGTCCATTAACCACAGGTTGCTATTTAATTTATATATAGTTTAATTTAAAATCCACCTCCTCAGTCACACATGATATTTCAAGTGTTCAGTGACCACACACGGTTACTGGCTACAGTAGATTATATAGCCCAGCAGTATAGAATGTTTTCATCTTTGCAGAAAGTTCTGTTGGATAACACTCAACCATGGCTTAAAACTCGCCACTAAACCAAGAGAGCTTATGGCAAGGCTGGAAATGAAAGCCTCACTCTATGAACTTTCTGTGGACTAAAATCTCCTATCACATAGTCTTTTTTATCCACAGGAAAAATTGCCACGTTACAGTGGAACACATGTATTAACATGCCCATTCTCAGTGGGCACCTCAAGGTCCTGCTTGTCATAAGCTCTTTGGGGTCCCCACAACCTACACAGATGTAAGACAGGGTCTTTTATTTGCATTTTTATTTTCAATTAGGCACAGTTCATCTGCGATGTTAACTGTGAGCAGCTGTGTCTATGCAGGCACTATAAAGATAAAAGACCTCATTTTAATTTGAACTCTGGTAAAGGACCTATTAAACAGCCATAATGTTAATTCATAAAAGAATGTAGCAGCTTTTTATTGGATTATTTCCCCACCCCCTTGGTAAATTAACATTTGCAGACATTCAAACAGATGTCTTAAATACACATCGTTATTAACATAAAAATGTGGTATTTTTATAAATTAAAATCAGATTCTGAACAGCTCAGGAAAGATCCTGACTCATAACTCTTTTTCAAACAAGAAAGCTAGGTCTTACCACCAAACTAAGCAATTCTCCTACACACTGGGCAGAGGGGGATGTGTTTAGGATTTCTTTATTTTGTAATTTTGATTAAGTTTGATGATGTGAAGAAGAGATTCATTTCAGAGCAGCATTTGCATCACTGCCAAAGCTCCCTTTACCTACCTGTTGTTCCTTCACCTAGCAAGTGATTAAATTGCTGTTGGCTCCGTAAAAAACTTAGCTGCGAAATTGATTAATAAGTTCCCATTTATCTTATTTAAACTCTAACTAGTTAATTGAGGCACAGGGGCCAGACTAAATCTTAGCCTACCTTCATTATCCAAGAGAGCAATAAACAAACGAACAAACAAGCACGTGCTAATGGAGGGAGCACTTAGGGTGAATCTCCAACCTGGCCAAGAGAATTTTGAGGCAATAAAGAAATTAACAAAATTAAGACTGCAGACTCAGAATTCACTGTAGTACCTGTATCCTCGTATTTATACATATTGATATTTCTAAATTTCCCACTTTCCAGCTTTCTAATTCCTTATTTGGGCTTTAATTTACGTATGCTTTTACAGTGTGTCTTTCCACATGGTAGCACAGACTGAATGAACATGAGATGAGAATGTAGAACTCCAGCTCTGCCATTTGCCAGGGATATAACCTTTGTGAAGGTCCCTTAAGCCACACCAAAACTGTTTCTCTCTCTCTACAATGAGAAAGCTTACCTCAGCTGCCTTGCCTACCTCACAGGTCTGCTAGAACCAACTGATTTAACACGTTAGGAACCCACTATGTAAACTGTTTAGAGCTGGAAGTGACTCATTATTGAAAAACTAAGTTTCTCTAATTCTTAACATTGGTAGTCATTTGAGTTACTTCCCAGTCTAACAGGACTGATTCGACCCCATTTTCTGTTTACGTGGGCTGGTCTGGGCTTCCTCCCTATCCTCACAATCCTTTAGAAATAGAACCTGTTAATTCTCTGATAATTATCTGCTGGAAATCAGACTAAGACCAAATGCTCAGGCTTGGGTGTGATGCCTGAGGGTACTCTTTGTCCATCTGTAGTTATTTTGATAGAACTAACAGTCTTTATCCCCTCTCTTCGTTTCTCTTCTGGTTGCAATCACAATTCAATGCAACTTACAGGTAGTTATATCCTTCTAGTACATATAACAGGATTTTACAGAAGTAGGTACACAGGGGATTCTGGCCATTTTGACATATTTTAAGAGGTGAAAGAGTTGAATGCAAAGTCATTTCATTTTCAACAACGTAAGCACAAATAATCTCGTTTTCAACCTAAAGACAAATCTCATATACTGTATATGCTGGGTGAGTGTTGCCTTTTTCTGACCTCAAAACAACTAATCCATTTTCCCCTGAGTCCCTCACAATGCTATTGCTGTAAGCTCTATTGAATAATCTAATTCTGAGAGGGCACTTTAAAAATTTAACTTGCTGTCCATTATGGTCCTGTCTTCTTCTCTTCTCAATTTCATCATTAATTTCCTCAACACTCCCCAGCCTCTTCCCATTTTCCATTAAAGATCTGACTTTTAATATATAGCTTTCTAGCATGGGAAAAAGATACCACATGGTTAACCAGAATTCTTTACAAGTCTATCATTAACTTTTGCAATTCCAAGAAATAGTAGTAAAACTACTGTGTGACAGAAAAGCATATTTGAATTGCTTTTATTTTTATTTTGTCCTTCAAAGAATGCAGGGCAGGCCGGTATGGACCTAACTGCACTCCGACGTGCCAGTGTGTCCACAGAGCCCACTGCAACCGCTCAATGGAAGCTGCACTTGCCCCTCCAAGAGGATGGGTCCAACCTGTGAGGAAAATGTTTTGGACAGTCCTCCGTAACCGAATACTAGCAGCTTTTCAGTGGGTGGACAGAATTTCGCCAAGGTTCACCGTGGTTTATCATCTTGACTTTGGCAGAGAAATGTAATTCTCAGCCATCTTCAGCCCAGCCTCGCCTGCTGTGGGGCGGAAAACGGGACGTCGCCACTGCACAGCCTCCAAGCACACGTTCCATTCTCTAGCCGACCCTTCCCAACGTTCTTTTGCTGAAGAACATGCCCAAGAAAAAGGGAATATTGTTTCAAGATCCCAATCGTAGTAACATTTTGGACCAATAAATGAAACTCCATTTTTTATATGCACAGGCGGTATTTAAATTTGGAAGTAAGAACTGCCTCTCTGTTCAGCTTGGACTGCACTGAAATATTCACACCTATTCACTGAAGACCTCAGTGGTCATTAAGTAGCTGGATCCTCTTTAGAAATGTCTAGAATTTCATCTATTTATTCTCAGTATCCTGCTCCACAGCTCAGTCTGCTTCAGATTGTTAATGTATTGTATTTCAAACATGACTGTTGGTGTAGGAGACTATTGAGACGTTAGCCACATAAAGATCTGGGTAAAAGTATGACATGCACACTTACAATGAATCATCGAAATGGTTAGTGGTGTTCTCCTCATCATTGGTCAGCAGACAGGGGAAAAAAGTAAGTAGGAATGGTCAAGGTGAGTGCTTAGCCTGCTCCCGGGGACACAAATTTCCCATAGAGTAAGGCCTGACCAGAATCAGGCTGTTAGTCCACATGGAGAATCTTGATCCAAAATGCTCACTATTTAGGTCAACTTTACAGCCATTTGTAACCATGAACACTGTGACAGGCCCAGGAAAGATGGTGACAATAAATATAATTGTATTTTTCCTCTCAAGTAGTTCAAAAACATTTAAAATTTCAGACTACTGATTAATTCATATTAGATAAGTCATTTTCTTGATTAGAAAGGTTGTTACTCATTTAACTCATGCTTTATTGAGATAACAACAGAGGATATTGAAATTATATGACCAATGGATATTGTTTAGACTGGCTTTTAAATCAAAGCTGATCTAGGATAGAGTTAACTAAAAGATTTATGAAAAATACTTGGTGTTATCAATTCTGTATACTTTCTGATTTTTACTTAACAGTTATCTTCCTATATCTCAGCATGTTTAGCAGAGATATAACATATATCTCTATTATTATATACCTATAATAGACAACCAAGCCAAATTTAATGTTATTAAATGATATAAAGGACTTGATTAGACAACCTTTTAAGAAGTTATAAATTTGGTTTGATCTTAAAAGAGCTACAATTAACTTACTGTGTTTTCCCCCTCCGTCTACAGTATTTGAAATTATAGTTTTATGTTTACATTTAAATTCATTTTAATGGTTTTTATCAGATCAGTTGAAAACTATGCATTATTATAAATATTTGCTCATTTTTTTACCTTGTATTTTTCAATCTTTTCTCAGCTATCCCATCTGACCTGCAAAGAGAATAAAAATATATAAAAGCAGAAATCTTTCTTGGGCTGTTATCCACTGCTGCTGGATTCCCTTCATTTGAAGACAAAAAAATAAGGCGGTGACTGTGAATAAAAGGGAGAAAAAATGAGAAACCTCATTTCTCTTTTTTACTGGAGATCTTGTCTCTTATTATAACAGATGAGAAACTCTAGAACTTTGGTTTTGATAGAAAAAAGAAAAGTAAGAGATTTCTTTTGGGTGAATTTTTTTCTTATATACTGCTTAACTATTTACAAATGAGAAAATGAGAAGCCTTGTGTAAAATGTTGTCCTGGCTGGTGTGGCTGAGCTGGTTGGAGCATCATTCCACAAAGGGAAAGTCGTGGTTCAATTCCCAGTCAAGGCACAGGCCTTGGTTGCAGGTTCCTTCCCAGTGGGGATGTGTATGAGAGGCAGTGGCCTTCCCTTCCCCTCTCTCTAATGTTTCTCTCTCACATTGATATTTCCCTCCCTCACTCACTGCATCCCTTCCCATCTCTCTAAAATCAATGAAAAATTAAATAAATAAAATAAAATGTTAAGCACAGTTCTTGGCAAATGTCCAATGGTCCATATATTATCTCTCTCATCCCCCTTTATTCTAAAATAAATTATGAAAATAGGGAATCAAAGTCATAGCATAAGCCTGTATTTGCATTATAACATGACCCATTAGACAAATTGAGTTTTTCACCTTCATTTCTATATCAGTCAACAGGAACTAATACAAGTTACTATAGCCACTTTTCTATAGAAAAATTTTATAGATTGCCTTTTGTATTAAAAAATAGAAAAATGTTTAAAATCTAGAATATTTCCATTTTATGTTTGGTCACCTAGAAAATTCTTGATTTAGGTGGTACCCTGCAAATATTAATAGTCATATGGTAAGTTATTCCTTCTAAAATATTCCAGTTCTTCTGCTTGAGGACACTAGCAGATGTCTGAAAATCATTACAGCAATGACATTTTATTCACGGACCAATATACAGTAAATGTTCATCTTAAATAATTTAACAGCCTGAAAATTATAAAATAGAATTTTCTTGCGAAGTTACATAATTAGAATTTTAAAAATCTTTTTTAATAACTGCCATGTCAAAAACATTTCAAATGAAGAAAATAGTGTACAATGACTCACATTTCTAAGCAAATAAATAAAGCATCCTTTTCACTTTTCTGAGGATTTAGCTGAGCTTTCTACATGTAAACAGCTATTCAAGTATGGTTAAATGTAACTTGGTACCAAAAAATAATTTGCACATATTTTTTTTAAATCCAACTATTGTTTAAAAGTGATGTATGATTTAATAGGCATGTCCTCTTTAAACTAAAGTCCAATGTCAAATTAGAATCATTGTCATAGGGCAGGAATACTTCACAGTACTCCTGCTACTTTTCTTCCCTGTGTAATCTGCTCTTTGAATGTAGAAATGCTGACCCCAGAAGAAATCCATCCACCCATAATACCCCTTTACTAAGGTGCCTATGCTGTGATGTTTCAGGCTCTTTCATTTGAAATACAAGATCAGAGTGGGGATTATTATGCTTTTCTGCAATAATATAGCTCAAGTTTAAAGAAAACTGAGCAGATGTATGGAAGTGTGCTGGCTAATTTGGAGTTTCCATCTAACATGCCTGGGATATACCATTTCAGTTTAACACCTAACTTTCTCCCTACTCTTTCTAACTTCTACACTCATTTATTGAGTTTTCCAGATGAGACAGCTATTTGACACAAGCTAAATTATTTTTAGAGAACTTGGAAATCATTCCAAGAGTTAGTGGCAAGAATGGCATTTCCTTTGTTAGAAATAGCAAAGAGGGTTTGGCTTCTCCCGGGCCTCTTTCACCTTGGCTTCTCCAGGACCCAGTAATACAGATGTAGCAGGAATTTAAAAAAGCATTTTGATGAAGTGAACAAATAATAGCAACTGTCCACACTCTAGGAGTTATGTATGCAATTCAGTTGAAATAACTTTTCATGGTTCTACAGTAGAAAAAAAATCAAAGTAGCTGAGTTTTTAAAATAGATTTCAGAGTGATTCCAAAGTTTTGACCCTTTTAGCTAATCATGTAGAAACTATTTTCTGCTTATATGTTAGTTTTTCAAAATGAAAAAAATAACACAAAAATCAATAATTAAGTCCTAGGAAGTATAATTAAAGGAAGTAGATATCTCTTTTTTATATTCTTCCAAATATTGACATACTTTTTCATCTCTAAATCTTTTGTCAGAGTCATATAAAACACCATTTAATCATTCTTCATTTTAATGTTTGTGTGCAAATATTAATTGCAAATTTTGAAAAATATTAACTAATTCAAGTAAGTGTAATATTAATATGTATTAATATTCTTCCACTGAATATCCTAAAAATGTATAATTTTTATAATAATGCCTCTACTTAAAAACATATAAGAAAATCCATAATACATAATTTTATTGCTCCGACTTCATGAGAAAAATTCAACAACAATCCATCAGACAAAAAGATTCATATGAAGAATTGGATATTAAGTGCTTAAGTGTTGACAATATTGGTCTCCTGAAATGTAGAGCACTGGTTTGTGAATAAAATTCCATATGTAAGATTTGGATGAATTTGGTAGCTAGTGTTGAACATGCATTTGATGAATAATGAAACTTGTGAGTGATTGGCTATCTGAATGGTCAGTTGGTAATATTTCAAGTACTTATTGACTGAAAAATGCCTTCATTAGTGTCACTTTTTAACCATTGCTTAGAAAGCAATTTTCTGTATTTTAACTCTATCCTGAATTTACTAACTCACTCAAAAATATTTATTAAGTGTCAACAACACTGGATACTGGTGGAGGCATAAGAGTAAATAGCTGTGGAAAAGATGGATGTGTTCCCTGCCCCCATAAACTTGCACTCTAGTAGATGATAGTAGCCAGTGAGAGCGGCGTTTTTAAACATTCTTACCTTTTCAGTGAGATTTATAGTTCATCAATCCTCTTATAGTTTATTAATCTTTTCCAAAGTCTATTTCTCACAAATGTGGTAATTATCTTAATACAAATTTTGATAAGTCAAATGTATTCTATGTAACCTTAAAAAAATCTATATCGTATGTTTTATTCTCAGCACCACTATAAGAAAAGAAATAGTTTTTTAATTTGTGAAATACTATTTTACATTTATAGAAAACCATTTTATTTTTTGCAATGTAAAACAAAAGTCCACTTTCAAATCTGTTGTTGTAACTCTAATAGCATGGGGATTTCAGTAATAGAAGCAGAGAAAAAAAGAGTATTTGTCTTATTTTGACAAGGATCACATCCTTTTTGGCATCTACTACTGCTTTCTCTTTTGTCAAGATGAATGTTTCCTGGTGATAGAAGAGAGTTTTTAGACATTTTCAAAAGTCTAGTTTTATTGCAAGGCAAGTAATTCTCTTAAGTGTAAAGAAAACCCCTTGCTATTTTAGTGGTGTCTAAAAATAAGATGAGATTAATTTTTCAAAATTGTGATAAAATACACATAACATAAAATTTACCATCTTTAACCATTTTTAAGGGTACAGTTCAGAGGCATTAAGTACATTCACATTGTTGTACTACAATTACTGAGGATTATTTTATTTAATATAGAAAGAACCTTTGAACCAGTTGAGTAACGTGTAGAATCTTCAGTACAAGTTGTTGGTCGTGAATGAAATAACTTGTGTACTGTCTTCACTTGAGACATTTTCCATATTCTGTAAATTCTTTATTTGAAAATATGATTTCTAGGTCTCTTCCTATTTGCTGGCATTTCTGAATCAAAGACATTTTCATATTAAACAGAAAGTTGTACTTTCTCTGGGAATCATGTGACTAGAAGTACAGCCATTTTTCCACTAAGTGTATCAAAGTTGTAGCTTATCCACTTTATCATGTTTTTAAATATCCTGAAAAAATAGTAAGCAATCATCAAACTCATTGCATTCTACCGAATATTAATCAAACTTTAATTCTTTGTTGACCAGCCATCATGGACTCCCCAGATTTTGTAATCTTTTCCTAAATGCCTGCTCCCTGGACTCTACTCTGGCCTGAGACAGTCACAGTGCCCAGGCTACCGTATAAAGGCTCCCAAAGCCCTGAGGCCTTATGTAGTGTTTCCCAATGAGTATTCCATGAAATTACACGTTCATGATATTTAGCAAAGAAAAAAAGGGAGACGGGAGAGGAGACTTATTTGGGTCTAATTGTAACAACACCAACAATTAGGACACTCTGGGTTAAACAGAGAAAAATAGCATACTTCAATGTAATACCTGTTAGGAGCTCTAATATGCTGTTGTGTTTTCTGAATTTCCAATAGGAAGACACAGTACACAAAGAATTCCAAATTGTTAAACTGGGAGTTCCTTTTTTGAGGAGCATTTTGAAAAACTAGTATCCCAAGGAACACTTTTTATGAAAAAATGGTAATAAATGTATATTTGAGTAAAGCCCTCAGAAACATCCTTGGTCTGGATATTCTGATCACACATTTTTATGGTGTTTATAGTAACTGCCTGAGAGACTTCTAAGCAAGGCCTGCATTACTTTATAGTTTCCCATGGATCTGCTATGAGTCAGTAAGCATATCTCAAAACAGAGCTTTGGAAATGCAAAAATGCAATGAGGCCTTTAAAATACTTTAACAGTAAGGACAATTAAGAAAATGTGAAATAAGTTGTATTACTTTTAAATGAAATACTTTAAAAGTTATACAGAAATATGTGTTAGAAAATAAAAAAAAAGACCAAAATGTAGTTAAATGCATTAAAAATTCCAAAGAGATAGTGTTTAATAGCACACTGGAATATTCTTTTTTTGAGATTCACTAAATTGTTACATACATTGCTGTCATGTCATAATTGAAGTGTGTGGATTCTAATAATATCAGAGTGCATTATGATTGATGTATTATTTGCTAATGATCTTGATATTATTTATTAAGTGCTTACTATGAATTATCCCCAGCCCTTTTTTTCTTTCTTCTTTCTCTCTCTCTCTCTCTCTCTGACCTTTTTATGTTGTTGGTAATAAAAGATTGTGGAGAATTTCCTTTTGAATTATACATTTAAGATACTTTCTGTTAAAACTTTATTAAAAATTACAAATTATCCCCAACAATAATACACACTAAAAATGTTCTTTCTCACTTATAAACACCTCCAGTTCTACATGACATTCATAAATGTAAAAATTTATAAATTGTGATGTCACAATTCATGTAGGATCAGGCTAAAATACACCCTCCAGTCCTAGTACGAGATACTATAACCTAACTATGTTGTGTATTAGATAACCTAACAAAACAAGGGAACAACAGTTAAGGAGTAGAAGACCTTGAATGCTTGGAATCACAGATTCACAGAATTGGAAAAGACCATAAAGCTCTTCTAATCTTTTTTTTAGAGGCAAGAAAACCAAGGCTCAGAGAATTAGGGACCACAGTGAATGAATCACAGACCTAAGACTTTCTTGTCTCTTATCTCTGGTCTTTCATCTTTTGCTTTTCTTTTTTAAAAATGTTTATTGAATTTATTGGGGTGACATTGATTAATAAAATCGTATCAGTTTCAGGCACACAATTCTATAATACAGCATCTGTGTATTGTACTGTGTGTTCACCACCCAAAGTCATCTCCTTTCATCACCATTTAGATCCCTTTTACCCCCTGCTATCTTCTGATTGCTGCCTTTCCTAGCCTTGTGAGAAATTCTTTTGGTTAGGAGGGTCAATGAACCCTGCTTTATAGAAGTCCCTTTGAATTCTAGGTTTAGTATCATAGAGCTTCCAAACTTGCAGTGTCATGGTTTATTAGATTCGCACACTGTATCTGGAAGCAATAGTTAAACATGAATATAACAAACTGAAATCAGTGAGAGGCCCATGGTCCTGTAATAATTTTACTACCTTCCAAGAAAAATCATCTAGCCCTGGCTGGTGTAGCTCAGTGGATTGAGCGTGAGCTGCAAACAAAGGGTCACTGGTTCGATTCCCTGTCAGGGCACATGCTTGGGTTGTGGGCCAGGTCTCCAGTGGGGGCACATGACAGGCAACCACACATTGATATTTCTCTCCCTCTCTATCTCCCTCCCGTCCCCTCTCCCTAAAAAATAAATAAATAAAATCTTTTAAAAAATCATCTAAATTTTAAATGTTTTTATAACTTCTCTGGAATATATTAGTGAAATTTTACATTATAAAAGATTGATTATCCTACATATTTTAACAATATCTTAATTTGCCATAGCTATCAATTTCTGTAATGAATGATAAACACAATTCCTAGAATTGAGCCATACACACACACATGAATTCTTCATTTAAGTCTATTACATAAATGTCAAAAAAAACCTGAAAAGCATTATTGGTTAATAGCCATACTTGTGGCCATAAGGAAAAGTTGTATTAACCTTTTCTTCCATTAGAATGAGAGCACTTGGCATGGAAACCTCAGAGGCATCAATGAATCTATTCCATATAGTAACTAACCAAGTGCACTGCCCTGTATTTTACTCACTCATCAAAGACATGCTAAAGGAAATTTAGAACAATTAAATAAAAAAGAATGATGTGGACACGTGTATACTTGTAAAACAATCGTTATTCCACTTGAGTACAGAAGCAGAATATCTGAAACCCACGGTGCTCGCGGTGGAGTATGAATCATTGCAATATTTAATGATATTATATGAGCTGCGATCAATCCTACTTAGGGACACTACAACTCTAATATTGATGTATAATAAAAAACTTAAACACAAATATACATGCCCACAAAAATCTATTAACTGTTCAATCAAGCACAATCACCTTTCTGAGAAATTCTATCAATACATATTTTATGATACTTCAACATTTACTCTGTCAGACTCAACAATTATTGGGCATTGATTTTTTTAAAGAAAACTTTCACTGATCAAAATATTGAGGGAAATCTAATGAGAAATGAACTTAGAAAAAGTTTTGCCATATTCAACTAAGCAATGGAACCCTTTCCAATTTTCCGCACATCATAGCATAGTTTGAGAACTTTCTTCCAAAGTCTATATTATGGTTTGCCAATGAATAATTTAAATAATAGATAAATATAGTGACTATATTTCAATCTATAAATTTACATGTTTTTATCAAGACAGAAACTTGATTCACAAATGTTGAGAATTAATTTAGTTTTGAGAAAAACTTTACTCAATAATGTATATTTTTAGCAACTTGTATATTATGTGATGCTTATTTAAGAGATATAGCTGAGAAAATATAGATAACTCATCACTAATTGAATAAAATTATTATATATCAAAAAAGATAAAATGATAGTTATTTTAAATATGTATTTTTATCAGATATGTTTGTGATAACGTATGTGCTAATAGCATAAGCATAACTTAAACATTACTTTTAGAATGAATTATTTAAATTTGATAAATCAATAGCTAGCTATTAAAATAAATTAAATAGGTATTAGTTAGATCCAAATTATTTGATTTGACAATATCAATTCACTGGCTGATATGATTTTTTTTCACTCTGATTATTTCAAAGTATTTGTTGTGACAAACTAATCATTTTGGGAGGTTCTTCTTCTTTCTCTTTTTGATCTATGCAGGCATTTACAGGTATATTTATCTTGGATGTTTTATTCTGATTTTGTTTTTTTTTTCTTTCTTGTGAGCAATTAGAATATTTTATCTTTTCTAACTCACAGGGCTTGTGCCAAATTATTTGTTCCTGGGGGAATACAACTTAAACACTGAAGTATTATATATATGTTTTTATTACCCTTTTCATCATTATTTAATCAAGCAAAATGCAGTGAATCAACTGGCTCAGCATATAGATAAAATGTTTTTTTTACAGATTTTTTTTCTCAAGTCTATTATGTATATTTATCTTTGGGTGATAACAGTAATTATATAATTGGCTAGTGACATTTATCAAGGTCTTAACATATACCAGACATCATCTTAAGCATTTTTTAAACATTTTACTTAATCCTCACAATAATTATTTGGTAGATATGAGTTTGCATCTGATTTTTCTTTTCAACTGTTGAGAAAGTTGAGACAGGCATTTAATAACTCGTTGAGGTTGTACATGGCTCCTAAGTGGGAAAGAGCTCAGGTTTGCTTGGTCCTGGGGACCAAGCTCTTGACTATACAGTGCATGCAATTCTAAAACAACTACTACATAGGACAAATCTATAGCTGAAAATTTTGGGAAGTGGTAAAAGTTTGGTAAATCCAAATAAGAATGGGTTTGTCTTCCATATGCTAATCAAGACATGTGGATTTAGTGACATTTTCAATCGCCATTATTTTTGGCAAATAAATTATGCATGTGTGTGACTTTTTTTAGATGTTCATATAAGCAATGATTTTTAAGAATGGTATCTCCAGGTGACCTCAACTGTAGACAAAATCACTCACAGTAGTTCTATCTGTACCTTATTCACTTTCAATTTCCAAACAGATTCTTAAAAAACAAAATAAAAAATTATTGGGTGATCTAACTAAGGTATTAAATGTTTTGGTTCTTAGCTTACAATATTTCCAGATAACTTGTGCCCCTACTCCTCTGTCCACTTGACTTCAGATCTAGGTTACAGACAGTCTTTGCTGGGAAGAGGGCATCCAATATTCTTTTTGCATTTGTAGCAATACTCCATTTCTCAGGATTCACAGGATTATAGCTTATATTCCTCATTTTAAAACTTTCATTGATAGCACTTAGCACCAAGAAATCCACCATCCCTATCATGCTTTTCCAACTCACGTGTCTCTGTCCACTCCACAATGTGCCCCCCGCAGCCAGGTCAGAGAACTTGCTCTGCCCCCAAACTCACCATACCTCATGCTATTCTCTTTGCTGGAAATACTGTTTATTCTTTGCATGGTGAAATTATTCAGCCTTAAAAAGCTCATTCAGAGTTTCACCTGGCTGTAAACCCCCCACCCAAAAGTATCAAGAAGTTTTATTTTCCAGCTTCTACAGTACAGAAGCTGGCAAGTAATGGGAGAGAAACAATGATTTATGGAATTGTCAACTGCATTAAAAATGAATTAGAGACTGATCTATCTGTCAGGAGCCCTCTTCTCTCTTACAAAATTTAAAGCTCCTTGTTTAAATTTCAAACATTCATTTCCCTTGTGGCTATAATTGGCTTGGACTAGCAACAGCCAAATGAACATATGTGGACAGTAGATGCCAAATAATGCAATTTTATTGAAATATGCATCTGGCTTTTTTCTTGGCGGGTGAATATACTGCTATCCCACCATATATACTTAGTTCGAAAAGTGCAGCATAAGGAAAAAACCAGATCCCATCTGCCAGGCAAAATAGCTATAAAGTGAAGAAATCAGGTTTTTTTTAATGAATCCATTGAGAGTAACTTGAGTTATTTTTTTAATGTAAGAGCAAATAAACTCTTGAGCAGAGCTGCAGAGCAATGTAGTATTCTTTTAATTTATAGCTAGGCCAAATCCAAATCCTGGTTTTAGCTAAATTAGAATGTTCCCTGAAGAGAGAGTGATTAGACAATTCAAGGGTTTATGCTGGCCTTCTAAACTCTAAGGGGACTAGAATTCTATTCTCAATTCAAGACAAGTAAACATTCTTCCATATATTCATGAGACTCATTGCACAACTTGGCTGGATGTTTCTATTTTCTTCAGCATATTTCGACAAAAACAATGGCATTGTTCTCTTACATTCCAGTCAAAAGGAGTGTGGAGTAAGGGCGAACACCTGTTCTTTCTTTCCTTGGCCAATATTTCTGACTCTATATTTGGACTTCCATTTTGATGAATTTTTTTCCTTATCTACTAAAAGGATAATTTGAACTATAACTTTTTCATAGGGCTTTAATAGTTAACAAAAAAGCTCTATAGTCATCAAAATTAATTGTAATGTGCATCATGCAAGGGCCAAGCCAAACAGATAGTGTACTTTATTTGGACTTGCTTGGGCTTGTCTCTATTGAGATGCATTATTTCCCTTAATAGTCACATAAGCCTTCTTCACTGCAGGATGGAGAACTGTGCAAAAACGGTGACTTTGAAGCCCACACTTTTCCTGTACCAACTGAGCATCTTGGGCAGCAGTTTAACATGTCTGTCCCAGGCAGAGAATAACTCAGGTCATATATATTTTACAGGTTAATGTGGAGATTTTCATATTATCATTAAGAAGCATGGCAGGGCATTTGAGTAATGATATATAAAGGCATTTTAAAAATTCTGTGTCTCAGTATCAGGGTCAGGAAAACTTATTTTGCATCCCAGCTCTACCTTTGGGCAGCTGTGTGATCCAAGAAAAATACTTAATCTTTTATACTTCACTTTTCCTCATCTGGATAGAGAAGGGCAAATTCCTTCACCCAAAGTTACCAAGCAGTTTAAATGAAAACAGAAAGTTCAATGCCTGGAAGCTAGAGATAATAAATGTAAATGGAATCTGGACTATTTAGTGTAAGTTTTACCCGTTAATACTGAAACCATGGACAATAATGACAACGGCACACAGATTTTGCATTCTTACAGAGTGCAGAAAGCTGGTCTAAGCACCGGATGAGTATGAGCTACCTAACTCCTGTAACAGTCCTTGAAGTAGTTCATCTCGTTATTTATATAGAGCAAGCCTGCAGTCTCATAAACACTGTCTTGTTCAGGACAGTACTTTACACATCAAAAATCAGGACATGGGAAGTGACCATGAAAACTTGAACATGATATATTTGAAATTAGAAATTCAAATCTCATCAAACTCAGAATTAAGAGTTATAGTTCTCTCTTCTATGACATGTCATTATATTCCAGAAGCAAAATACTGTTGACCCTTGAGCAATGTGGTTTTGAACTGCGAGGGTCCAGTTAGATGTATATTTTTCCATAGTTATATGAAATATATATAATAGAATTTTTGATCTGCGGTTGGAAATCTACAAATGTGATAAAAAGCCTACCATATTTGTGTCCTATACCATTTTATATAAGGGACTTGAGCATTCTCAGATTTTGGTACCTGTGACAGGTCCAGGAACCAATGCCCAGAGCATGTAGGACAGCTGTAGTTAAGTTTGGGGGGAAGGGGGTGTTAGAATTATCTTTCTTAAATAAAGAAGAGTTGCATCATATTTTGACTGTGCAGGAGGTCAGCCTTGTTCAAGGGTCAACTGTAAAAGAAATACATATTTTTATTATTTATCAAAGAAACATATCCAAAAGGCTGAATCATCCCTCTGGTATTTATACCTTTGAGCAGAATATGTTTTCTACATATGTAAATTGCCCAGAATTCTAAATATCTATATTCTATTCTTTTTACTTGAAGATAAATGGTAATTGGTATTTGGGACAAAGTTGCTAATACTACTTGATTGATTCCTGAAAGAATGGCATTACAAGAATATTTGCTTCCTACCTGAGTTCATTCCATCGGGAATGTCATGCTCCTTGGGGATCACACAAGGGGTGTCTTTAACTAAGGAGCGGGGATGTCTAGGAAGTTGAATCAGAGAACATCTTCGATTATTTTAAAGAAAGATGGTGTGCAAATTGATGTAATAGAGAGAAGGATGGATATGGTAGGTCATGTGTAAATGTGTGGTCAGCTAAGTTGTGAAGATCTGAGTCCATCTTATTCTTTGTGGCTTGTCTTTAGCCCCTGCAAATCAGAAAATCCTGTCCTAGTATTTATGGTACATAATTGACACTTTGCAGTAAGTTAGACAAGTCACTACATTCTGTCACTTCTATTCTTTTTAAATCAGGTACTTTGCTATGAGGAAGTTACTTCTCTTGTAGCATTGTTCCAATGCAACTTGCAAGGCAACTTGCCCCAGTAATTCCTTGCACATGTAAGCATTTTCTGTCAATATTGGAGGGAAGTGGGAGTGGGTTGGGAGGAAGAAAAGAGGAAAAGAAAAGCCAAGACTTCTGACCTCTAGAGTGTTGGGCAAATATGTTAGCAGTGTTTAAAATAATAAAATCTGAGGATTGAAAGGACCTTAAAAACCTCATAGTCTTAGTTCTCACTCAGTGAAGCGATCATTTTTATAACCATATGTCTGATATGCACCCAACCTCCGCTTGAGTGCCTGTAGTAATTCTTTAGAATCAGTCTGTTCCCTATTGTTAGAAGTATCTTTCTTAAATTAATCCAAGTGCTGACTCCATAGAACTTCTAGTCTTTGGAAAATGTCTTGATTCTCCCCTACTTGCTGGTCTTTCAAATGGTTGAAGCCAGTTTTCCTGATTAATTACTCTTTTTCTCCAGGTGAAAAATCAGCACTGCTTTAACAGCTTCTTATACTCCTTTGCCCAGCTCCTCTGAGAGTGTCTCAGATTAACAGTGAGTCCTTTTCATGATTATCAAAGCTGCAGCTATTGTTTAAAGTACATTATCATATAAAACTTGTTTTTCCCTGATTGTTACATATGCTTATTGTGGCAAATCACCCATAATCCCACCCCTGACATAACCACTGCTGACATTTTCATGTGCATCCTTTTATCTTTATATATTTTACATCATTTTTATAAAATGGATTATATATATAATTTTCAATCTTGCTTTGTTTCTAATGGTATGGTTTGAACATTTACTCTTTGAGAAGATGTTTGGAGCAATTCTTCCTAAACCTAGTATTCTAACTTATATCCTGATGATATCTTCTTCTTGATCTCTTCACCCCAAGCAACTGCAGAAATTCTTTTAGGAGCACTTAGTCAACATCAAGGACTATGGTTATAAAGACTTGAAGTACTTCCCGGGTAATCATTGATAACAAAAACACTTCAGGTACAATAGAAAGTCAGTTTTTTTTATTTTGAAAGTTGGTTTAAACTGAGAACACTTCTCTCTTCTTTGTTGACCAAGTCTTCCTTCTTGAAAAGACACTTCTGAGGCAGATAAAGAAATTTATATTCTCTATTCAAGGTATTTAATCTTTGTATTCTCATGATGACAAACTGAGTGCCATTAACCAAGGAGACCCTCTGTTGATGACAGAGGTGGATCCCCAGTGAAAGGAATCAAGTGAAGGTGAGGCAACACAAGGCTTTGTCTCCATAGTTACTTGAAGTCAAAGATTATAAATGTATTGTTTCCATTATGAAAGATGCATTAACATTCCTTTATGTTTAGTCTTAGAAACCTTGTTATCATGGCTAGCCTATTTACTTACTTATCTCTTAAGAGATGGCTAGGCTTAATTAACATTTAAACATTAACCTTGAAGACATGTCCTTGGGAGGTAGCCAGGACATGGGATAGAACTCTTTGAAAATGAAATGGAGTCATCTCAAAGAAATGCTAAAATTCTGAGAGAAGTAAAAACTTTATCTTAGGACCCTCTTCAAGAATTTGCTCTTACTGACCCAGAAAATTCTGGTAATGACCTCCTATGTCATTATGCATGCACCTGAATGAAGTGAAGGAGGAAATGGGGGTACTTTGGGAAGCAATCTTGAAAAACAAAATTGC
Source organism: Trachops cirrhosus (assembly GCA_028533065.1). Classification (NCBI taxonomy): domain Eukaryota; kingdom Metazoa; phylum Chordata; class Mammalia; order Chiroptera; family Phyllostomidae; genus Trachops; species Trachops cirrhosus. The sequence goes on along the minus strand of CM052539.1, from coordinate 164,154,656 downwards.
TATATACTTTGCAGCTAATCATTCATCTAGTTGTAGCAGATGTTTTCTTGTAAATGGTTAAAAATATATATATTCACAGTAAACCGCTAGAGTAATTCACATATTCATAACAATGAAGTAAAATGTTCTTTTATGACTAGGCTGTTGCCATGTTTTGGGAAATTGCTATCTCAGATTTTTTTCTCCCTCTGCAGCAAATATATTGACAAGCACACATCTGAGTGAGAAGACGGTCATTGTAAACAACTCTTATAAAGGTACTGCATTGTTGCTATTTCCAAGAGAATTTTTGAAGTATGAGTTGTCTTTAACTATTTATAATAAATGTTCAGGGTTAAGAAGTTAACAACTGGCTTTTCAAAAATATCCTAAACTCTAGTCTTATTTGAGGTTTTTCCTAATGTTTCTTTGAGCCTTGGAAAGCAAGGAAAAAGTTAACCATCACTGGAAGAAAAACTGTAAAACTTAATATGATAATCCTCCCCAGCTTGATTCCCCATTCCTATCAGACTCCTATGCATCCCACATAATTTAACTTAAACATAATTTTCTCAAAGAATCCTTCTGTTTATCTGCACTAAATTAATCAGCCCATCTCCCCACTACCAGATCACATTTTACACCCTCATAACACCCTAAAATTCTTCACATTTCTAGCACACTTTTAATTCTTACTCAGTGCCTGTGGGTTTGACCAAGATTAAAACTATACCAAAACACAAACCCTTTCTTTCTCAATTGCTTTGTCCTCAGAGCCAAACATAGTGCCTTGCATACAGCCGGCCCTCCATAAATGCTTGCTGAATGCGTAAAATTGATATACTAAATATACTCTATTAAGGTCCTCGAAGCATGAGTTTTTTTTCATAGTATCATTTTATAGATTTAATCTGAGAAAAAAGAACTGTGGAAGGCAAAATCTAGGGCATCCGAATTGAGACACACCCACAGTTACTGACACAGTCTGCCCTCTTTGGAGAAGTTCAAAGCTTCCTCCTTCTCACTTTATGCTCTACTCTACTGCAGGAGGAGGATAAACATGAAGAAAGGGCAGGACTGGATCATAAACAAAGATGTGAAGCCCCCCATGTGACAATGGAATAGGTAAAAACATCCTGTGTTCCAATAACAAGTTTCCTTTGTAATTGGGAACAAGTTTTGGCTCTAGGTGATTGAGAATACTTGCTCCAGTAGAAAGTAATCAGGACTTGTGGATGAAAAGAGGGTGCTGGAATAAATCTAACTGAAAGTAACCTCACGGGATGATCTGAAATTCCTAACTGGACAGTTCATGGTAGGTGTCCATCTTTCCTCAGGCCTACAACTTCTTTAGTAAATGATATAATGATGCTCTGTCTATTATTGTTTATCTTGGTTAATGTAACTTTGAAATGCCAGAAGTAATCCTCTTTTCCAGACCTCTGGAAGGAGTAACCACACTCAAGGGAGGAAATAATCTTAACTATCCTGTACCTTGCTTTCTCTTGCCTTCATGAAATCCTCTTTAGTTCCCTCCTTAAGTCCAAAGGTATAAAAGAAAGTAAAAAATTGTCTTTCTCTGGAGCATTTGAGATCTTCGTTCCTGACATTTTTGGCTCAATTAAATTTTTATAAATTTTTTACAGGTTTAGATGTTTCTTATGTCATAGACTATGTGATCAACAAAAGCATTTAAAAAGTATATATTATTATTATTATTACTTCTGTTTACCTGAACCAGAATATTTGCTTTGTTATAGATAAAATGCTAATACTGTTTAAAGAGAAATTATACAGGAAAAGTTTTAAATTATCTTTTTTGTGGAATTTTCCTATTTTCAGGGAACTGAAATAGTTATTCTAGGTCATTACAACTTGGACAGGAGAGAAGAGACAAATCTCCTGTGTAAAAGAATTTCAACTCATTTATGTACCTACACTACTTCATTATTTAAGTGTGGGCTATGAATAGTGATTTCTTTCCAAAGAATATAGTATGAACAGGAGGTGGGGGAGGGAAGTAACTCTACAGTAGAGAAGTTTACAAACACCCCCTTAGCTGGTGGCTCACATCAACAGTGATAGTCATGCTAGTAGGATGTACCCTTGAGTGGATGTAATGAAAATGATACCTTACTTCTGTGATCTTCCCCATCATCATCACAGTCTAATCATGAGAAAAACCATCAGCTAAATCTCAACAGAGGGATATTTCACAAAATACCTGACCAGTATCTCTCAATGTGATCAAGATCGTCAAAAACATGGAAAGTCAGAAACTGTCGCAGCCAAGAGGGACCCAAGGAAACATGACAACTAAATGTAATAGGTGTCCTGGATGGGATAGTACACTAGGTAAAATCCAGGGAAATATGAGTAAAGTGTGCACTGTAATTAATAATAATGTATGATTATCAGCTCATTGGTTTTAACAAGTGTACTCTACTAATGTAACATGGTAATAGAGGAAACTATGTGTGGGAAACTATGTTGGATGTACATATTTCCCTGTTTTGTCCCCACTCCACCCCTCTATCTTCCTACTTCCAACAATTTTCAGTAGTCAAAGTGTTCAAAGCACAGACACTATTTAATCATAAAGAATTTTTAAAAACAGTTCCAAAAAATCTTGGCCTCACCAGCCAAGCCTTCTTGAGATGATATGTAGGTAGTAAGGAGTACTGCCAATGGAGTGTGTTATGGACTCGTCAAGCTGCCAGAATGACCTGCTGTAATAGATACACAACTATGACCCTTTTTTAAGGTTAATTCCTCCACTTGGGCATTGAATCATATCACTCTAAAGAGACACAAAATAAACAATATAAATATGTATTTTAGATATATGTTGGATAATAATAAGTGCTAAGAGAAAAATAAAGCATGGAAAGACAGTATGAAATGATGTCAGACTGTAGAATTTTAGATAAAATGTCCAGGGCTGGTCTCATTGGGGGAGGTTACTAGAGAGTAAAGAAAAGAACTAAAAGAAATGAGGAATTCAGACGTGTGGATACCTTCAGGGAGACAATCAACAAATTCCCAGGCAGCGGGAACAGCTAACGTGAAAACACCAGGAGGGAACATGCCTGGCATTTTTTGAAGCCAAGGGAGCTGGAACAGACAGAATGAAGAGAAGAATATTGAGATAAAATAAGGGAGATAGGGAACCAGATTATTTAGGTGGTTGTTCAACATAATATTTTGGTTTTTACTCTGAGTGATGGAGAAATCCATTGAACTGCTTCTGAAGAGAAGAATAATAGGAAAATAATTATGCTTTCTAGGTAGAAAATAAATTATGGAGAACTATGGGCAGGAGGAGACTAGTTTAGAAGTGACTGCAATACTGCAGGCAAGAGAAGTTGACGTCCAGGAAGGATGTCAAGAGTGAAGTGGGAAGTTGTTAATTTTGGATATAATTTCACGCAGAGAGATGAGAATTTACAGATGTAATGGATGTGGAGAGTGAGAAAAAGTTAAAAAAAAACAAGATTTATAGAAGGATTATATTAGTATTTAACTGAAATGGGAATGACTACAGAAAGAGCTAGAACTATTTGTTTATTTATTTATTTATTTTTGATTTTGAGAGAAAGGGAAAAGGAGAGAGAAGGAAAGGGAAACATCAATGTGAAAGAGAAACATCGATTAGCTGCCCTCTGTAGGCTCTTGACTGGGGACCGAACCTGCAACTCAGGCATGTGCCCCAACTGGGAATCAAACCCACAACCTTTCATTTACTGAACCATGCTGAACCACTGCACAATACCAGCAAGGACAAGCTAGAACTTTATCGAGTAGAGGCAGATATTAGGAAGTCAATGCTGGCCATGTTAAATTTGAGATGCCTATTAGATTTTTCAAGTGGAGCTGTCAAGTAGGCTCTTGGAGCTGTGAGTATAAACTCTAGGGCAACAGTCCAGGTTGGTGACATAGAGTTTTGAGCCATTAGCATATAGATGATATTTCAAACCATTAAACTAGGTGGGATAACCTAGGAAATGAGTGGAGAAAGAAGAGAGAAGTGGTCCAGAGATTGAGTTCTAGAAGTTCCAGTGTCTGCTAATTTTCATTCTTCATCTGATGCCCTTTCTGTGTATTTTTTCAGACTCACCCCCTCAATAAATAACCATGAATTGATGACATTGCTTCACTGTATATCAAACATATAAAGCTACATTAATTGGCAGAGCATAAAGATATGAGTAGATCAAATAAATAGGATCAAGCTGTCATTAACAGACTTATGCACATACAAACATGTGATCTACAGCAACAGTGGTAGTATGATAGCGGGGAAAGATGGTCTTTTCAACAAGTGATATTGGGAAAATTGGTTATATATGTAAAAAAGAAAAGAAACTTTCACATCATACACAAACATTATATTCCACATGTATTGTAATTTAGATGTGAAATGTAAAACAATAATGCATCTCAATGATAATATAGAAAAACTATATTCACTATGAATATAATCACATTATATGTGAAAATTTATTAAATGGGAAAAAATACCAACCATAAGGGAAATATTGATAAATGGGGTTATATATTAAATTAACATTTTTATTCATTAAAACATACAATTAAGACAATTAAAAACAAAGCCCCAAGAGGGGAGACATGCTTTCAACACATGTCACTAATAAACAGCCGTCTTTCTAGACTATATAAAGAACCCCCACATAGGAAAAAGAGAGAATTCAACAACAACAACAACAAAAGCAAGAGAACTGGAAAGACACTACACACACACACTCCCAATGACATTGAATATCCAGTAAACATATGGAATATATGAAAAGATAGTAATCCTCATTAGTAATCAGGAAAATGCAAATTAATATAACCTAAAGAATAGCTAAATGTTATAATACTGATAATAAGTATTAATGGGTAATGGGAATGCTTACACACTAGTATTGGCTGGTATATTGCTACAACTAATTTGGAAATATATATCTCCTTAAGCTGACCACATTTTATGAACTCTACTTTTCTTTTTAAATATACACTCAAGATAATGCAGAATGTGGGTTCCAGAGACATGACAAAAATAAATATAGCAGCATTATTTACCATCATCAAAACCAAAAACAATATTCTTCAACAGTATGTCTAAGTAACCTGTCACATGTCCATAAATAATGGGTGGATGTAATGTTGAAAGAAAGGCCAAGATTATACTGTATATTTAGTATCACCAATTTAAATGAAGTTGAAGAACAGGAAAAACTGGAGTGTTTAACAATACAGGCTTTGATGGTATCAAGAAAAGCAAGTAAATTATTATCCTAACATTTAAAGTATTGGCAAATTTGAGGGGGAGGGAGTGATTGAGAAGGGGCACAAAGGGGCCTCCTATAGGCCCCTGACAATATTTAATTCATGGTCATGATAAGAGTTGCTTTGTGATAAAGTACTGCACTCTCAAAAAAAAAAATGATTGCATTGGTGAACTGAAAAGTCAACTGCTCGTTTTGTTCTAGCTCCCTGGTTTAAGAGGGCATGCCCACTGCAGTGTCATATTACATGTTTCCTTTGATTTTATCTTGAGTCAGCTCTAGAATTAGTAGAGCATTGTAACAGAAAACAAATGAGGGAATGGAGTGGCTTGATCATATCAGAGCAAGAAGAAGAGCCTATGATCAGCTCTACCTCATTTGGCAATCTGATAGTTAGGTACTCTAATTGATCTCGGAAGCACTCATGAACTAAAAAAGAAGTTATCTTATGATCAATTACTAATATCTACTGTCCTAGTCCATGCACTTACTGGGTAGCTTATAACAACAAAAATTGTTTCTCATAGTTCTGGAAGCTGGGAAATCCCAAGAGCAAAGTACCAGTATAGTCACCTTATGGTGTGGACCCTCTTCATGGTTCATAGACAATGCATTCTCTCTGTATTCTCATGTGGTGGAAGGGGGTAGTGATCACTGTGAGACCTGGTTTATAAGGTACTAATCCCATTCACGAAGGCTCCAGCCTCATGACCTGATTACCTCCCAAAGGCCCTGCCTTTTAACACCATCACACAGGGTAGGATTTTAGCCCATGAATTTGAGGGAAACAGACATTCAGGCCCTAGCATCCACTGTTAGTAGATATTTCCATATTTGTTCTAAATTATATAATTCCTAAGAAAGACATTAGCTCAAAATTCTGCTGAAAGATGAGTCTTGCAAGGCATAATTCAGTTGAGCCTGGGCTTAAATAGAAACTCCAAATCCTGTGATATAAATTTAGCTTTCATTTTACCTCCTGAATAAAAGCAGGGTGTGTGTATCTTGACTTGTGTATTTTGAGCCGTGCATGTGTGCAATGGAGAGGGGTGGAATGTGAGGTAGAGAATGATTTCTCAGTAACAGGAAATCATTAAGTACCTACTCAGCAGAGAAAAGAGGTGACGTAAAATTCACTTGGCTCACCAAGATTTCTCTTAGCATAGTCTTTTTACATTTGTATTCTAAAAGTGCTATTGACTTAGGATAAATATTGGGAAATACTTGGAAAAAAATATTGGAAATGGCATCAACTTGGCGCCAGAGCCTTGGTTTCTAATTTCAGTTACGTCACCAGTTAGGTGAGTGAACTTGTACAGATTACTTTTCTTCTCCAGACCTCTTCTTCTGTACCTGTCAGGTCAGCAGTTAGGACAGCATGGTCTCTGCATTTCCTTTCAGCTCTGAAAGTCCATGATTCTATGACAGAGACCTTTGGATTAGATAGAAAAACCGTGAGCATTTGTGTGAGGCCTTTGTGACATAGAGCATGTTACTTAACCTCTCTGAGCCTCATTCCCTCATCTGTAAAATGGGCTTGACTACATCTACATCATTTGATTGTGAAATTAAAAAGACATGGAATTCTCAATTGCTCAGCCTGGTGCCTGGATCTTAATGTGCTTCAAAAAAAATGGTAAATTGTAATTAGGGCTGAAATCATCTACATGAAACTATCTCACCCACTTCAGACTGCAGAAATTCCCCTTGAATCCAGTCTCAGAACAATTAGTGCCTGGTCCATCACTTGGTAATCCATTCATCATTTGCCATCTTTCCCATTTATGTTTTAAATATTAACTATATATTATATTACATTACTAGTAATGATAATAATAGCAGCCATAGACCCATCACTGAGTATGTGCCAGGCAATGTGCTAGGTAATTGCATACAATTCTCATAGCAGCGATGTGGAGTAGGTGTTGCCTCGCTTGAGGGTTAGGGCCAGGTCGTATTTCATTAAACACCCCCACAGCACCCAGTGCAACACCGCGAACACAGCAGACGCTCATTACGTGTATTTTTGATTGACTGAAATGTGGCCGTGGGTCCCCTGCATCTCTCTCTGATGTGTGTAGTTACTTGATTTATAAGAAATTTCTGTCCCTGGCTGTGGTCAGCTATTGAATTTATGTTTGACAAGAAAACCATAGAGTTCGGCAATTCTGTAGTGATAGGTGATGTGTGATTCATCTGGGGGAAGAACAGACATTTTCTATTGACTCTGAATTCCTGGGTCTTATGGTGAGTTAATCATGTCTATAGAAATGCATGACTGAGCAGACAGATTCAAAGGTAGAGACTTTAATCTAAATTGCTCCATTGTGTGTTCCCAGATATCATCTGGGTGCCCACTGCTAACATTTTCAATAGCTGCTGCTCAAACGTATGAGAAGAATACAGTCTGGTGTTTGTTCATCTTAAGGAAATTCTCTAATACAGGAAGCAGGATCAAAGCTGGAAGCAGCTAAGATCCAGAACATCGTGACCCTTCAAAGCAGCCAGCATATTTCCCAAATAAGTCACATCTGTCTCTCTCCGAAGAAGCTGCCTGGGTTGGCATACAATGGGAGACTCATGGGAACATAACCTTCACAAAAGGAACTTCAGGGCAGGGGTTAAAAATGGTTCTGGAAACTTCTCAACCACAGAGGTAGCAAGCAGGGTGAGAGCTGGCAGTCGGCGCTGAGCGCCACCATCCCAGCTGCTGCTCTCACCCCTCACCCCCAGCAGGCTGGCACAGCAGTTCCTCCTCGAGTAATTACTCTTGGCCTCCTTCGGGTAGGTTCCCAGTGGATGTTTTCCTTCGCTTCCCCTGTGAAATCACCAGAGGCTGGGCAGCGGTGGGGGCAGGAGGGTAGTATGGTAGGTGCTGAACAGTTGCGACTTCACCAGTGGGAGAAATGGCCCTGTAAATACTTTCAAAGAGGGCCCACCAAGACCTCCAGAAGGAAGAGGAGGCCAGTGGCATGAATACGATTATTGTAATGGAGCGAAATGTATGACCTCTCGGGATTCTGTCAAATCCAGCAAAAGGGAATGCCACAGTTAACCATGTCCCCGGGGAGCACTAAACCTGAAGCAGACTTATTAATTAGGGCTTCTGAGGGGCACAGAAAAGGTGGGTGGGGGCTTTTTTTAGTTACAGAAACAGAGCTCCATTCTAATCAATTTCTTTCCGTGGGGGCAACCCCTGTATCTTTTTTTTTTTCCAGCCAGTTTGAGCCACATGCTCACAAGATCCCTGTTGTGCCAAAGATTATTTTCAATTCAGAAAGAGAGCAGAAAAAAACTTTTTAAATGAATCAGTAGGTGGAGCTCTTTCTTTTTATTTATTTTTCAATCCGAGGTCCCATTTTTAGTGAGGGACACAGGGCTTGTGAATAAAGAAATAGGCATTTTAAAAATGAAAACACGTATACGATGTGCTTTCCTAATTGAAAGGATATATTGTGAAATCATTACTGTCACAGAACATTTGCGTTGCATGCGAATGCTTAAGCAAAGAAAATATATAAACCTAAATTGACTTTAGCAATTTGAAAGTGATAGTGGACATCTGTGTTCAATAACTTTTTGCTGGTAACTGGTGTTTAATATTTCATGTCAAATCAGGAAGAGTGATAGAAGGTTTTCTAACACAGAGATGGCTGGCACTTTCGCAGCACAGCCTGCCCTTTGTCATGCTCACCATAAAGAAACCTGCTGTAGTGAGGGCTGAAACTGCACCAAAGTGACTCCTTTTTTGGAACTTATATAAACTTCCAGAATACACTGGTCTCTATTTTCCTTTAGAATGATGTCTATAAGGGGGGAAAAAAAGTTAAAGGACTTCCAAAGCTCATTATTTATTTAAGGGAAAAAGTGGTGTGTGTGTGTGTGTGTGTGCATGTGTGTGTTGGGGCTGGGGGGCTCTCGGAGGAAATTATAGAAGAATAAATCATCTAGAACAAATCTTACCTTTGTGTTTTCATCAATCCTGATTCTTTCCTAGTTGGTGTGCAGTGATGTTTAGGAGCTTAGTTGCCAATAGAAACATACCTTCCTAAGGCTCACAATGAAGTATGTCTACATAGTATTTCAATGTTTATGTAGTTAGGCAGGATGGAGGTAGGGAGTGGAGAGGAGGGGGCAACAGCTTTTGATTTTATAACTTTATAATTTCTTTTTCTACACCATCTTAGACATGAAATCTTGATTCCAAATGCATAGTTGTCTTAGCAACAAAGGTAATAAAAGAAACGGACCATGGGATTAGCACTTAGTCCTAAAAATGGTCGTGGTGACCTACTAGTCATGTTAGGTCATGCTGACCTAAATGTCTTCTTCCATTCAATTCTCAGGAGGCTGGGCGCTGGGAACTGCTTTGAGACATATAGAACGCAAGTAAAATAAGAAAGCCAAAGAGTTTGAGTTACTTTAGATATTTGGCATCTTGACACAACTTATATTTATGTTAACACAAGAGGTCTGTATATCTGAGCAAAGAAGTGTTTCCTTTCCCTTCCCTAACAATAATGTGGTTCTAGAATGATCAGATCTTTATGCAGGTATATGTTCTCCTTCATTTTAAATAGACTGGTTCTAGTAGCAAAAAGCAAAATGTGGAAAGAATTCAGAAAATTGGACTAATTTGCTGAGTGATTACATTTATCTAACATAGGCTCAAGAACGTCAGGAAATAGGATTAAGCAAGTTATTCAAATTTTTTATAGAAAAAATTATATCACCAAAAATCTGTCAGAACTAATGGATTCAGTAACGTCGCAGGACACAGAATCAGTATACAAAAATCGGTTGTTATTTTATACATTAACAATGGACTATCAGAAACAAAAATTAAGGAAAAAATGCACTTATAATTACATCAAAGTGAATAAAATACCTAGGAATAAATTTAACTAACAAGGTGATAATATTTGTGCACTGAAAACTGTAAGAGATTGCTGAAAGAAATTGAAGAATACACAAATAAATGGAAATATATGAGAGTTAATGTTGTTAAAATGTCCATACTACCAAAGGCAATCTACGTATTCAGTGTGAGCTCTATCCAAATTCAATGGTGCTTTTCACAAAAAATAAAATAAAACAAATAATCCTAAAATTTCTGTGGAATTACAACAGACCTCAAGTAACCAAGGTAATCTGAGAAGAAAGAACAAAGCTGGAGGCACCATGGGCAGTCTGATTTCAAACATTTTACAAAGTTATAGTAATCAAAACAGTATGGTATTGATATAAAAACAGATATAGAGAGAGCCCAGAAACAAGCCTACACATATATGGTCAATTAATTTATGACAAAGGGGACAATACTACACAATAGAGAAAGGAGAATTTTTTCAATAAATGGTGTTGGAAAGACTGGACAGCCACATGCAAAAGAATGAAACAAGATCACTATCTTACCCCAAAGACAAAACCATAAAACTGCTAGGAGAAAACAGAGAGGAGAAAGCTCCTTGACATCGGTCTTGGCAGTGATTTCTTAGATTTCACACCAAAGGCAAAGGCAACAAAAACAAATATAAAGAAATTGAACATGAAACTAGAAAGTTCTTGAACAGCAAAGGAAATCAACAAAACAAAAAGACAACCTATGGAATGGGAGAAATATTTGTAAATCATATATCTGATAAGAAGTTAATATTTAAAATATAAAAGGAACTCATACAACTCTATGGAAAAAAATCCAATTTACAAATGGCCAGAGGAACCGAACAGACATTTTTTTTTCAAAGAAGATATACAAATGGAAAACAGATATATGAAAAGGTACTCAATATCAGGAAATCATCAGGAAAATGCACATTAGAACCACAATATTACTTCAGGACCATTTGAATGACTGTATCAAAAAGACAAAAGATAGGAAGTGCCCACAAGGGTGTGGAGAAAAAGGAACCCTTGTGCACTCTGGTGGGATTGCAAATTGGTGCAGCCACTGTGGGAAACAGTGTTCAGTTTCCTCAAAATATTAAAAATAACACTATTATATGATTCTGCAATTCCACTTCTGGGTAGTTATCTGAAGGAAATGATTGGCTATCTGGATAAGCTGTCTGCTCCCTCATGTTTATTGCACATTGCTGCATTATTTATAGTACCAAGATATGACAACAACCTAAGTGTCCACTGATGGATGAATGGATAAAAAATATTGTGCATGTATATGTATACATGCATACATACAGTGGAATATTATTCAGTTATAAAAGAAGGAAATACTGACATTTTTGACATGGGTGGACCTTGCGGTCATCATGCTAAGTGAAATAAGTCAGACAGAGAAGAACAAATACTATAGGATCTCACTTATATGTATAACCTTACAAAAACCAAGCTCACAGAAACAGGGAACAGACTGGCCATTTCCAGAGACACAGTGTGGGGGTTGGGGAAACAGCCAAAATTGATCAAAAGATACCAACTTCCAGCTGTAAGTCCTGGCAGTGTAAACTAGAACATGGTGACTATAGTTAACATTTGAAAGTTTCTAAGAGAGAAGATATTAGAAGTTCTTACCAGAAGAAAAAAATAAATTTGTAACTATATAGGGTGATGAATGTTAACTAAACTTATTATAACCATTTTGCAAATTATGCATATATCAAATCAGGTTATACACCTAAAACTAATACATTATATGACAATTACTGCTCAATAAAAAACAGAATGAGTCAGATCTACACATACTAATTGAAAAAAGTCTTGGGAAATCTCAGCAACATAGAAGAAAACAGAGTAGATAAAAAAGTAGGAATATGCTCAGTGATATGATAGAATCTAATGGTAAACAAGGCTAATTTTGCACTGAAAAATGTATATCTGCAGGAAAATTTAGATACCTTAAAATAAATAACATGGAGAGGGCATAGAGAACTGACTTTGTTTCAAAATGGTACTAGCCAATAATATAATATTATCTGATTTTCTTTATGACTTGCACAATTATAGTCATCCTTTTATTTGATCATCATGAATCTCCTATGGGGATCAAGAAAGTGCAAGCATCTTCCTTACTGGGGACACAAAGGAAGAGGTGGCTTACTAAAGATTACACAGACACTTTGTGAATGCATCTGTCCAGAACACCAGACAGCATGGATAGGGCTGGTGGCCCGCCCCTTACAACCACAGACTAAGAGCATTCTTTTTCTCTTAAGGCAGGAAAGTGCAGTTGTCCACCAGATATGGGCATTCAATGTGCAGCATACAGGGCACCAAGCTGATCTCCCTGGCAGATGTTAAAATGATAGAAAAATGCAGATAACATGCATGGGAAAGTACAGCTTTCTCTTTCTACAACTGCCAGGGTGATCTGCCTTGAGGCTTAGTCTGTTTCCCATATTTTCCTTAAGTAAAATCCAGCCATTGTGGCTAGTTAAAAAGGTAAAAGAAACAAAAGATGTCATCACTCAACTGTTTCCCATTTAGGGTATGTTTATTAGTCATCAGTCTATGTATTACTATTCAATGGCAAGGTCTGCATTTATAGTAACCATGAACCCCATGTTTTTTTCCAGGCTGCAACTAAGCCTGGACAATTTAAATGCCTATAAGCATCCATTTGTGAGCCATTGTCGCTTCTTGCCAAGTTATTGTGGCATTGACGTTATGGGTATGAACAGAACTTTACAGTACATCGAAAGAAGATGATCTTTCCATCAACATAGCAAAATGCCCCATTTGCCTCTTTAGCATCAAAGAAAATCCAATGCTGAGTCACAGAATACTATCATCCAGAAAACTGATTCTCATTTTATTAGGAGCCTGATTTAGCTCCCTGTTTGCAAATCAGCATCCTCTACTGCACGTAGAAAAGATTTGCTTCTCAATTGTTCCTGTTACCTCTTTATTAATAATCACTTGTGTTCTTTTCAATTTTAAACATTAACTGTCTTTTAAATCAAAACGAAATGTGTTAACAACTTCTGACTCAAGCATTTGTTTCCTCATAAATCCTGGAAATGACACGGTATGCACTCTGCCTCTGGCGCACCTCTTCCAAATCCAGAGTTATGCAAGGAGAGACACTTGATTACCAGGAAGCCCTGTCCTTCAAAGCCTCCCCAAGTTCTCCAAAGCAGCAGCACGTTGAAAATGACAGGAACAAATTTGCTCAATCACATGGAATTGAGTGTGTGTGTGTTCAAGTACACCAAAAGAAGGTCCACCCTGGCCAATGTGTCTCCGTTGGTTGGAGCACTGTCCTATGGGCCAGACGGTCCCAGGATCAATTTCGATCAGGGCACGTGCCCAGGTTGCCTGTTTGATCCCAAGTCAGGACGTGTAAGAGGGGGCTACCGATTGATGTTTCTCTCTCACATTGATGTTTTTCTGTCTCTCTCCCTTCTCTCTCTAAAAGTAATGGGGAAAAAAATGGCCTCAGGGGAAGAATAAAAAAATAAATTAATTAATTAAAACAAGATGAGTTTCACTTCCTAGCAGTTTTAAGCAATACTTTCCTGGAGTCTAATATCCTTCCCATTTGTTTACACTTTCATGATAGTCCCTGATTTTCAGTTCTGATTTTATTAGAATCATGTTTCTCATCTTTTGTCCTATCCAACTTTTCTTAATTATAAAACTTCATAGATTTCTCTTATCCAAAATATTCTCTGATCCAATTAAAAACAAAGTTATTAAAAATTTTCACTTTTACCTGGTTCCCACTCTTCCTTCTATCACAAACATAAATAAGTGGCTACATTATTGATCAGCCTATTGCAATTGTGGGGGTTCCTTTACATTTAATCATTTTAATTATCCCATCAGATAGGTAAGAAAGGTATTATTCCCCAATTTAGAGAGGAGGAAAGTTGTCCAGCGCTATAGCTGTCCATGGGCGTGAGAGGGCAGGAGTTCTCATTTCTAACAAGCCCATAAATGGTCATCAAAGCTACTGTACTTTGAAGAGCATACTGGGAACTCCAATAAGTGCTTTACATTCTTTATCCCTTAGAATACTCACAAAATGCTGTAAGGTAGTTATTGTGACCTTTATTTGAAAGAGGAAGGAGCAGACTTCAAAAGATCACGAAGGTGGTAAGCAGGGAAGCCAGGGGCAAACCTAAGTCTACCTAATTCACAAACTACTGGTGTCGTCCCTGAGTGCTTGAGTCCCCCATACATGCAGTCTACAAGCTAATGCATGGACTGTCCTAGTCATCACAGGGAACACTGCTGACTCTCTTTTGATGAATATGTATTTTTTTATTTCTCTGGAGTCTTAGAAATGTGAGTATGGGAGAAATGAGAGCTGATAGTGAATATTACTAACCAAGACAAGGGTCTGGCAATGCCGCCCACATGTTAAGAGAGCAAAAACAAGGCCACCAGAACCAGTTTTGAGAATGAAATCGATTGGCATATGATTCCTGGGTAAGGGCAGATTTTCGTTCTTTCTGTATCCTGTTTCCCACTAAAAAGAATCCAGTGCAAGTATATATTATAGTATAATGTAAGAATAGATAGAAGACTGTCTGATGTTTTCTAAATGCTACTTCTCTTGTTCATGTTATCTGCCATATTCCCTTCACACATCAAAAGACTTATGTGAAAGAGAAGACAGATTTCAAGTTGGATAAAGACTAGTACTTTTTGTCACAATGAATCTTGTCAAAACAACTGTCTCATAGTCATTATTTTAAACAAGACTGTTTACTTTCAATTTAATCCATTCAAATGAGTACTTCTTTTTCCTTCCAAGATTTACTTCCAAATCTACAAGCAATGTTTTACAGATTTACTAAATCTACAAACCTTTTTCTCTATTCTGTTGGAAGTAGATATCACCATGTATCCTCACAGCCAATGCAAAGAATTGGCTTCAAAGAAGGCTGGACACCCTCCAAAAAAGTACTTTTGTCATTCCCTTCATTACTTTAATGTAAGATAATTTCTAATATTTGATTAAATCAACAGTATATACCAACTATGTACCAGGGTTCCTTTTTTCCATATTTCCACTAGCACCTCTTACCTTTTTCATTAAAGAGCCATCCTGACAGATGACATTTCATCATGGATTTGATTTGCGTTTGCGTGATGACTAGTGATGTTAATCACTTTTCATATACCTGTTTACCATTTGTATGTCTTCTTTGAAGAAATGTCTATTAGGGTCCTTTCAAATTTCTTAAGTTATTTGGGTTTTTTTTACTACTGAATTTTAAGATTTCTTTATGTATTTTGCATAGTAACTCTTTGTCAGATATGTAGTTTAAAAATATTTTGCCCATTCCAAAGGTTACCTTTTTGTTTATTGTTTCTTTTGCTGTGCAAGTTTGCTGTATTCCCACTTGTTTGTTTTTACTCATTTTGCCTTTGCTATTCAAAAAATCATTGCCAAGATTCATATCAAAGAAGTTTTTTAATGTTTTTCTCTGGCAGTTTTATGGTATCAGTCTTAAGTCTTTAATAAATTTTGACTTCAATTTTATTGATGGTGTATGACATGGGTCCAATTTGTTTTTTTGTTTTTTTGCATGTGGATTTGGAGTTTTTCCTACACCATTTATTAAAGAGACTATCCTTTCCCCATTTTGTATCCTTGGGGTTCTTGTTGAACATTAATTGCTGTATATACATGGGTTTATTACTGGGCTCTCTATTTTGTTCTAATGGTCTTGGTGTTTGTTTTTATTCTGGTACCATATTGTTTTGATTACTATAGCTTTGTAAAATAATTTGAAATCACAGAGTATGTCTCCGGGTTTATTCATGTCACTGTGACTGTTTGGGGTCTGCTATGGTTCCATATAAATTTTAGGATTAATTTTTCTATTTCTGTGGAAAATGTCATTGAAATTTTGATAGGTATTACATTAAATTCATAGGAAGTTTTGGATAGTATGGACATTTAAAGAATATTCATTCTTATATTAATTCTTTCATCCATGAACACAAGATATCTTTCCATTTATTTGACTCTTCTTCAATTTCTTTCATCAATGTCTTTTCTGGTTTTCAGTGTACACATCTTTCACCTCCTTGATTAAATTTATCCTTAAGAATTTTATCCTTTTAAGTGCTATTACAAATGGGATTGTTGTCTTTATTTCACCGTCAAATAACTTGTTGTTAGTGTATAGAAACATAACTACTTTTATGCTTATTTTGTATCCTGCAACTTTACTGAATTTCTTTACTAGTCCTAACAGTTTTTTGTTGGAGTCTTTAGGGTTTTCTATATATAAGGTCATGATATCTGCAAACAGAGAATTTTTCTTCTTCCTTCACAATTTTGATGCATTTAATTCTTTTTCTTTTTTAAATATTCAAACTAAAACTTTCAGTACTGTCTTAAATAGAAGTGTTGAAAATAAACATCCTTGTATTATTTCTGATTTTAAAGGAAAACCTTTCAGCTTGTCACCGCTGACTGTGATGTTAGCTGAGGCATTGGCATACATGGCCTTTATTGTATTAAAGTACATTCCTTCTCTACTTAGTTTCTTGATAAGTTTTACCATAAAAAGATATGGAACTTTGTCAAATCCTTTTTTTGCATCTATTGGGGTGATTGCATAGTTGTTGTCATGGTTCCTGTTACTGTGGTGTGCCATGATTGATTTGCATAGGATGAACCGTCCTTGCATCCCAGGGATCAATAAAACTTGATCATGGAGTATGCTTCTTTTAATGTGCCGTTTAATTTTGTTGGCAAGAATTTTGTTGAGGATTTTCACTTCTATGTTAATCAGGAATATTGGATTATAATTTATTTCCTTGTAGTATCTTTATCTGGCTTTGGTATCAGAGTAGCTGGCCTCATAAGATGAGTTTGAAAGTGTTCCTTCTTCTTAAAATTTTTGGAAGAGTTTTAGGATTAGAATTAATTCTTCTTTAAATCATTGGTAGAATTCATCAGTGAAGCCATTAGATACCAGACTTTTCTTTTTTGGAAGTTTTCGATTACTGATTCGGTCTCCTTATTCATGTTCTGGTTTTCTATTTTCTCATGATTAAAACTTGGTAGATTGTATGTTTCTATGAATTTATCCATTTCTTCTGGGTTATTCAATTTTTTTGGCATGCAATTGTACATAGTATTCTTTTATGATAATTTTTTCTGTGGTACCCGTTGAAATGTCTCTTCTTTCATTGATAATTTTATTAATATATGTCTTCTCTCTTTTTAGTTAGTTAGCAAAGGGTTTGTCAATTTATTTATATTATCAACTTAGTAAATTCAAATGATCTGTCTTTGAGCTCACATATTTTTTCTGTGCTGCTTGATTGTCTGCTATTGAAGCTCTACTGAATCATTGTGTTCTCTGGCACCAAAAATTTTGTTTCATTTTTTATGGTTCTATATCTGTGGAACTTATCATTTTGTTCATGTATTGTTTCCTGATTTCATTTAGTTGTCTTTCTGTGTTCTCTTATACCCCACTGAGCTTCCTTATGACAATTATATTGAATTCTTTGTCAGGCAACATAAGCAGGAAAGCATGCATAGATTCCCTTTCCTTTAGGGTCAGTTATTGGAGCTTTATTGGTTTTTGGTTGTTTGTTTGGTGATGTCACATTTGTCCTGTAGTTCTTGTAACCTTGTGTTGATGTCTGTGTATTTGAAGTAGTCACATTTTCCAGTTGCTGCAGACTGACTGCAGCAAGGAAAACCCTTCTTCACCAGTCAGCCCGGACAGATTTTGGACAGAGCGATAGGCAGGCTGCTTTCAGGGTCCATGACAAGTGAGCCTGTATTTGGGTAACAAGCAAGCCTGTTGGAGGCTAGCCTGTCACCAGGGCCCGCTGAGGCTGGCCTGCTACCTGGGTGCCTGGGTGTGGGTCTGGAGTTTGGATCGCCAGGGACCGACCAGATGCTGGAACGTGTCTGGAGGCTGAGAACGTGGAGCAGGGCCTGGAGCAGGGCAAATATTGAAGCCTAGTTCTGTGAGGTTTAGTATATTTTTTAATCTAAATTTTGGAGGGAATGTCAAAAAGAATAATTTTAAAACCTGATAATCAAATGACATAGCTGCTGAAATATATATTATTTCTCCTATGACCTTAAAGCATGTTGTGATATAATATATTAGCATTATTCAGGCATATATCTTTCTCATTAAACTGACAGCTATTTTAAATCAGCTTTATCCATGAACAATTTACATAAAATAAAATGCCCATTTAAGGATATACAATCATATAACTGTCATTGAAAATGTATACACATCTGTAACCACCACCACAATTAAGATTTAGAACACTTCTGTGACCCCTGTGCCCTTCCCAGTTAGTCCTGGCACTACTCACAAACCTAGGCAACCACTAACCCAATATCTATCACTACGACTTAGAGTTTCATATTACCTGAACCATACAGTGTGAACTTTTTGTTTCTGGTGTCATTTGCTTAGCATGTATTTCGGAGCTATCCGATTGTTGCATAAACCAGAAATTTATTCCTTATTGCCGCATAGTTTCAGTGGTATGGAGGCACTACCATCACCTGTGGAACACTTTGTTCCCAACTACAGAATAAAGTTGTTATGGTAAGTCTCTGTGTGTACGTGCAGTTTTGTTTCTCTCAGTGAATTACTATATGGATGTGCTGAGTCTTATGGTAAGTGTATATTTAACTTTATGAGAAACTCTACAAATGTTTTCCAGAAGGTTGTACAATTTTACATTCCCATCGGCAAACATATGAGGTGCCAGGTCCTCCAATATCCGCATCCTCACCAATACCTGGCATTGTCTTCATTGCAGCCCTTTGAGTTGGTGGATAATAGTATCTCACTGTGGTTTGAAATTGCATTTACATGAGAACTAGTGAACTTGAGCATTTGTTCATGAACTTATTTTCATTTATCTGTCTTTGGTAAGATGTCCTTCCAAGCCTTTTATCCATCTTCATTGTGTTATTTTCTAGTTATTGCACTGTAAAAATGCAAGTCCTTTCCAGACACATGTATGCTGAAGATTCTCTGCTGGTTCCTGTCTTGCCTATTCATTTTCTTTTCTTTTGTAAAAAAACATTTGAAAATTGTTATTGCCTGTTCATTTTCTTCTTTTCGGTTTTCTTATTTTATTTTTTGTTGTTGTTCATTTTCTTAATTGTGACTTTTGAAGAGCAGAAAATTTTAATTTTGACAATGTCAAATTTATCACCTTTTTATTGGTTGTATTTATTGTGTTCTATCTAAGAAAACTTTGCTGTCTCTAAGGTCACAAACACTGTCTTCTATGCTTTCTTTTAGAAATTTTATATAATATTACCTTTTATATTTAAGTCTATTGTTCATTTTGAGATAATTTTTCCATATAGCTTAGCTAAAGGGTGAGATTAATTTTTTTTTCCACATGCTTATCCAGTGTTTTGGCACCATATGTTGGAAAGAATAGCCTTTCTCCATTGAATTACTTTGGCACCTTTGTTCAAAATCAATTGACCATATATGTGTGGGTCTATTTCGAGAACTTCTATTTTGTTCAATTGAAATTATTGTCTATTTTTATACCATTACCACACTGTTTTGGTAAATGTAGCATTATAATAAGTAAGCCTTAAAGTCAGATAATGTAAGTCCTCTTACATTTTTTTTATAACTTTCTTTTGCAATCCTAGACACTTTGAGTTTCCATATAAATTTTAGAACTAGTTTGTCAATTTTTTCTTTTTTAAAAAGCCCACTAGGATTTTTATTTGTATGGCATTGAATCTATGCATCAGTTTGAACAATATTGAGTCTTCCAACTTATGAACATGATATAATTGCTTCATTTAATGTGCCTTCATTGTCTTTCAAAAATGTTTTATATTCTTTAGAGCATCGAGTTTGAGTATTTTACCTTCACTTTATTAAGTTTGTTCCTAGGTGCTTTATGTTTATGGTGCTATTGTAAACAATATTTAATTTCAATTTTCACTTTTTTTACATGTATACAGGAATATAACTAATTTCCTGGTTTATTAACCTTACATCCTATAGTAGTACTAGCCTCTCTCACTAGCTCTAGAAGGAATTTTGTGGATTCTCTATTCATTTCTATTTAAGAATTTGTCAATAGAAAGTTTTATATTTTTATTTCCAGTCATGACTTTTGTTGCCTCACCTGACTGGCTGGAACTTTTAGTGCAATGTTGGCTAGTGATTGCTCTCAGTTTTAGATTGAAAGATTTAAATATTGTATCAGGGAGTATGATAATAAGTGTAGATTTTTCTTAGTAATAAGAAAAATAAGTGTAGATTTTACACTTTACCAAATCGAAGTTTCTATCTGTTTCTAATAATGGTATTTTTAATTGTGAATGGCTGTGGAATTTTGTGAAATGATTTTTCTGCATCAAATTTCGTACTTATATGGTTTTTTCCTCTTTCCATCTGCTGATAGAGTGAATTTCATTGATTGTTTTTCAACAATAAACCAAACTTCCATCACTAGGATAAACCTTGTCATGACGTATTAGCCATTTAAAAATTGCTGGAATTGAATTGATAAGATTTTATTAAGCACTTCTATATTGACATTTATAACAGTTACTGCTCTGCAGTTATTTTTTTCCTTAAAAATTTTGTTTAGGGCATAAATTTACTGGTTCTTTTTTTGGGGGTGTTGTCCATTTCTTTTCTCCAGTCACCTAAATTCTCCTCTTTCTCTCTCCTCCCACCTGCCAAACTCACAATCAATCTTTCCAGACTGAAATTTTCTTCATCACAGAAGTTTTCTCTTTCTATTCCATGTGATCCAGACACCTCCAATGCAGTGCTAAGATCACCCGATAATGCTCTTTCACGTTAAATTATAATCACATGCCTACACTTATGCATTTGTATACCCACCTATGTGTCATGTCTCTGTCCCGACCAGACTGCGAGGTCTGTGAAGTTAGAGACTATGTTTGGGTTTGGTTTCTTTTTTCACGTTGTTATCTCAAGGTCTCTACATAGTACCTGACATTAGGATAATTATAAAATAAGCTAAAATGTGAAAAATATCACAAGGGAGGTACAAGAGATTTCGAATAACCAAGTGGTATTATCCACTTTGCTAAAAATAAGGGCATCGCCCATCATCCATTACTCATGGAACTAAGAAGGATTACAAGAGAGATCATTTTTTCCATTACCTTTGACACATGCCCCTAAACAGAGTGAATGTCGTTTGTGTTTCTCATTTGCTGATTCTGTAGTGTTTTTTTTTTCTCAAGCATCGTCCTGTTCCCTCAAGTTACTCCCACTTCTCCTGTTATGCAGGAAAATGGCTTCATGAACTCAGATTTCCTTTCCCTGAATATTTGGGTTTATAAAAAGACTCTGAAGGACTCTCACTTTGTGGTGGAATGCTGCCAGCGCTAACAGGGCAGATGCCCGTTTTGATAGCCCTCCAGCCCATGCTTCCTGTGTTTTTAAACGATACAGATTCTAGGATTCTGATGGTAGCCTTTCTACTTTTTCTTACTCTTGGAATTTTATTTGGATTAGTCATGGTAGGCTAACTATTCCGAATGTTAGTGGTTTGATACAATAAAAGTTTATTCTCAGGCACACTATAACCTAATGCAGTGTCCTGAGTTGAGCAGTTTGTTCCTCTGGCTGGCTTTCTTACAAGGAGGAACTCCTCTCCCAGGGTTTGGTTTCTGTGTGACTCTCCTCTTCTAGGTGCTTGGAGTTCCTATTCAGCCTACAGACAGGGAGTGGAAGTGTAGGGAGAGAACAGAGGCTCACTTCTTAGATTACACAACCCAACTCTGGAAATAGCTTACATTAGTTCTATCCACGTTACATTGCAATGGAGACTGGTAAATGTAGTCAAACTGTAGGCTTAAAAGGGAAAGATAAACAGACTGGTGAATAAATAGCAAGCTTCTCCATATCTTTAACTGCAAAGTGAAAGATTACTTCAGATCCTTAATATATCACCCAGAAATTCCCATAGGTTCAGATCTATATTCTTAAAATTCTCTCACCCCAGCCTCAAAAGCTTGTAATCTTTACATATCTTTCTGTACAATACTATAATTAAAACTTATTTTGTTTTAAAACTTAAATTAAAAAACTATAATTAAAACTTGTTGTTTTGGTATGGAGGAGAATGCCCAGTATTACAAAACATTATTTGGGGCACCATTTGAAATATATCTTAATAGTCCTCATTCATTTGGACCCTGCCTACACTGGAGTTCTCAAATAACACTTGGAGAACAGTGAACAAAAGGCATCCTGTTTGTATCAATAGAATTTCTTTCCTGACATACCTTACTTTGGTAAGTGTAATATTTACATAGCCATCATTCCCATCTGTGATGAATACTTCATTTAGGGGGGAAATAAAACTGCTATAGAACACCCCGACTGGTGTGGCTCAGTTTGTTGGGCGCCTACTGAGGGGAAAGTTCCTCGGTTTGATTCCCTGTCAAGGCACATGCCTGGGTTGCAAGTTCAGTCGATCAGGGCACATAGGAGAGGCAACCCAAGGATGTTTCTCTCTCACATCAATGTTTCTCTTCCTCTCTTTCTCCCTCCTTTCCCTTCTCTCTAAAAATAAAAAAATAAAATAAAATCTTTAAATAAGCCATATACAGTTTAGTTCTCCATGATCCCCCAAAACTCCTCATTTTTAGTGAAAAATAAAATAAACAAAAGTGTAGTCAGGTTCAATGAAGACAGAAATTAAAAGGTCAAAGTATCTTATAGTCATTGCATCATCAATCTTACTATTTCTTCCCAATTAAAAAACTATTTGTGGCTATTACGTCAATCCTCTCTGATTCCACAAAGAACCACAGTTTATATATAACTGGATCCAAAGCAAACCTCACATAGCAAAAAATCCCACGACATACGCAGAGCAGAAAACTCAAGAAATAATTACACATTGACAAATGTCTACCCTTTTGGATCGGCCTTTTCAGTCTCACCAGTGATTATTTGTGCCGTTAGGCTCATCCAGTTATTATTTGATCTGCAAATCATTTTCATTTTAAGAGGTGAATTTGATAAATGCTGAGTGTCAAATATTCTAGCGAATTTTAATTCCCAAACAATAAAGCCATGGCTCAACTAGGTTTGGCTCCTAAACTTCGAAGCTCTCACTGCTGCTCGGTATTCACAGGGATCTTTCCTTCCCTTGCTCTGCAAAGTTGTTCATTTATCTCTTTCTTAAAAATTTGGTGAACTGAAGCCATAGATAAGTATGAGATTACACTGGCTGAGCTGGATACAATACTGAATGTACCAATAAGCATCAAGTTTCAAGCTCTTTTGTTTCTTCAAATAATAAGCATAATAATGCATATTTCTCAAATCCCTTGCAAAAACAGGCTTCTGTGACATGGTTCTATTTGGTTCATCTTGATATGTTTTAAGAGACCGTTTTAGAATCACTGGTTTTGAGAGCCGAGGAAACAGCTGGCATTAAGCAGTGTGGAATGTGATTAGACTCACTTCACCTGGCGTACAAGTTATTTTAGGATCCTTGTAATAAAGCATTCTGAATGTCATAGTACTGTATGACATTCTTCTTCTAACTATCACACTGGATTATGCCCATCAGCATTTCCCAATTAGCTGACATCAGAACAGGAAGAGTATCTGATTAATTTTGTATGTCCAGAACCTTAGGCAATGCCTGCCACATAGCAGACTCTTGGTAAATATGTGGTGAACAAATGGATAAATTCATTTCTATTCTGTTTTTATAAAGATAAAACGAAATGGCATGACTCGGAATCTGATAAACTGCATAAAGTGTCTCACATTCCTTTTTGTCTGGGCTGCTCTCACCTCCTAACAATCCAGTTTTCAAATTCCACTGCAAAATGTCACATAACTCCTAGTATAATATACACGTGGTACATAATAAATGTTTAATAATAAGCATTTAGTGAATAAGTGCATGAATAAATGTGATGTTCAATTAAAAACATAAATTATGCAAACTTGAGAATCGGGTTTAGATAAGTAAATGCTCCTTTGGGAAAGGCAGGATGTTTGTGATGTAAATAAAATTCTATAAATGGTAGTTGATGGAAATGATAAAAAAATTTTGATAAAAGTGTATTTAACCAATATTGTATTGCGCCGAGTTTCACTTCTGAAAATAACATGGATCTTTATTCAAACTTTAAATTTTTTGACATTATTAAAGAAATGTTATGCCTATAACACATAGTTTAGTATTTTCATTACATAACACATTATTTATTACTTATTTATTATAAAGTAGCCACTCCAAAGTTATGAAAAACTATTATTTCTAATAATACTGCCATCATTTATTGAGTGTTTGCTAAATTTCATACACTTTACATACAATAGTAAAACAGCTTCTTACTGCACATCAATTTTTTTTCTGAGAATTTGTCTGTTATTTATGATATTTTTAAAATTCTGTATTTTCAAGACAATAAATTTTATGAGAACAGAAAATAAATACATTCTGTTTATCACTACACACCCAGCATTGGGTACAGAATAAGTCACATATTAGTTAAAACAAATATATAGCAATAAATAAATGAACAAATCAAAACTGAGTGGTAAATATTATTGCACCCACCTGTGATCCCTGAGAAAGAAGACACCAACTAAGAAGGCCTCCTGGTGGCTAGCTGGGCTAAAATTTTAAGAAAAACAAGACAAAACAAACAAACAAAAACAAAGCCTAGCACCCTTTTCTGCACCAGGGCCTCTCACACAAACTACACCTCACAGGGAAGCCTGAGCTGAACTGCCTGCCTGCACTGTGTTTCTGCCATCTCAGTTAGCCCTTATAAGGGAGGTTCTAGAATCCTATTTCAACCAATAGAACTGAGGCTTCCCCATTCAATTAGGGCAGTTCTCTTTTGATCAATCAGAGCAGCGCCCTTTGGACCAATCAAACTGTGAGGATTTGCAGTCCCCATTTGCTTGAGGATGGACCAATCAAGGGCCAATTCTGCCAATGTGAGCCAGCTGTCCTCTGAAGATTGAAGATTGGGTATTCCTGTCTGAACTGAAACATGAAAGCTTCTTGCCAGAGCAGGGCAGAGCTGAGCAGACCTACACAGAGCAAAAGCAGATGGGCAAGGAGCAAAACAAAGCTGTTTAGCTGGAGAGGGGCCTGGTTCCAGGGCCAGTTGGCCGCAGGGCTGCGTCACAGCCTGTATCACAGTTGAGCTGTTTTGCACTGAATAAAACTTCCTTCTGCACTGCATCCAAAACTGGGGATCCCTGTTCGAGTTGAATGGGCACCAGTGACTGACCAATCAACCATTGGTTGCAACATCTTACTTACAGAAGATACATCAAATAACAAGTGTAGAGCAAGAACCTGAACGACCATTTTTAAATCTCCAAATCCATGCTCTTGTAGGCCATGCTCTCTAGCTCTTGAAACACGTTTGTACTTACAAGCTGCTGTAACAAACTATCAGACTGTGTATGTTAAACAGCAAATCTTTATTTCTTGCAGTTTTAGAGACTGGGAATTCTAAAATCAGGGTACATGCAAAATTTTTGCCCTCTTCCATGATCATCTCTGTGTCCTCACAAGGCAGAAGAGTGCAAGAGAGCTCTCTGAGGTTCTTTTCAAAGAGCCCTAATTCCATTCATGAGGGTTCTACCTTCCTGACATAATTACCTCTCAAAGGCCCTACTTCCTAATACCATCTCCTTGGAGGTTAGGATTTCAGCACATGAATTTTGGGGGTACACAAACATTCAGTTCATAATACTCCTAACATATTCTTCAAATAAATGATGTAATGTGTAATTGGTCTCTATGAGGGACTTAGATAAATGTCTCTAAAGAAATAACGTGGACTACGGAATAACTACTCTAAGGTTAAAAAACATTCTTTAAGATATTTTTGATTGAAGAGGGGATTAACACATTGGTTAGCTTTAGGTTTTGTTAAGGTAAATGTGGTAAAATAAGGGTTGCAAAGCCAAAGCAGTGCAGAAAAAACACAATAAAGGGAAATAAAAACAGTAACAGATTCTCTACCTCAATCAATTTTTAAAAGACAAGAAGAAAAAGGATATAAAATCCGAATATAGAAACCAAACTTTATATCAATCAATATGTCAATAATCACAATTTTAATTTTCTCAGTTAAAAGTCAGATTGTTCAGATTGAATTAAGGAAATGAAGCTATACATAGCTGGTAAGAAACATACCTACTTCACAGAGATACAAGGCTGATAAGGAAGGATCTGAAATGATATTACCTTAAAGAATGCTGGCAGGTAATGTATGTAATGTCAGTAAAAATAGACTTTGAAACAAAAAGTTATATTAGGTTATGTGCTACAACATGGATGAACATTGAAAACATGATACTAAGTGCAATAAACCAGACAAGAAAAGACAAATACTGTGTCATTCCACTTATGAGAGGAATACACAACTTTATAGAAAAAGCAAATTCATAGACACAGAGATTAGAATAGAGGTTACCGGGGGCTGGACATGTGAGAGAATGGGAAGTTATTATTTAATGGGTACAGAGTTTCTGTTGTGTATGATGACAAAATTCTGGAAATGGATGGTTTTAATGGTAGTACAACATTGTGAATATACTAATGCCACTAAATTGTACACTTGAAAATGAGTAAAGTGTGTTTTTTAAAAATATATGTATTTGACATTTTCTTAAAAAGCTTATTAAGAATAGAGAGAATGGTTACATAATAATAATAAAACTTCAGTTCACATAGTAGATATCATATACTTGAGCTCAATTAAATAGCCTCAAATACACACAGAACAAATATATAAAATTAATAAGTACATTTCCATAATTAGAATTTCAATGTACTTTTAATTATTGATAGGTCAAAGGAGACAAAAAATAATATCTAATAGAAATTTTTCAATAAGCTTGATATAGCAGAATTATATAGTACACCATACCCTAAAATATAGCACATATATTCTTCTCAGGCATGTTTTATATGATATTTATCTATATAAAAATTAATTATATTTATATTAGGCTACAAGGCAAGCCTCAACCATTCTAGCTGGCAGGCTAAGGTAACAAAAATAAATTTAAAACATCACAAAGGAAGAAATAACATCAACAGAATCTGAGTTTTTGAGTATGAGTATATGTAGCAAGTGAGCAGAACATTCAATTAATATGCAATAATCAGTTGTATCTTTTAGAGAAGCAAAAAATTCAGAAAATACATATTTTTAAATATCATTTGTAATAGCAATAAAAACTATAATATATTAGGGGAAATCAAACAAAAGTGTAAAACTTAATAATATTTTAAAACTTCATCAAAATAATTTAACTTAGACCTAAATTAATAGAATGATATTTTCTATGTAGATATAGTCAATATTAAGAAGATATAAAATGTACCAAAATTGATTGACAGCTTCAATGTTATTCTAACTAAAATTCTGACAGTTTTATGTAGGATTTTAAGATCAGGTTTTAATATTGCTAGAGAAGAGAAAAAAGGCCAAGACAGCTAAAACATTCATGAGGAAGAATAATAAGGGAGGGATGATTGTTCTGCAAATATTAAGAATTTAAATAAAGCCCTAGTAAATAAGAAAGAGTGGTACTGACTCATGGACAGACAGATTGAGCCATGAGATGGACAGTTTACAGGTTCATGCATAGAAAACACCTTAATAAGATAGGTCATGCCATGGCACTTAACTGCAGAAATGAAAGGCTACTCAATAAATGTAACTAAAAAGAAAATATCAGTTCATATTTAAAAGTTAAATTGACCCCTTTTTACCATGTTAAATCGATTGGTAATGTTTTGAAGAGTTTTTTAGAAATACAAAACAAAAAATTTAAAACATTTTATTTATTTATTTTTAGAGAAAGGAAGGGAGAAATAGAGGGAGAGAAACATCAATGTGTGGTTGCCTCTTGTGCACCCCCTACTGGGCACTTGGCCCAAAACCCAAGCATGTGCCCCACTGGAAATCGAACAAGCAACCCTTTAGTTCACAGGCTGGTGCTCAAACCACTGAGTCACACCAGCCAGGGCAAAAACAAAATTGTTGAAGAAAATATAAGAAAGGTCACTCTGAAATTAAAAGTGAAGGAGATTTTCTTAATGCATAAGAAGCACTGAACCCAAAAGAAAAGATTTGTGAATATGATTACATTAAATTAATAATGTCTGTGCCTTTGTAGAAAATGGGAATACAAGTCACAAGCTCTTGGAAGATCTTTGAAATATAACCAAGGAAAGATTATTGTTTCAAATATTAAAAAGAAACTTTATAAGTCAATAATACAATTATTCTATAAAAAAGTGGACAAAAGATATGAACAGGAGTTTCAGTAAAGAGGAAACATTTTTGTCAAGCAAAATCATGAAAAGGTCAATCTCATTAGTGTAATAAGGGAAATGAAAACTAAGACACAGTAAGATAGCTACCACTTTACCCACTCGATTGGCAGAAAGTATGAATTTGACAACACAATAATTAGAGAAGACATGGAAACTCTTAGTCATTGTTATTGCAGTATCAATTCTTTTCAGTTAAACCATATAAGTATCTTATTTTTTTCCTACCAGGACTCCATCTACTTTACAGAGGTGGGCAAACATAGGTTTACAGTTGTATGTGAAGTAGAGTTAATACAGCTATTATAATAATCATAACCTGCATGTCTTTTTACATGTGAACAACTATGAACCTACATTTGTCCACCCCTGCATGCATGTTTGCTTATGTCTTAGGTCTTGGGCTCATCATGATTGTTGGACATTTCTTGTTCTTTTTAAAATATTGATTTTCATATTTTATATTATTTATAATATACTAGGTCTGTCCAGAAAAAGTCCAGCATTGTTAATATAACTAGAATGGTTTGTGCAACATCTATGTAACCTGGCAGCCAAGAAGAGTGGACTGGAATGCGCAGGGGCGAACAAAGATGACTTCACTGTACTGATCCATAGGGGCAGCAGACGCCAGTGAGTGAGCATGTGTATTGTGTGGCCATTTGATTCAAAATGACCAAGCGAGTGAAGGAATGAAATGGCATCAAATATCAAGCATGTTAAACTTGAACACTCAGTGGAAACTTTTAAGATGATTCAGATGGCAGCAGCTATGGGCAACTGGTGATTGGCTGCTTCATCATGCCAACACACCCACTCATGCATCACGTTATGTACAGAGATTTTTTGCAAAACTTCAAATAACCCAGGTGACTCGGCCCCCATACAGCCCAGATTTGGCACCCTGTGACTTTTGGCTTTTCCCAAAATTAAAATCACCTCTGAAAGGGAAGAGATTTCAGAACATCAATGAGATTCAGGAAAATATGATGGGGCAGCTGATGGAGACTGAGAACTGTGTGAAGTCCCAAGGTGCCTACTCTGAAGGAGACTCAGGTTGCATTGTCCCATGTACAATGTTCCTTGTATCTTCTTCAATAAATGTCTCTATTTTTCATATTACATGGCTGGATACCTTCTGGACAGAACTCATATATTATACTTATTTTATACCTCTTAAAAGGAAACACGTAAATTTAAAAATAATATGGCTATTATCAATATAACAAGTCAAATAAGAAATCTGTGAATTTTATTTGTGTTTATACTTCTAGATTCAAAGGCATTTAATTGGATAGAGTCTTTAATTGACACTAATCACTTTTTTAAATGGAAGTTTTTGAAGTACTTGAATATCTGCATTTGTATAAAATAGGCTTCTGAAATTTCCCTATTTCTGAAAGTTAGTTATAGTTCTCCTAAATGGTCACTAAGATCAAGAAGAACACATTTTACAAATTTCAAAATTATTTATTGTGCTTTACAGTTCAAAAAAGTGCTTTTAAATATAGCTGATTCTCACAGTAAGCTGGTGGGAGGGATGAATAAGGCACTTATAAAGCAACTATTTAAATAAACAGAAACTAAGTCTCTGAGAGGGTAATGACCTCCACGGGTTCACACACTGACTGGTTGCATAGTTTCTACTATACTTGACTTTTCACTCTTTTGTCTACTCTCTCCCCTACACCATTTTGCCTCTAAAGATAATAATAAGCTTGGAAGTCTGTGAAATGTTTCACCACTCTCAAAATGCTTTCCATATCACGTCATCTGTTTTGATTCTCACATTCACCCTAGAGTTTCTTTAACATATTTCTTTCTTCTCATAACATATATAGCATAATTTAAACCAAACATATTATTAGCTATGAAAATATAAGATCTTTCTGTTAAAAATTTTACTAGATAAGAAAATCAAAGTAACTATAAAATAATCTTGTTCTTGGTTTATAAATCCCATGTTTATATTTACTGATTTGCCTAAGAAATAAGTAAAAATCATTATTTCAGAGAGTTTTTTTAAAGCAAATGAACATATGAAAGAATGAATGAAAGGTTTTATCATCCAAACAGGCTCTGTTTTTCTGGTTTGTGAAGATAGCATGAAATGCAGTGCCCTGCCCCGGGAAATCCATTTATTTTATATTTAACACAGTACAAAGGAATTTTCTCCAGAAATATTCCTTTAAATATGCTATGACGTTTAATCAGTATTATCCAAATGAATAACAATTAAAACAGCATGATTTATTTTCATTCTTATTTGTAAACATCCTGCTGAAATTGTTCTCACCCTCCAATATCCATGTGCTCTTGCCAGAAAATGGTAGTCTGGTTATAGGCAAACTACATTTCACATCCCATCAAACCCACCTGCTCGCTCTTGGCAGCGTTTGGCCCAAGTTGCTGCTCATTAGAGGCTCTGGTGGAGAGAAAGGGTGGGTGCAATAAGCAATGAAACCAGTGGATGAAAAGTGAAACTGAGGTTTAGGTTTTATACGGGATTTTATTTGGTGAGTGGTTACACTGCTTTTCATTATGCCAGATAACAGGTTGCTGGCAGCATATTTAAGAGATATGGAACTTTAAAGGGACTGAACATGAAATTAAAGCTTGATGAAATGAATTCTAATCTGTGCCCCATAGTCATGTGTGTGCCAGGAACCGTGCATGCTGGTGCTTTAATTGTAATCGGGGTGTTCCCTTACAAGCAGCAACAATATCCACTTTGCTTCACATGGAGAGCCTAGGAAACAATGCCATTAACAGTTTATATGCCATCTTATGCTCCGCTTTCTGCATAACATTACATCAGTTCTACAGGCATTTTCTGCCCCATTTACCAAACTGGCTCGAGTCAATGAAGTTTTGCATTATGTGTCCCCAGGGAAGAAAATAATGCAAGAGTTTTACTGTCCATGTTAATGCCATTTAAGACATTATTCAAACACATGCTTCAGACCAATTGTTCTGATTACACAACTTTGGTTTAAAGTGGCTTCCAAACTGACTCCTTAGCTGGCAACTTGGCAACTTCTCAACTGCTCGAGTCTTCCCAAGCTTCTTTCTGGAGCATCTGGAGGGTCGAGGGGTGCAGTGTGAGATGCCGCAAACACCCTGAGCTGGTTTTCGATGTTATAACTATATTCTCTAAACAGGGAGAGAACAGTGTGTCTAGCCTGTTTGTTTTACTTTTTTTTTTTAATGTGCATGTTTAAACATTGCTTAAACTGGAACTAGTCCTCACCTAACTCTTGGGAGGCTGTCTTTGAAAAATGGTTTAACATTCTCAAAATGATGTGAGTCCAAAAGTTAAAGTTTGAAGTAGGAGTGAATAGTGAGGTAGAACAGCATTCCGTCTCTTTCTTGGAGGACTTGGATTTCACTCTGCTCCTTCTGAGTAGGAGAAAACAGATCTGTCTTCTCTGTGTTTGGATAAGGAAGGGAGAGGGCTTAAAGAAGAGAAACATTTTCAATACCAGCTGTTCCCTAACTCAAGCTCTGCATAAATATATTCTTTCTTGAGCTGGAGATATTAGGACTAAACCTGAAAGACAGTGGAAAATGTAAAGTGAATCAATGAAGCCAATTACCAATTTTTTTTACAGGATAACAAAAGGTTAAAGAATGAAGTCACAGCAGTTCAATGCCAAATCAGTGATAAGAACTTAGTTATCTAATAAAATCTCCAAGCTATTCAGTAGTGAGAGAGCTTTCCAAGGCATGTCTGTGTGATAAACCCCAGTTGCTAATTCTTTTCACAAGCATCTCCAACACAGTTAAGCAATAATTACCAGATATGCAAATCAAATAAGGCCATCTTGAGACTAAGCAACTAGTCTCTTATTTTTCAGATAAGCATGGCTTTCATATCTAGACTTAAAATGTAGACCTTCATGTCAAAACTTATTATCTAGTCTTATTTTTAGAGATTCTCCACAAAGTTTAAGGTCTCATTTGAAAGCTTTAACTCATAAACATGTTGCTAACTAAATGTGCAGAGCAAGTTTGGGATGTGTGTACTTTAACTCAGTAATAATTTAGCTTTTTCATTATAGAAGTTTAAGCAAAGTACAAATTGAGTAAGCATGTCAGATAGGAATTTAAAAATACTGATTCAGTGTTGCTGCATAATTTACTCATTTCAGCCCTTGACAGTATGTCTCTTCTTAAAGCTAATTTGTGGTACTGTCAGGCAAGCTCAAATTCTATCCTCCCTTGCCCCATGCATTTTTTTTAAATGACAAAACATTTACTAGGAACCTTTTATTTTCTGTTTTATCCAGATGCTCTCCTCCCTGCAATTCTCCACTTTTCTCAATGGCACCATTTTTTTTTTTTGATTTGCTCAAAAGAACCTTTAGTCTTTTCCCCTATATTCTGGTATAGGGTCTATTTAATACATTATTGCCTACATTTTTCATCCTTCCAAACCACCCTCCACCCTGCCATATGAAAGGTCATGGATTTTGAAACTCAACAGACAGGTACAAGCCCCGTTTCTATCACTAGTAGTATCTGCTCTTTTAAATTTGATTTCATGAGCCTCAGTTTCCTCTTCCAGACAATAAAATGGTTTTGTAGGATTAATATACTGACCAGAAATACTATACAAAGAAAGTGTTCACCTGACGGTAGCTCTTAAAATAAGGAACGGAGGGAAGGTAGAATGGAGATGGAGCGACATGGCATTCTCGCCCTTTCTAAACAAAGTGTGTGTGTGTCAGGCCTGAGACTCGGGAAGCAGCCGGCGGTCCACAAGAGAGCTGTGAGTCTTCTCTGAGAAAGAAGTCCTTGGCCAGGCCGCACTTCCCCGGTGACTAACGCATCTGGGCAAGGGAAGCAAAGCCTGAAATGTTCGGATTGCTGCGAGGGGAAGTCAGCCCGACAGACTGAGTTGCCTTTCTTGTCCTTGGCATTGTAACAGTGCACGGTCTTCTGTTGTTCCTGGAACCACTCAAGCATATAATGAATGGAGTACCAGTGATTGGAAACGGTCGGCCCTCGATGATATTTCCGCAAGTTGTTTTCCTTCTACAACTTGGTAATGGATTTTTCTAACTTTAACAGGATGGTTGAAGTGTCTCATGATTTAATATGCTGTTGCCCCCTCTAGAGCCAAATCTGTCCAGTTATCATGTCATTTTTTTCAACACTGAAAGTCAACTCCTCTCCAAAATCTTAAATGTTTTCTTTGGAAGGTTACATGATCCTAAGCAAACAAACAAACTGAAGAGCCATTCTGGTTTCCTTGAAGAAATTTGAACTTTTTTTCTTTTTTTAATGAGTTACATTTTGGATCTGTAGATTAGGTTCACTGAATTCTGCAGAGGTCAGGGGAGAGTAAAGAATGTTTGACAGTCTCTGTTCGGGAGGGAAATGGAGCTCCGTGGGGCTGACCCATTTCTGTGTACAAACACCTGGCCGGCCAGTTGTAGAGTAAGGCAGGGGTCCAAGTTGTGAATAGTAAGTAATAAAGCACTGTGAAGACAGACTAGGCAAACATACATGGGTTAAAATTTCAGCTCGACTTCTAATTAGATGGACGAACTTTGACAAACTTCTTAAAAATCCATGGTCTTCAATTTTCACATCCTTGTAGTGTTGTGAGGATTAACATGAAGTGAGCACTTATTATATGCTGGCCAGGTTTCTAAGCACTTTGTAATATTCCGTTTAATTTTCACAACAACCCTATGAAGTATGAAGCAAATAATATTGTTTGGCTTGTAAAAATGAGGAAACTAAGAGAAAGGACACCTGGCAGGAGGTAACAAAGTTAGTAATGACAAAGACAGAATTCGAACCTAAGCAGTTTGACTCCAAAGTCCGTGTTTTTAACCACTATGGCATAATTAAGTCACTTGATATATTGTCTGGCATATAATTAGCATTTAATAAATGGGAGATTTCAATATATGCTTGTATATATTTATATATAGTCAGAGTTTGTTTTTGGAACTATGGTCAAGAATCAGCAAACTTCTTTGGTAAAAAAAATGAATAAGCTTTGAGATTTGCTGTTGGAGATTTTGAGCTGGAAGCTACACTGGTCACTGATTTAGGAAGATCTAGTCCTCCCCTGAACACTGAGTATAATAAACTCAGAGATGACAGAGAAACTCGAGGGTTGGTCTCCATGGTGTATGGGATTCTTTTCCCTCTGCTCCCCAGGACATGATTTTCTTTCACAGAAAAAGAAAATTAAATGAAGCTATTTTTCATTTCCACTCTTATTCTGTCCTCTTTAGCTTCGTTATAAATGGATGTAATCTTATCATTCTTTATCCTAATTTTTTATTCATGTTTTTGCAAACAATCTGTCGATTGACTTCGCAGCAGTTGACTCCCTGTGCTCTAGATGCTGAGGACAGTTCTAACTCTGTGGCTCCCTCCCAGGAGGCAGCGTCCCTTTTTCCATTACCGTCCACACGAACCAACGGCCTGCCCTGACCGTTTCCTGGAAAGCCCCTGCTCAGTCCGTCTTGAATATAACACTGCAGAACTGGCCGCAGGGCCTTCTACACGCCTTCTGTAAGACCCACCCCCCTCATTCTTCACTCCTCCTCAGGAGTGTAAGAACAATGAATTTCAAAACTTCAACACCGAATTTAAAGTAGGGGATCAACAAGCCTTATTTTCAGATTTCAATTCAATTTAAAATTATTTTTCTTTTGAGCACTTAATATTACCCTTGACTTTCAACTTCATCTCCTGACATGATCCCCTTCCTCCAGCCCCACCTATGTCCCCTTTTCAGGTTTTCACCTTGTTTCCCCAGTCTTTGCAGCTCTGCTGCTGTAGTCACAGATCTCGGATGCATCCTCCACAGGATGGTCTCTCGTCAATCTCGGTTTATCCAAAAACATCGTTGCTGACAAACTCCACCCTATGGTAATTCTCTGTATCCTAAGCATGGAATAAGTTTTTAATAACTTATTGATTATACACAGATAGATTGTGAATTCTTTGCTTACGCATCTATTTAGAGACATACAGGGTGGGGCAAAAGTAGATATACAGTTGTTTGTATGAAAAACAATACAATAATTAATAAATCATAATACAAGGGTAAACTCTATGTTTCACGTGCTCACCTCTGTAAACCTGCCTTTGCCCCGCCCTGTGTAATGTGTGGCGACGGAAGGGCGCGAGCCCGCGCGCTGCCAAGTCGCGTTACTGAGTTTGGGTTACGTCCTCCTACGTGGCTTGAAAAGTTGCTTTACAAATGTCCTCTACACATTTCATTTATGTTTGTTTAATTTCTTGTGCTACCTTGTTTTGGGGAAGGAAATCCGATTTTTAATTTTTTTCCATTTAATTATGTCATCTGATCTCCTTTAAAGTTCCTACTCAAATGTTTTCTAAGATAATAAAAGCATGCCAATAATTCCTTATGCCTAATTAGGTCAAATTTCTTATCATTCCCTTATAACTGTTTAAATTAAAAGAAAATACTGATTTACTTTTACTCTTTCTTCTCTATTTAATTCTTAATTAATGCCAGCGTATAAGACCTACTTCAGGACTTTACTATTTTTTAAATAACTTTATTTTTCCTGTGTTCAATAAGCCAACCAGTCAAGCAACAAATAATTAAGTAAATAAATTGAAATAGATCAACCAACTAAAAAGAGCCTTTGGGCAATGAAGCCCAGTGCTGGGTTTGTGCTCACAAATGAACTCACATGAGAAGCCTGCGTCCACGCGGCACGTAAACTGCCTTGAGCAACCGAAGCCTGACGTTACAGCAACTTCACCAGATTTTTAGAGGCTGTTATTTTTGACTGAAAAAGTGAAATTTGCATTGATTACCTAAACAGACTGACTTTCATTTGCATGAACATGACAAATATATAGCAAATACACTAGCCAAATAGCACGTTCACCGGAAAATAGCTGCAGTGTTAAATTAATACATTTTTTTTCTTTTTTCCAACATGGGCAATAGGAACATTTTGGTTTTGCTTAAATATTATCTATTCCAGCTTATGCCTTGTTTACTTTTTTAAAAAATATAATAATAACACCATGGCACAAATACATTCTTTCCATGTGAGATAATTACATGAATTAAGTTAGTCCAATACTTACACCTAACCTGAATTCAAAATAGTTCTTTTTTTAATGTTTTGATTATAAGCAAGTAAATGAGCATATGTCCAATTAGATTTTGGGTGCAATAGCTTTAGCCACCACATTTTGGCATTTTATTTTATTAGCTAAAAGTTCACATATGGTTTCCATGTCTCCAAGCTGTCTTTAAGGATACAAGAGTTGCATAACCTGACTTTGTTTTCTTTCCTTCTCTCTCCCAGCCCCCTGCCTACTTCTCACATATGCTCCCTCAGAAAGGTACTCCTCTTAGTTTTAAAGATTACTTGTGCAAACTGAAAAACCTAAACGTTTGCTAGTGCTTTGAAGAAATGATGAAAGAGTTCCTCCGATCCTAACATTTTTACCTAATAAAAGAACCTAAAATGAATGCCAAAATGTTTACTATACACAGTAATATTAGTATACAAATATGTAAGGCTCACAAGGATTGTTATTTAGCTGCTTTCTTTAGGGCCTGGTGCCACAGTAGGGTTACTGTAGTCCCTTCCTCACTTCAGAGCCCTTCCCAACAGCTTTGGAGTGAAGGAACAGGAAAATGAAGTGAATGTCCTCAAGACTGAAATGTAGAAGACACAGCCCTGCTGGCGGTGAGGACACGGGCTAAGGGAGCACAAAGAAACATATTCAGCTCCTCTTGGTTTCAACATTCTGCCTTGTGATTCTGTGTCACTGATACGGTTAATGGTTTGGAAACAGCGAGACTTGCATATTTTGGCGGAGAGTTAGAGACAACTTTTCTGAACAACTGACTAAAACATGGTTACTTTTTAAAGCTGGCACTCCAACATTTCAAGAACTTTGGAGTAAATCAAACCTCTTTCAGTTGTCTTGCCTACATATTGGAAACCTAATCAATTTCCAGAGAAAGTGGGAATTCTGAATGTATTGTTTTTTACAAAGATATCTGAAATTTCATATACATGCAGTGTTAAATCAATATTAGATACTCTGTAAGTCCAAACATATTTAATTAAAAAACAAAACAAAAAACAGCCCTGGCTGATGTGGCTCAGTGGATTGAGTGCCAGCCTGCAAACTAAACGGTTGCTGGTTCGATTCCCAGTCAGGGCACATGCCTGGGTTGAGGGCCAGGTCCCTGGTTGGGGGTGCACAAGAGGCAACCACATGCTGATGTTTCCTTCCCTCTTTCTCCCTCCCTTCCCCTCTGCCTATAAATAAAATCTTTAAAAAAACAGGAAGATCACAAAATAATAACTGTGTTAAATGTTAAACTAAGCATACTCTAACAGTAGATCAGACCCCTGGCCTTCAAAGATACACCTCTAAAAGTTTCTGCTACTTATAGCAATGCTTCAGAACATGGATATGGAACATTTTGTCTACTGCTTTTCCTGAGGAACATACGTGATGGGTGTGCCATGAGGCTGGTATGATAACATGTGCTTGAGCTTCAGTGACCGTCCAATACCTGCTTGTCCAGCTGGTATTGTTCTCTCACCTCTGTAAGCAAAAATGTCTCCTTAAGTTATATACAAAAAAAACTTCATTTCTTTCTGGAAAATCGATCACAAAGCCTGGCCAGGTGTTTCACTTGCTTAGGGCATCTATCCATACACCAAAAGCTTGTGGGTTTGATTCCAGTCAGGGCACATACCTAGGGTGCAGGTTTCATCACTGATCAAGGCATGTACAGGAGGCAACTGACTGATGTTGTCTCTCACACATGAATGTCTTTCTCTCTCTCTCTCTCTCCCCACCTCTCTTCCCCCACCCCCACGCCCATTCCTCTCTCTCTCAAATCAATCAGCATATCCTCAGGTAAGGATTTTTTAAAAATCACAAAAGGAAACCAAATGCTTACTAAATGGTTTTAGTCTTTTACACACAAAACATTAATAGTCTGAAAGAGCTATTTAGTTGTTTTTTCCAGTTGTAACATACTACATTTGAGTTGGGAGACATAGGCCAATAGTCCAATTTAGATTTTAGGTTTACCATGATTGTCAAAGAGCAAATATATTTTACTAACTTTTATTTACTTCTCAAATATGAGTTAATTTATGTTAACTACCACCTTTCTATATTTTGACTCATTTTGATTTTTTTGGAAACTTAGTTTTGCAGCAAATTACCAATAATAGTGAAGGT
The DNA here is from genome assembly GCA_028533065.1 of Trachops cirrhosus. Classification (NCBI taxonomy): domain Eukaryota; kingdom Metazoa; phylum Chordata; class Mammalia; order Chiroptera; family Phyllostomidae; genus Trachops; species Trachops cirrhosus. The sequence goes on along the minus strand of CM052539.1, from coordinate 164,115,882 downwards.
GGTACAAATTTTTAATCTGGTGGAAAGACCAGTTGGTCACTTTTCATGTCTAGAACCAAACATTAATAATATTCAACCAAAAGATAGATCCATTTTCCAGAATTGAGCCTAGTGATGTAACTGTTCATATCACGTGATACAAAGCTTGTAGAAACTATGATGTTCTTAGGCAGTGGTTAAGACATAATACAGGCTATGGTTCCTTATTGCAGATCTCCTGTAACTAAACTATTTTTGAATTGGCCAATCTTTATATTATGATTCCTTTTAATGTTATTTAAAGAGAAAGTACACAGCCTCATATGAATGTTCTCAGGAATGGTAATTATTATAATAGAAATGGTAGGTAGCTTTTATGAAACACCTCCTCTTGTGCCTGCTAAATGCGAAATGCATGACACATACATTATCTAGTTTGATGCTCCAACAATAACTTTATCCCCATGTTGCACATGAGAAAATGAAACTGTAGATAAATTGCAATTAATTCGCTTTAACTCATAAGTGACAAAACTGAAGTTTTAGCCTAAATCCATCTGTCTGTAAAAGGGTTAGTAGATTTTTAGAATGGTACAAGTTGTATTGTAGGAATTATCTGTTTTTAAATTAAAGCATTTAATTATAGAAACTGTGAATTAGAAATTTTGAAGAATTTCATTGAAAGGCATTTTAAAAGAAGGGATAATTTTTTAATTAAAAGTTGCAGTAATTTTGCATGTGATATAAAATTAAAAAATGAGAAAATATTGTATGTAAAAAAGCACATCTTTACTTTCACCTACCCATATAATCCTTAGTTTTCCTAAGAGAAAACTAAAATCATGTTTCTTATCATTCCTCCTAGATATCCACTATGTAAATAAGCAGTGTACATTAACACACACAGACACACACAAGTTCTCTCTTATCCAATCCCCAACAATCTCACCTTATAATGAAAGCCCATTCTGTTCTGGGTAAAAATGTGCCCAGCTAAAATGCAGTGTTTTTAAGGTAGCTTTCCATTTGAACATCTATTTAATGCAGTTCTGCGCAATGAGAGGAAAGCAGAAGCTGGTAGCTGGGGCTTTGGGGAATGTTCTCTGGGAGGGTACAGAATGTACAGTTCCACTCATTTCTGCCTGAAATAACAGTTAGATGTTGGAAATGGAATAACCATCTTGCAATAAGTAGGTGGTAAGCCACACAGTGAGATTAACGAGAAAAAGACAGGAGGATCTTTGCTGGTATAATGGTGTCACCAAGGTAGCACCACACAGCTTTTATGTTAAAAAAATAAAATTCCTAATGTGTGCTTCACCCTTTTAACAACATTATAATATTCTACTTTGTACACATAGGGTCATTTATTTCTCACCTTCCATCAAGTTAGATTACTTCAATACTCCCATTAAAGACAGTTCTGCAACAGTAAATGTCATTCTGCCCATGAGCACATACGTGCATAAGCACATATATTTGTGGAGCAAATTCCTAGAAGCAGACACTTTTGGTCAAGGGTGCACATGTTTAAAAAGTTTAGTTGTTGTCAAATTGTTTCTTATAAATTGTTCCAGTTTATTGACATCTTTTCATGGAAAAGAAAGTTTCTCCACATTCTTATTTATGTAAAATATCGACTTTTGGATTTTTTTCCAAACTGAAAAGAAAAAGATACACTTATACAGTTTTAATTTAAAATTGGCATTATAAATAAAGTTGAAATCTTTTTATTTGTCATATAGCCATTCACTTTTCCTTTTCTGCAGTCTTTAAAATTCTTTGTCCAAATTTAATTGTGCTCACTTTTACTTACTCAATGGAAATGTTCAAGTATTAGGAAAATGACTTCTTTTATATAATTTATTGATCCCTTTTTAAAATTTGTATTCACTTTTTAAATTCATGTAAAGTCCTTTTATGTTTATGCAATTGAATTTACCCAATTTATTTAGTAGTTTTATATTCACATCTACTTGAAAAGGCCAGATGCTCAGATTACAAAAACAGTCCCCAATGGTTCTAAATGTTTGATCCATTTTAGAATTCATTCTTGATGTATCATGTGAGGTAGGGATTCAACTTCATTTTCTTCCAGATGTTCACTCAGTTTTTCCAAAATAGTTCTAGAATACGAACTGTTCCCCTTGAAATGCCACTTTTGTCCCACACTAAATGTCCATCTACATCTGAGTCTATTTCTGCAGTTTTGTTCTGTTCTACTAATCTGTCCAGCAATGTGCTAGTATCGCACTGTTTTAATTACTGTAACATTATGATGTATTTTAACAATGGACTTGGTCCCTCATCACTTCCATTATTCAAAATTTTTCTTGCTTTGCTTGTTTGTTCATTTTTCCACATAAACATTAGAAATAGTATGTCTCTTTCCAAAAAACATATGTTTGATATGAATTTAACATTAATATGTAGATTAATTAAGAAATAATCTTTGAGATGTTGTGCTTTCCTATTCAAAAACAACATGCACATTTCCATTAATTTAAATCTTATTTTGTTTTTTCAGTAGCATCTTACGATTTTCTTTTTATAGAGCTTATGCATTTTTTGTTAATGTATTCTTCTATATTTCACTTTTGGTTGCTATTATTATTACCATAAAAAGGATGCCCATTTTACCCCTTATCATGCCATTGTTTTTATACATGATTTTGAAACATTAATATTTCCCCAACAAATTTACCAAATGCTTTTTAGTGAAATTTTTAATTTGTTTTCTTTTATTTTCCAGATAAGTCAACATAAAATTAGTAAATAATGATAATTTTCTTCCTTTTCAACTTTTAAGCTTATCAATTCTTTTTTCAAATTGCAATGGCTAGAAATTCAAATTCAAATTAGAGCTCTCATTTAACTTCAATAATAACTTTTCTTTCCTGCCCCTATCCCAACGTTATTAAATTTACCCTGGTACAGCCTTCTTTTGGAGGATCTTAATAATCTATAGAAAACATGTTAACTACAACTACCTTTTGGTAGGAAAAAAGGTAGTAGAGAAATGTAAAATGGTGATAGATATAAAAACTATATTGAAAATTAATGAAATTCGTAAATGATAAAAATATTTATAAACCTTAGTTAACAACTCTACCTTTTAAAATAGTATTCATGGTAATAAAATTCAATGTAAAGAACGACATTTCTCTGGAGTTTCACGTAATAAAACTCTATTTGAAGAATTCCTCACCCTGATCAAAATAAATGTTCACATATATGATACTGCCTAATATGTATGTTCAATATTCTTTACTGGAATCAAATTTCAGTTATCTAACATGGAATGTTTTACATCTAAGTAACTTGAAATGTTACGATGACTAGATAACTTTTCTCAATTAATAAACTTTAGGTAGAATTGTCAAATGCTTAAGCTCTCTCCATTATTTGTTATATTTCATGTTTGATTTTCATGATAAACAGACAAATGGATAAAAGGAACCATCACATAAGAACAATGAAACGTACAATAATGAATTAAATGAGATCAAAGATGACAAAGTCACTTTACTGTGATGAATAGTTTCCCTATTTCATATGTTGATCTCAAAACTAATTTCACAGCAAATTCTTTCCCTTAAAAAAAAAAGAGAAAGAAACATGTCACGGCCAATAACTGCTGAAAAACTGTGGAGACTGGCACTTCCAAATGCTTGGCAGATTAAGCCAATTTTTATTGAGTCCACTCTAGCTGTTGGAGGGTCTGTGATTCCCAACTGTTTCACATCAGAGAATGAAAACAAGTAGGGCCCGGCCAAGACCACATTGGTGACTGCCAGCCCCATTATATGCCAAACATGAAAGCAACAAGTCCAGATGCTTTGATCCTTGCATTTTTGGACTCAGCCCAAAGTTATACGGGGGGAAAAAAAAAGCACAACTCATGTTAGGACAACATACATTATAACTAGAAATCAATCAATAGCGCTGTGACCTTCAAACTCAGTAAATGTTTGGAGTTAGTTTCAGAGCATGTAATCTAAATTGGGGATTGGAAGTTGGAACTGCTCCTAAACTAACAGAAAAAAATGTATATTTTTAAAATATAGAGATTAAAGGAAGCAACAGATGAAGTTTTAATTTATGTGTGCATGTATATGTATATATACATATGTATTCATGAAGAATGTATTCTAATTTAAAAGACGCTAAATGGTACGGAAAAGTAAGGCACCACCACAATGAAAACCTCTTTTCCTACATATAATTAAAAGAGAAACTAAATTGTGGCAGGAAAATATATTGGAAGGAAATTATGAGCTTTCTTCCAATTTAAGGTAAGAGAATAATGAGATAATTTAAGAGGTGAGTCATTTGGTTGCTAGGACACTGTCCTGACTTGCAGCCCCGCTCTGGCCTGCCAACTTAGGAAACACTGGCCCCGCTCTTGGCAAGGTGTGAACTGAAATTCCCCAACACAGGTATATTGAAGAGCTGGCAGTGGCCGACCTGAGCTGAGGAGTTGATGGCCAATCTGAATTTGGGCGCAAGTAAAACTGCAGACTAAACCTTGTATTTTAAATCAATGTCAGTGGCCAGAGTAGTTACTTGAAAATATCTTCTGAGACAGAAGAAATAATGTAAAAAAAAAAAAAAGCTTTGCGTAGGGAGGCAGTATCTGGCACCAAAAAGTAATTAAAGGTAATTGTGCATCCTTCATTTTATTCTGTTACTTGTCTTTACAATAATGGTTTGAGTGTATTGTCACACAATTTCTGTCTAGACTACATTGTGTTAAAACCTCACCGTTTTGTATTTTAAAGCTTTTGAATTGCTCCTGGCACCAAACAGGCTGTTCTAGCACAAAAGCTAATTTACAGTAATGCTGATAATGTTCAAGAACCTATCATTAAGATTTCTCTCTCTTTTCTCATTTTTTAAAAGTATACTTCTTCTTGGTCAGAAAAGTAAATTAGTGGCGGTGATAACACTTTGTAGTCTTTACTGACTTGTCAGAAAGGCAGTGTAGAGATAATCTAATATTTTCAAAACCTTCCAGGAACTGGAGAAGCCTGTTCCGAGAAGATTGGACTCAACCTGCAGAAACAACTTTTTTCTATAATATGAATTCACTCAGATGCTTTGCAAAATCTCCAAGAGTCCTGGGTCAGGGAGGATGACCGTGTTATCAGTGTGACTGTGTCACCTGTGTGTGTCCTAGATGTCTGTAAGTGGGCCATGCATTAGGGAAGGCCTCTTAGAGTCTAGATAAGAGTAAGTTAAGGCATACAATCAGGATGTGGCCTCTTTGTAAATGAGCCATTTAGCCGAGACTAAGAACAGCTTGATTCAGAACTTGGAAATGTTGACATAGCACCATGGAATCCATATTTTGCATTAAGACGTTTAGTTGTCACTGTTCATTTCTTTTCTTTATTTTAAACACTTCTGTGTTTTTAATTTTTTAATTTTATTAAATTTATTGGGGTGATATTGGTTAATAAAGCTGTATAGATTTCAAGTGCATGGCTCTATAATGCATCATCCATATACTGCATTGTATGTTCACCACCCAAAGTCAAGTCTCCTTCTGTCACCATTTATCTCCCTACACCCTCTTCTACCTCCCTCCACCCACCCCCTTCATTCTGGTAACCACCATAACTGTTGTCTGTGTTTATGAGGTTTTTTTTGTCTGTCTTGTTTATTTGTTGCTTTCAGTTTTATATTCCACATTTGAATAAAATCATATGATTCTTGACTTTTTCCGTCTGACTTATTTCATGCTAGTCATTTTTTATATTGATTAATGCTCATATTTTTATATGTGCTTTCATTTTCTCAGAAGAATTCCTTTTTTACTTTGAAGCAAATATCAACTAAGTTTGTTTCTAAATAGATATGTAAATGATGAGTTGGAAAAAGCATGCATCTATTCATTTATTCATTCTTTGTGGAGACTTTATAACTTGTGAAAGATTTTTTCTTCCTGGAGGCTACAGGGGATTTTTAAAAAAGAAAAACAGCCCTGGCTAGGTGGCTAATTTGGTTAGAGTGTTGTCCCATGCACCAAAAGGTTGCAGGTTCAATTCCCAGTCAGAGCACATACCTAGGCTGGAAGTTTAATCCCTGGTTGGGTCATATGGGAGACAATTGATTGACATTTCTCACATCAGTGTTTCTTTCTCTCTCTCTCTCTCTTCCTCTCTCTCTAAAATCAGTAAACATGTCTTCAGGTAAGGATTAAATAATAATAATAAATACTAATAAGTGAAAAACAATGTGCTACAGTAGAAACATCACAGACTTTAGAGAAAGAATATTTAGTCTAATACTGTCTTCTTTACTTAGTGAGGACACAGTATTGAAGACATCATTATTCTCCCTATAGTCAGCTTCATCATTTTAAAAATTGAAATAAGGCCACTATCTTGCACAATTTTTGTCTTTGAGAATTAAGGGAGACAATAACAAATAGATAAAAGTCATTTGTAAACTATAAACATGGGGCCACCATAGGCATTACAAGGAAAGGATGTTTTTCTTGCTCCAAAGAAGCTTCCTATTCATTTCTGGAAGCAAGGTATCTTTCATATAATGCTTTTTCTGCTAAGTAAAGGAAGTTTTTGATTCAACACAATGAGTAGTAAAAAGGATCTACTTGCAATATATACAATAGCCAAGACATGGAAACAACCTAAGTTGCCTTTGACAGATGATTAAATAAAGATGATATGGTACATATATACAGTGGAGTACTATTTAGCGATAAAGGCAAAATGGTACCATTTGCAAAAACATGGATAAATTTGACAGTGTCATGCTAAATCAAGTAAGTCAGATGGAAAAGAACAAGAACTGTATGATTTCACTCATATCTCGGGTATAAAACAAAAAGCAACAAACACATAGACACAAACAACAGAATGACAGTTACCAGAGGGGAAGAAGGGGAAGGGAAGATGAGGAGAGTAAGATGGTCTAATACATGGTGACAGAAGAAGACTAGACTTGGGTGGTGAGCATACAATGAAGTATACAATGAAGTGTACACCTGAAATGTGTATAATTTTACTAAACAATGTTACCCCAATAAATTCAACTTAAAAATGAGAAGAAACAAACCAATTAAACTATATTACCTGATATATGATATGATATAAAAAATAAAGTATCTCCTATAACAGGTATTCACAAAAAAAAAAACCATCAAGCAGACTAGGATAATGAGCAGAAGCTTCAAGGTTTTAGGGGACCCCAAAGACTGAGTGTGATTGTACTAGGTCAAGGAAAAGAGGAAACACTTGTATTTCGGAATTCTGTGAACCATAATATAAAAGTACAAATATACACCAAGTACTCATCCTGTTCATCATTTACTCAGTGGAAAACATTTCTTTGGTGTGAAAAAAAACAATTTGGCTGTGATTCTTTGAAGAAGGTGAGAAACAAAATGTAGTACTTTTACTCCTTTCTGATATGCTGTGAAGAATTGTAAAAGCTGGGGCAACCGTGTCATATTGGAGATGGGACAAGCAAAAGATGTATATTTGAAAGGAGAGAATATAAAAGAGGCTAAAAGGAAATCTCTGTTCCAAATTTTCTAGTCCTAGCTTGCCAAGTGGGGAAGTGACACTCAGGCCAAAATATAATGATATATTTTTGGAACAATTCCTGGCTTAGTCCTGGGTTTAGAATAACCATGAAGGGGTATTTTGGATGGTGGATCTGGTCTACTTTGTGTTGGCACCTCTGATGTTGCTCTGAAGTTAGGTGAACCACTCTGGATGTCAGGCAGATGGCCAGGAACACCAAGAAAGGCCTGAAAGAGGGTCAGAGGTGGGGGAGGAAAAAAGGAGAGAGTTCAGTCCCATTCCCAGCTGGAGTACGTACAAGAAGTGCTGGCAGTATATGCCTTAGATCTAAAGTCCAACAAAGAGTCTTAACAAAGGACAGTGGGTTGCATCCAGCACACTGGGTTGGCCATGGACTTTTCACATAGGCTTAATAAAGTGACAAGAAGTGACCAAAATGAGAAAGATAATATGTAAAAAATGCAGATTCAGATTAAAATCTATTTGGAGATCTGTCATGATTTATGGTTTCACCTCTGCTTTGGCATCTCTACGTTTTCTTCCTCTTCCTCTTTCCCTGCCTTCAGTTTCTCTGAGCAAACCCTTTGTCTTCTCCCTCACTCCCTCACTCCCTCACTTTCTTTTTTGATTTACGTTTTTAGCAACCAACTCTATGAACACAATTTCAAATTCAAGATTGCAGGTCAGGATTTCCTGTAAATTAATTTTAGAGAATCATTTTTAATTAAACAAACTGAGTGTTTAAGATTCTACTTCAGGCATTTTCATTTTCTGGTAATGATGATCTAGCTTATTTCAGATGAACTTTTGCCACCAAAAATAGGAAAAACTAAATAAAGCACAGACATACATGTACACACAACTATATCTCTCTATCTCTTTTGATAGATAGATAGATAGATAGATAGATAGATAGATAGATAGATAGATAGATTAGATAGATAATTTCTGTATTTAGGAATTAAGGAACTATTAAGGAAGTAAGAATAACAAAGATCAAAATTTTCAAAATAAAGGAAGTATGGAAAGATAAAAAGGTGAGCCCAACATCCTGCAACATTTTCTCCCACCTCTTGCTAGTTTACAAGCAAAAGCTAAGGAGTCTCAGAGGTTAAATAGGTCCTCTGGAAGGCTGGGTATTAAAACTTGGAGTTTAGGGCTCACCAACAATAATCCCTAGTAAAAAAAAACAGTCTTTCAGTTAGAACACCCCAGAAAGTCACACTTTAACTACAGTGGTAAATTGGAATTAGACTGGCCTTAGCAAAAACTAAAGCTTATTTGATTGGATTAAAATTCTCTGTCCCTACCTTAAGTCTTAACAAGATAGTATGACTTCAAAAGTGGGGTGGGAGGGAAGACAGTAACCAACTCCAAAGAACCCAGATACAGTAGTTATCAGACACAAACTTTTAAAATGAAACATAATTATTATATTCAAGAAATTAAATAATAAAATAATTTCAGCATTGAATTAACAGCAATATATATCAATTATAGAAATAAAAAATGCAATAGTTGAAGTAAGAAACACAATAGATGAGGTTAATACAACTTAGACACATCCAAGAAGGAAATTATTGAACTAGAAGACAGATCAGAAGAAAACATTATATCCACATTGAAGCATGGAGAGTAATGGTATGATTTAAAAAAAAAAAACAGAAAAATAACATAAAAGGCATTTAAAACATGAGGAGGGAAGAATAAAATTACAAGTTGTAACTGGAGTCCTAGAAAGCAAAGAAAATATTCTAAGTCCTGACAAAAATGTCATTAATCAGAGTCAAAGGTACTGGGAACTCCAAATTGAGCCAATATAGAGAAAACAACACTTAGATCCATCCCAGCGAAACCCCAAACCAAAATAAAGAAAACATCTTAAAATATTTCAAAGAAAATAGACATATTCCCTACAAGTTAGTAACATTAAGACTAATAGCCCATAATGAAGATCAGAAGTCAAATGAAATAACATTTTCAAAGTGCTGAAAGAAAATAACTTCCAACCAAAAAGTCTATACCTTGTGAAAATATTCTTCAAAAACAAATGCAAAATAATGACATTTAATGACAAGCAAAACCTGAGAAAATATAGCACCAACAGACCCACACTAATGGAAATTCTACAGGGATTTTCTCAGGCAGAGGGAAAATGATCCCAGAGGAAAGAATGAAAATGTGGAAAGAAATGGAAAGGGTTATTAGGGTTAATCTAAATAAATATTGACTAATTAAAACAATAAAGATAATGTCTTATTGAATTTAAAACATATGTAGCATTAAAATATGTGATAGTAATAAACCAAAAGCATGAGAATGATAAATGGAATAAAGGTATTCTGAAGTCTTTGCCTTGTTTGGAAAGTGTGAAAGAACGCAATCAATATTAGATTATAAAAGTCAAAACTGAATTTTTTTAATATCAAGGGTAATCAACAAAATAATATTAAAATATATTACTAAACTAATAAAGGAGAAAAAAAGAAAAAGGAAAGTAGAAATTCTGGAACAAATAGGAGACAATAGGTAGAGGATAGATTTAAAACCAAAAATATGAGAAATAATATTAACATAAAGTAAAGGTACATTAAAACAGAAATGTCATCTATTTTTAAGAAAAGCCAAAATAGCATCATATTTACCAGAGGCACACTTCAAATACTTAAAAAGTTCAACATTTAAAAGAGGGAAGACATACCTTGCAACCCATAAGTCTCAAAATCTGGAATAACATATAAGTAGTCTCCCCTTATTTGTGGTTTGGCTTTCCAGATTTGTTACCTGCAGTCAACCACAATCCAAACATCTAAAATAAAAATATCAGAAAAAAACAACTCATAAATTTTAAATTGTGTGCCATTCTGAGTAGCACAATGAAATCTCAAGCCAACCTGCTCCACCCCATCCAGGACAGAACTCATACCTTTGCCCAGAGTATCCACACTTGTGGATGACGGGGGACAGTGCCCTTTCATCACTTAGCAGCCATCTCAGCTATCAGTTCAACTGTGAAGGAAATGCAGTGCTTGTGTTCAAGTAACCTCTACTGTCCTAAATAATGCCCCTGAAGTGCGAGAGTAGTGATGCTAGCAATTCAGCTATGCCTAAGAGGAGCCAGTAAGTGCTTCCTGTACATGAAAACATATGTATGTATAGACAAAAACATAACATGGTTGGTACTACCTGTGGTTTCAGACATTCGCTGGGGATCTTGGGAGGTATCCCTTGTACTTAGGGAAGACTACTATACTAATGTCAGACGTTAAATAGACTTCACTGTTGGACTCATTATCAGATCTAAAATGAGGATTTCTTAATGTTCAAAATTCTAAATTTGTTTCTACTTAGCAAAAGCAAAATTGGTAAAAGCAGAAGGAAATATTTTTTAAAAATCTACAATTGCTTTAATATACTTCACCCAGAAACTTAAAAAAAAGAGACAAATTAAGTAAGGATATACAAGAAATGGCTGGATTCATAAGTTTGATGATATCCATAAAACACCATACTCAACACCAACAGAATTGTTATATTCCTTACAAGTGTCCTCGAAACACTGACTGGAATTGAGCATATGCTGAATCATAAAGCAAATCCTAAGCAATTTGAAAGACTGAAACTATTAAAAATGCATTATCTGATCACAGTTATACAAAGTGATAATCAAGAAGAAAAATATTTTATTTCCTCAAATATTGAAAAATCACTAACACACTTCTACATAATCTATGGCTCAAAGAAATCACAATGGAAATTAGGAAAAAAATTAACTGAATCATAATAAAAATATAACTATCAGAACTTGTGAAATGCAACCACTAACACTATGCTTCGAGGAAAATACACACCCTAATATGCATGTATTAGAAAAAATGCATGTATTTGAAAAATTAATTATCTAAGTATTATTTCAAAATGTTAAAAAAACAAGAAATGAAAACCAAAGAAAGTAGGAGAAAAGAAATCATAACGTGAACCACACCAATTAATAAAGTAAAAATGAAGAATGCAATAGAAATTCAACAAAAGCAATAATTAATTTTTTAAATACTAAATTTAACTATAAAAAACACTGATCAAGCTACCAGAAAGAGAGAGAGGATGAGCACTAATTATCAATATCAGGAAATAAAATGATAAATCCTACAGTTATTAACAAAAAGATGAAAAATTTTATGCCAATAAATGGGAAAATGAGTAGAAAAGACTTTGCATAATAGTGTCATAAAGTAATAATTAGCTATATTAATGTTCCCTAACAAATATATTTTAGATTAACACTTTGTGTGGGTCTAAAAAGAAATCTTTTTTAGGATTGATCAGAACACCATTCTAGTCATGCACTGCTCCTCTTATTGACAAGTACAGGCCAGCAGAAAAGCCTCTAATGGCTGTAGTACAGCATTATCCTTTGTGGTTTCAGTTACTAAATTATGTATGGCGAGTTTCTGGAGGGTGACAGTTCTATAGATCCATAGAATGAATGAACTGTGAACTTTGGTTTGGGTGACATGGTGAATAAGTTGAGGAGTCCTGTAACACCCCAACACTTCAAAGAGTTGCTTAGCATATATTCCCGGTCTTTGCTGAGATCCAACAGACCAATGTGCCACAAAGTCCCTGGTGACATGTCTGAATGTGTTTTCAAAGAAAAGTATGAAAACTCAATGCACAAGATATTACTCTTCATCTCTATGCAGTCTTTTTCTTAATCTTTTCTGGTTTCTCTATTTCCTCCCTCTCTTTGTATGAAGGACTGTCTCCAACTCTATCTTCAGACATGTCTCCTCGCATTAAAAACAATTCCAATTAACCCTTCTTTATGGCACACTCCCTTCCCCAAATCTCTAAGCTTGGCTTCTCTACTGAAATCAAGACACCAAATCACAACACTCTTCATCCCAACACCAATGTCCTCGATCCATGATCAAACAATTCTGCCACTCAACTGCAAAGGATCATTCCAGCTTTCACTGTCATTACCCCCTCCTTCCCCACTTTGCAACTGAAAAGCTCCCCCTCCCATAGCACAGCCATCTGCACAAGTCTATCCACTTTCTCTCCCTGCTCCAATTCACCCCACACTCTTTCCTCTCCCAGAAATGCCTTTTCCTCCTGATCCTCCACTCACCTTCTTACTCATCGTTTAAAAAGCTAGCTCAAATTCCATTTTATCTAAGATATCTTACTATATCAATTGTCCTGTTCTCCCCCATCTCTGTAGTCCAACAATAATTTTCACCTTGGTTAGACTATTGCTTATTTATCCTGTTTATATTTTGTATACTTGGGTTATTGACATTGCTTTTCCCAGTAGATGACATGACGGGGAGCACTTCTTAGTCATCATTGTTTTCCCTCTATTTTTAGTACATAGTTTATACAGTGCAAGTAATAGAAACCTACTGATTTGAGAATTTTCACACTGAACTCCTCACCCCTTCCTCACGCACATCCCTTTGACTAAACTGCCCAGCCACTTCTGTGGAAAAATCTTGTTTATTCTTTAACATCCAGATTTTGTGGCATTTCCTTAATGAAGTCTCCCCTTTACCATATAGACCCAAGTTCATAATTTTATATATAAAATATACTCTTTTATTAACATATCCAAAAAGTATGTTTCACAAAGACATGCTTTTTTGGCACTGTGATATGAATGTTTGTTTGTGTTGTATGTGCATGTGTTTAGTGTCATCTTGAAACATATTTTAAGGCACCTTTGACTACCAGTAATTTTTTGTATATTTAATTAATTTTGCCAAATGTGGCAACCAGAGTATGTGAGAAAAAATATCTATATTCCACTAATATGTGTCTTCTTAAATAAAGAGCTTGGGGGTAAAGGCAGTTGCCACAGAATTGTAGAGTTAAAGAGAAAGCACAAAAGAATAGTGCCAAGAATCTATGGTTCGGCAAGATTGCTTTAGCTCAAAATAACTGTGTTTTGGGGGAACTCTGAGTGGGTACCACACTTCAGATTTGGTTCATGTGGTTATGCCATGGGAACAGCACTATGTCAAAAAATTTAGAGCATGTACATAGAGTTTTCAAGAGATGGAATCTGACTTATTCAACTGAAGGCCATATTCTTCAACAACAAAATAACTAACTCATTGAGTATTTTTGGTGCAGACAAAAGTCCAACACCTGGATGTGTATTTTCAACAACTGAACAGAATATGTTCTAGAGCAGGCAACCCTAGGATGATCCAGAATTTGTGCCATTATACTTTCGTTTGATCTGGTCCTGGTCCACATTTCTAGACATCCCTGGTCCACATTTAAAGCCAATGCTTTAAGATATTTGACTAAGTCGGTAGTTATAAAATCATTAACTATTGCTTTCATTAGAAATCCATTTTAAAAGATAGGTGGCACTGCTCTATCTTATCCTCTACTGTTTTCTTTAAAAACTAATAACACTTATTCAAAACACTGTGACAGAGCAAATGAGGAAAAAATGATACCAGCTTTCACGATAAGAAAAGTCACAGTTGAATTGAGACAAAGAAAATATGCATGAAATTATAAATAATGAAAGGAAAAACTGAAAACTAAACATTTAGCTTGTAAAACTTTCAGACGAGAAAACACACAGCAGATTAGTAGGGTGGAAGCAAGAGGTAATTATTCTCTGGGGGGATCGCGCACACATTCTTAGTCAGGAGGCAAGAGCAATCAATGTCAGACCAAGAATAAGTCAGAGGAAGAAGCAAGGTTCTTCATTTAATTTTCTTAGATAATAGGACTCATGAAACTTACCAGTCACACTATCAGCTCAGATGCTACCTGTTCAAGCTGCAGGGACATCACTGGGGTTCTCATCTTTTCTGACAGTTCTCCCATATGTTATTCTTTTAACAGGCTGAGTTTAATTCTGCAGGGTGACCCCATAGGCGAATTTCAGTAACGGAATTTGTATACATACTCAGCAGTTTTAGATTCTGATTTTTAATCTGGTGATAAGTTGGCACTAATGAGTGAAGTTGAATTTCACTGGGAAAAGTAAAATAGATTTATTTGTTTTTGTGAAAATAATTCTGGTAAAAAAAGCATACGGCCCAATCTGAGTGGGTAATGAAATATGAATCATTTCAACATAAGCTTGAGAATGTTGCTTTAAGTGGAAATGACTAAGTTTTTTTTCTTTCTTTCCTATTTGCCTAAGATAGATCTTCAAAACTAGATATACACCACAATATTCAGCCAACATAAGTGTTTTTGATTGAAGAAATGTCTTTAACAGAAATAGGGTGTACCAAGAATTTTTTGATCATGTCTTTTCTTAAATTCATATTTAGTTTTTTCCATACCTAACAATTTGGGATAAACCTGAAATAGTCATTTAACATTTTTCAACCCCATTTTCTGGGGACAGTTACATTCATTCATAACTAAAGACCCAATAAATCAGCCAGTGTTTATTGACCTCCTGCTGTGTGCTCTGCTCTAGGCTCTGTTTTCTGTGAAATTTGAAAGAGTATTTTCCTGGCCTTCAAGGGAATGTAATCCAATTAGGAAACAATTGGCACATAGCAACATAGCCACCTTGACTAGACCAAATAGAATCAAACTTTCCAGAGTGTAGGAAAGGCCTCAGGTGTGGAAAGGAGAGAGAGAAATTTGATTTGGGGGGAACCCTAGAAACGACACGCGGAGTTCAGTAGGCGAAGAGTGTTACGAAGCCAAAGAGCAGTGCTGGCCTCACCCGCATGTCTCAGAGCAGAAGCACACGGCCGTGAGAGCAGAAGGTGCTCCAAGTCCCAGCAACTGTGGGCATGCTGGCCTACCGGGCATCCCCGCCGTCCATACAGCCCCACTGGTTATATCTGGTTAAGTCATTGCACTGTGTTCTCAGCCTCTTCTCTCATTTCCACAAGCCCAAAACCTATCCTCTCATCATCTACCCCAGATGCTGCCTCTTCCTTCATGATTTCTGACTGATTCAGCTATCTTCTCTTATGAACTCTTAGTCTTCACCTCTCATCTGTTGCACCATTTTTGGTGTCTAGGCTTTAGGTTCTCACTTTTCTCCAAAAGCATCCTGACCGAAAGGACCAAATATGATTCTTCTTTAACTCTTTGGTAGAGTCTAATAAGGGCTACACATTCATGGATAACTTATTGAATAAATGGATATGATAACAACTAATCAATGGCATGTGGAATAAACTATAAATCACATATTCGTCTTTATGCCTACTTAATTGATTCTTAACAAACCACTCCAGGTCTTTGAGCAGAAAAAAGTCTGCATGCAGATTACGTGTAAGAAATAATACAAGGCAGGCAAGGGTAGAGGCTTTCTTCCCAGCTGTGAAGTGAAAGGGGCAGGACCAGCCTATTGGCAGTGGTGATGGAGAACAGAATGGAACCAGGTGATTGGATAAAGGACATGAAATAAGTAGGTAATAAATTAGGTATGTTCCTAATTTCTTAAGTTTCATAAGAGTTTGGATATGTCTGTGTCATTGTGGATGCCACAATATTAAGCATCAATTTGCAAATAAAAGAGGATCGCAGGAAAAAAATGATCACTAAATTACAACCCCCATCTGGGTGTTCTCTAGCTGTGTAATGTTGAGCAAGTTACTTAACATCTCTGATCCTCAATTTCCTCAACCATACAACGCAGATAGTAATGTTGTGCTCCTTTGCTTGCTGTGAAGAACCAAGAGAAAGTATAAAAATATGCCTACTGCAGTGTCTGCACATATGAGTCAGATGGTTAAAAGTAATCATCAATGAATGTTTGATGAATTTATGAACAAATGCATTAAGGTGGATATAGAAAGGAAAGAGCAAAGAAATGACACAGAGAAGCAGTGAACAGGCCGTTGGAAGAAGGCAAGAATAGTTCAGGCTCAAGAAAATCAGTGTAGGATTTCGATGTCCGCTGAGTCTAAATTGTGGGAGAAAACCATGCCAAAGATGTGAGCCTCTTTTAAAAAAGAAGCTGAAACCAACAGAGTTCATTGTTGTGATCACATAAAGCGTACAACAAGGTGAATTGGACACTACTTTAATATGAACAATTTTTATTATGCTGAGTGGTTATTAGGTATAAATAGTTTGTAGTTAGGACAAATGACTATAATTACTATTTATGGTTGCACGGCTTAACTGAGTATTGGGCAGACTCACTTATGGAAAAAAGTGCTGAACAAGGCGGAGGCCTTAGGCTCTTACAACCACCTGACTAACAAGTGCATGGGGTAAAGAATAGCCACTGGCAGGACACACCATTCACTAAAGTACATGACTCATGCTCTCTGCACCCTCCCTCTTTTTTTTAAGAGCTCCCAAACATTAAAAAGAAAAATGAAGGTCAAATTCTTGTGGCCCGAAAACTTTTAGATTTCCTCAGGACATAGAAACCAATTTTGAGAATTCCCTAATATGTCAAAGACAATTTCAGTAAAAGAAAATGCAAGTTCAAACTATACATACCATGTAATTATAACCCAGAATGCCTGTTACTGAGTATCTGTAGTGTATGCTGCCTTCCTTATACCCAAATCGCTTCTGAGGACAATGCGTAGCGTTCAGGCCAGCCTCCACCCTCACCTGCACCTGGGATGTCATTACTGAGCGCGAACAATGTGGCCCAGAGAAGCTTCCTGCAGGCCTCATGGCAGACGTTGCTGAAAGGCGGCGGGATGTGCCACCCCGAAGTATGCCTCTTTGGCATAAGGATTATTGGAGCTGATTATTTTTTTTTTTAGAGAAATCAGATGCAGAAGGAAGTCCAAAAACAAAGTAGAATTTGCCCTTTTCTGTGAGAGATCTCCATTTGTATGGTTGTTTCCCTCTTCGTACCAGGAAGAGAAAGATGACTCTAGACCACAAGAAATTTTGATCAATGAGGAAGCATCACAACCTTACCCTTGCTTGCTATGCTTTTCCTGATAACCTCTCATTACTGCCCCCTGGCCCACACCCACACGTCTTTTTTCTTCTGAAGCTGAGGGCAGTATTTAAGGTAGTGGTTTGGGCCTTTTGTGGGGAGTTTTACTCAGTCTTCCTGGGTATCTCCCATGTATACCTGAGGTATACAAGTTATTAAACCTCTGTTTTTCTGTTGCTAATCTCTCTGTTATTGTAAAGGGGCCTCAGCCACAGAACCTAGGAGGGTAGAGGTAATATTATCCCCCCTCACCACTTTAACAGTTAGACTCAGTACTTCTTCTTCTTGGACTGGAGTAAGCCTCAGAATCCACCTCAACACACTGCTCGAGCCAGTCAACTACAAATTGATTGGAACGAACCTCTAAATTAAAACCTGTTTGTCATTGTTTGTTCACATTTATCTTCCTTAAGGCTGGTGTCTGGAACACATGCTCTCTAAAATTTATTTCTAGTTCTATTTGTCTATAAAATTCTCAGTCCCAATCATCTAATTTGAAGAATAAGGTCATGATTATGTAAGAAGGTCATGATTACGTAGGAAGTATTGAATCTTTAAGGTAAATGAAGATTGAGATAATTTATGTCTATGGTTGCATGGATAACTACATCTTTCTCTGGATATCCTCTAGCTCTTTCTAGCTGTGCATGTGTTTATAGAATTACTTTATAATTAATTTTACCCATGTTCAATATTTTATCCCACACTTACCCAGATTCATAATCTCTTTTTTATAGTTTTTGTTCTAATTGTTGAGTGTTTCTGAACTGACTCATAATTCAGTCTGATGTCTCCTAATCATTCCTCTGGGCATTATAATCAGTCTGAAATATCCTAACGCCAACACACTTTTTAAACCCCTGGCACTTTGAATGATGACACTGGACTGCCTTTCAGAAGAGCATAACTGACTTTTCTCAGCATACTAGACTAATTTCCAACAATTTGAGAAGAATAAATGCTTAAACAGAAGTATTCCAAATTTAAAATTAGTTTACGATCTTTCTATCATCTTTATATATTTTGAAAGTTCTTTCTTTGTTCTTATTTTCTTCCTTTTCTCCAGTGTCATTTTCCAAAGGTTTAATAGTCTTATTTTACCCAAAAGACCTACA
Organism: Trachops cirrhosus; assembly: GCA_028533065.1. Classification (NCBI taxonomy): domain Eukaryota; kingdom Metazoa; phylum Chordata; class Mammalia; order Chiroptera; family Phyllostomidae; genus Trachops; species Trachops cirrhosus. The sequence continues at coordinate 164,097,322 of CM052539.1, read as the reverse complement.
AGTTGTAGGTGAGGGACTAGTATTTTTATATTTCCTTCCCATGTTGTTCAATATTTTTCCCCAGATTAAAGTTTAAGCTTAGAATCTATACAATGTGTCTCTTTCCTATTTCTTTCATGGCACCAAAATAGAGTAGAAGGTCTAACTTTGGCAATTTTTTGATTCCATAGAAGACACACATAACTCTAAGGTTTAGCGTTATCTACAAGAAGGGCCTTTGGTAGTTAAGCTCACCTAAATCATAGTGCAAAATTAAACTGTATTTCAAAAAATTTTACTATTTGTCATTTTTCATTGTACGCATTTATTGAATGGCATTAAATAATGGTATGAACAAATATTCTGGGGCAAGAGGGAACCCACAACATTTTGAGGGTTAATGGGAAGATTAGTCTGGCTGGAGCAGGGTGCTTAAAGCATTTTAAGGATGGGTAATGGTAGCATAAAGTCTAAAATCAACCTATCACCATAGGGTAATACAACTTCAAAAAAGTACATACTCCTAACTGTTACCTGGGTGTCATTACAATATTTTAATTTGCATTAGGGAGGGGGAGTGGCTTGCTAAGGTCCTTCCAATTCATCTTAAAATTAAAAACTCTGGAGACCATTTTTAACAACTCTTTTGGGTCATTCCAAAACACCTCTGTTATGGAAATTAATACTCTTTGATTCTGAGCCAAAAGCATGGTTTTCAGATGTTACAATTACCTGTTCACCTTCTCAGGGCAATTATTTGAAAGGAGTAAATGCTCTGGCTACAATTGCCTCTGTGGGAGCCCCAGTAATTGCCATTCATCAGGGTAGCAACCTGCTGAGGGCATCAATTCATAAACTCTGAACCATCAATAAACTGGAACCTGGGCTCCCTGGTGCCAACATTCTTTACACAATGAAATATTATTACTGGCAATTAGGTAAACAATGAGCCAACCCAGAAATGGAAAAGAGGTTGCCAGTGACTACCTTAAGCTAGTCATCCAGATTCCTTGATCCCTTTCCTGCAAGAGAAACAATTTGGGATCACACTTTTTATAGTACCAGGGTCCAAACTATCACAAAATCTTCACAGATTCAAAAATGAAGTAAAAGGGCAATGTAAACAAATGAGTGTTTTTTTAAATCAGGAAATACGGCATGGGGAGGTAGACACGGAATCAAGCGCCACCTTTGCAGAGAGCTGGTGCAGGGTAGAGTAGGGGGAGAAATGGGTCCACGTAACTGTACCCAAGACAGCTAACTCCACAGTGACAGTCTTCAGGCAAACTGTTTCTTACTGTTCAGGGAATCTACGTTAATGAAAGCTGATCATTTGTGAAGTGCTTAAGAGTTTTTAAAGATTTCATCATACATCATGAAATTCGATCACCGCAATACATCAGTGAGGTAAATAAGGTGGGCATTATTGCTTCCTGTTACGGTTCTTGCTGTTTCTAATGAATGAAGAGGATTAAAGAGGGTTAGCAATGCTAAGTAATTGCTAAGATCACTGAGGTCACTTTCAGACCAGCACTTTTATTGTTGTGTCCTGATGTCGCCCATCTTGTTCAGATTTTTTCTTCTAAGGTGCTCAGACTAGTCTGGAAGCACATTTCCAGCTCACCCTAAACCTACCTGTAAGCACTTGAGCTCCAACTCCCTCCCCTTCTGACTGGAAGGAACAGGGAAATGGGGCGGCCAGGGCAAGTGCTGGGAACTTGTAGGGAAGCCCCGTTTCTCATGCTAAAATTAGAAGGCCGAGGGGTGAAACCCAAGCCAGGGCCAGCAGCTTCAGACAGAGACAGGGCTGTGAAAGTTATTTGAACTGACAAACACAATGGCCACGTTAAAATGAAATCAGAAAGTTGACGTGTGATGAATGTTTGGGATGTTTTATGAAGTGAAAAAGAAACTCCCCAACCAGATAATTTCAGTCATTTTTCTTTCCAAGTTGGAATCGATGAGTCCCTCATCTCCATGCCTGTTGTTCTTACCCAAATAAATAATGCCACTGAAAGCTGTTTGATGGGATAAGAGAGTGCTGCTAAAACAGGAAAAATCTGCGAGAACAGAAGTGGTGGGAGGTCAGGAATTTTTAAAAGGCGCCATTAGAGAGATGGTGTGGTTTGGTCTGTTCCTAAGGTAAGGCAGTATGCCGTAGGTCAGGAAATTCTTTTGACTGATAAATCATATTTTATTTTTATAGGACCCTTACGTTTATTAAATTCATTTTATATATCAAACAAGTTTAGGCTCGATAAAATATATTTCTGAAAACTAAGCAGGAAATGGCAGTCCAGTGGTTAGAGCACAGGGTGGAGAACCAGAAGCTCTTTGTTCTGTTTTCACACCACCACCAAGCTCTCGAGTCAGTGATCTGGGCAGAAGAGCAGAAAACTTTCTTTTTCTCATCTAAAAAACAAACAAGACACAGACTGTTGCACCATTTTCAAAGTACATACCTTATTCATTCTTGCTGGTTTCTCTTATTTTTCCTTTTCTTTTTTCCTTGAAAACTTTTGGAGAACTGTGGCAGGGTGTAAGATACAAACTCTTTGCAGGTCTTTGAAGATCAGTTTATATTTAAAAGAAAATGTCAAAGACAGGACAAACCCTAATAGGTTCATAATAGTTATATTTGACCTTTGCTCAGAATAGGAACAAAGGTTAAACAAAGGGGATCTTGAAAGCCAAGTGCATATAAAATATTCTAAAGAATTTCCACTTAAGTCTCCAAGACTTCTAAGGTTGCCTCAGCTTCTAGGTATGGAAGCTCAAGAGAGAACATACATAGCTATTAGAAAATAGCTATTAAATAAAATATTCCTCAGGCTCAAGAATATCCTGGTGTCTGGATTTAAGTAAGTAAAGCAATCATGGCAGAATTACTTTAAATTTCTAAAAAAAATCTTAGAATTAGTAAACATTTTCACAAGAAGACATGATCTTCTTATTACTGCTTTCCTGTGAGTTCAAATGTCTTATTATTCTCTCCTTCACTGGGTTATAAATTTTTGAGAGCAAGGACTACATGTTCTCTTTCTTACAGCTCTCCCATAGCTGCTGGCCCCATTGACTGACAGTCTGCAGTACTTAACTCTAAGGGACTTTTCCTTCCTGGAAATAAGAAATTCTCCCTTTGTTTTTTTTACACAAATGACATCACAGACATAAGTTGATATAGGGTCAAAATTATAAACAATTTAGAACATCATATATTTTTACTTATTCCTATTTTACTTTGCATTATTGCCTAAGTATGTTATACTTTATATGTATGTATATTTTATATTGTTATATTTTATAATATTTATTTCACAAAATTCACAGTATGTACTGTTATACGATTAGTATTGTAGGAGAGGAAAAACTTTCTACCTTCTAGATTCTTTGACTAGTCTAATAATCAAATTAACATAAGGCAGATTTACAAGAGAAAAACAAATTTAATTACATATGTTTGAAGGCCCCTTAAGAATATGAGAAACACAGGTGGCCCAGCAAGTGAGGCTTGTATGCTGTTTTGAGCTAAGGACAAGGAGGCAGAAGCCTGGGGCATCGGAGGGGAGGAAGACAAGTTGCAGGAAGATGGGAAGAGAACATGTTTCGTTAACCGGGGTTTGCTGGAGCATGCAGACATCAAGGACACAGAAAGGACGTGGAAAAAACAGATTCTGTTAAGTTCCTCCCAGTCCCCCACACGTAGCCCATGGTCACTGCAGTTGCCTCTGGTGACAGCTCTTCTTCCTGAAACAGGCCCTCTATGTGCATTCTTTTAGGCAGTTAAAGGGGAGATAAAAAGAAAAACTTCCTGAATATTTTATTTCTTAAAAATAAGCAGCCCAAAATAATCCTTGTGCCAAAGAGACACATATTGGGCTGGCAAGTCTTACTCCCCTGCAATGTCTTTAGAATGAGTTGACAGCATTTACCTCCCTGACTTTTTCAATTTTAATATAATCATTGCTGTTTCATTAACTCTGGTTAATCATACCATTTTAATAATCCCTTTGTTTGTGATCCTAAATGCTAATGGCAAATACACATGCTTAGTTATTTCTATTTATGACCTGTATGGAAACTCCTCCAACTGGAGGGAGTTTCAGAGACAATGAGACACTCGGTGGCATCGAGCCCAGTTGGTATATTGGACTGTTCCCTGTGGCACTTAAATCCCATAGCACAGAATTGGGATTCATTGCTTACAATTCTACATTGTTAATTGTTGCTCATAAATAAATATTATTTCCTAAAAATAGATGGTAAGGTCCCCGCATGTAGCAGCCATGGCTTCATGTACGATTAGCAGCATTTCATGCAAGCCTGAGAAGTGAGAGCAACCTCATTTGGTCCAAAATTTCACACACCAAAGAGTACAGCAAATTGGTAAAATATAATAATTGTTACCTCATACTAATAAATTGTGTATGTGTGCATGTAGGTAAGGTGTAGGGTTGACAAAAGAATGTCCAGCCTAAGAAAAAGTCACACAAGCTTATTTGAGCAAAAAGAAAAAGGACTCGTGGACATGGACAACAGCGTGGTGATTGCAGGGGGAGGGGGTGAGTAAAGGTGGGAGAGGGTATTAAGGGAATAAATGGTAATGGAAAAAATACAATTAAAAAAAATTTAAAAACAGACTTTGTTTGAGCCAACCTGATGACCATTGCCAGGAAGCAAAGCCCCAACAGATTGAGATATTGCTCTGGAGAGTAACAATTCTGCAGCTTATTTTATACATTAGAATCAAAAGAAGAAGCACAAGTGGGGTGGGTTACATTAAAATTCTTTAGTGGTAGATTAGGGAGGCAGGGGAAAGAAAAGCAGGAAATCTCTAAGACTGGATAAAAAGTAAAATGGAGAGACACAAACTTCACCAACCTTGTGGTGCATAAATGATGACTAATCTGTTCCTAATGACAGATCAGTAGGTAAGTGTTGAATGTTTTCTTATTGAGTCAAGAACATGACTCAATGACTTATTGGTGGATACAGGATAGTTAATATTTATAGCAGTCCTGGCTGATGTGGTTCAGCTGGTTGGAGCATCAACCCATTGATCAAAAGGTCATGGAAGGGTTTGATTCCTGGTCAGGACACATGCCCAGGTTGAGGGTTTGATCCCCAGTTCGGGCATATACAAGAGGGCAACCAATCAATGTTTCTTTCCCACATTGATGTTTGTCTCTCTCTCTCTTTCTCTCTCAATCCTCAATCTCTCTCTCTCTCTCTCTCTCTCTCTCTCTCTCCTTCTCCCTTCCTCTCTCTCTAAAAGCAACAAAAAAAAGTCTTCAAATGAGGATAAATATATATAAACATATATGTGTTGTATATGCATGTTATATTATAACATATGTGTTATATTATAACATATATGTGTATATAATTATATGTTTGCATATACATTATATATTTATATTTATATACACATACACATATATATATTTACAGCACATAGAGATGGCATGTGGGCAACAGATAACAATGTGGTCTCATACTCTGGTGCAGTGGTATGCCTGAGAGGGGTCTAGAAAAGAATATCACTATGATATTTCAAAGGTACAATTATCCTAAATGCACAAAGACAATGGATAATTTCAAAGTTAAATATTAACCTTTGTCAAGGAAGCTACAGGCCTAGGATGTGACTACGCACCATGACCTGCTTTTAGTTAGGAATTTTCAAGTTCGGACCACCCTGTGTGGTTACTCTGGTCTCTGGGTTTGTGAGGCTCACCATGCTGGTCTCGCCTGAGCTTGTGAGGCTTAACAAGTGGCCCATTTTTGTCCGCCATAGCTAATGATGCATAAGAAGAGACATGCTGAAGACTTCTAGGTATAGAAAATAAGATTTTACATTGTGTTTTTAAAATAAATCAGGTAAAGTCATTTATTTTATTATTATTTTTTAATCCTCACCCACGGATATGTTTATTGATTTTAAAGAGGAAAGAAGGGAGAGAGAAAAACATTGATGTGAGAGAAAAACATCGATCACTTGCTTCCCATATGTGCCCTGGCCAGGTATCGAACCTGCAACCTAGGTATGTGTCCTGACCAGGAATCTAACCCCCCAACATTTGATGTAGGAGCCACGTTCCAACCAGCTGAGCCACCCAGCCAGTGCTAAAGTCACTTATTTTAATTGTTAGTTGCACATTTCTTTACATAAGGAAAAATCCTTTCAAAATATGTTCTTGACTCAATAAGAAAACATGCAACATTTACCTACTGATTTGTCATTAGGAACAGATTAGTCATCATTTATGCACCACAAGGTTGGTGAACAAATAACAAAGTGTTATTTGTTAACAATAGGACAAACAATTCTCTACAATAAATTGATAGGCATCTTAACTAATGTACCAGTGAGTCAAATCACTAGTAGTTGGAAGATAACTATTAAAATAAATCTTGAGTAACACAAGAAAACTTATTTTTCACTGAAAAGCAGATTAAAGCTCTTCGATGATGACAATAAACAGATTAACTGTAGATATGACAAATTTTATGGCAATGGTTATAAAAATTTTTGCTAACATCTTTCACCCCCACCAAAAAGAAGACTAGTGCCTAATCCAGTGCTTTGTGGCTCCTAAAACCTATGTCAGCAGCTTCTTCACTAAAGTTTTCTGAACTCACTCTTTTTTTCTTGGCCAAACCAAATTTATAGCTACAAAGGAAAATGATCTAAAACTAGATGGACTGCTCTCTGCAGCAAAGGATGAAAGGACCACCCTGAGACAGGTAAGAGAGGAAGAGACACGGTCTCACAAAAGGCTGCACTCTGCACAGTGACACAAAGCAGAGCAGGATCTTACCAGGCTGGGACCTCTCCTAAGGGAGCAAAGGGGTGGTATCCCACACCCAGTACCCCAACCCCTGGGAACTGCACCAGAGAGAAAAGCCTCCAAAATGTCTGGCTTAGAAAACCACGGGGGCTGATGCATAAGGGACCCAAAGTGCTACAGATAACTCACACTCTCCACTTAAAGGGCTTGTGTGTGGTTTCATTTGTGCCAAGACCCTGGAACTGGGGACACAGCAATTTGTAAAGCACCCAAACTGTATGGGAAGAAGATTCACTTGCTAACCTAAAACTGCCATCTGGTGGGATGGGAGAAGGTTGAAATGCTCCCTGGAGACAGGGACGCAGGCGGACACCACGTCTGTACTCTCTACCTAACCTGCTAACACCGGTGTGAGAGCTGAGGTGCAGCTCCCTCCCTATCCCTGCTGGACAGGTTGGGGGGGAGGCAGTTGCAACAGTGTCCCCCCGCCTTGCTGAAACTAAAGGGTGTGGGCGTTTTCAATAGTCTCCTGCTCCCTGGACAGGGTGGACAAGTGTCAGCAATTGTGGCATTCTCCCACTCCCGAACTAAACTCTTTGAGTGCAAGTAGTTTTGAAACTCCCCGCCCCCCTGCCAGCTGCAGCTGGGGAGCAGGAGTGGTCCTAGCATTTTCCCACCCGCAACCTACAGGTGGCAGTATACACAGATAGGACTCCCACTGCACTGCTGAAGCCCACCAGCATACACCATCAAGACATTTTCTTGTGGCCTTCCTGAAACCAGCAAGGGAGCCCTGTCCCCTACACCCTACGGCTGCCTTGTTAAAGCCAGTGGGTATGCACAATCCACAGGGGGCACACCCCTTGATCTTCTGACACTGGTTGCCAATGGGGCTGGTACAGAGCTCAACAGGACTGTAACAACCTGAAAGAGAGTTCTGGGCAGGCCCCTACTCCCAGGACACTGCACTAAGAGCAGATTGAAACGAAACCCCAGTCTTTCTACAAAAAGGCCTATTTACTTAGCCTGGAACTTCAGCCTAAAAGATAGGTGTCAGGTTGCCCACATACCTGTCTAAGGAGATGCTTCCAGGTAATGAAAGAAGGGAGGCACCAATCTTGCGTACCCCTGTGGCCTTGCTATAGTTTGACAAGGCTTCCTAGAAAGGAGATAAAACACTCATCTGGAATCCTGATTCAGGGGACACCTAGAGGCCAGCAGAGATAACAAAATTTGCAGAGTATAAAAACTGCTTGTCTGAGGGTCTGGCCTCCAATCAGCTTGAAACTAAGTGCTGAATGAGATTCCTCCCCTTGGAACACTGGCCTCAGCAATAAGGTTATACCAAGAAAAACTCAGGTGGACTACAATAGAAAAGGTACAGGAGACAACCAAGAACTAGGGCAGTGGTAATGAGTAGGAACATGAGCTACGCAAGACCACTTTTTCAAGACCGAAAAAGGTGGCTGTTTCACCTGATACATAGAAGCAAATGCAGGAAATTGAGGAAAAATAGGTTAATGGGGGACTATGTTTCAAAAGAAAGAACAAGACCAAGCCCCAGAAAAAAAAATGTAAGTATATGGAGATAAGTAATCCACACAATAAAAAAATGTTAAGTAATTGTCATAAAGTTGATCGCTAAACTTGGAAGAATAAATGAACACAGTGAGAATTTCAACAAAGAGACAGAAAATATAAGAAAGCACCAAACAGAAGCTATAACTGCACTGAAAAGTATACTAGACAAATTCAACAGCAGAATGAAGAAAATAGAAGAACAAATTGGTGACCTGGAAGACAAAGAAACATAGCTCACCCAGACAGAGGAGCATAATTTTAAAAAGAAACAAAAATTTAAGTGGAAAAATACATTATGGGACTTCTGGGACAACATCAAGTAGAATAGTGTTCAAATTATAGGGGTCCCAGAAGAAGAGAGAGAAATGGCGACAAAAATGTTTGAAATAATTATAGCTGAAAACCACCCTAATACAGGGAAGTAAACAAACGTTCAAGTCCAAAAGCCCAGAATTTCAAATAATGTGAAACCAAAAGAGATCCTAACTAAGACACATTATAATTAAAATGGTAAAAGTTGGGATAAAGAGAGAATCTGAAAAGCTGCGATAAAAATACAGTTTGTCACATACAAGGAAAATCCCATAAGAGGCTATCAGCAAACTTTTCAGCAGAAACACTACAGGCCAGAAGGGAGGTAATGATTTATTCAAAGGTCAGAAAGGAAAAAACTTAAAAGCAAAAATGCTCTGCCCTGCAAGGTGATCACGAAAAATAGGAGAGATTAATTCAGTTTTTTAGATAAGCAAAAGCTAAAGGAGTTTATCAGTCCTAAACTGCCCTTACAAAAAAAGTTAAAGAGACATAAACTGAAAAGAAATAATATTAATGCATAATAAGAAAACATGTGAAAGTAAAAACGAAATGGAAGGGATAAGTAGAACATCTCTTAAAAAGCAAATATGAAGGTTAAAAGACAAAAGTAGCAAAAATAGCTAAAATTACAATAATTATGTAAGGGATATAGAAAACAAAAAAAAGTAAAAAGTGTCATCAAAAATATACAATTTGGGTGGCCAGTAAAACTGTAAAGATTTGAGATGTATTCAAATTTAAGTGGCTATCAATTTAAAATGAACTGTTAGATACATAAGCTGTTATATGTGAACCTCAGAGTAACCACAAAGACAAAACATATATAAAAACAACAACAAAATAAGGAAGAAATCTAACCATAACACAAAGAAAGTCATCAAACCATAAGGGAAGATAGAATGACATGAGTAAAATAATTATATTAATGTTTAAGCTATTTTAAGTCTGGGGTTTAGTTACATAGAGACAAAGTATACTAAGACAACACTCAAAGAAAAGGAGAGTAAAGAGATTAAGAAAAAAAAACCCTCATAGACACAAACAGTATGGTGATTACCACAGAGAAAGTGGGGGAAGTTAGAAAAAGGTAAAGAGGGGGAGGGTGTAAATGGTGAGGGAAGAAGACCTGACTTGAGGCGGTGAACACACAATGCAGTATACAGATGATGTGTTATAGATTGTATACTTGAAACCTATGTAATTTTACTAGCCAATGTCACCCCAATAAATTCAAAAAAAATTTTCAAAAGAAGTAACACATAAAAACTATTCAAAATACAATTTTTCTTGGAGCCATCCATGATTGTTTGCTAGATTTCCCGAGTTATTAAAACATAGGAGTTAAGGTAAATAGCAATAACTACAGATCATAGAGGTAAACAATAAAAATCACTCCAAATACAGTGGTGAGCTAGGGTACAAGTTGCCTTAGTGATGGTCCTGTGTTTCCATGCTGCTGCTGGAATTGTTGTTGCTATTGCTAAAGACTGAGGTTTTCTCTACAATAGGTGAGGTTTATTAAACTTTATTGTGTGAGTCAAGTAATTTGTTGTTTAATGAACTCAGAATGTGCTTTCTTTGCATCACTAAGAGTTGATGCAACCTGTCACTTAATTTTGTTTATTTCTACATGACCACCTCAGAACAGCGAGATAATCATTTCTAAGTTCACATACAATACTATCAATCACTCAGCTCACCATTGAAGGTTTTGCCTTGCATCATCATTTGACTCATCCAGTTAATGGATAACACCCTTGTTATCCATCATTTCTAAGCTAAATATAATCTACTTCCTTCAGAGCTGCCCAACTGTTGTTGATTATTAAAGTGAACAGAATTAATTTTAATTTTGGTCTACTATTTTAAATAAAATATTTCAATAATTTTGTTTTAAAAAAGACAGCAGCCAGAGCAGTCTGAAATCGGGTTTTTAGGTTTAAAACTTAGTTCTCACAGACTTTTGGGTAAATAATAGCCTCTCTGTACATTAATTTTCTCCTTTTTAATGTGAGGAGTAAGTAGAATGTATCTCATAGAGTTGTGAAGTGGATAGCACAAGTGAAGCACTTAGAATGATAACTCACACACACTAAATAATTAGCTACCTATCCACTCATCATTCAGTCAACAAACAGTTCATGGTGATCCTAATGACAAGACAAGATCCCAAGACAAGGTACCGTCTTCGGACTTGTGAGAAGGTAAAGATAAAAAGGCATGCTCTTTCTATAGCTTTTAAGAAGTCTGGTTAAGGCACAAACAAAAATAGCAATGTCGTTTAGTATTTTAAAAAATACCGCAGGTATATTCTATATAAAGAGTAGAGGAGACAGAGGTGGGTCAGTGCTAGTCTAGCATTACTTATATTCATGTAATTTACGTAGTGCAGTGATGTAGTGTTTTTCTGTTGCTATGAAAATCCTGTTGTTAAAGCTTGCCTTCATGCCTATAGCCTGTTTCTTATTAATCTGCATAGCAAAACAGCACAGCATATTATAGTAGCAAAAAGGAAACTAAAGAAAGCATCAAAACATAGAAAACATATTGTGGCCTTCTTCCTGAACATTAGCTGAGTAGAATTGACCATACCCTCCTTTGTGACTCCTCATGCCCTCTGAATACTAATTCTGGAAGATCAAAGATCATAGGCTATTGAGCTTTGACTTTCTGGTATCTCAGAACCCTGCCAATGAGAATATCACTTTCTCCAAGTCACAGTGATTGGTTCAGAAAAGGGAAAATAACCCAAACAAAAGGCAGAAATTCTCTGCCAGAACAATTGTCGAAAGACTCATTCTGTCTACTCATTTTGCCAAGATACTGGAATATGAGGCCCAGTTGCCAGCAACCATCTTGCTGCCACCTGGAGAAAGTCTGCGAAGGAAGCAGAACCAGGCAAGCGGGCTAGAGACCTGAAGAAGAGAGGGAGAACACCGACAACACAGCAACACTGAATTTAGCCAGCCGGCCCTCCACTTGGCCTTCCCAGTTAACGAGCAAATACATTCCCTGTTTGCTTAAAACCAGTTTGATTATGATGTTGTTGGCTCACACACAAGACCTGGAGTACTTGTAACTCTTACTATTCACAGATTTTTTTGTAAGTAAATCTTCCTGAAACATAGTTTTAGTATTCAAATAGTTATAGAGGTGAAATAATCCTCATTTCCATCCCCCATCCCCACCACAACCCTCAATATTGTCATTTGCACATAGCTTATGAGTTAACAGAAAATTTCCTCCATCACATTAGATTCCAATTATAATCTAACCATCAAGAAGGTAAGCATTATTATTAATATTGTATAGTCAAGGAAATTAAGGCTTTGATTATTTAGGTAACTTGCCTGGACTAATTCACTTAATAGATGTGTATTTGTTTTAAAAATCTTAGCCTTCCTTCATAAAAAGAAATGTATATTGATTTACATTTGTAGTCAAGACAGAGCAACAGACCCAGATTTACCATTTACCCTCTTATCTTAAACAACCAGAAAATTGTGGGGGTGGGAAATACACACACACACTTTTCAGACATTGAAAAATGGGCATCACAAGCACAGGACTATAATCTCTGAGAGAAGGAAAAGAAAGTGAACTATACAGTTGTACCCATTTAATGCCTAAAGGCAGTTTTTAGGCTGAAAATCATCCAAAATGTGCCTTACAATCTCTCTGCATTGAGGAAACAGAGAAAATGGTCCAGTGAGGCCAAGGCAAGCAGAATTTAGGTGTAGAGTACTGGAAAGGAGGGAGCCAGAGTGGAAAGATCTTAGCATATAGTCAAAGTGTAGAACAGCACAAGGCTCATGATTGATGGTGGGGATGAATTAGCCAGGGACCAAAGATGTTATAGTCCCAGAGTGAGCTGGAAGGCCTGAGAACCAGTTCAAGTACAAGAGAAAACCAAAACAGAGTGAATTTCCCTTCTCTTTGTTTGTATCCATTGATTGGATAAGACCCCCCCCCATGCGGGGGTGGGCAATCAGCATTATTTAGTCCACCAATTCAAATTTTAACCCCATCTGAAAACACCCTTACCTGTACATTCAGAATAATGTTTAAACAAATATCTGGGTATCCTGTGACATTATCAAGTTGATACACAAAATTAACCATCACAAATATAAATAGAGCAATAAGTTAAAATTAAAAGGAAAAGAAAAGAGAGACCATAAAACGCAAATAGAAAATTGGAAGTGCCTATATGAATATCAATTAAATAGACTTCAGAATAAGGAAGACTGCTGGTAAAGGCATCAGTTCAACAAGAGGACAAAAATATCTAAATGTGTGTGAACCCAATAGCAAAGCTTCTACATACATAAAGCCATAACCGAAGAAAAAGACTGACAAGCTATATAGTAAATCTACTATTATGGTTGGGGATATCCACACTCTTTTTTCAGTAATTCATAGAAGAAGTGAACAAAAAATTAGTGCTGCTATGTAAAAATTAGTAGTGCCATTCAAATACCACTGCCAACAAGTGGCTAACTTTATATTTATAAAACACACTATCTAAAAACAACAGAATAACAGAATGCATTTTTTAAATATGCATGCAACATTCACCAAAACAGATCATATCCTGAGTCATAAAACAAATTTCAATAAATTTAAAAGTATTTAAACAATAGTGTTCTCTACTGTTTAAAAATAAAACTAGAAATCAAAAATTACACCCAGAAAATCTCAAAATAATAGAAAGTTGAACAACACACTTGGGTCTAAGAATAATTACAAGGGAAATTAGAGAATATTTTGATTAGATGGAAATTGAAATTCATATAAGAATTTGTGGTATGTAGCTCAAGCAGTGCTCAGAGGAAACCTTAAAACTTTAAATACTTACATTACAAATAAGGAAAGATCTATAAAATGTGATATGAGCCTGCACCTTAAGAAACTAAATACAGGAGAGTAAATTAAGCACAAAGTAAATAGAAGCAAGGGATGAAAAAAAGAAAAGCAGAAATCTTTGAGAGAACAGGGAAAAAAAGAGAGAAAATCAGTAACAGAACCTGAATAGCCCTACATTATTTAAAGAAATTTTATGTTTAGTTGAAAATCTTCCCTTAGAACAAAACAACACTCAACAAAACAATGTCAGATGGCCTTACTGGTAGATTCTAAGAAATATCAGAAGGAAAGAGAAATATTGCCCTGATATCAAAACAAAGGAAATATAAGAAAATTAGAAAATGTATAAAGGACCCATGGACAAAGCCAAAGTGGGGTCAGATTGAGGGTGGGCGGTGGGGGTGGGTAGAGCCGGGGAGACTAATGGGGGGAATGGGGACAACTGTACTTGAACAACAATAAAGAAAAAGAAAATTAGAAATCAATAAGCTTCATGAACATCCTACCAAAATTTTAGCAGATAAAATCCAGCAATATACAGGGTCCAGCATAAGTGAGGCCTGCTTGAGTGTGGTTGGTAGGGTAATATATGGGTGTACTAATTTATAGTTTTAATTTGAACATTTCACCTAAAATGTCATATGGTGTCCTTGAGTGTGATATTGTTATGTTACAGAATTACATGCTTATGACTTTGTAATAAAAGATTTTGTAATAAAAAGGTGCATTATTTGTATCAGACCCTGTATATGAAACATAATATATTAAGATCACACAGTTTTTAACCAAAGAATGCAAGGTTGGCTAATCTTTTAAAATCAATCAAAGAAATTGTTTGATAAAATTCAAAAGTTATCATGATAAAAACTTTCAGGAAACTGGGAGTAGAATAAAACTTCTTCAACATGATAAAAGGAACCAACAAAAAACCTACAGCTATCCTCATACAAAATATTGAATATATGGCAAATATTTTCCCCTGTTCCTCTTATTCAATATCCACTATCATACTTCAGATTCTAGCCAGCACAGCAAAGCAATAAAAGAAAAAAAAAAGGCATATAGTTTTGAAAGGAAGAAGTACATTGTCTAGAAAGAAAACCCTAGAGAATTTATAAAAATGCTATTACACCTAAAAAGTGAGCTTAGCAAAGTTGCAGGAATCAAAGTTAATATGCAAAAACATCACAGTTCTATATACTAATAATGAATATTTAGAAATGAAAATTCAAAAATCATGCTACTTATAATATTATCAGATAATATAAAATTTGGATACAAATTGATCAAAACAATTTATGTATATTGAAATATGCTGAATATTCCTGAGAGAAATTAAGGAAAGGCTAAAGAAATGGACATATGTATCATGGTTATGAATCAGAAGACTGAACCTTGTTAAGATATCAATTATCACCAAACTGAGCTATACATACAACAGAATCCCAATTAAGATTTCACAAGCACATTTTTCTTTGCTATAAATTTATAAGCTGACTTCAAAATCTATATTAAAAATGAAATGACAAGGAACAACCAACACAATTGTTAAGTTTGAGGACTTACATTATCTGATTCTAAGGTTTATTAAGAAACTACAGTAATCAAATACTGGTGCATGGACAGACATAGTGCAGAAATGCATACATGTCTATGGTAGAATGATTTTTGACAAACGTATTAAGGTAACTCAACTGGAAATAGGATAGTGTTTTAAACCAATTGTGCTATAAAAATTGGATAGCCACATGGGGGAAAAATATAAACCTAGACCTTTATTTCACACCACACAGAAAAATATTTGCTTGAAATGAATAATAGGCAAATGTTAAGAGGTGAAACTATAAAAATTAACAAGAAAATAACAGAGAAATTACTTGTGACCTTGGGTCAGGAAAATATTTCTTGGATGGAACACAACAAGCATAAACCATTAAAGGAATATGAATAAATTTTATTTGAGCAAAATAAAAAATGTTTATGTTTCAAGAGACACTGTTAAGAAAATGAAAAGGCAAGCCACAAAATGTGAAGAAATATATACAGAATTTTAAAATAAAGGCTCTCTGTCAAAATATATAAAGAATTCTTGCAATTCAGTAAGAAGACAAAAAAAGAAAATAAAATTGGTAAAAAAAATTCTTTAAAAAATCTTTTTTACTAAAAAAGATTTATAAACATAAAAATTTTCTTGGAATTATTACTCACTAAAAACTGAGAATTAAAACTGCAGTAAAATGTCACACACTAGAATGGCTGAAGTTTAAAAGCGTGTTTAGGAAAAGATGTAGGAACACTGGAATATTCATACATTGCTGGTGGAAACGTGAAATGCACATTCACAATGGAAAACAGTTTAGCAGTTTCTTATAACATTAAAATACATTGCCATATAACCCAGCAATCCTACTCCTATATATCTACCCAAAAGAAATGAAAACATATGTTCACACAGAGGCTTATTCTCAAAAGTTCATAACAATCTTATGCATACTAGTAAAATTTGGAAATCATCCCCTGGTGAATGGATAAACAAATTGTGGTATATCCACATAATGGAATACTACACAGAAATTAAAGGGAGTAAACACAACAATATGGACAATCCTCAGAAGCAAATGGAAAGAATCCAGATACATACTGTATGGTATGACTTATATGAAATTCTATAACAGGCAAAAATACAGTGACACAAAGCAGATCAGTGGGAGTCAGGGTCTGGGGTAGGGAAGGTATGAGAACAAAGGTCTATGGCAAACCTTTGAGAGTGAGAACCTTGGTGGTGATTACACAGCTGTATATACTTGTCAAAATCATCAAATTGTACATCCAAATTTGGTGAATTTTCTTGTATGTAAGTTATACCTCAACCAAGCTTATTAAAAAATATTTAGTTTCTCTTTATTTACAACATGCACATAATGATTGGAGAAGAAAAATTTGGTGTTTTAAAAATAAATTATGTGATCCATTTTTTTCTTACCTTATTTGTAATGCCTCTTTCTCATGTCTCTATATATAATTACCTTCTATACATCTCAGATTTTTGTAATTTGGATGTCTCAGAAGGTCTTCAAATTTAATTTATCCAATTTCAAATCATCATAATTTTCCATTCATATTACATGCATTTGTTTGCTTGTTTGTTATCTCTCTACTGCATACCAAAGCCAGAACACTGGGCTTTACCCTTGACTCCGCAATGATCAACAATCCATAGTCAATTCAATCCCACCTTTTCTACCTTTGAAATCTCTCTGCTTGTCTCCATCTGCACTGATGCTATTTACTGTAGGCCACTTGATCTCCCACTTGGAGGACAGCAACAGCCTCCCATCCAGCTTACTTGAGTCACAACAATTTAATTACAAATCTCATCTGTCACGTGCCCTTCCAGGGGCACCACACTGCCCGCAGGATTAAGTTCTAATTGCTTTGCATGGGTCTGTAAGGCCAACTTACCATTTGCCCTTAATTCTGCAATTACATCTTTGGCCTCTGCTGCCACAGAGAATTGTCTTCAGTTCTCACAGTGTGTTTTATTTCACCTGCAGAACTGACAGAAATCTCTCTCTGAAACATTTTCTCCTCAATCAATATGCTTCTTTGTCCCAGCCTCACCAATTGACTCATTTCTTGCTTGCCCTGTAGTTTTTACCTTAGACATCACTTCCTCTGCACACCATTTGACTTTTCTTGGGTTTCCATGGCCCGTAGAACCTCTGTAATAGCATCTACCAGGGTAAATTTTTTTGGAAACTTTTAAACCTATATCCCCCTCTAGACCTCAAGCTCCATGAGAGCAAAGAACTTTCCATCTTCCTCACCAGACTCCTCAGATCCTACCATAGTGCACTTTACAGAAAAAAACGCTCAATAAGGATTATACAAGTAAATGATTCTGCTTTTTCCCCTCCAACAAAAACACTCAGGTTAATCATATTTTTTTAATTTATTGTATTTTTCCATTACCTTTTAGTCCCTTTATACACCCTTACCCCCAGCAATCACCACACTGTTGTCCATGTCCATGAGTTCTTTTCCCTTTTTACTCAAACCCTCTACTCCCAGCTCCCCTGCCCCCCTTGGCTGTCACTCTGGTCTTTATCTATGAGTTTTTCTCTATTTTGCTTGTTAGTTCAGTTTGTTCATTAGATTTCATGTATGAATGAAATCATATGGTATTTATCTTTCTCTGATTGACTTAATTCACTTAGCATAATGTTCTACAGGTCCAGCCATACTGTTGCAAAGGGTAAAATTTTCTTCTTTTTTATGGCCAAGTAGTATTCCATTGTACAAATGTCCCATAGTTGTTTCATCCACTCATCTACTGATGGACATTTGGGCTGCTTCCACACCTTGGTGATTGTAAATAATGCTGCAAAGAACATAGGCATGCTTTTGTTCTTTAGAATTAGTGGTTTGGGTTCTGTTGGATATATTCCCAGATATGGGATTACTGTGTCAAAAGGCAGATCTATTTTTAATTTTTTGAGGTATCTCCATACTGCTTTCCACAGTGGCTGCACCAATCTGCATTCCCCCCAACAGTGAAAAGGGGTTTCCTTTTCTACACATCCTTGGCAGCACTTGTTGTTTATTGATTTATTGATAATAGCCATTCTGACAAGGAACTACTAGAACTGATAAATGAATTCAGCAAAGTAGCAGAACACAAAATTAATATCCAGAAGTCAGTTGCATTTTTATATGCCAATAAGGAACTTACAGAAAGGGAGATTAAGAAAACAATCCAATTCACAATTGCTTCAAAAAGAATAAAATACCAAAGAATAAACCTAACCAAGAATGTAAAAAACCAGTACTCAGATAATTATAAGACACTGAAGAAAGAGATTAAAGAAGGTAGAAATAAGTGGAAGCACATAGTGTGTTCATGGACAGGAAGAATTAACATCACTAAAATTTCCATACCACCCAAAGCAATCTGTAGATTCAATGCAATTCCAATCAAGATTCTAATGACAGATTTCACAGAACTAGAACAAATAATTCAAAAATGTGTATGGAACCACAAAAGACCCCACATAGCAACAGTGATCCTGACAAAGAAGGACAAATTTGGAGGAATCATGCTATCTAATATCAAAGTATAGTAATCAAAGGCCATAGTAATCAAAACAGCCTGGTACTGGCAGAAACACAGACACGTAGATCAATGGAACATTATAGAGAGCCCAGAAATAAACCCACACCTTTACAGTCAATTAATATTCAACAGAGAAAGTAAGCACATACAATGGGCTATAGGTAGTTTATTTAATAAATGGTGTTGGGAAAGCTGGACAGATGTGTTCATCTAGACAACCTTCTTACAGACAAGAATAAATTCAAAATGGATCGATGACTTAATTTAAATGTTAGATCTGAAACCATAAAAATCCAGAAGAAAACATAGGCAGCAAAATCTCAGACATTGCTTTAGCAATATTTTATCAGACATATCTCCCCGGGCAAGGGAAACAAGAGAAAAAATAAGCAAATGGGACTACATCAAACTGAAAAATTTTTGCACAACAAAAGAAACCATCAACAAAATAAAAAGACAATCCACAGCATGGAAGAACATATTTGCCTTTGCATCTTATAAGGGGTTAATATCCAAAATTTATAAAGAACTTACAAAACTCAAGGCCAAAAAAACAAACAACCCAATTAAAACAAAATGGGCAAAGGACCTGAGTAGACACTTCTCCAAAGAGGACATACAGATGGTCAATAGACATATGAAAACATGTTCAACATCACTAATCATCAGAGAAATGCAGATTAAAACCACAATGAGGTTAATCATATCTTTCAAAATTAAATGTTGGGCCATGTGCTTAGCTTTCAATCACATAGTTCAAATACTCCCTGTGGCAAGTTAGCCCTTTTTAAGGGTCCATTTAAAAAGTATCATTGGTGGCTTTTTCTTTATAGTAATCTCATTTCTTATTCCTTCTTTAATTTACAAAAACAAAACTAGAACTTGTGGACATATGGTGTTTGTAAGTGCCTGTCGTGCAGTGGGGTCGCACGACACTCAGCACGACCCATCACTGACCTACACCTCTATCTGCCCATTGCTGCCTCCTCCCTACATGGTGAGAGTGAGGCCTCAGTTTACATGCAATGTGATTCTTCTCTTTAAAAACAAGTTGTAATTTGTGTAAAAAGTTTGTTATGTTCCAGGGCAATAATTCAAAGATTAGGAATACATCTTCTCTCTGATAAAGTGTATGATCATCGTTAGAAACATTATGTACTTTCTACCTCTGCTAGGTGCTGAGAGTGTTTAATGACAACCAGGGAGGTCTATTTTAGGGTTAGGGCTATTTTAGAGATAGAGCTAGTCAAGGTTAGTGATTTACCTGAGTATAATGCAAAATGACAACTTCTCTATATCATCATATGGTTTCAGCCTATCATATGGTTACCCTCTATCATAGGTGGTTTGTCATAATAACTGTCTTTCATATTTAGAACTACATGTATGAGAGAAAGAGTACCCTCTTCTGTCTGAATAAACACTCATTAAATATCCTCTGTCTCTGATTGTAACAATAGTACATATTTAATACAAAAAAAGTCTTTAAAGATACACACACACAAATACATAGTTACTTCTGTAGAAATGAATGGGATTAGGTGAGGCCATAAGGTAATTTCACTCTTTTTTTTTGCATTGTTTTGTTTATTTTGCATAGTATGTATTTAATGATGTATCATTTGTTATAAGTGAAATAAGCCTGTCAGGGAAAGATGAATACCATATGATTTCACTCATATGTCGGATCTAATAAACACACTGAACCCACAAACAAAATAGAGACAGACTCATAGATAGAGCACAGGATGACAGCTCAGTGGGGTGGGGTTGGGGACAATGAAGGGATTGGAGCCAAAAAAAAGGATTCATGGACATGGACAGCAATGTGATGATTGCAGGTGGGGCTGGAGGTAGGAGCAGGTATAAGGGGATAAATGGTAATGGAAAAAATATAATAAAAATAAACTAAAGTAAAAGAAATAAAAATAAAAAGAAATTGAAAAATTTGAGAAATGTGACAAAGTATAAAAAATAAATTTTACATGTTACTGGTAATAATTTGTGTATTTACTTCTGGTAAAAGTTCTGTTTTTATAAATGTGTAATTACATATATATTTTTTTAAATAAACTCTGATTATACTCTACTTGTTCAACTCACTTTCTCCTGGTTATATTGAATTCATTCACTGATTATAACTTATTTAACTATTTTTATTGCTGAATATTATTATGACAGCATAAACAATATTACAAAGAACAAAAATAAACATAAATCTTTTTTAATATTGCAAATTGTTTTCTTAGAGTATATTCTTACAAGTGAATTTGCTGGCTCAAATGTGTGAATATTTTTAAGGCATTTGTTACATCATACTCATATTAATCTCTAAAAAGTTGTTTTATCTTAGATTTCTAAAAATAATTTATGACTGTCCATATTTCCCACCACCACTGCCAATACTGAATATTGTCATTTTTTATCTTTGCTAGTGTTACATCTGAAAAATCATTTCTTATTAATATT
Organism: Trachops cirrhosus; assembly: GCA_028533065.1. Classification (NCBI taxonomy): domain Eukaryota; kingdom Metazoa; phylum Chordata; class Mammalia; order Chiroptera; family Phyllostomidae; genus Trachops; species Trachops cirrhosus. Next base: position 164,076,208 of record CM052539.1, on the reverse strand, counting down.
TTAATATGTATTTTTTATTCTCTGTGATATAGAGATTTTCTTATACTGTTTATAAATTGCATGATGAGTTGCCTGTGGTTTTCTTTTGTCAATTTCCCTTTTATGAATTACCCTTATTTATAAAATTTTCATAAATAAAAACAGTTGTTCTTTATTTTTGTTATTTTTAAGTTATATTTACCATTTTTATTTTATTTATAATATTTTACTAGAATAGTATTTCATTTTTATGTACTTAAATTTATTAACGTTTCTATTTTTTATTGTTTACTTTGCATCTCTACCATGAAAGTAGACACATTTTCAACTATACTTTCTTACTTTTATGACTTTAAAGTTATGTCCTTTTCAGCACTTTAATCCATCTGCAGTTTTTAAATAAATATTGTGAAGTAGACATAAAGCTTTATATTTTCCAATTAGTCAACAAATTATACCATCCCACTTCCATTGATTAAGCCATTCTTTCCCACTAATTAAAATAGGTTCTTTATCATATTAGTAAACATGTTCACTCAGGTCATCCCAGGTTACTAATTCATTCTCCTTATTTGACTTATATATATGCAAAGTAATACATTATATTCATTCAAACATGGCATAAATTTCAAATTTGCATCGTATAATATTTTCTGATCAGCAGTAGTTGGGTTGCCTGGAGTGATGAATGCCTTGAGTCACTTTCCCAGTTTCCTAGTCCCTTCCATAAATTCATTTGTTCTTACACCAGCACCATGCCAGAGTCATTATTTTAGATTTAATAACATGATATCTAATTTTGAAAGCTCCCTTCTTTGTTTATTCTTTCATAACTTTTTTCTTATTTTCACTTATTTATTCTTCTATGAAGCTTTAAAATCAGTTTTACTGAAATTGCTTTAAATGTGGACATTTATTTGGGGAGACTGACATCTTTATAATACTTGCATTCGGGGACATGACATATGTCTACACACAATCAGACCTGACTGCATGTTTCTCAATAAAATTTTACATTCATGCAGATACTCTCACTTTATCAGATTTATTCTCAGGCATAATATTATGTCTTTTTTTAAAATGCATTTTCTTTTCTCATTTTGTTATTCTAAGTGGATTATTATTAGTTATTACTCCAGCATGGCTATCTCTGAAGCCTTAAAATCAGTTAGAATCCCTTTTCAGATGAGGGGGTTCATTCTTGTGAAGAAGAGATAGCTACCACAAAGCGAACAGATGGCAGGAAGTACAATGTGATGGACTTGGTGGTGGTGCCCAGTCTTAGGAAGATGGCTACTCATCAGCTCTAATAACTATTGCCATTCAGAACTCTGCCTGGGCTTCCGATTTCACAAGAGGAGACAGAAACCAGGCTTTATATAAAATAGGCTCAAGAATTTCTAAGGACACAGGAAAAATGATAAGGACACATAAGGAAAGTTGAATGTAGGAAATTAGTAAGAACTTAGTGAAAACAGGAAGTTGGATGCATACATTAATTTACTTACTTCAGAAATGTCTATGTCATATTCTGTGGAGAAAAGTGATAAATTGTCTTAGCTTGGGCCACTATAACAGAAGACCGCAGACTGGATAGTTTAAAAAACAAACACTTAGTTCTCACAGTTCTGGAGTCTGGGAAGTATAAGATCACAACACTGGCTTATCTGGTGTCTACTGAGTTCCCATAGTTAGCAATATTTCATGTGTATTTGTCACCTACCAGTGCCAGAAAAGTAGCACATCTAGACTCCACAAGAAGACAATGGAAGCTCCATGCTACATACTTTTCCTGGACTCTGTCCTACGCCACTGTTCCTTTGGTCAATTTTAATTTGTATCCTTTCCCTGTAATAAATCAAAACCATGAGTACAATCTCTTTCTGTGAGTTCTGAGACCCTTCTAGCACATCGTCAGTCTTGAGGGTGGTCTCCTGTGGGGACTGTTTCCTCTAAACTTTTGCAGTTGACTTAAACTCTCACACTGACCATTTGGATTAAAGTCCTAAACACTCTTACCCTTAATATAAACACACACACACACACACACACACACACACACACACAGTGTCAAATAGTTTTCCAGTTTTCAGTGATACTGAGAGAAAAGCAATCAAGAAAATATTGGATCTCTACTTGGAACAATTTTTGTAAATGACATAGAGAAAGCAATTCTCTGAAGGTAGAAAGTTTTCCAGACTGAAATATATGGAACAAGATTTGAACTGATTAGAGTTACATCAAAATGACACTCATGATTATAAGAACACCTCATATTCTACATGTCCTAAAGAAGTTCAGCTCAATGTACTAAAAGCACTTATAACTGAGACGACAGAATCATGTGGTAATCTTGAAAAATCACAGAAAGATACAAATATCTAGTTTCAAAATGGGTAAGATAAAGGGTTTTATAATTGGTACATAGTTATATATTTATGAGAAAATGAAAAGAGACTAGATGGAGCTTTGATTGTTAGTGAAAAAAAATTTCCTTACTGATTCATGGGTAGGACACCAGGCTATAGCTGAGGTTCACTAATTATAATCTAGTTCAGAATACAAACATCTTTCTGTTTGAAAGCTCTGTACTTAGTTATCAGAAATAAAATCTGGGGCTGCTTGGACAGAAATCTGATTCTATTCCAAATGACTCAGAAAACACACTAATGTGTCCTCAGCACATTAGTTCAAAAATGATAAACTGGATGATATTGAGAAGATGAAGTAAAATGAGTAGACATTATTAACCAAGATAAAAGGTTTAGGCACAAGACCATATCCTTCAAATATCTGAATAGTCATTATATAGAAACACACATACTTCCACCTCAATGGCAGGGGTGGGTGGAACCAATTCCAGTGTGCAATGAGCTCCATGAAAGTAGAACTTTTTAATAATCATAGTTTCCTAAGGGTAAAATGAACAAATGTGCTCCCTTTGGGGTAGAGTGGGAAAGCCTTTGTAGAGAGTACTCAAGATCACATGGTTCTTAGTCAAATAAACTTTAAATAAAAGATCTTTTAAGTGATTTTTAAAACTGAATCACCTTTACCATCAAACCTTCAGATTTCACATCTTTAGATTTGTCTTCCTAGCCCAGGATAATTTAGGAATAGTAAATTAAAAGTAGAGGGAAGTAGTTACTAGAAATGACCTAACATTTATAGAATTCCAATATGTGTTTAACATATATTATCTAATTAATTCTATAGAAAAAGATTATTACGAAGTCAGTTTTGTAAGAGGAGAGATAAGTGTCATTGTTGAAAACATTTACCCAAGTTCAAATAGCAAAAGCGTCCACATTCTGACCAAGCCTGATCTCTCTACCTCTAATGGCCACATTATTTCTCACACCACCTTTTTCTAGTAACAAGAGATGACAGCCAACAAGTCAATGAAGGGATGACAGAGCATCTTTATGAATCAGATCCAATATCTTACAAAGCACAGCTGCCCTGAGGCCATTCAGTGTGGAGATAGACCAGCCCCTTCTATTTCAAAAAGCTCTTGAAGGTGTCACTGAATTATAAGAGCCTAACAACTGAAATTCATTTTAGTTTACAAGCTCTGGGTCATCAAGAACATACGAGGGTGTTGAGTCCACTATGTCTAAGATGATCAATGCCATTGCCATTTTTAAAGAAAACTTTATCATGAATTGTTTCATTGTTTCAAAAAATTGCATGGAATGAGGTTTAAATAAAAGTCCTCTAATCTATTCTGCAGTAGAGTTCAGAAATTTGCCTGAACCAGCTGTGGACTGTACAGCTATGTGATAAAGTCGTCCATTATCATTAGATTTCAAGTGACAAAAGTTCAAATGGAAGCAGTTTAGACAATAAAGGAAACTTATCAGAATGCTACTTTTCCAACCACAGGAAGAACAGAGGCCCAGCAAAGCCTCAGACAAAAGTGGACAAAGCAATTGATCTCCCCCAGGAGTCCTTCTTTCCATCTTTTGTCTTTCTATTCTTCTTGGCCTCTCTCAGTTCCTCTTCTTCTACTGCAGACCACTTTCTCCATATGGTAGATAAATAGCATTACCTCTTGTAGCTTCCATCATTCTAATTCCAGGGACTACACCTGTCTCAGTCCTATTTGAAAATCATAGGTAAGGACTCTAACTACTTAGCTTAGGTCAACTGTCTAACAGTGAAGTGATCAGTGGTTTTCATAAGAAAGACTTTACATAGAATGAAAATGTCCCCTAAAGGACCAAGCAAGGACATTATAAGCTAGGGAGACACCACAGTTAACATCTATGACATTATTTGGACTCCAAGTGAATTAGGAGTTTTTAAGGAAAATTCTACCAAAGCATAAATAAATTTTAAACATAAAAGCTTTGGGCACTTAATGGAATAAGGTTCATTTATATAGAAAATGTACTCACTCTTTTAGGACATTTAATTATTTAATGATAGTAGGGACAAAATATATGTTTAATCAACGCATTTTCCCAACAGTGTCTTCACATCACTACAGCATCAAACTGCTAAATAAATAGCCCTTTCAGAAGTGATTGGGGCCCTACAGAAAAACTGAGTCCTTCATAAAACAAGTTTCCCTAAAACGTTTTTGTAAAATATTCCAAGAACTGTTTCATTTTTTAGCTCAATTGTTCTAAAACATTAGTTTATGAGTTGAGATGAAAGTGAGTAATAGTATCCTATTTAACTGAGCAAAAGCCAAAACTTATTGAGAACAATACAGGAAAATATATCTTAATGATTAGAAGAGGCTTAAAAAATATGTTCCAATGATATAGCTAAATAGAGAGAGTCCGCAACCAGAATACTATTTATGTGAAAATTCAAGGAACTGCCACTGAGAGAGAGTTTATGCCGAAGGCAAATTGTCAAATCTGAAATGTAAGGCCTAAAAGCGGGTCCTGGACAGATTAAAGAAACACACAGCAAATAGACTGCATTGTTGCAGGCTGAAGCTCATTTTCAGAAATACATTGCTCAGCACTAAAGTGGACAGTCTAATCAGTTCCTCCGCAGAAACAGCAAGATTTTTACCAATGAAAGAAAATCTACAGAGATGAAGCTGTGACTGGAAAATTTGATCCACATGGTTGTATTTTTAGATCTGTCAAAGAGTGACCTCCGTTTGCAGCTTTTATAGCAATAGTTTAATATAAAATTAGACTCTATGTAGCATTTCTATATTTCGTGGAGTTGTGCTACATATTATACCTTATCTATTATGTCAAGAAAGGTCAAATATTCTTTTCATTAGTGATATAGTTTTTTTCTTATTTATTTTAAAGTTATTCAAATGGGAGGTAGCCTATCCTGCATACGTTTTATGTACAATTATGGTTAATTAACCCAAAATCACTATCTGTGATAAGAAAGTTTGATGGAAATTTGCAGAGAATGGAATGTACTATTTTGTTACTTTCAAAATATTTAAAGGATAAAGTGATGGTGAACATATGGGGAAATTCTCACTGCTGGAAACCAAACAGAAGATGTCTTATTTTTTCATCAGTTTGTGGGAAAGTCTTGAGTGTGGAAAAATAGTGACTTCTCCATACTTAAAACAGACACAACCTGGTTGTTTTCACAGGCATATCATTATTATTTCACAGATAAGTGAGTATATAAGTGTGTCAACACATATATACATGTGCAAGGGTAAGTAACACAGTGACGGGGGGGAAAGCTCTAGAGAAAAACCATTACCCTGCTTTAAACTATGCTTTTACTAAACCTATTATTGGCAATTCAGTTGACAATCATATTACTGTGTGATATTCAAATGTCAAAAGCATATCTCATTTTCGACTAAGACCATTACGTCATCCCTTGTCAAATGCACTGAAATGTGGCTCGGACTAGCTCTGATTAGATAAGGGACCTCATGCTGGTGTTAGCAAATCCAACCCCGGGGATTGATTCGCAAGCTGAGGGAAATGGCAAAGTTATTATTGATGATGGTGCCAAAGCTAACAGGTTTCACATGTCCTTCATGACCAGATGGCTGCAGCCCCAACAGCGACACTGTTAAGAGCCATTTGTTCAAGTGTCCTAGAATCAGTGCTGAAGAAAAGGTGAAAAATCCATAAATTTTAAATACCCACCAGTATGAAAGTTTTTCAACTCATTGCGGGCTGCCTGGTTCACTGCACTTCCTGGAATCCTATGAAAAAGCACCCTTTATGTGCACGTAGGATTTGTCTCATTAGAGAAACCATGTGGCACGTACGTTAGAATCTCAGGCTGGGGCTTCAGTCTGGGCTCTGTGCAGTTCTAGCCGTGTGACTGTAGCAATGTTTTTAATTTCCGCAAATATCAATTCTTTTACACAATTACGATTGTTGTGAAAATTAAATAAACCATGTATGATCAATAAATGGTATCTCTTCCTGTTGTGTTATTTAGCTTTTTCTCAACTTCATGAAGTATGTAGGGTATACGTTAGTCTTGGTCTAGATAAAGAAACAGACCCAGGAGGGAAGGTGGCTTGTCCAAGGTCACATGGCTAGTAAGAGTGGAAGAGAATCAAGCTCAGGTCTCCTGATTTGCAATCCAGTATTCGTTCATGTCTGTGGAGGAAAAGAAACCCTATAAATTAGACTATAATTAAGGTGCTGCTACACTTACAGAGGCAAAGTGAAATAGTGAATTGGTCCAATTACATCCATAATTCAAGCCCAAAATTACCAAAACACTTTTATGTAGTATGTCTGAATATTTGAGGCCAAATATCTGAATAATTGCCCAATTATTCATATCATTTTAAATATATGTATAAACCTTGTCTTTTTGGGGGGGTGGGAGAGATGAGGGTATGTTCTGAATCATGTCTCCAATTTTTCCAACCTAAATAAAGTGTATTACTTTTCATTTTCCCTGCTAATTTGTTTCAAAATCCAGTGATTTTTTTTTTATTAAATTGAAGTTTGTGGATAAATGGGAAAATCCTTACTGAAATATGGTACCTCCAGCTGTAATTTTGGTTTGAATTAGGCTGCTTACCAGCTCGACCTCATACAAGAGTGACAAGCCATGGCCTTCTGTGTGGGTGTGTGTTAGGGGTGGGGCATCATAGGAAATCCTTTCAGCTTTTGTTCTAAGTACAGAATCAAATTCTGATCTTGAAGAAAATGTTAAAAAGGGTTATATTTGAATCAGTCAAAGACAAATCTGATATCGAAAGTGGGCCAAATTACACTTATTTACAATGAAAAGAAATCCACTCCCTCTTTTTTCCCTGAACTTTTCAGACCAAATACCTATTTAAAGGTAGAATTAAACTCTTCTGATTACACTTCCTTTTCTGCATCCCTGAACTGAATATATCAGTATTTAAATAGAAATTAGTCACATTTACAAAACAAGCAACAAAAGTTTTTTTAACTATAGAAATACACATCAATTAAAATAGATTGGGCATAGTTAATATCTAGTGTCTGCATGAAAAAAAAGTGTCAACTACCATCATTTATGTGTGATAATAAATATAGTGCTTAGCAGAATGTGGGAATAACATTACCATGGATTGACAAGTCTATTATGCTTTGAACAGGTATAACACAGAAAGTGGGAAAGCAAGTGCCTTTGTCCACACTGAAGTCTGCATTGTAGAATGATCCCTTAAAATGAGGAAGGAAGAGGTTCAGGCTCAATTAGGGCACATTTGAGAGGTTATTCTCAGTATAATGGTGTGGGTGTAAGTTCCCCTGCAAGAGCGTGCCGCCCTCTTATTGTTGCTAATCATTCTCGGCCCCTCTAGTCAACTTCCAGGTCTTCGCTCTAAAACCTGTCCAAGCTGAAAGACAATGAAAGGTCCCCGCAATTCAGACTATGGAAGTGTCTCCTAAAGCAGGTAAGACTGCCACTCTCCTGGCTTTCATAAGTCTGATCTTTGGATTTTCAACCTTATTTTAATAGTCTCTGCACTCTGCTACTCCATGCATTGGTTTGAGGGTGAAAGGGCGGAGGGGGCAGTACATTTAAAACGGACGTTGATGGGAGGAGCACCCCACACAGAGTAGAACCTCAATAGACTTTTATTAACTGGACACGAAAGGAAGTCTAAAAAAACAGAAAAGAGAAAATGCTAGACTAGGAAGTGGTTATAATTTTTTTTATTTTAATGGCGGAATATGCTCACTTTTAAATTTCTTTTGCACTAAGCACAATTTATGACCACTTTTTTTCTCTCCTTAACTAGAAGGGCCACATTATAGGTTAAGCAAACTAGAATAAAAAGAAGAAACAATCTTTTGACAAATTGGGATTGCTAAATTGCTGATAATAAAAATATTTAAATAGCAGCTCTTTCTATATACTATGGCCCCAAAATTCTATTTCTAAGAATCTTTCCTAAGGAAATAATTACAAATGTGCACTAAGCCTTATCTCTAAGTCTATAGCAACATTTCAACAAAAATTAAAGTAGGAGACTTCGCCCTGACTGATGTGTCTCAGTGGGTTGGGCATAGTCCTGCAAACCAAAGGGTCGCCAGTTCCATCCCTGATCAGGGCACATACCTAGATTGTGGGCCAGGTCCCCTGCTGATGGTGTGAGAGAGGCGACTGATCAATGTTTCTCTGTCATCAGCGTTTCTCTCCTTCTGTTTCTCCCTCCCTTCCCCTCTCTCTAAAAATAAATAGTCTTTTAAAAAAAAATAAATAAGTAAAGTGGAGTAAAATAAAATAGGGGACTTACTAGAAATAGCATAATATATGCATATATACAATGGAACAGAATGCAGTCATTAAAATGGTATCATAAAATAATTTGATTTAGTCTGTGCACACCTGTTTAGTTCTTCTGTGGACCGGATCCTGGCCAGGCACTGGTGTACAGTGGTACCTGCTTTTGCAAACGTCACATTCTAGCAGTAAGACAAAAATGAAAACAATTATTTATTTGTACTTGAGATAAGTCTGATCATATAATAACTGAAAAAAAAAGGTTAAAGGACTCTGTGCTCCTGATTTTGTTAAATTTATACATACATATGTATATACACATATATACACGTACATGTGTACATATGCTCACCGACACACAAATTATATGTGAGTATCTGTACGCTTTGTATCTGTTAGCTATTGCTGCATAGCAAATCACCCCAAAACAACCATGCATTTGTGCATCAACTGTAAGTTAGTGGATTGGCTGGAATAGCTCTGTTCCACTTATTTCTCATCCTCTTTACAACAGCGCGCTAGCTAGCCTGAGCCTGTTCTTCTTATGGTGGTGTCTGATGTGTAAGAGAGAACAGAAACAGAGGAAGTCTCTTTATGTTTAGGCTTAAGAACAAATATACAACGAAAAACATAGAAAAAGTGTAAGATGCCTGTTAAGTATCTGAATGGTAGTATTGTATATCATTTTAAATGTTTTCTGTTTATTTTTTAAACTTTAACAACAAAAATGTACTTTTTGTAATGAAATTACAACAAAAAATTATTTTTCATATTTCACCAAACTGAAAACTGAATTTTCATAGCTTTCTTATTCTTTATGTCCCTTTTTATAATTATTCATATAGCAAAGGAAAGCCAACTAGAATAAGAAGACTTAATATTTTATGATGCAATTGGTCATAATTACCTAATGTGTTCCCTAGCTTGGCTTTCAATATAACTCTGTATATTAGTAGAAAAAAAAAGCAGTCTTTATTCCTGAGTATCTCCTTTACTTTCACACCAAACATTTCACTTCTGGTCAGCAAATATGTGGATTTCCACAGCCCACCCCCCACCACGCTGAGACACCAGTTGAGTGTGTTACAATTTAACCTGTGCTGATACTGTTTACCTGGAGATGACATCAGATCCCACAGGATCGGACCTCAGTTCTGTAAGACTGCTCCCACCCCATTTCAGATGCCAATCACGTGTCCAGATTGTCACCTGTGAATCTGATAGATCAGCCACAAATCTGAGGGTTCCCATGCCCCCCTCCTCAGGTGTGTTTAATTTGCTAGAGCAGATCACAGAACTCAGGTCTGGGTGGCTGGAGCCAGGGAGAGGGGTCTTAAGCACAAGCGTTTCTGTCCCTGTGGAGTTGAGGTGCAACTCCCTCCTCTTTTAATTGGATGTATGCAAAAACTTGGAAGCTCCCCGAAGCCCCTACTTTTGGAATTTTTATGGAGGTTTCATCACGTAGGCATGACCAATTATTAATTTCATTTCCAACCCCTCTTTCCTTTCTAGAGAAGTGGGAGCAGAGCTGAAAAATCACAAGTTTCTAATTATGGCTAGAGCTTTCTGCTGACCAGCTTCCACACAGGAGCCCACCCAGAGCCGCCTCTTATTAGAAAAAAAGATGCTCCTAGTTCTCTTACCACTTGGGAATCCATAAGGGTTTTAGGAGCCCTGTGTCAGGAACTATGGGAAGAGACCAATATACACATATATCTTTTTCTTATCTTACACTCTGTACCACTGATAGTGATAGAGAATTACAAAGCTAATTATCATCCCTGTTTATTTACTTTCATCATTTAAGACGGACACACTCAAAGAATTCCAGTTGGTTCCCAAAGATAAAAATCTCCTTAAATTTACTTGCATTTGCACATGAACAACTCTACAACTCAGTGTTTTGATATAGAAGGAAACCAGATAACACCTGGGGATGTTGTTGCTTTTCAGAGGATGTGTGGTCCTTCATCTTTTGTCATCCCTCCTAGGGGAACGTAAAAGCAGTGCTTTGTGTTCCATCTCTCCTCCCCCTTCTCTTGTAAGTGGGTGTTTTCTTTTTTTTTCTTCTTGTCCTATTGACTGGTAAGGAAGCCTTTTTTTCCTTCATTTTTTTTTCTTTTTGGTACCATGATTAGATTAAGTGGTAGATGTTTCTAGTGAATCATTCCACCAATTAGGCTAAAATATTAAAAGACAAGTAACTTGAGAAGGAAACTTGCATTTCTATAGCACTTTGCAGCAGATGTATCCTATTTACTGCTTTATTTTATTGCTTAATGACTGGATCTGCAGTAATTGCACCATTTGACAGATATTTATTTGTAAAATGTGATTCATTCAGTCAGACACTTTTAGAATGATTTTCATGCCAAGTGTTAAAATGGTGTAGGCTTGAGTAGCTCTTTCAAAAGATGCAAACACGCATGTAAATTCCATGCATCAGGCACATCTACTTTCGGCTCTTTTTATTATAGAAATATTCCAGTTGACAAAGAGTGCTAGTGAATAGACGGCAGGGACTTCTGGACTTTAATCAACCGCAATCACTGGCAGAGTTCAGAATTAATTTCCTAACCATGAATCACCTGCAGACAATGAATCACGTTCTGGAGAACTTTGCCAAGTAAAACAAGCCATCATGCCCCGTACAACTTTTGAGGACAAGGCCATGGAAACTCATTTGACTAGCATAGTTGAAATAGTGAAAAGAAAAGAATGCTAGAGAAGAGTGGAACAAGCTATCAAACAGTGTCTGGTGACTTTCAGCTTTGCAGAGACAAGGGAATCGAGAGTTCAGCATGAAAACACTCTTCTTGAAATGGTCTACTCACTGGTTGGATTCTGTTCCTAAATTCTAGCTAATGAATATCAAGGTAAAGGATTCTTTGTTAGTATTTTCTGGCTACGGAAGTTCCTACACATTACAGCTCAGACACCAGGACATTTCCATCCATCCTCAAGCAAAGCATTAGCAACTTTTTCCATAGCTCATGATTCAGACACTGTCTATAAAAAGAGTGGGATGGGGAGATTTAAACAAATATGCAATATGCAGATAGCTCAGATGAAGAAACACTTTTGAATGAAAGAGTTGTCATATATGAATGCCTGAATTTAGTATTTTTCTCGTCCAGATAAACAACAAAGGAACCTATAACTTCTATTTGTTTCTGGACATTACAGAGAAGCTGAGATAAACTTTAGTTGCAAAACACACAACTAAATATTTAGCAATTTACATAATATCATCAAAATAAGAACTGATCACTTAAAAGGAAACATTTGTATTGTTAAATTTGAATGAAGTTAATTTCAAAATACACCAACAAGTAGCCAATATACAATAATAAAAAATAAAAGACTTGACCAACTCAAGATATTTAACATATACTGCTCCAAATCACACATGCTACTGCAAAGAAAATAAAAAATAAATTGGAAATTCTTATTTAGAAAGAATAATGAATAAATGAACTTGTGAACACATTATTAGACAAAAAAGAAAAACTCAACCAATAACTAGAAAATATCCACATAAACCAACTTGAATTTTTTATTGACTGATTGATCATTGAATGGGAAATAAATTTACCTTTATAGATTTATCCAATTTTGGCATGTGAAAAAATAAAGAAGCAAGATTCATGTCATATGGCACAGAATGAAATAATTTTCCAGACGGGCAATCAATATTTCATTTCAGACCATGAGAACAGGTAAATCGAGCTATAAAGTATCCATTGTCAGCCACTTTAGCCAGGTGAATGGAACACATTAACCATTATTATTATTGAGTGGAGCTAGCTGGAATTTTTGTCTTTGACTTGTATACCATTTTCTGTCCTTCACAGTCTGTTGTTTTCAGACCTAATTATTTCCCCATAGTTATTGATTGCCTTGGCACCTGGGCTTAGAATTCTCCTCCCTTCCACAGGTTTTTTTATTATTCTGAGTGCCTGGAAAGATGTGTGTTCAGCCCAAACAAACCCTTAACTCTCAGCTTGTTGGCCTCATCTCCAGCAACTTTTACTTCTCCCATGCAGTGTCTTGCGGGCCCCCACCAACAAGTTGCAAATCTGAGACCTAAATCTATCTGAAACTGCTCTAGCTCTTCAGTTGTAAATTCAGACTCTATGATTATTTGACCCAAAAGTCTTATTTTCTGACTGTTCCTTACTTATCACCAGTATTTTAGTCTTTAGTCTCATTGTTCAGCCACTTAAATACGGTGTTTTGCTGTGTAGGATGCATACCCGTGTTTTTATGTGCATTATACACAGATTAATATACCTATTATTATATCCATGGTATGTAATCATTATACCCATGTATAATGCACAACCTTATTTTTCCCTGAAAAATATTGGCAAAAATGTGTGCATTATTCACAGCAAATATGGGTAGTACTGAAACCTCGATTTGTACCTTAGACTGTCTTAGACATGACGTCCCAGAGCAAACCGGGAAGTCAATGAGGCCTGCTCTCACAGAGACTGCATGCAAAACCCTGCTTCATTCTCTTCATCAACTTTTCCATTCTTCTTTCCTACGCAGCTTAAGCCTCATGGTCTATTATTTCAATTCCTGTTTTTAAAATCCTAACTTCTTTGCTCATTATTCTCCCGTCTTCCACTGGCAGATGCCCATGCCTGGATGACTCCAGCCACCTCCCTTCTCAGCGTTTTCACCTCAGCGGCTGAACATCTTCCGGAGAAAATCACATAACCGGGCCAATAAATGCCATAATAAATTCATGGTATCCACAAGAGCCATGGGGCCTCACCACATCCCCGAAATCCTTTCTTTTATGTTTTCCTAGTTATTTTTCTAGATCCTTTGGTACTTATTTCAAACAGACAACTAAGCTTAATAATGTTGGCATCCAAAACAAGCAGTTCCAAATGGACCCACAAATCAACTCTATAATTCATGCTGTTATAACAGATGATGGTGATTAGTATCACTGCACAACATCTGGAAGCATCCTTCTTTAAGGGCTCAGAGACTGCAGCAAATAGAAAAGCTTCTCGGCCTTGGTGAAGTAACTGATTTGCTAGGCCTTGGATTAAATGTTTTGTTGGGTCTGACTTTAAAATTCAGCTTATATTCGTCAAGAATAGTTAAAGCAGAAAGCTTTCAAGTGTTGCACAGAGAGAAACGAAAAACATATATAACTTCTCTGGGCTGCCTGATCAGCCACTGGACCACAAATTGACTAAAGTACACCAAAATTTAGTGGGGCCTTGGAAAGTTATTTCACATCTTTGTGCCTTGGTGTTCTATGAAATACACATAAGTAGAGCCAACTTAATAGGGTTGTTGTGAAGATTGAATGGGTTTTATGTGTTTTGAACATTACCTGGCACTGTAAAAATGTTAACGATTGTTGCTAATCCCATTTCCATTCATAATTCTGGCTCTTCTCTCTCCTTCCTGCCATAGCAAATTTCTTGACAATACCATTTGTTTGTAACTTCCATTTCCTCATCTCTCTGCCAGCTCTTCACACCACCACTCTCCCCTTAATCTGTTCTCACCGATGAGATTCTTGCCACTGAACACCCTAGACTTTTCTCCTGGTTCTTGTTTCGTTGAACTATTGTCATCACTTGACACTCGTGACCACTCTTTTCTTCCTGAAATACTCTGTCCCAAGATTGTATGAAGAGACATATCCTTTAATTTCTTCCTATATTTTAGGACACAATTTCTCACCCCCTTTTTCAGGATTCCTTTTTTCAGGATTCTTGTCTGCCTACTTTTTCAATATTGGAGTTCTGTAAGGTCCTATCATAGGTCTTTCTCTCCTCACTCTACATATATGTGTCGGCCCGGTGTATCTAATGTCCTCCCATAGACTTGCCATCTCCACTTTTTAGGGTGGAGTCTAAGCTACTATCAAAGAAGGAATGACCTGAAGATTGAGGTTTGCCTCTTTCTCACCAAAACGTCAAGTGCACGTGGTCCAGCACGCAGCAGCTTTGCTCCACGCAGTCACTCAAAGACCCAGCTACTGTCCCCTGGCTGCTCTGCTTTCCTGCACCATCTGCATCATCACTCTCTGGGACTGCGGCTGGGTTCCTGCTAAGTTCAGGGTCCTAAGGGAGGGAAAAAGAAATGAGGAAGTTCAGAGGTAAGGACTGCTCTTTAAATAAATGGCATGGGAGTTGCATACATCACATCCATTAACATTCCTCTGGTGAGAATGTGGTCAAGTGACCACATGGCTTCACAGTGAGTGCCGGGAAGTGAGGACTTTGTTGGACATTGTCAGAGAGAAGGGGAAGATGGATTTTATGGATAACTAGGAGTCCCCACCACATCATCTATAAGCCAATAACTAGAAATTCTGTAGCTGAAGTCAAAATCCCTTTCCTTAGCTTCAGATTTGAACAGGTAACTGCTTACTGAACAGTTCCACTCCAATCTCTCACTTACACCTTAAATTTAGTGTGTCCCAAGTAGAATTTAGAATCTCCTATATTCCATAATTCCCATACTTTATTCCACAAGGAACAACTTTTCATTCCTTGTTTTCCATCATAACCGTAGAAATACCATGTATCTTCCCAAAACAGATTAACTGTGCATCATCTTTCACTCTTCTGCCTCCATCCCTCTTGACCTCCCCTCCATATCAAATCTGTCACAACAGCCTATTGTTGTTCTATTCCAAATATCTCTCAAATCTTCAGGTTGCTGCCATTTTACTACTGTGATTATGTCTTCAGTGAAGAATTCTTACATTCTCCAAAGTGAAGTTCAAGAGATCTTTCTAAAATACAAATCCAATATTACCACATATGTAACTTTTTAATGGCTTCCTGTTACCCTTAGAATAAAGCCCAAATTCTTAACATGGCGTGGAAGTCTCACACCCTCTGATTTCTATTTAATATTTCTACTCTTCATCTTGGAATTTTGACTCAAGATACATCATTCCTTCTGGTTCCTTGCATGTACCATCTCTTCTTTGTCTTGAAACCTTAGCGAACGACATTCCATTTGTCTAGAACTCTCTTCCTTAGCCGTTGACCCTTGTGCTTCACTAGTTCCTAATCATCCCTCAGACAGCAGCCTAGTTATCATGTCTTCCAGGCAGTCACGGGACCCTCACTGGCAGATGGGATTAGGTACATTTTTCTACTTGCCCCTTTAGCATCTGATACTTACCCTCTATTATGCTCATAAAACATGGTTATGCTTTTTTCAATCTAATTTCTCATTAGAATGTAAATGTAAACTCCAATGACCAAGACTATCCTGTTCACTGATGTACCTAAAGAACTTGGATAGAGTTTAGAACATAGTAGATGCTCAGCAAATGTTCATTTAATATTTAGAATAGTATTGAATAGTATATGAATAGTTTGAAGTAAAAATAAAAGTACCACACAGGCATTTCATGGTAATTAAAAGTTGTTGACAAAATCATAATTAAGATGAGCAGATTAATATCAGTTATTAGAACACATTTTTATTTAGAAATGTAACCCAATACCATTTTGAGAGTAATGAGCTAAAACGAGTGAGGGCAGCACAGACATGGAAACGTGAGAGTCTGCCTGCCTTAGATCTCCCTCCCTTGCCTGAGTCTTCTTGTACAGTCCACTTTTATAGAGCTCTTGCCTTAGCCCCTCAGTCTGGTTCCTTGAGGCTCACTAGGCAAGGGCATTGAGAAGGTGTGCACAGAGACATTAACTCATCATCTGGTCTGACTCTTCCATTTGAGTCAAAACTTCCTCTTGTCTTACGAAACAGTGCTCAGCCATGGTGGGAATCCATTGTGAAGTGTGTCACCCGTGATTGCTGACAATAAAATACCAAAGATTATTAGTGATTGTCTTTCAAAACTGAAACAGATTCAATGCCATCTTTATTGTAACATCATCCTTGCCATTTTTCATTCTGATATTTTCTTAAATGGGAAAGAAATGATGCAATCTTTACCAGACCTGACCATGAGAGTCAGATAATGCATGCGATCGGTTACCAAGTTATCTGCTTTTAAAAATGAAAGTGTATTTTTTTCTTTTATATCAGCACATCATTACAAGGAAAATATGGAATCGTCGTTTATGAGTTAAACAAGAACAAGCTAAATTTAACACTGCCACCCTAGATGAGGGCAAAGGGGAGAACTGCAGCCTAAGGAAAAGTCTCAGGACTGAGCAAGGCAGGGTGGCATTGCTAGAAAAGGATAGAGTTCTCCTGAAAGCCTGTGGGTCCCCAGGAGCTGCACTGAACTCCTCCAGGGACGGAGAAACAGCAATTCCACCCATGGTTCCAACAAACATAAATCAGGTAAGTGTCTGTTACCTACAAGAAGAAATATGGATGCTGTCTTCGTGGGGCTAACTGAGTATAGTCACGGGTATTTTGCAAGAGCATTTCGGGGCTTGACTGCCCACACAGCAGTAACATACTGGTGTTTTTAAATTTTATTGCTAGAACTAATCACATCATTATATTTTGAACCCAACATTTAGTCCTTCATTCAACTGCTGTGGGGTCACAGCATCCAGCTTTCCATTTCAGGCCTCCAGGCTTAAATTCATTTAGAGGACTATTTATGTCCAAAGAGAGAAAATCACTTTGCAAAGTCGATTTGCATGGAGTAAGACACTAGGCTGCAAAAAGCAAATATCTCGTGGGGGGCGGGGTATAGGGGAAGGTCCATCAAGGAACCATAGATCCACCAAGGTCCATAAAGGACACATGGACAAAGCCAAAGGGGGTAGGTTCAATGGGGGAAGGCACCTATGGGTATGACAGGCGGTCATGGTCAAGTGAAAATGGAGACAACTATACTTGTACAACAATAATAAAAAAAAAGAATGTTAAAAATAAAACACTTCCAACTGAAAAAAAGAAGGCAACTATCTCAAGGTCCCCCTGGCAACACAACATAGAGAAGGAGAAGAAAAGAGACAGCCCCCTGCTACTTCTATCAGTGCCCGATCTTCCCAGGCCTCCCCGTGGGTTTGCACTTGGAGACATCTGGAACGCGATGGAGGAAAGCTGGTTATGCTCTCGGATGTAAAGGTCTGTGGAATGATGACTCCTTTAGAGAATTCTCATAGTTTTGTATGCTTTACATTAACACAGTCAGGTCCTGCAGACCAAACGTGGGCATGTACTCTTTCTTAATTGCATAATCCTTCTCTTTGATTCATTTGCTGTTTGTTATTGATCTTGTTTGTTTTTGCTCATTTCCAAAGTCAATACTTTAAAAAAAATATGTTGACGAGTTATATGCACTGGAAGAAAACTTTCAGAGGACATTGTGTAATGTCTGACAGAGCCATGAGTCTCACTGTTTCTAAAAATTTAAACATTCTCAGACTTGCTCTGGATGAAGAATCTCTAGTCCCCGCAGACATCGATCAGCTGTCTTTCATCTTCCTCCACCTCTTGCTCAAATTATGTGTGAAACTATAGCACTGCAGGACTGGCTGCTCCCCAGTGAATCCTAAGCTGTCCTAAAGATCATTTTCTACCACCCTGAAGGTTTAACTACAACTCCATTTAATTGGCACTGGTGGGCAATTCATCGGGGGGCGTCGCAGTGTGACTGCTCAGGAAATGTCTGCCTGCCGTAGCGCTGGCAAGCGTATTCCCCTAAAATCTCACAAGATCACTTGTCGAAACGTTTTGTGCTGCAATGTTGATGATGTGCCCAGTTCAATCAATCAATCAGCAAACATTTATGTTAAATGCCTGTTCTATCACTACTGCTAGCATGAAATTTCCCCTCTGCTGGCCAAAATGCTCATGGGAATTGTGTTCAGGCAAAGGTCAGGGTGATCTTTGTCTGACTCTGGGGGACAAATGCTATTGTTTCTAGCCCTTCCCAAATGGAAAAAAACAACTTAATCCACCAACAAATAGTTATTTGAACACCTACTGTGTCCACGTTTTAAGCAGGTTCATATTTCTTTTAGTCCGGTGAAACCTTCAAACCAGGGTCTCCCCCTCCTCTCCTTCCTACCTTCTTTTTATAACAGCTTATTATACGAGCAACTAACACTTATGTAAAATTGTGTCATTAACAAAGTATTTTTATTCTTCATCTTACCTACAATACTGAAATGGGACTTTTTCCTCTTTTACAGCTGAAGAACCAGGATATTTGGATCTGTCTAAAGTCACAGCCAATAGAGAGCAGGGTGAGCACTCAAGTCCTCTAACTCCAAAGTGACTTCCCCTGGAACCCCCAGCTCTTTCTGCTACACATAAGGCAGTGTAATAAGTGCTTGAGTTGGGGACTAGGAGTGATAATCAAATAAATAAGTGAGTTTTCATCCTAAGAAATTAAATATCAGAAGTAACCCAATGATGTTGTCTCACCCCCCAAAAAAAAAAGAAAAAGAAAAAACTAAGAGCCTGCTGCATTTTAGAACCTCTCCCTTGTATCCAGAGATGACCCAAATCTTTGGAGGCTCCCACAGTTGCTTGGCCTCACACAAACCTTGCTTGTATGACTCTGACTTGGGACTGATTCAAACTACATTTCTCAGAACATACTTCTCAACAGCTGCTTATCCAGCTGTGTCTAAATGCAGTATTCACTTCTTCATCCCCCTCCCCCCTCACCAGCTCTGTAGTTCCCCTCGATGTGGATACGTCAAAGACATTTTTTTTCCTCAATGTTTGACTTGTCCAAAGGCAGACCAGAATTATAGTAAACAAAGCATGGAACTCTCAAGTCAGAGTACCTTGATTTTAGTCCTGACTTCTTTATTTACTAGGTACCTGATCTCAAGAAAAGTACTTAACCTCTCTGTGCTTCACTTTCTCTACCCATAAAATGGCAATAATAACAGTATCTGCATCATGGTACAGGTGGAAGGGTTCAAAGAGTTAATATAAACAAAACCCTGGGAAAGTGTCTGACACATATGAAATGCTACAGTTCTGAGCAGTTACTGTTTATCATTACCTAAACCACTTAACACGTTAACCACTTTTCCTTCTTTAAAACTGATCTTCAATTGTTCTCTGTGGCATCATATTCTCGTATTAGTCCAACCTCTCCTATAATTTTTCTCACTTTCTGTTGCAGACTCTTTCTTTTCTTAACAGATATATGTTTAATTTCTTCAATGTTCACTAACAAGGTTCATTTCTTTATCAGTGTTTTATTCCTCAGCAATTTTGTCAAAAATCATACATTAGAATACCAAGTTCACTCAAATACATATTTTCGTGACAGACTCTTCCCCTAAATTCTTGATTGGCATGTTCACCATCCTTCTCGATATCTCCACATGTATACCTTGCGCACAAGTTAAACTTAATCCTTCTCCCCAAACTGGTTGCCTTCTGGTATTCCTCTCTTAATAAATATAACCACACCCAACTGTACTAAAGTCAAAAGGACTAGAAGTTTGTTGGACAACAGCATAATTTTCAGGACGACACTCAAATGAACTGTCCAGATGCTTTTTTCCTCCTTACAACAGATTCTATAACACTGAAAGACTAGGCATTTCAATCCATCTCTCTGCTTCAGACTGCTGAGACTGCGGTTCTGGGGTCCCGTCCACCCGGGGCAGTATTGCATGACCTGGGACAACTTCATTCCTTGGCTGCATCTTATTTTTGCCCAGATGTATAGCCAGCCTTTGAATTATTTTTCTCCTTAAAAGGAACTAGTTTATATTATAATGACTAAACTTAGACCTTACTGATATTCCCAAAACCACAGTAAGGAAACATGCTGGGAACTGCATGTTTTTACCTTCAGAATAGTTAGAACTATTTCAAACTTCAGCATTTTGATGACCTCATAGATGAATATTAATGCAGTTAGTTTTACTGGAGAGGAAGGAGGAGGAGAAAAAGGAGAACGAGAAGAACTAGAACAAGAAGAAGAAACAATTACAGGCCTTTTCTATTCTGCCACCCCATCCCAGGAAGCACTTAATAATTAAATAAAGAATCATTCTGTGTCCTTTATGTTCAAATGTCAGAGACACAATTTGACACAAAAACAAAATATGATGATTCTGCTTGAAAATTTTTTTTCTATTTTTTGTTATAGAATCTGTTGTAAGGAGGAAAAAAGCATCTGGACAGTTCATTTGAGTGGCCACAAGAGAGCAGTAAGAAATTAAAGCTTAGGAAGATGACTCCTAGTCATACTTTATGTATGTGTCTTTTGCTATTAAATGTAATTGAAAGACAGACCTATTTGTTCTTAAGCTTAGAAATATACTTTATAGAATTTCTTAATTTTTACAGTCCTTGAGGAAGGACAATATAGATAGCATTAGTAAATTAACTGAAAAGGACCTTGATTTGGGGGCTTTTATGAGCCAAGTTCACATGTGAAAATAGAAAATAATTACCCTGTGCCAAGGGACATCTTGAATAGTCACCCAGCCCATCCCTTCCAATTACTCGAGTCAGACAGAACGGCATGTGACCCATTAACAAAGCCCCTAGAAGAAGTTCTTGACATCCTGTTCTAGAACATTGCCAACATTTTTAAATGTTAACTGTTAGGAAATATATTTTAGGGTACCCTGGATCTTTTTCTAAGACCCACTCTTAGTTTTTTCTGTGTCCCTGCCTTTTCTTCCGATACAAACGTTGTCATTTTTAACTTGGAATTTTGGATGACGTAAATTTTAGAAATGAATTTAAAAATTATGAATTTGCAAAATGACCAGCAATAGCCCAATATCCAAGATGCTATTAGGAATCAGTCTCAAAAAAAGATTAATGACCAGTGGAAAAATAGACAAAGTACATGAACAGACAACTCACAAAAGTAGAATCTCACATAGTCAGTGAATGCATGAAAAAAAAGATGTTTATGCCTAACAATAAACAAATGTTACTAGATAAGCACAGATCAAAAAAAATTATAATGCCCAGTGTTAACAAGAGGGAAAAGCTACTCACAAAAGCTACGGCATGTGCTGGAAAAAGTTTCAAGGTGCAGTTTGGAAATATATATTAAAAACTTTTTTTTATCCTCACCTGGGGACATTTTTTCATTGCTTTTAGACAGAGAGGAGGGGAGAGAGAGAGGCATTGATTGGTTGCCTCCCACATGCACCTGGTCCAGGGATCATTCATGCCTGGACCTAGACCAGGGATCAATGATCAAACCCCAACCTAGGTATGTGCCCTGACTGGGAATAGAACCCGCAACCTTTTGGTTATGAAAGGAAGCTCCAACCAACTAAGCCACACTGTCCAGGGCATAAAATACTTTTAAAATGTGAATTTCCATTGTCCTAGAAATTATAATGTTAGGAATTAACCTTATGGGAACAATCAGACAAATACAACTATAGGTTTGAATAATAAAAAGGATTGGAAAAAATAAAACCTTAAATTGCCTCAAAAGAAAAATGGATTAAATAAATTAGAGCATAGTCATGCAAATGACCTACTATGCAAATCATTAAAAATACTACAAATGTATGTTTATTGGCATTGAAAGTTCATGGTATCTCATGGTAATATTGAAAACATCATAGTATAAATAACTTAGAAAGAAATTTTTAATGACTACATAGAAAAATATCTGAAGGATATTCACCAAATAATAATTATTTCTTGGTAATGGACTTATAATTTGTTTCTTTTTTAGAACTTTCAGTAAAGTCTATATTTATATTTGTTTGTTTTTAATCATTATAAAATCAGTAAAAACACAAAAAGTTATATCTGTAACATAAAAAATCCCTAGGAAACATTAAAAGTTGATTTGCTGACAACATAGCTTAATAAAATATGATCTATCATTATCTACATTTTCTTAATAATATGAAAGAAAAATACATAACAGCAAGCTACCAGGGTATATGCAGGTTCTGTTCATATGCTGCTAATAAGTAGATGAAAACTTTTAAAAAATATCCAAGTAGTTGATTTACTTCATAAAGTCTTATGTTTTAGGAGGAAAAAAAATCCCTCTTCAATTCTTTTACTCATGGGCAAGCCAGTGACCTGTCATTCAACCTATTTCATCTTGGCTAGATGTTCTAAGACATCAAAATCTTATTGACCTTCGGGCACATATTTAACCTATAATTAATATAATAAAATAGCTTTAAAAAAGGTTTTTATTGAATGTGCTTCCGTGAAGCTGAAGATCTCCTATGTAATAATAGCTTTCCAATTACTGCAGATTTGGAAAGGAATGCTGTTTTCTACTATAAGCTACTAGCAGTTTCTTATCCTTTACCCTATGCATATGATCCTCTTGACTTGTAAAATTATCAATGGAATGTCTCCTATGAACCTAGTACTTGGTTTGACCTCAAACCGAACTGTGAGATAAATATTATATCCAATTTAAGATGCTCAGAGAGGCTCAGTGAGGTGCCAGTGAATGGACCAGTGAAACTAGGGGCGACCCCTGAATGCTAGAGGCCCCCCGACCTTGCATCTTTTTTTTACATTTTTTTTTACATGGAAGAGTTTCTTCTTCCCAGTTGCTCACTTTTTTTCTCTATAGAATTTCCTCAGCCATTTGAGGTCTATTTTTCTCCTACCACTGACCCTTTCCAGATGAAAAAAAGGTTTATGAGATGCCTTTGAAAAGCAAATGCTAATGTTTTGTAATTTCCCCCCTGCCCACCATCCCTGTGGGAACCGAGAACTGAGCTGTGGTAGTGGGCTCAAGGCAGAGCAGGCTGGTGGGCCAGTTCAGAGGCCCCTCCCCAGCTCACCAGGATGGCCCGAATCGCCCTAAGGTAATTGCCCACTTGTACATTATGGTCCCTCGTTTGTGAAACCTGAACAGGTGTCATCAACACCCTGGATGGTTGGTTAGCACTCCACCTAAAAAAATGAAAAATTATATCATGGAGATGTGAAAGCAGAAAAGGAAGTGAGTGCTTCTGTTTTAGCCATCACATCTGAAAATAAGTCTTTAGCAGCCAAACAAACTGTGTTTGATAGAACTTTTAAATATCCTCCACTGTGGGGCTCATGGGATGGCTTAGCAGCAGGACACAGAATCCTTGGTTGTGCAATAGAGACAACGCTGACCTCAATGATGAGTAAGTGCAGCAGTGGCATCAATGATGAGAAACTGCAGTAGTCACATCCAGACTCTGGCTAACTGTGAAAAATTCACCATGTGCTGGCCTTCGCACTCTTCAGTAAAGAGGTTTCTTGAACTAAGGATCTCTTGACTTACTATGATCTTTCCCTATCTCCTTTCTTTCCTCTGCCCTGAACATCACACTCTTTCTACTCCCAGGCTTTTTGTTTGTGTATGCTCTCAAACAACATGGTAGAAATAAAAAAAATAATAAGTTTGAACTTTCAAAAAGGCCAAAGGGAACCAAACAGAGAAAAGCTATTCTCAAACTGCAAATGGGCAGGAAGGTGGTGATGATGGAGAAGAGGAGGGAGGGACTGTGGGTGGGGTGGGGGATTAAACACGCAGGGTGCTTCCTTCACCACCAGTTCACTGAGGCTTTGGGTGAGTCACCTAACCTTAATCCCATCTGAAAAAGGAGATGTGAGAACACTTCCTTAAAGAAATTCTATGTGATTAGATACAGTAAGATCTAAATCCCTTTGAAAGGTGTTCCTATAAATGATCTAAATATTGTTTTTATCTTTCAGCTTGCTTAGCCTTCACATTTCAGGAAACATGGAGATATATCTGGCTGACATTAAAACAAGGTGAGTGCTATTATGTTGAGAAACTTGGCTTTTTTTCTTAGAGCTAATTAGTTGCATGGAAAGTATGAGATTATTCTATTTAATTAAAATAAAATGTCAGATCCCAATTCCACTGACATTCACAAAGTGCCTAGCATGTGTTGGGTTCTCCCTCTAGGCACCTATGGAAACTAATGAACATAGGGTGATAGAAACTAAATGAATATGGGGCTCTAGCAAGAATTAAGGCAACTATAGAAAATAAAGGAATGAGCCCTTGCTGGTGTAGCTCAGTGGATTGACTGCAGGCCTGTGAACCAAAGGATTGCCAGTTCAATTCCCAGTCAGGGCACATGCTTGGGTTGTGGGCCAGGTCTCCAGCAGGGGGTACATGAGAGGCAACCACACATTGATGTTTCTCTCCCTCTCTTTCTCCTTCCCTTTCCCTCTCTCTAAAGATAAATAAAATCTTTAAAACCTTTTTTTTAAAGAAAGAAAATAAAGGAATGAAAATCAATGAGCTCAGAGTTAGTTGTTGTAGATTAAGACTCTGAAACCAGTCCTGAGCTTTTTCTGGCTGATAGGTTTACATAACCTCAATGATTTGGTCTTTAATCCATCCATCCAACAAAACATGAATTGATTGGCTATGCCCACTGAGAAGAAGAGAAAGGCCCCTTTCTCGGGAAGCACACATTCCCATGTAAGAAGACACAAATAAAGCCCTGGCTGGCGTAGCTCAGTGGATTGAGCGCGGGCTGTGAACCAAAGCATCGCAGGTTCAATTCCCAGTCAGGACACATGCCTGGGTTACCGGCCAGGTCCCCAGTGGGGACCACATGGGAGGCAACCACACATTGACGTTTCTCTCTCCGTCCTTCTCCCTCCCTTCCCCTCTCTAAAAATAAATAAATAAAATCGTTTAAAAAAAGAAGACACAAATAAGTAAAAAAATGAAGCAACTAGATAGTATTAGAGAATAGTAAGTGCTGTGAAGGAAATAAAGTAGCTGAAGGAGAACCCCTCAGGGGATCCCTTAGGTAAGGTGGCCCAAGAAAACTGATCTGGGTTGGTGACATGATGGGTCAGCTGAGACCCAAGGGGCGAATGAGAAGTCGGTAGTGTGATGAGGCAGGAACAGTCTTTCAAGAAGAGGGAACAACCAGTTCAAAGGCTTGAGACAGAGCCAAGAAGAAAGCCATTGCACATAGAAAAGAATCCGCAGGGAGGAGAGTGGTGGGGATTGAGGTCAGAGAAACGGGAGAGCCCAGATCTCGTCAGGTTTCTGCCATCACAGAGGGAGTCTGGATGTTGGTCAGGCTGCACTGAGAACTCACTGGAGAATTCGGGCAGGAGAGAAAAATGCTCTTATTTATATTCATTTTTGAAAGAAAATTCAGGCTACTCTGAGGAATGGCTTATAGGAGAGCAAGAATAAAAGGAAGGAGATGAGTTACAATGCTGTATAACTCAGCTTATAAACTTCTACAGGTTAATTTGAGAAACTTACATAAATTTATGTAAGAAGTTGTGGAAGTCAGATGAACAAAGATGGCGCCAGAGACCAGATGTATCATGTGACATTGAGCAGGACTGGACCTTTTCGTGGTACATGTACAAATAGTTGGCAGTGTTCCTGTGACAGATTATCATATTGTCTCACCAAGTGACAGTTAGAATTAATGCACAAAACAAATGAGCCATAGCTCTACACTAGAAAAATACATTCACTTTGAGTTCAATTCATCATGAGCCTCTTCTCCAACTTTAGAACACTGTACCAGAACTTGGAACGTGGCTTATACTTACTCTGGCGTCACTCCCCGCACTACAGTCCCTTGGATTCTCAATCTCCCCGACCATTGCAGGCAAAGAAGAGGAAGGTAGGGTCAGTAAATTGCTCATGTTAACATGGAAAATCAGAGGTAGAACTGCTAGCAGAACACAGGTACTATGCCTGGTACTATGACGTCAATAAGGCTGTAATCAGAACCACATTGCTTTGTAACAGGAAATCTGGGCTTCTAAGAACTGCAAAGTGGAGATTTACCAACTGAGCTAATCATGCAAAGAAAATGTCAAACTGCAATAACAGATTTTCATATTCCTGTCTGCCTAAAGAGCAGAGGTTGGGGCCCCTGCCCAGCATAGATCACAAAGCACACAATTATTCAGGCTCCACGTTTCAGTAAAAAGTTTTGCTTAAATGTGCCAGATATTGTTAAAAATACAAAGAACCCTGTTCATAAACACCACGCTTTCTACTGATCCAAGAGCACATGTTTATTTGTATGCTCAGTGGCCTGCATATTTTAAGAATCATGTAAATAATAAAGTCAAACTACTTTATTTGGTAAGAGTGAAACTGATGGCCTGATAATCAGACACATTTGTGGGTGGTTGTATCTCTGCATAGGTTGTTCATGAGAAATAGTGACTGTATACATGTGAGAGAATTTAGACAAACATACTGCAAAATTTACACCTTCCTTTGTGGGAAAGACAGAACTTTCTCTTCTTTGCTTCATGAACATAAGAAAACAGAAATTTAAAAAAAAAAAACTATAATGACCATTCATTAGCTATGTCTCCAAGTAAAAAGAAATACAACAGTTTAAGACCGATCAGACCTGGAATGGAAAATGTTTCTAACCATTAAATATAGAATTTTTGAATGATTTCTTAGGTGTTAACATAGGGGGAAAAACATAGGCAAGTCTACTTCTGAGACTGAGACTATTGTAGTTCCCATTTGAACCCTCACCAGAAAGAAAGGTAAAGTTGAAAAAGTCTTCAATCTTACTGAATAAAGTGCCCAATCATAACTAGTTTTCAGAATATGCAGATGTTTCCTTGAAATGCTGTAACACTTGTTTTACACCAATAAATGTCTCTTTTTCAAGCCAAATGTTCAACAGAATAACCCCTTTTTGTATGCCCTTGCTTTCCTGGCTATAGATATTTGCAACATCTGACCACCTCTCACTACAGATACCCAAGTCTAAGCCAAAGTTATCACCAATTGTCAACCAATTTTTTTAAAGTGCTAATAGAAATACCAACATGAATTGTGTCTATTTGTATATGTATTTTTATATAGTCTATTGTTACATATTTATTTTTCTCAGACCAAACCAGAGATAAGTTGAAATTAGCATATAAACTACTCAAAATCATTTTCTGATTTTTTTTTGGCAAAGCATGGTTGGTCCTTTTCTTATCTTTGCATCTATATCAGACTTCTCACTTTGGGGCCCAAGTGTAGACATCTCCAGTTTGATGACAGCACACCTTCCCTCAGAGCCTGCGTGAGACCTCCCCACCACTCACAAGGTCGCTGCCGCAGGGCTTGATGACAACTACTTGCTCTCCCTGACCTATGTACAAGTGGAAGTGACTTATTTCACATGGTAATAAATGTACAAAACAACTTTAGATCTCATTCACATCATACTTAATAAACTGCCAAAGAGAAAGCTGAGAGAATGTTCAGGACTGAAAAATGTGGAGGTCAGAGAACTTGGACATGCTAAAAACTTTTAAAAAACAGAAATAAATGTAGCTCATTTCCATAGTGCATATATTATCTAAATAAGCTAATCATGGATACAAAGTAAGACAATAACAAGATAGTCACAATGGAAATGCAAAGTGCTCAAACAAGTCTGGATCAAACCCACATGCCCCCAACTCAACATGTTTCTACTGACAAGTCACGTGGTACATTACATACATTACGGCTTTTGTCTGCACACTGCAACTTTCTGGGGAGTGGGGGGTAGTTACATTGTCTTCATTTAATTTCACAGGAGAGCTGAGTAATGGACGTCACAGACAAGAGGAGATGTCTGCCTTTGGTTTGAATGAACTGCACAGAGGGTCTTTTGGGGTATCAGAACTAATGACAAGAAAAAGTAGGAAGCAATAACTTTGATAGTTAAAAGGAAAATAAAATTGCAATTTCAGGTATGCATTTGAAGAGTTAGGATCTAATTATGGCTTATTTGCAATCTTATGTGTGAACATAGATCCAGGTTAAAACAAGGCTAATATTTGAGCATTAGTAATGTGAATTATGAAATCTGTCAAAATCTATTCAAAATATACTGTCTACAGGTGTATGGTTTTAAAAGGGACAAATATATACTCTGCCAGGAATAGAGACTGACTTATAAATTTGGAAATTTTTATTGAGTTATATAGTTAGCTCTTTCTTGAACGTTAAAGATAAGCAATGTTTTTTCCCCCCCAATGAACTACAAGTTCTACATCACCATCATTCAAGGAAAATATTTAGAATAAATAATCTTAAAATATTAATAAAAAGTTACTTTTAAGACTATATTATTTAATCTATGATGTTACTGAGTTATTTTTACAAAGCATTTAGATCATTATGAATTATTATTTTATTTGAGCTATTAGGGTAATTTAGATTCATCTAATACCTAAATCCACTGATAAATATATTTATAAGTATTATCTTTCCGTCAGTCCAGAGAACGGGAATAACAATTCCTGCCAGGAAAAGGGGGCTGGTGTAAAACCCATTTAAATAAATTGAAGATGTATGATTCAACTTTTATAATGATCAGTTGTCTCCTTTCCAAATAAGATCTTGAAGAGTAGCTTGTTTTACTTGAATGCTGGTCCCAAAACAGTTTTGATTATTTTCCATTTTTTCTATTACTAAATTCACACTTCTAACTTAGAGATTATGAAAAATAAGTAATTTGCTTCTACATCATTGTTCAATTTTAGAATGGTTATTGATCTACCTGGATAATGAGCTGTTTTGCATTATTGTCAAGCATCTCCAATGACCCTTGTCCTAAACCTATGTCAGGATAAAGAGCATTTGTGAAATAAATGGAAAAAGTAAGAAGCAATACCTTGTCTTATTTTTGTGCTTATTTTGTGAAAGGGAGACTCTCTGGCCTGAGATTCAAGGTTTGGATTTACTTTTAAAAATATAGAATCATATTATAAAGTAGTCTCTGCAAGCAGAATGGTGTTTCTTACCACTGAGTCATACTGCTTGCAAGAACTAGAAAGGATTCTTTATATTTGCTGTTTGTATTTTTTAAGTCTTCTAAATTTTCTTTTCCGAACCAATGGAAGCATACAAATGTTACATTGTAAGTACGCACAATGGTGTGAGCTAACCTGAAATAATATGACTGTTGTTGACTACGACTCTTTTTTAAAAACATTTTTCCCCCAGCAGCTGCTTCTAACTTCAGTTTTGAAACATTATTTCCATGCACATCCGTGAATTATTTAGAATTCTTTAGTTTGTAACTCTCCTCTGCTCCTGTTGGTTGCAACGTGGGTTTTGGTCCGGAGAAAGATAAAGCGTATACAAGACTGAATTCCACAGGAGTCCCACTTTTACTTTCCAGACTGATTTATGTGTTCGGTAGTTTGAATATAAACCCATGTAAAAAGAGAGCTTGGGTAGGTATACTATCTATAAACATAATGGAAAACAGTAAAGAATAGCCTTGCATTACAAAAATCATGTATAGAAACATAAAAGTCTCCAGTTTTTATCTAATTAAGTCATCAAGAATAATTCAGTTCCCTTAAAATTTTCCCCACCAATATTTTTCATGTTAAAGTTTTACTTTAGTATCTTTTTAAAAATATCAAAACACCTGGTTTAGAAAAGTGCTCTTTACTGATATAAGTAATAATCTCAATTTTTTTCCAGCAAAGAAAAGGCATCAAAACATCTCTTCCTATCCAAAGGAAAAATAAAAACTTAACTGTCAGACATTTCCAACAAAGATAATCAAGCAGAGTCTGTGTTGTAGACGAGCTAGTCCTTATGCGGGGGAAGGCAGCACCGTCTGGGTGGAGCGGCAGTAAGAGACGTGGAATGGAGTCTGTCTTTCCAACTCAAACCTACCTTTCACTGTTTTTTATTTTTGCCATTTCTCCTGTGCCCTCTTTTTTCTTACACTTTTCTTCCCCTAACCTTCTCCATGTCCCATTGAAGTTTTGGCCTCTTCACCCCTCAACTCAAATGGAGCATTTAGGACCAACCGGATTTTTCCATTTGTCTTGGATTTTCATCCAGAAGATTTGCGTCCTATAGACACAACACCATTTTTCAAAGTAAGATCTGGCCATGTTCAGCTGTGGGGTTCAATGACAATGTCACAAATTCCAGGTGCTGTGATAGAGTCTTAAAGTATCTAGTGCAAACACTAACAAGTAGAATTCTTTCTCCATCAACTTTCCTACATTAAAAGGATCAATTTTTAAAAAATAACTCAGGTTTATAGGAGAATCCTCAAACACAAAGGCATGCACAAATCCTGAGGGAAAAGCATCTCGGTTAAGACACATTTTTACAATTTGCTTGTATTTCAAACCTTTGATCATTTTACTATGTTTGAGGTATTAAAACTTTCTTTCCTGATGCTTCTTGCATTCTTCAATAAATGTTGTTTATAAAAACTGTAAACAAATCTGACTGAGTATGTAAAATTACCATCTAAGAATAGAGCTTAAAACAATCATTTTCAAAAGCATTTAAATACAACATAAGGTTGTAGAATTGCAGATTTCTAGTGGAAAACAGGTTTTAGAAATTTGTCCTGATAATCCAGCTATGAAAAATGCATTCTTGATACATTTTAATAACTGATTTCTCAATGACAGAAATTAATATGTAATATAAAATGTTTTAGGAACTATTAAAAATAAAATATGCAGATTTTATTTTAAAATTTCTATCAAATTTTAATTTGCATTAAACTTTTTAAATCAACAAATTTTGATGAATTTCATATGAAACTCTAGAGTTTTTATATAAATATGAATTCTGTAAAAGGAATCAGATTTCCAAAATGGTTTTTAAAATTGTTTTAGAAATGTTCTTAACATAAAAGTGCAGTGTTGTCAATAGTATTTAAAAATCAAACTGAAATTTGTTAAACTAAAAAAAGTGTTAGATATTTTAGTAAGTTATTATGTAAAATTATTTGTTAATATTTGTTAACAAAAATGTTTTGTTAACTCTTTCTATTACAAACTAAAATAATATAGTATTCTTAGGAAAATAATGTTGGCAGTTTCTGTCAGTAATGGAGACCGGTACGTACTCTCTCCTCGTTCCATTGTGCAGGAACAAACAGGAAGCCCAAGATGTATTTTTCTAAACCAGCTTTAAGTCTTCCTGAATAGCTGGAGCATGCTTTGCATGTACGGCTCTCAACTGTTTGTTTGTTTGTTTTTAAGACAGGATATACTAACAACTTCCTACAATTTTAACTCATCTGAAAAATATGCTTGTTTTAAAAGCCTTAATGACAAAAGATGAAACCAACAATCACTGACACCATTATAGCGGATTATTTAAAAGCTGCATATGGTTTTTTTCAAAGAAGTTTTGCTTTTTCCCCCAAATGTCTTTGCAAATGAGAGAAAACACATAATAAACAAAATGTATCTCCCAATAAAGATTGCATATTAAATAGAAAGTTAATTTAAGGTGAAATATCCTCTACCTCTTCTAAGTTATTTAGAAATACTTTCTAATGTCAAAGAATAGTTCATTTATTTATGTTTATATAATGTTTAAAAATGATAATGCACTATTTATTAGCCAAGAAATTATTTAAGTAAATTTATATGACTTGTGACTAACACGGTGTGCTTTTATTTTTAAAGGAAAAAATACAGTTATGTTCATTGTTGGGATGTATTTATAGAGCATTTTTATTGTTAGGTTATGATTTTAGAGCTTAAGGAACATTTGAGAACAATAATAAGCAGTGTGTAATGGTATTGTTAGTGAAGTCCTTTCTATTGAATTTTCAAGATGTTGTAAAATGAGATTATGTGAGTAGCACCTCTGGACACTTTTTCCCATCATTGTGTTGGTATCAATCGCTGACTTCCACCATTTCTCTGGGTATTAAATAGAAGTGCTGTTTCCCACTGCCTTGATTGGACAGTTTAGAATACATGACAGAACTGATAACCCTGCTGAGATTAAGCATTGTAACCTTATGAAACCTAAATGGACCCTTCACAACTCCAGAGAGTGTCTGGAAGACAGACCTGAGAAGGTATAAGTCTTACTTTCATCTCTTGTTTTCACAAAGCAGTTCTGTCCCTAAGCAAATCAGACTCAGAAAGACATGAAAACACTCAGTCTTCTTTAGCTTCAGCCACAGTCAGGCAGCCATTCCCCTGGCAGAGGCCACCTTTGCCAGAATGTGGACACTAATGCTTCTCGGCAGAGAGTAGGGCTCATGATCACTTTCTGGGCGCGGACATATTGCCAGCACACACCGGATCAGTTTGCAATTGGCAGGGCTCTGCGTGGCTGGAAATTGAACCATGTATGAAAAAGAGGTATCTATTCCTGGCTCTGCCCTTGGCGTCATCTATAACTATGGAAAAAGTCTTCTCACATTTGCTTCTCAGTTTCCCACAGACACAAAAAGAAAATGAAATTTAACACTCAATCGTTGACTCTCCTCTGTAAGAATCAGATATTAAAATGTTACCTAATCTGATATATTAAGGGTAGTATACCACCTGGTGAGGCCTGGCTGCAGAGACTGATAAATCTACAGTCAATCATGGGCATTTTAATAGATTTTTGCTCCACTTTCTCATCTTTAGTTTTCATGGTCAACCACCCATGACTAGAAGTACAGAAATTGCATGCTCCCTACTTTCCACTCCCTGGACTAATCGTGAGAAGGCTGCTCTCAATGTAACTCTGGTGGGTGCCTTGTCAGCAGAGACCTGCTGCCTATAATTGAATTAGCTTTTACATCTTTTCACCTTTCATTGACTGTCCTCACTTCTACTTATCTCTCTTTCAAATCCATCCAATCTGCCCAGTGTTCTCATTAACTTAAAAGCTTGGTTCCCACCCAACTTCTATGAATTGCCACATGGGATCTGGCATAGGAATTCTCTTTTCTTTCTTAAAATGTATACTGTTTTATGTTTCATTTTGATTGGGAGATATCAGCTGACCCACCAAAAAGACGATAAGGTGAGATTTGAGTAACTGGTGGCAATATCATTACCTATTTATTGTACAAGAGTTTTTAATTTTACCAGTTGATAGTGTCTTCATCCAAAGGAATTATTTTTGATGGTTATTTTTTTCTGGAAACGTATTTATGAGAAAAAATAAAGACTCAGGTACAGAAATTTTCTGGAAATAGATTTAGTTACTGTGAAGTTAAAATAGATAGTGATAGCTTTATATTACCCTGAGCCTGTCAAATGATATATGATGTGTTTCATTTCACTCTGGACCTCTTCTAAAAGGATGGGCCAACCATAAAGTATTCAGGTGAGTATGACAGAATGAGGAAAAGTCCTGAAAATCAAATTATGTTAGGAACCATTACAGTAATTATAGGTATTTTGTGTGGGGAAGAGAAGAGCTGGAAAGGATGCAACGCTGAGGCCTTCCATGGACAGTGATAAAGTAGAGCTGGACTTATTCAGCATGGTTCCCAAGGACCACATGTGTCAGGAAGAAAGCTACAGCTCAATGTACAGAATAATGCCGTACCCACTGCATCTATTAAAAATGAGAATGTTCTTCTTAATGAGAGTGTGTGGGAACGGCATCAGATGGTTGCAATGAGCAAAATCTCACTCTAGAATAATTTTTAAAAATATTACTGAACGGAAAGAAGAATAAGGAGACACTTCTAGAACTCAACTGCAGGCAGTGTGGTCAGGCTTCCTAGGAACCAAATAATGTCAGGCACCTCCTCTCCCTGCCTCTAAGGAACCACACAGTCTCTTTTCTATCTTTATCTCTTTAAATCTGCTACATTCTTCTCTCTGAAGAATGGGCTAACTCTTGGAGATTTCTGATTTCCGCACCTCCATAATTTCAATTTGCACGTGGCTTTGGTTTGCCGTAGCAGCAACTCTAGTACTATCTTCATGTCCCCTTTGCATTTCATGCCCCATAGGCCTCTCTGCCATTTCTGAGTCCTGTAGTTCACCTGCTTCCAGCAGGATTTTGTTGGTTCTTCTTGAGTCCAGTTTCCCACCTGACCCCATGTTTTGTACTAAGTGGGTAGGTTCTACTAATTACCAGTGTAGTCAAGACCCTTAGTCAAGTGCAGAAACAGGGAGAATATTCTTTTAGAAGGGAGTACAGGGGAGATAAATACTAGTATCTCAAAAACAGGATAGTGAGTTTTCTCTCGTCAGAAGTGGAGTAAATACTAAAAAATCACCTCCAGCACTTTTTCAGGAATATATACATTGGGAAGATTACCTATAAAATCCTTCCAACTTTTAGATTTTGATCCTTTAAATTTCAACATAAGTAGCAGATTATAGAGGGACATTTTTGCAAGTTCTCAGCTCATACCAAGTAGGTTACTGACCTCACTCCCATTAATCTAGCCTCGTGTCTCCCATCTTAGTATACTCGCCCATCATTCAGCTGCTTAGTCATTCTTCACCTTACCCTTTCTTTCACTTCCCAAATACAACCAATCAACAGAACCTGGTGCTTCTATCTCCTAACTAGCCCTTTGTTCCATAGACTTCTTCGTTAGACTACTAATGCCAGCACAGTCCAAATTACCACTATTTCACATCTACGGTATTTCAAGTGTATCCTAAGTTGTCTTCCAACACCAGCCTAAGTTCATTTTCCACACTGCAGCTAGAGCAACTTTTCCAACAAATTGTGATCACCTTGACCCTGCTTAGAACAAGGTTTATTGGGCTCTAAGTTCAGGATCACATACCGTTTGAGAAGCTACACGGTCTGGGTCTCGTCAGTCTCTCCACCCTCATCATATACCACTTGGCCCTTTGTTCTTAGAGCCCCAGCCATACAGTCTACTCTCAAAAACAGAAATATGCTGAGTTTTCTATCCCATCAAGACCTTTTGAACTTGCTACTTTGTGTGCCGGGAACACTTTGTTCTACTACCCTCAGGCTAGGTAACTTCAATTCTACTTTCACATTTCAGGTGGGTCACCCCTGTTGAATGTTCGCTCCGATACCACATTGTTTTTCCATTTTGCAACATTCAACTTGATCAGATTCACTTGTTCCATGTCAGCCTTTCCCACCAAAGTATAATATCAATGAGAATACCTACTAATGCCTTCAAGACAAGGACAGCACTTAATATAAATTATAACTCAATACATATTGGTGGAGGAAATGACCTGATGGTAAGCCTAGACCTATTACTAGACATTCTGAAAATGCAAATTTCTAATAATGTTTTACATTTTCAGAAATGATGAAAACATCGCAGTTCTTAAAACCTATATAAACGTTATTAAAGAAAGGGAAACACTAAAGATTTATACAATTGGAACATATTTTTTTTAAACTTAAATTATCTCTTCACTGAAAAGAAAAGCAATAAGAATTTTATGTGGGTTGTGTTTGGTATAACTAAACATTATATAAAGACATCTCATACAAGCTGGAAAATGACATTTTAATTCTTCTAAGAAATTTATGTATTAAGTGTCTAATATATGGCACAAACTATTCTAGATATTTTAGATATAGGGTGAAAAAATAGAAAACAAAACTTGCCCTCATAAACTTTATATTCTGGTACCATATAACATGGTTAACCAAATAAACAAAAATAGGGAAAAAATGAAAACACTGAAGCGTTCATACATTCTTAGCCAAACTTAAATTTTTCTGAAGTTCACGTATACTTTAATAGTATTTTTTGTTTCTGTTATTAATCATCTAGGGACTTCCTGCATGTTGCATAGAGACACAAAGATAAGATTATGGGTGAATGCTGAAGCACAGGAAGATAAAACCTCTTTGTAGATTTGCCATTACAGAGATTTATGTCTACCTATTATTTGACTCTGAATACCTTAAACATCTCAAAGCAACAGAAAGACTAAGATTCTCATGTATCACACACTAAATAATTCAACCAAAGAAGCTGACAAGGAATAAGCAATTTGGTGACTGTGCCCCTCTTCATGTTTTCTAACAGCCGGCGATTAAATTAAGGACACTGACAAGGCTGGGTAGTGGAGAGATCACAGAGAGATCAAGGTGCCTAACACTCCCTAGAACAGATTGGTCATGGGAGTACATGAGAACCTAGATGCCAAGAGCTGAAAAGGAACCATGGAAAACGGGGTGATATGATATCCCTTTTAATCCCTTTTGTTTTAAGTCCAAGGGATTCTATGTTGGTGCAAGGCGAACAATAGACTTTGTGAGAACAAAGTTCACGGCACAATAGGTGCTCCAAAATGGATGTCAATGCAAGAGGAAATTGGGCCATTTAGAAAATAGAATGTTGCCTTTTGTCTTAAAATTCCAGCCAAATTTAACTCAGAGAAGATAATTTGGAAACTAAAAAAGAGTGCTCAGCTTCTCTTGTTGGTACAATCAAAACCCAAAATATGTCTAACAAAGGCCATTAATGCAATATCTGATAGCACTAAGTTGTCAATCACTCATTCATTCATTCATTTGACAAATATGCCTTGGATGTCCACTGTATATTAGGCACAGTTTTAGGCACTGAGGATAAACAATGGAATAAAAACAAACCCTGACCTTACATAGAATACAATCTAGTGTGAAAGATAAACATACTCATAGAGCAGGTAAATGCATGTGTAATACAATGTCAGATTCCCAGTGCTATGAAAGAAAACACAACAGTGTAAGGAAGTAGAGACAATGCTAGGAGGTGGTATTTAGGATGATGTGGCTTCTCTGTTCAGGTGACATTTATGTTAGAAAGGAGTGAGCCAGGAGAAGCATTTTCAGAGAGGAGTAAGGAGGGGCAGCTGAGGTTCAGAGCACTACAGACCATGATAAGATATTGTATTTGGCTAAGACAAGAAGAATAGGAGGTGGTAGAAAGTCATCAAAATCTGTAGAGACAGAATGAAAGGAGAAGACCAGTTCAAGTTGCTGACAAATTTCAGGGCTGGTACTTGAAAGACAGAATTATGGTGCTTGAAAGAAGCTTTTCAAGTAGATAAGGTGGGTCCGAATATGGTTGATATAGATGAAGTAGAGGTGTTTGTTTTTTCTTTGTCCCTTTCATGGTGGTAGCAGAGGTAAATTCTGAGACAATGCCAAATATCTGTCAGAACATATATCTGCCCTATAGAGTATTTTCATACAATTGAATTCCATGATTTAAAAAAAGTTTTTTTGTCAATCATCCCCAGCTTGAAGCTTGATACTGTAACTCGAGTAGCTGTTCTATAGCTATCTTTGGACAACTTTGTCAACTGCGCTTTAGTTTACGAAACTTATTTTTAAATCCCATTTTTGACCATTCTAAAGATTATATGCTCCAAAATATTCTTTTAAAATTTAGGTGTTATGTGCTTACAGATTTTTCCATAATAGATCACTTTAATGATTAAATTTTACCCTTTTGGTAAAAAACAGATCAATACATTCCGAGGCATTAGAGAGGAGCTGGTTGCAGAGGGGCATGAGGGAGTTTGGAGGAAATGTTCTACGTCTTGATTATGGTGGTGATTGTGCACTGGTCAAATTTGGGATGCATTTTACTGAATGTAAATTATCCTTCTAAAAACGTGACTTCAAAGACTATAAAAAAGAAAGGGCAAGAAAGAGATGATGATGAATATCTATCTATCTATCTATCTATCTATCTATCTATCTATCTATCTAATTTCTATCTATCTATCCAGGTTCAAAAATAGAATTTTGGTGTAGATCACTGCCAACTAATTGGCAATGACAACCCTATCAAGGATGATAAGGGGATTACCAATGATCCCTCACTGGTAGTAGTGGCACAGTTATTAAAATATTTACTGGCAGTGTATTTGGATAGGATGTTGTAATAGACAGCCTGTAAGATGGTCTCCAATGATCAATGTCTCATGACATTCATGCCCTTGTGTAGTTTCCCTTCACACTGAATCAGGGTCATCCACGTATCTAACAGATACTGCTGAAGTGATGGTGTGTGACTTCTGTGGCTAGGTTAGTAGTGCACTGAAACTTTTGCCTTCATATCCCACATTACTTTCTGGGGGAAGCCAGCTGCCAAGTCATGAGGGCTCTCAAACAGCTTTTTACAGAGAGCATGCAGCCTCACCCCAGCAGCTAGCAATAATTTGCCAGCCCTGCACAAGCAAATATTGCAGCTCCAGTCAAACCTTTATATAAGTGTACACCTGGCTGACATGTGACTGAACCTCATGACAAACCAGAACTAGAGACCACCCAGGCAAACCATTCCCAAATTCCCAAAGAAATTATGATAGTCAATATATGTTTATAGCTGTTTTATGCCACTAAATATAGGGAGTAATTTGTTATGCAGTAATACTATGTTGGTCAAAAAGTTTGTTTAGTTTTTTTTTCCATATGATGGCTCTAGTAGTGCTTAGTTGTCCTTAACTTCATTCAAAACAATTTTGTTAGATTGTATTGTGGTATTGTGACAACTGTCATATCAGTGTGCGTTAGAAAGACTTATCAAAATCAGTGAATTTTTGTGTAGCCACTTTAATATTGAAGGTGAAAGAAAAAATGCAACATTTTTAGCATATTAAGCTGTATTATTTCAAGAAAGATAAAAATACAACTTAAATGCAAAAAAAAAAGATTTGTGCCATGGGTGGAGAAGGTGCTATAACTGATCAAATGTGTCAAAAGTGGTTTGCAAAGTTTCTTGATACTATTGATGTTGTGGCCACATAATTCTTTGCTGTGAGGCTGTCTTATGATTGGAAGATATTTAGCAGCACCCCTGGCCTCTACCCATTAGAATCCAATAGCAGGAGATAGGTGGCATACTCAAAATGTCCAAATCAATAAAGCTATTGGTAAAAATGAAAAGTGTGTCTTTTATTTTACAGAAAAAACACAACAGGCTTTTTGGCCAACCCAATAGATAACTAATACAGATACTGATGGAAGAGGATATATTAAGAGGTGCAATATCAGATGTTTGAGAAGTACTAGGGAAATAGTAATTATGAGGACTATCAAATTTTATGGCTATTGATATGGTGAATAGATGCATTGAAGAGAGGAAATTCAAGGCTTGCCAGGATTACTTACCACTTAAAGACTATGTGTGAAAATCATTGGTTTTCCTTGGCAACATATAAAGAGATTGTCAGCTCCTGTAGTCAGAAGGCAGAAAAGTGAGAATCAGTTCTAGGGCTTAATTATAAGAGTAACAAAGCTCCAAAAGAGATTATTTTTCAAACATGGCAGGTCTGCAATGCCAAGGTCAAGACCCTTGGTGAGAAGCCATGGGACGTTAAGACTTGGAATGGGGATATCAAGGCTGATGCATTGAAACATCTTGAATCTACGCATTCACTTCCCCATCCGAAGCTAACACTTTTCTTTTATCCTTTATTTGAAAATGATGCAAAGATCTCTACCTTGTAGAAAAATCCCCATTCCTTCTCAGGATCTACCCCCTGTTATGTCTTCTAAGCCAACAACTGAAGTTGAGCCTAAATATAGCCCAGCCAGGAAGGGGCTGGGATATCTTAGGGGAGGAAAGAGTCTATATTTCAAAGGTA
Source organism: Trachops cirrhosus (assembly GCA_028533065.1). Taxonomy (NCBI): domain Eukaryota; kingdom Metazoa; phylum Chordata; class Mammalia; order Chiroptera; family Phyllostomidae; genus Trachops; species Trachops cirrhosus. The sequence continues at coordinate 164,036,353 of CM052539.1, read as the reverse complement.
TAGCCAGACCTAACCATGATGTACCCATAGGTCACAGGAAAGTAAATACAAGGCTAGATCTGGAGGATGATGGATGAAGGAGGGTAGAATATAAACTTGGATAAGGTAGAGTTTATTACTCTACTGTTACGCAGGATTTAACAACCTGGCAAATAACCTCAGAAGATGAAGCTAATATACTGCGAAGATGACTTTCGGAAGTTTGTTGATAGTGATGACCCATGCTAAGTGAGATGAGGTACATTTGCCAGGCTATTGTAGCAGACGAGACAGAAACAATAAAAAAGGCTGGGAGAAATGGGCATGCTACAATGCATACATCTCATATGGCTAGAAAGCCCACCATAGGGCTGTTCTGTGGGAAGGCCAGAGGACATTGTTTCCCATGATGATAGAGAATATATAGGTCACAGGGGAGCCAGCACTGCTGAGAAGCCCAGTAGTGGCTGTCCTCTTTAGGCCATGCTAATGATGGGAGATACATCTATAAAACCGTGCTTCCAGATAACAATGGAGATGATGGGAGCAAGGTGGGAACAAGTATTATAATAAGCACCAAGGTTAGTGAGGCAACTACTGAGAGTACATCTTAGAGTTATGGAAATGTTTGCTGTTCAGCTTTGCCAAGTGAACAGTGTAGATGCAGGTCTGGAAATGGGTAAAGCATGGATCCTGAAGGATGACAATTAACTATTAAAAACCCAATCAAGTACTTATAGTTGCTATGCCATATATGCTAGCCATGCTAGAACAGATTAATAGAGTCTCACGTACATTGGATATGGCCATTGATCTGGTAAATGCATTCTTTTCTAATTTTATCAGAAACAATTCACATTCACTTGGAACACACAATAGTATATATGTATAATTTTGTCCTCATGGCAATGTTAACTCTATACCCTATCAAGGGATCATCCAAAGGACCAGAACCATATGGATATTCTGCAGAAAATCACATTGGTCTAACATATTAATGATGTCATCATGGTAATTAGACAGAATGATCAAGAAATGGCAAGTATGTTGGAGATCTCATTGAGACACGTGCTTTTTAAGGGATTGGAGATAAACCCAATAAAGATTCAGAGATCTGCCATATTAGTGAAGACCTTTGAGATTCAGTGATCTGGGACACATCGGAAATTTCCATCCAGTGTAAAAGACAAATTGTTGTATCTCACACCTCTCACCACTAAGAAGGAAGCAAAATGTATAGTACACCTCTTTGGGTTATGGAGGTAGCATATTCTACATTTAGGGATACTGTTCTGATTCAAATACTGAAACACACAAAAAGTCAACAGCTCTGAGTAAACCCAGAGCAAGAAATGTTTTGGTAGAAAGTACGAGTTATGATTGAAGTGGCCCTGTTCATTCGGTCACATGACACAGCAGACCCTGTGGTATGAGACATATCTACAGAGAGCAAGGGTGCTGTGTGGATTTTATGGCAAGCCCCAGTGGGAATACCACAGCATGGACCCTTGGAGTTCTGAAGCAAAGCCATGCCATTTGCAAATGAGACTTATGTTCCCCTTAGCTACTAGCTTCTGAAACTTGCTACTAAGATTTAGTAAATACCTGGCCATCATATATCAAGTGACCATATGGCCAAAGTGACCTATCAAAAACTGGCTCTTTTAGACTCACCATGTCATAAGTTTGGGTGGGGCCAGCAGAAATCTATTATTAGATGAAAGTGGTACATCCACAGTTATAATGAGTATGGCCAGAGGACACAAGAAGACTACATAAGCAGCTGGCTCAGAACTCTGTGGCATTCAACCCTGTTGTACAAGCATCTCTTTCTCAGCTCACACCTATGGTCACGTGGTGAGGAGAGGGAAATCCTTTACAACATGATGAGAGAAGAAGGAAGGTGTTGAGGTAGGTCCATGGATGGACTGGCTCAAGATGTGCGTGTAGACCAAAAAATTAATTACAACTGTACTACTGCCTCACTAAGGGGTAGTACAGAAAAAAAATCCATGATGGGAAATTCTCCTAATAAGAGTTTTGGGCAGTGAAGTTGATTGATCATCTTGGTCACCAGGTCACCCATTTTATATGCACAAATAAGTTACAATGCATAGTCTTATAACCGATTAAATTGGTTATTCTAAAACCTGATGGAAAAAAATTGGCTGGTCAGGGACAGAAAGGTTTATGAAAAAGGAATATGGATGGGTTAACATGAGCAGTCATGGAAAATAAAGATCTTTGTATTACATAATGTTACTCACAAGACAACATCTGCCAGAGAAGAAGCCTGAAATAACAAAATAGAAAGAAGGACTCAGTCAGTTAACATTGCCCTTCCTATCATTGGCAGCCCCAGGTTCTTGCATAATACACAGGTGCATGAATGAAACAGTGTGATAGGAGAAATGAAAGTCTGCCTCAGACCAAAAGCATAAGCTCTCCTTCACTGAAGCCGATCTGCTACTGCCAAATGTCCAAACTGCCATCAGTGGAGACACGGAGTTCTCTGTATGGTACTGTATTTCAAGGAGAATAATTTTGGTGGTGAAGAGTTGATAACACTGGAGACCTCTTTACCTTGAAAAGGGAAGCAATTCATCTTGAGTAGAATAAACATATATTCTAAATATGGATTTGCCTTTTTAGCTTGAGGGCCTCAAGCAGCACCACTAGCTGAGGGTGTACAGAGTTTCATCACCAACATGGGAACCTACACACCCTCACATCGAACTAAGGGACACTCTACAGCAAAGGAAGTATGGCACTGGATACATTACCACAGGATCCATTGGTCATAGTGCTTACTGCACCACATAGTTGGTCTGATAGAATGATGGAAGAGTGTAGTTAAGGGGCCAACTTGGAGATGACACACTATGAGGATGGGGCATCATCCTCCATGATGGAGTATATAACCTAAATCAATGATCATTATATGGTGTTTGGCTTTCGACACATGAAATACCTGAGTCTAAAATCCAAGGAGTAGAAATAGGAGTGGTCCTGCTACCATGACTCCCAGTGAAATGTGGAGTGGACTTTGTACTTTCTGTACCTGCAGCTTTACAAGCCCTGACTCCTGGAAGCAATTGCTTTCACCAGGGGACATTAGACTTTAAGTTGCAAATGCTGCCTAGTCACTTTGGGTTTGTCATGTCATGAGGCCAGCAGCAAGGAAAGAGATGTCTTCTCTGGCAGGGATAATTAGCCTTGATTATTAGGGAGGGGGAGAGTGGCAGTCTCACAAAGAGGGAAAGGAAGAATATGTTTGGTATTCACATGATCCACTGAGGTGTCTCTTGATACTTCCTCACCAGGTTGATGGTGAATGGAGAAGTGAAGCATTATTGACTGAGAAAGACATGCTAACCATGAGATCAGACCTCTAAGAGATGAGAGTCTGGTTTATCCCTACAAGGTAACACACCTAGACCAGCTTATGTACTAACCAAGGAAATTTAAAATAGGTGATAGAGGTGGGAGATAATAAATGTCAGTTGTAAGCCTTAAGATCAGTTACAACAGTAGCAGCTAATAGTTCATTCTGCTAATGTTTTTCTCTTAAGTTTTTCCAGAAAATTATGTCCATCAGAATCAAGAAGGAGGTATTTTCAGAAAGCAGATTTGAGCAATGTCAAGAGTGATCTCTTTGGATGCTGTGGTTTACAATGCATATGTTCTTACTTCAGTCCTAATCATTTAGTCATTCAGCTACTGGAAATTAGCCTTTGATGAAAGCAGCCACCTTACCCCAGACAAGGTTCCCTTCCTAGGACCCACCCTTATCCAATGACTGGTTGAGGCTGGGTATAAAGGACCAGCTTTTGGTCCTTTTTGCCATAATTTGGGACAATTCTAAAGGCCATTTCAGTTCCAAAGTTCTCCACAAAATGGGCAAAAATCTGTGTTGTAACTGCATCACAGTTCAATTTGTCTTTCCCTCCAGTCTTACCCTCTGAACTCCTAAAGGTATTGATTCCAAAAACACTCCCCAGTAAAATTCCTGCATATAAATCTCCATTTCAGTGGCTCTTTCTCAGAGATCCCAACCTACACTACAGGATTAAGGTTATCGTTAGTATTATTAGACACTTAGTATTTATTAATTTTATTTTATTTCACCAAAATAAACTGTACAGTTAATATTCAAGCAAACGCATTACAGTTGAGAAAAGTGAGACTTAGCAAAGTTAAATATCTTACCCAGTATCACACAGTCTATAACTGGTAGAGTAAGGATATAAACCAGTTCAGCAAACTCTGCAAGCCTGTGCAAAACTTTATGAATGGCTGAGTATTGCTGTGAGAAGCAATAGCATGAACAAAGATACAGATCAGTGATTTTCAACCAGTGTGCTGTAAGAATTTTTAAAACATTTAGTCAGGGGCATTGAAATCTTTTCCTTTAGATTGTCGAATAAAAAAAATGACAACAGCCAACACAACAATAGCCACCTGGTATGAATGAATCAAAATTATACCTATTTTTGTCAGATCAGCAAAAAGTATATATTTTTGGCGTGCCGCAGAATTTTAGTAATTAGTTTATGTGCCACGAGATGAAAAAAATTAAAAATTGTTGATTACATAGATGGTAGATACATATGTACATACAAATACACACACTCACATAGACAGATGACGACTTACATGCCGGTATTTTCCCTGAAAGGTAGCAGTGAACAGGGGCTAGAGTCTGCGGACTTGCAGAGAGGTAGAGGGAGACCAGAGAAAAAGGCAGAAGAGCTCAAACTGACGTAGGCCAAGACTACTACAGCAGACATTAACTTACCCCAAAGTTGGACGAGCTCTGTAGAATTATCAAAGATACTCTTATTCCCCACAACAAAACAAAAACAATATGGCTTCTTGACAAGGGGAAAGCTAATGGAAAAATTACACTTGCACCCTGAATTCTGTTATGTCTTTGCTAGGTACCAGAATAAGCATGGGTGGAGGAAGAAGTTTATGGCAATCGCATAGAAAGAAATCCAAACCCCCTCCCCAAGGCTTATGGGGTAAAGGTGCCAGTTGTGGAATGCTGCACTCCTACCCTCCTGTGTTTATTCAGCCCTGGGGCTGAGGTTTGCCTTGGAGTTGTAACCTTTATAAGGGGTTTGCTTAATGACAGAATTATTCAGCTGCATACCTCACCCCAATTAGAAAAAGGCTGTTTGGATTCTAATTGGCCTTGACACAAGTCTGCTTAAAGAGATTCCCCAAGAATTATAGAGCTACTTTCAGAGTTTGACTTGGCCGGGAATAAGAAATGTAACACGGTTTTTCGAATTTTCTGCACTTACCATGAAACGACCAAGCCACAGGTATCAAACATGCTTTGTTTTTGTGTTATAATCACATTACAAATTGAACATTTCCACATGTGAAAGTTGGCAAATCTAACATGAATGATTATGAAGATTGTAATTACATATATCAGGTATATATGGCCTACATATTTTCACTCACATGAAATTGTATTTTCTTGAGTCCCTAGACATCCATGTATAGTGTGTTTATAGAATGTAAAACCATCATCCTATATATAAACCAAAAATGTATATTTTTAAACAGTTATTGCCAGGTCAGGTGATAAGTCGACATAATATTTGGAAGGTGCAAATACCAGGAAGGGATAGAGATTCCCAAGTTAACCATGAGGAAATGACTAACAATAATAGGTTGAAATCAAGAAGAATATAATTTGGACTAAATGTCAGGAGGAGAGAAAATAAGCTTCCTGGCTTATTTTCAGTAACTGTTAGGCTATGAAATAATTCCTAAGGGAAGTGGAGATCTCTTCCTTACCTGGACTTTGGAAATGAAGCATGAATTCTTGGAGTCCCTTATAACAAGCCTTTTGCTTGTGGAGAAGAAGGGGATCCTTTCCATTTCCATTTTCTGTGACTTGATGTTAAGAAAAAAATCTCAAAACTAATCATGCACCTAGTTACCCATTACATGTTCAGCAAGCCACCTTCGAGTGAGATCCTGCATTTACCTTGTAGGGAACATTATGTCTCCTGTTCCTTCACATCTGAGAAAAATCCTACAGTCACGCATTTTGTACCAACCCAGAATTCTTTTACTCCAAACTCAGCATGGTCCTGATGACCCTTTAGTGGTCTTTTACTCATCTCTGAGCACATCTCCTGCCACTATAATGGAGATTTTTCCAAGAGAAGAAATGGTATTCGTCAGGGTTTCTCTCATCTCCTGTCAATTCCAACTGCTTTCTCTCAACAGAGACTGTCTCCTAGTTCACAGAGAAAATGAGAGCATAAAGTATGAGCACTATCAAACTCCCTCTCCAACTACAAATTAATCTGCATTCATAATTTCCCTTCCTTCCTGTGAGGCAAAGAGCTTCTTCCTGTCCCTAGGTGTGCTACATCTTGACCCTTATTATCTCCTACAGGGACTTGCTCTGTCTGTCACTCACACTCTTCTCAAGCTCTCAACAACTCCCCTGACATTAGTTTCTTCCCTCAAGCATGTAATATGCTTTTGCTCACCAGTTTGTTTGTTTTTTTTGGGGGGGGGTGCAGGGGTCATGTCTCAAGTCAACTCTCTAGAAAGCAGACTGTATTGCTGGTGGGCACCCAAAGACCAAAGGGTGGACACAGGGTGGATGTTAGCAGGGAAAGACGTGTGGATGGACTACAGGCCAGGCGGCCACACATATGTATGCATATGGGGTTCCTCACGGTGAGGAGACTTCAGGGGTGGGAGGAAAACAGGGGTGACTCCTGTAGGCCATAGGCAGCTGGGGTGACCTCTCCCAGCCTCCACATTTCAGAGCAGAACTCTGAGGAATTCAGGAGTTCACAAGTCAAGCTTGGCCTTCCAGATGGTTCTATAGGTATATTTATCGAGTTAGAAGGGGTAGAACATAGTAACACTTTGTTATATTGGTTCACAGCTTTTAGGTATTAAAGATGGGTATGCTCGCCACCCTGCTAAGACAAAGGGTGACTGATCTCAAGCTGGCTTCCTATATATACCATTCTTTTGCAACATTTATTGCTAAAATCATCAGTGATCCTTTTGCAGTTCTTTCCATTTGACACTATTAGCCAGTTCCTCTTCTCTCAATAGCCTACACTGTCTCCCAGTTTTCCTCCTTCCTCTCTGTCCTTCCTTGTTTCTCCTGGGAGCCTCATCTTCCATCAGTCATCTAAACGGTAACATTTCCCAGAATTCTGTCGTTGGGCTTATTTTTTCCTCATTCTACATTCTCCTCTATCATTTGTAGATTTTTACTTCCAAATCTATAATTTACATCAATGGATCTCAGCCTAGACTCATTACCTTACATCCAGACAACTCTTTCCATTGAGCGATACCACCTGAAGTCCTCACCTGAAACTTAGACTCCAAATGACCAAAATTTAACTAATAGGTCAATGTCCACTGTCCTACACACATTTCTTCTATTGCATTCCATGTGTCTACAAATGGCACTACCATCTACCCAGTTCCCCAAACAAAAATCTGGAAGTTATTCTTGAGTATCCTTTTCTTTCATGTTTCATATCTAATCCTTCACCAACTACAATTAATTGGCATTACTTCTTAAATCCCGACTGACTGCCGATCCTTCCTCTCCCTTATTCCATGTTTTCAGGATACATTTAGTTTTTAGAACATACTCACCATTTCTCTCAAAGATTATTATAACACTCTAACTCACTGTTTGCCATGCTGTGAGATGAAATCCATTAATGGCTGTGAAATCACTGTAGCAGGCCATGACCAGCACTTTTTTAAAAAATAAAATGAATAGAATAGAATGGAGAAGAATAGAAAATATCAGAGTGAAGTGCATGGGCTAAAGGTAAATTTTGTTTATTGAAACTTGATTTATTTATATTTATGTACATATGCATTCATATGTTCAGATTTATAGATTATATGTATTACCTGGTATGGATTCTGATACCAATCCCAATTTGTGTGTTTTGGGGTGGGGCTTGATTTGTCCACACATCCAAAAATTCTTCAACACCAGCCGGTCTATAATTCAGTTCAATTCTGAAACTATCTACCCAGAAATAGCATCAGATTCTACATGTTAAGAGCTCAGTCCTATAAAACTCTCCTCTCATCCCTACTTCTGATACCAATTGCAAGTCCAGGTTGTTACCCATGGTTCTGACCAACTGGCTATAAATCAGATATTCCAATTACCTTCTTCTCAGGTTTGATTAGTTAGTTACGGTGGCTCACAGAACTCAGAGAAACATTTTGCCTACTAGGTTATTGGTTTATTAGAAAAGGATATAACTCAAGAATATCCAGACAGAAGAGATACAGAAGGCAAAGAATGGGAAGGGGCTGGTGGTTTCCATGCCCTCCCTAGCTCTACACTCTGTCTGGCTCTCCAGGTTTTCACCAACCTGGAAGATCTCTGAAGCCCATCTTTTGGAGCTTTTATGGAGGCTTTGTATAGGACAAGAGCAGAGTGGACTTTTTAAACACCCTTGACAATCCAATATGCAGTCATTGTCAGCCATAACAGTTCTGTCATGTGCTATGCCAAGACTGAAGTAATGGGGTGCAACCAGAATGCCTCTGGGACACCCCAAACTGCAAGTCTGGGTATTTGGAGAAGGACTCCATCTGGACACTGATATGTGTGAGCCCCACACCCGTGTGGGCTATAAGAACTCAGAGCTCCAACTACCCAGTACTCCAGCTTGGCCACGCCACAGATCACCGCACTGTTGTCTAGTAATCTGAATTTTGAAACTTGGTAATAATTAAGTAATGAGCAGATTAAGGTTAAGAACATATAGATAATGTGTAAATAATTTTCCAAAGTGGTCATACCGATTAATGTTCCCACCAGCCATGTATGAGAGCTGCCATTGCTCCACGTCTTACCAACATGTGATATTTTCAGTCTTTTTAATTTTCCTGAGCCTGGTGTGTGCAATGGGGTATCTCCTTATGGCAATCTTTAATTGGTATTCTTTGATTTTTGATGCAGTTGAATATTTAAACATCTATTGTGAAGTGTTTAAGTCTCTTGCCTATATTTATATTGAGATTGTCTTTTTCTTATTGACTAATATGCATACATTATATATTTATTAGTATGAGCTCATTATGTATTCTGAATACAAAATGTTCTAACCAATTCTCCTTTTGGTGGGAACTTTTGCATCCCATATAAGAAAATTTCTTTGCATTAAAATCATGAGGATATCCTAACTGTATGTTATGTCAAAGTTTTTGTTGTTCAGCTTTTACTTTTAGATATACAATTCAGCTGGAACTAATATTATTTTCAGTATAGTACAAGGTAGGTGTCAAATTCTCCCTAAATTAATTTGTGAATTACATGAGTCCAAGCTGAAAAAATCAAAGCAATGAAACTTTTTGAAATTACATAACCTGATTCTAAAATTTCTTTTAAAAAATTAACAAGAAAGAATAGCTAGCAAATTCTGACATAGTTAAACAATTTCATGGGATTGACCCATTAATTGTTTAACAATTCCTGGGGTGGGGAGGAGCATCATTAATCCTACAGTTTATGTAAAAAATAATAGTCCTGAAAATGAGCTATGTATAACCTATGTTACTGTAAAGAAAAGCTTTGATCCTACCATAAAACATATTAAAAACATACATTGATTAAAACAGTGTGTTATTAGCCCCTCAATAGGTAGGTTGATCAATGCAAAAGGTGAAAGTCCTCATAATAAACCAAAATTTACATAAAAATCTAATGTAAGATCAATTTTATTAAATAATGTTGAGAAAACTAAATAGAATCTCTATCTTATACCTCACAATGAAAGAATATTTAGATGAAACAAAATATAATTTAAAAATAATCAGAATGGAGAACTTCTGTTGTTTCTATTTGAGCAAACCAAAAAGAAAGAAAATATCAATGAATTTAACCGCAAAAATAATCTCTGCAAGGTAAAAACAGAAAATGACAAAAGATAAGTTAAAATTATAATTAATATCATCAGTAAAAGGCTGTTTACTTAAGAGCTCCTTGGAAAACAAAAACAGTAAGTCAATAGAAATACAGGTAAAGTATAGGGACAGAAAACTAAACGGATACTTTACATAAAAGATAAACTAATTGCCTTTATATGAAAAGAGTCACACAAACTCATTTTAGATTTGACAAAGATCAAAACATTGGATTATTTGTCCTGGCTGGTGTGGCTCAGTGGATTGAGTGCCTGCCTGAGAACCAAAAGGTCTGAGATTTAATTTCTTGTCAGGGTTGCAACCCACATGCCTGGGTTGCAGGAAGGGTCCCCAGTAGGGGGCATGCAAGAGGCAACCAATTGATGTATCTATCACACACTGATGTTTCTTTTCTTCCCATTCTCCTTCCCTTCCCTTCTCTCTAAAGATAAATAAGATCTTTTAAAAAAATATATTGGATTATTTGTTGTGTTGCTATGGGAAACAAACATTCATACATTTCACACATTAATGATGGGAATGTTAATTTTTGACAAAAATTTAGGGATTAATCTGATGTTATATTTTTTGACCTTGCAATTCTATGACCATTTACCAGGATATTCATTGAAGTATTGTCTCCCATAGTCAAATATTGGAAATACCCCTAAATTTCTATTGGTAAGGGATTGGTCAATCAAATTATGCTACAATGAAGTATTATGTACTTGAAAAAGGAGAAGAGGAGGAGGAGAAAGGAGAGAAGAAAAAGAAAACTTTACTTGAATTTATATGCAATGATGTTCAAGACAAGTAAAAAAAGCCAGGAGTATATAGTATGCTGCTATTTGTGGGAGAGATTAAAAAAAAGTAATGTACATGTCTTCTGTAAAGATATCCAAAAATCTTACAACAGGATGTGTGTGTGTGTGTGAATGAGAACCAGGTTGCTGAGATACAGAGGAAGGGAGAAAATTTGTTTTACTCTTCTACCTCTTGTATTGTTTGAATATTTACTATTAGCAGATTTTCCCATGCAAAAAAAGGTAAATTAAAAGAAAAACACAGGAAGGATTACAGTGAAACTGAATATGATAATTTATTGCTACCATTTATTGCACATGGATTATGCACCAAAATCTTCTTATGCGTCAATGTTTGAAGTCTTCTCTCACTCTGTAGGAGTTGTTACTATTCCCCTGTTGTCCTGCATTTGTTAATAACAAAGCTATGATCCTTATCCTGCTGGGTCTGGGCCAAACCATGCACATTTTGCATTGCACTTTTTCTCACCACAACACATTTCGCTGAGATTCTCTTTAAAGCCAACTTGATGGTGCCACACTAGCCAACGTCTAATCCATCCATCTTGCCCTCTTCATTCCCTCTCCCTCTCATGCTCACACAAACCCACATACATACAGAAATGACTTTGTTTGGAAAGTAACCACCTACTGTGAAGTGACCCAGAACCTTGTACTGTTCCATGGATAATTGTAGGAAACCAACAAATAGTTTTCATGCTCAAGACATATGTGAGTAATTGGTCAAAATTAAGTGGCATCCATCCTATTCACATAGCTCAACTGTTCATGCAACCCTCAACCCTTGCATTCCTCTGCAAAGTGTTCTGTTTACACAGGCAAAATTCTAAGCACATGGCTATATCTTAGGCCGTCTTCATGATCAGATTCTAAATTGTCAAAAGACAAGGAGCAGGATTCAGTTCATATAGAAAAGTGTAATTGCTGGTCAGTTGTGGAAAAGTAAAATAGCACCCCTCGTCATCAGGATGGAAGAGTGAGTTCACAGCTGGTGGAGTCAGGTAAACTAGGTGGGTTCCCAGTTCATTTAATAAACTGCTGTGTAAGCCTGGGCAAGTTTCTTAACCTCTTAAGCTTCAGTTTCCCAAGTGACAAAATGGGAATAATAATACTGTCTATCTCATGGGCAGAATTGTCATGACAGTTAAAAGAAATAAAAGCATTATGCTCAATGCTAGATATACACTAAAGACTCAGTCAATGATAATTATTGTTTTAGGAACCATTTGAACACCACACAGTCCAACCAGCAGGAAATCCCATTGGCTCTCCCCCATAACATAACCTAAAGGAAATGCTTCTCCCCTCTTCTGCAACTTGTACCCTGGGTTATCTAGTTTCCCCAAAGTTTTGTTCTTTCACCACACATCTCAGGATGTCTGAGGATCTTTGCACACTTCTCCCCACATCTGTTACACAGTCCAACCAGATCATTCACATCAGGCCTTGACATGAATGTCACCAGCTCAGAGAGGCTTGCCCCAACCACAGTTGATTCTGTTCTGTATATACTCCAGAGCCTAGATCAGTGTTAAACAAACACTTGTCCTTGAAAATATTCTTGCCCTACATTGTGTAATGCCGTATAATTTTAAAATAAAGCCTATTAAAATTTGTAATTGTATGCTGAGTAATTGCTTCCTCACATGTTTTTCTCTCATCATCAAAGAACCAATTACTTTTATCCTTTTCTTGATAAGGGAGACCAGTGTATTTCAACACATAGGTATACATTTGAAGTATATGAAAGAGATTGTCCTCATTTTAATTATTTTTAAATTTTTCATCATATTCAAGAAGAAAATCTCAATTTAAAGCTAATATTTCTCTGGGCTCTAACATTCCTAATCTTTTTTTTTTTGATAAAGAGCAAGTAGACAGAGACCACAGTCTTAGGTGGGCAGCAGTGTTGTATTAATTAGAATAGGTCAGGTTTTGCTGTGGGTAAAAAACATAAAGTCTCGGTGTCTGGGCTGAACACACTTCTTATTGACGCTTCATATCTTAATGGACGGGTGTTCAGGTGGAAGTGAGTCTGTGCCACCGTTATTAATCAAGGACCAGTGCTGAGGCTCTAGCAACTTGCAGCTGCATCCCCTAGAACCCGCATCACCAACTCAGAGGAAGAGAACTGAGAGAGCTGTGTGTTGTCAGTTAAGTTATTTGACCCAGAAGTGTTATGTGTCACTTCCCCTTAGAGTCCATTAGACAGACCTAATTACATGGGTCTTCCTAATAGGAATCTGTGCTTTTCAATAAGCCCAGGAAGGAGTGACACTGACTACAAGTATTTTGATAGATACTTGTATATCTACATAATAATTATAATAGTATCTAATAATATTTTTCAAGATTGTATTTATTTATTTTTTAGAGAGGGGGAAGGAGGGAGAAAGGAAGGGAGAGAGACAGCAATGTGTGGTTGCCTGTCACATGCCCTCTACTGAGGACCTGGCCTGCAGCCCAGGCATGTGCCCTGACTGGGAACTGAACCAGTGACCCGTTGATTCACAGGCTAGCACTCAACCACTGAGCCACACCAGCCAGGGCAGTATCTACTAATATCGCTGTAGTTTTTCATTATACTTATTTTTATGATTAAGTGGTATTCATAAAAAGTGGGTTACTATTTATATGTTCTTTTAAAATAAAACTACCAAAGTATAAAAAAATGAAGCAAGATAAGAGGAATGTGAAATAAACAATGATTCAGATGATAAACAGATATAACAAGTGTGGCGATAGCTATATTGTTAACATATAGTGTTTTTACATGAGGTCATAGAGCTATTTTTGGCAAAAATGATGAAATTCCAGGTTTCTTTGACCCTGCCTCTGTGCCCTCTCCATATTGCTATTGCCTTTCCAAACCATGGTAGCCGACTAATCGTACGTGACAGTCCTAAATCTCTTCTGAATGTTAAGGCATCAGTGAGAGAAATTCCACTTTCTCTAAATATTCTTTAATTTTTTTGCATTTTTGGATGGCATTTTAAAAAAAAGAAATGACCTGGCAAATATTTTTTGTTAATTCTACAAAACTTATTGGACTTATTGAAAAAATATGAAGAGGAAAGTACTGATCTTAAGTACAGGAAAGAATAGTAAATATTACCCATTTACCAGTTTAAATAACAGCAGACACTGCTAGTAAAACTAACAAGGAAGTGCTTTTTTGTAAAGACCACACTGAAAAAATTCAGAGCTAAACAGTTAATATTTTTTGCCCAAAAGAGGTTTGCAAGCCACAGAGCTAATTGAATCTTCCCATTTACACTGTCACAATAGATTTGCTTATCAACAGTTCTACAGTGCGATTTCCAATGCATCCTTCTGTTTTTTTCTCAGTCTGTTCCATTGAAGACCTTAGATCTTACTTTTGTCTTTAGTAAGTGAATTTTATGAAAGAATTGGTCCTTGACGAAAACAAAGCAAAGCAAAACAGGACAAAAAATCTATACTCTCTTCTCTCCTCCTTTCTACGCCTTCTCTCATCCCTGGTAAACAGCCACTCGCATGGCTCCCAGGGCTGCGCGCCCCCCATTCCTGCGCATTCAGACAGTGCCTCAAATCAGTTCCCTTGCCTTCTGCTTCAACCCTCTCTTCTCTCTTTAAAAAAAAAAATCCCTTCCATCATTAAAACAAAGGAAAGGATCTGATTCACTGATTCAAAATAATGCTGACTGATATCACTTAATATGTCACCTCCCCTAGAATAATCCATTATTATTTTAAGTGAAGAGAACATGACTGTCACAGACCAGGATGACTTCAATGGGGTGGTGGGGAGATATTTTTTGACAAGGTCAAGTCTTAGCTGGCCTCCTCCTAGGCTTGCTAACTTTGCTTCTTTGGGGTGGGAGTCTCTGAATCTTTCCTCTCCCAATTCATTTATCCTGATTTTGAAATGTTGGTGTGTATAAGAGACTGGAAGAAGCCAAAACTGTATCCTACATGGAAATAATGTAGAGAAAGAACTGAAAGCAGCTTTGGCCTTCTGAAATGTCAAATGAGGGCACATTTGGGCTTTTATAAAAGATGCTTTTGACCACTTCTTTCTTGCTTATATGAGCTCAGTATCATTCAGTTAGTTAAAGGAGCCCCAGCTCTGATGGGTAATTACAACGCCAAACTGAAATGAAATCAAGAAGAAAGAACATGTGGAAAATGGGTACTGTAACTCTACTTTTATATTACATCCAGTAAGTTTGCTGCTCTAAAAACATGTTCCCTTTTTGTTGACAGCACATAAAAACAAATTCAAATAGGGTTCAGCACCTGTGGTATGATGTCAGCTGGGCACATTTGGATATAACGTGACTCCTGAACTCGTTACAGAAACCCTTGACCCCAGCTCCCTTGTCGGACACAAGAATTTCACTCCACTCCACCCCACTCAGACCCCACTTCTCACCCTGAGAGAGGCTCACACTAGTGACCCAGAGTGCAGAAACTTGAGTTTACACTTCAAATCAGCTGTGTGACCTCAGACACTAGACGACACCCTCATCACTCCTTCTAGACCTCGCTGTTGTCACCTAGTGAGCAGGCTGGCCTCAGCCAGCTCTTGAAGCTGATGACCTGAAAGCATCCAGTCACTCTCTAGACAAAACCTCTTTCTCTTTGTACTGTTCAGTCATATGGAAGAATCTTTTCTGTTTGGGTTTACAGTGTTTTTTCTCATTTAAAGAGTAACACATGTTTATTTTTGGTAATAAATGTAGATAAGCACAAAGAAGAAAACAAATGGAATTTACCCATAATCCTACTAATCGGTACAATGTGACCCCACACAGCTGCCAGCCCTCCGTGACCTGCTCGTTCATGCAGTAGCATGCTGTGATAATCTATCTGTCCGTGTGTCCAGCCATGGTAACGCAGGCAGCACAGTGTACTTCAGGGTCTCTTTTGTTTGACATCTGTGTTAATAAGTTTTTATTCTTAATATTTAGTAATGCTCACTCATTAATATTTATGGTATGCACATATTAGTGTGTAATGCTAACTAGTCTCTTAGGATGTGTTCTTAGAACTGAGA
Source organism: Trachops cirrhosus (assembly GCA_028533065.1). NCBI lineage: Eukaryota > Metazoa > Chordata > Mammalia > Chiroptera > Phyllostomidae > Trachops > Trachops cirrhosus. The sequence continues at coordinate 164,020,570 of CM052539.1, read as the reverse complement.
GTCTCTTGATCATGAGGCATGCTTATAAACAGAAATGTGTTTTTTTAAACACAAAAGTAATTCATTCTTGTTAAAAACACTGGAGGTATATGAGTATACCACAAAAAGTTAATCTCTCTATGCCAGTCTTAGAGGTAACCACTGATAATGCTTTGATGTACATCTTTCCAGGCAATTTATTTGATTGATTGATTGATTGATATAATAAAATTTAAAGAATAATCTCAATGTGCCATACTTTCTACTAGTCAGCAGGGATACAGAATTAATCAAAGTCGACATAGTGTATTTAGGGAGTTTAAGATTTTAGAGGCAGAGATCTTAAATTAGTTCTACATACTTATACAATTACAAACTGTTACAGGTGCACTGAATATGTGGAAAGTACTTTAATGAGAGACTACAACAGGACTACTTAATTTGCATGAAATAGGTTGAGTAGAGTGAGACGGTATCACAGAAATTTTCTCTGCAGATGTAACGAATACATTACATCTGAAGAGTAAGTTAATTTAGCCAACTAAGAATGTATGTGAGGGGGAGAGAAAAATTCTGGATGGAGAGAAAGACAAGAGGGTTCCCATTGCACAGAGTACAATTTGTGTAACCTTTGAAAGCAGAGATAGATTTGGTGTCTGAAAATAATCCAGCATGTCTGAGACCTATAGGCAAATGGGGACACACGAGAGAGGTAGGCAAAAACTAGGAGGCCATGTTTGTGTGTTGATGTCCATTCTAAAAACAATGAAAAACTCTTGAAGGATTTCCCCGTTAAACTAGCATGCACAGTATGTTCAGCTTAGGTGGTCCTGTGGCAAATAATTGTCTGTTGGTACCCAGCACCGTTCCTACCATTTCTCTGTATTATAGGGGCCTGCATGCTTCAAAATCTGTTCCCCAGACTCCCTTACCTGGTTTCAGGTGAGGTGCAATGGAAGGCACTGGTGGGGCATGAGAAGGCCGCAGGAAGGGTCACTCCATCAGCAGCGGCAGGGGATGGAAGCACTCAGGGGTAGAGGCAACTTCCGAGAGGCAGCAGCAGCAGCCATGTTCCTACAACCACATGGTGAGTGGGATGCAGGTCACTTCCTCGTCTCTGGTTTACATCCTTTTCTACCTTTTGCTCTACCAGTCCTTCCATACTTTGGTATGCAACCTACCTGCAGCATTAAATCCCTGCCTGCTTAAAATACTTAGAGTGGTTTCTGGCTTCCTTTCTAGACTTTGACTTACTGAAGGCTTCTGATGAAGACAAATGCTTTCATTTCCTATGGACCATGATTATTGCATGCACCCCAAAAGTTTGCAAATCCTTTACTGAATCAATTGACTTTAATTCTGGGTAATACGTGGCTACTTGGCTACAATTTTATTGCCTGTCTTGGTACAGCCCTGCAGTAGAAGTCATAATTGAAGCATTTTAAAAAATAATTTTTACTTCAGTCTCTGAAACAGTTATTCCTGTGAGGATTGTAGGTCTTACGTTTTCTGGGACAGTTCTTATTTTGCATATGTCATCAGGTTATTCCTCTGATTACCCTAACATTACTAAATCCTGTGTCCTGCCTTGAAAGAACTGCTCTTTGCAGTTTTTGGTAATTTCCCTATCACACTGGTGGTGCACTTATTTATTGTTTTCAAAAGCCACAGTTTATTCCCACTTATTTGGGAGGAGCCTCTCAATTTGGTTATATGAGAACTTGCCTCTTCTGTCTCATGCCTTTAGATGGGTTTAAGGGTGCTCTTGATTAAGCAGGGCTTCAAGTAGGGCCAGTTTCATGCTCTACACTAAGAATTTTAACCTGGACCCAGACTGACAACAGCCTAAGAGTCTGCCCACTGGTTCTTGCTAGGGGCTACCCGCTGTTGGCCGGCCATGTTTTAGACCAGGTTCCCACGCTTTTCCTTTAATTGTTATGGGCTCTCCCACACGCACCTGGTAGTTTGCCTCTCTGTTTAAGTTGAATAGAATTAGATTATTTCGGTTTAAAGAACCATCTAGATAGGCCCTGGCCAAGCTCAGTTGGTTAGAGCTTTGTGCCCACTACACAGAGGCTGTGGGTTTGATCCCTGGTCAAGGCACACACAAGAATCAACCAAAGAATGCATAAGTAAGTGGAATAACAAATCGATGTTTCTCTCTTTCTGTTTAAAAAATCAGAGAGAGAGAGAGAAACATACACATAGAATGTGTATTTTTTTTCCTTTTTAATTGTGGTAAAATATTCACAACATAAAATTTATCATCTTAACCATTTAAGTGTAAAAGTCAGTAGTTGGAACTGCGTTCACACTGTCGTGCTACCAATCTCTAGAACTCAATTCATCTTGCTAAACCGAAACCCTACACCCGTTGAATAGTAACTGCTTCTTCCTCCCTGTCCCCAGCCACTGGCAACCACTGTTCTACTCACCAGCTCTATGCATTTGACTCTTCTAGGCGCCTCATATGAGTACAGTCGTACAGTATTTGTCTTTTTGTGACTGGTTTATTTCATTAGCATAATGTCCTCAAGGTTTTGTTCCTGTTGTAGCATGTGGCGGAATTTGTTTTCTTTTCAAGGCTGAGTAATATTTCAGTGAACATATAAATGATGTTTTGTTTATCTATTCACCCATCAGTGGACCCGGGTTACTTCTACTTTTTGACTGTTGTGAATAATGCCAAATATTCACAATATTTGTGAATATTGGGAACATGAGTGTGCAACTATTTCTTTCTTTCAATTCTTTTTGGGCATACATGCAAAAATGGAATTGCTGGATCATATGCTAATTCTGTTTTTAACTTTTGGGGTAAGTGAAACACTGTTTTCCACAGTGACTGCACCGTTTTACATCCCGTCGGCAGTGCGCAAGGGCTCCAGTCTCTCCACATTCTTGCCAGCACTTGTTATTTTCTGAATTTTTTTGTTAGTTGCCGTATTACATCCTTTTCCTAAATGTATGTTGCACCAAGGACAGTCTCTTGTATTCAGAAATGAATTACGCAGAATAAAATGAACAACTAAGTACTAACTTAAGTCTCTTGGGGAGAAGCCAGCTGGCTTTCTCGCTGGGGCTCCTGGACCCAGTCTATTTCTTCTGTTCTTTCACTCTTTTATGAGTGAAGGAACACACACATTCCTTCCATTAATAATTTTCAAAACCTAAAGAGAATGAAGTAAGTACACTTCTTAACTACACTTGCTTTCGCACTTTCTTCCTCTCATGACGTGTCTGCTCACCGTTTTAGAAAGGGCTTAACCCAGGCCATGCTATTTGAAATCTTAGGCTTGGAGTAATTAAAAAAAAGGTTAAGGAAGGAACTGAAAACGCCTACTAAGAAAATGTAAACAAGGTGACTAAGGCCTTTCTCTTATTAAGGAAGCATTCAGGATCTTTCAAAAGCACTAGTACTGCTGGTTCTGACTTGAGATAACCTGAATACAGAAGGCCTGGAACCAGTGCTTGGCACTCACCTTTCAAACTCTTCACAGCCAAGACGCAGACGCCTAAATGTCTCCGGGGCAGAGTTGCATCTCTGACAGCCTTACTCTGCGGGCACATTTCCTTGGTTTGGAACATTTTTGGATTTCTTTAGCTGTGCTTGAACCAAGAGGTCTGAAAAGCTTGGCTAAGTGTGGGCAAAAGAGCCAGGGACCCTTAGATTCTCAGCCAGACAGTTCCCAGCCAGATGACTTTGAACTAGGTTCTTAAGCTCTTTGAGCTCCAGTTTCCTCATCTGTGAAACAGGAATCATACTTCCTGCGTGCAGACCTACCGTGATGATTAACTGAGGCAATGAATATACACATTCCTGGCATGACGTTGACCTAACAGGCAGCTTTAAAATGAATAACTCATTTCATTTGTTCTGTACAAAAGTAAGAACGGTTGGCGGTCATTATCTGAAAATAAAAGCATATGTGTTCCTATTCTTTGAACAGACTTTAACTGTCTTTGAGATTTTGAGAGCTCTCAACAATTATACTAGATGTCTCATGTTTTCAAAGGTCTGAGCTCTTCTTGTTTTTTGGTTTTCAAAGCCACACACTTGTTCAAGGAACATCGCTAACTTTTATTTTGGAAAAGTGTCCACTTTTGTATAGCCTACAATAGATTTCTGTTATGCTCTAATTTTCCTGTTAGCACAGTGTTTGCTCACGTATGTATACAGGTGTGTGTACACACACACACACACACACACACGCCATTCCCTTAAATATTACCATAAAAATTCTAACTAAAATGCTTTTCATGTGTAGAACTTTAACCAAATAGTTCCCCAAAGGGATTTTGACTTTCCACCTTCACGGAAACCCAGGGCGGCAGGAGCAGAGGTGTGCTTTCCTGGTTTCACAGGTGAGATTTCTGAGAGGCGCGTGACGTGCCCCAGACCTCAGGGCCAGTGGAGCCAGCCCTCACACCCAGGCCGGCATCGTCTCCGCCGTGTCTCCCCGCCGCCCCACAGGGCCACGCAGTGAAGGACTGCTGGCGACAAGGATGGAAAAGAAAACAGAAACGTAAGGCTTGAAGGCCTTTTTGGAATTCAGAGGGACTGAGCATTAGCAGAGATGTCACGCTCACAGTCTAACAAGAACTCAGCGCACGGGGAGTACTCAAATTGCTTCAGAATTTATGGGTATATTCTTTAAAACAAAGACAAAATGCACACATTCCGAATATCCACCTTCTCACGTGTGCTGTCCTTATGTCCCAAACACTAGATTCTTCTTCTTTACAGACTAGGTTTATCACTTAAGCACATTTCCTGAGTACTTCTTCCAGTGTGCACCTTCTATTTTAAAAATCAGTATTTATACTCCATATATTTAATTCCTACATTACTGACATTTAGAAAGGATGTGAAGTTTAGGTACTTGGTGTTGTGGCTAATAAATAAATGAATAAAGAAAATTTGTCTGGATCTATTTCCATGTGTCATATTTATTTATTTTTCAGGCCTTGTTAAAACCTCCACAATGGGCCTAAATCAGAATAACAATATTCTAAAACAATTGGCATCATATTTAAGAAGCAAAAAATATGTTCATAATTGGTTTCCCACCAGAGAATTTATCGTATGAAAATACCACTCTTCACATTCCAACTCTGTGTGTACATATATAACACGCATACAACTTGATCATAAAAATTAAAATACGATTTATTACTTACATAACTGAGAAGTAGAAAATTTTCAACAAAATTGAAATGATTAAAGAAATTATAGATCAAACCTGGTGAAATATGAAGCAACTGCCAAATGAGCATTTTGAAGAATTTGTAGCAATATGCAGAGATATTTTATTTTGCCACAGCAAAGAAAGAAAACACAAAATTAAGTCTATTCTCTGTTTATAACCATAAAAATGATAATTTGCACATGGACAAAGACATAAAAGAATCATAGAAAGTTTGAAGTATTTGTTCTTCTCCCTTGTGGACGAGTGAACAGTACTGGTGTTATTAAAAGGAAAACTCCTTTGGCATGTACTACGTAAAATCGAGTAGAAAACCAGTGAGTTGCTGTGTCCTCACTAAATCGGGTGCCCTGGCCATGGGGGCGGTACCAAGGTCATGCAGGGCTGCACGTGAGCACTGACTTCATACCACATGAGGAAGTTCAGAACGAAGAGCAGGAGATACCCCAACTCCTTATGGGCCGAGGGCTATCCCTCTGTCATCTCAAAACAACATCAACATTCTCCACGTTCCATGTATCCGGTAGGGCATCAAGGCCCCAGACATCCTATCTTTAAATCACTGGGTCCCAAAGGAAAACTAAAATTGCATGAGAAGGGAAAATACCACACAGTGGGAAAAATAACCATTTTTGCAAGTCTTTATTTTTTAGTTGCTCCTCCCATAGTAATGCACTGAAAGGCATAACAGTTTATATTGTACAAAGCATTTGAAGAAAGTACCTCAACTTGCCGATTATTTCAAAATGAGATTACAAACAAAAAGAAAAACAAATCTGGTTCCTCGATAAAGGGCAAAATAACTGGATACAGTCTGTTATTTACGTCTCTCTTTTAACAGAAGTTCTGGAACACTTCATTTTACAAATAGGATTAACATGAACATAACATCGCACGAGCTTGCAGACAACCAGCATAAAATATGGGGTACAGTTTTTAATCAGAAGAATCATGCTCTCATGAAAGAAATTATAATCGTTTATACAATCGAATCAATTTCAGTATTACAAAAACTAAGTTGCATCTATTCGTATTTAGCTCATTAAGAAGGAAAACAAAACAACAACAACAACAAAAGGAATGTTAAGAAAAGCCAAACACCATTGGGCACTCCCCTGCACAGGTCGAGTCACCTTGGTCCTTTGAAATTCGGAAAGGGGTGTGCCTCTGATGTCAGAAAGTAGTGGCTGACTGGAACAGTGCTATTTTAATCAACAAACAACAGTTTGCCAACAAATAAATACATGATACACGCAACACACAAAAAAATTAAACATTAAAAAACAGTGACATGATTGTCTAAAATAAAGATGTTGTTACAAGGATTTGGCAAACATTTATTAGTGTAGTAGTGGTACAGTGATACTGGTGATGAACAGGTTACTTCACTGACTTAACCTCTGTGAGCACTGAACATCCATAGTTTACAATATACACATACCCTTTCTCCCTAATTTTAAACATGTACTTAAGAAGGCAAAAGTTAATGGGAAACAAGTACTCCCTGTTATCAGTTTCTATAATAATCGAGTGTGCATTTCATCCAACTACTTCCATCTTCAAAGGGTTAAATTACATAAAACTTTAATAACAAAGAAAAAAATTAAATCTGTAATTAAAAGCAACTGTTCCCAATCATGTGTCAGGTGATCTTGTACAAAAGAGAACTCAGTTTCTATGGCGTGTCCGTTCCTACCAATGCTGCCCTCTCAACTGCCCCGTCCCCCACCCGCTCCCTAGGGCAGGGTGAACTGGAAGATGCCTTTTCCCCAGCAAGTGTTTCATATTCATTGTATCACTTTACGTCGCATCGATCCTCCAGAAGTCAGCAGCTGCCTTTGCTGTGCAAAACAAAATATCGAGAATAAATAGTTTCTTTTTTCTTTCTTTCTTTTGCTTTCTTTCTTTTTTTTTAATCATTCAGTTTAAGGTCACCAGACTTTAAATGAGTGACCCTTCGGGTTTCTAAGGCATTCTGCTCAGCAGTCTTTTAAATAGTTCTACATGAAAGAGCCATGCTACTGTCGGACTTGGTCCCACTCTGGTCAACCTTGGTAATGTCATACGTGGCTTATGGACTGGATGGCACTGGATTCCGCGGCAGCCCTTGCCATACTGTGCCAGACGTTGGAAGAACTGTGGGATGTGGAATGGAGGGACTCCTTCTCGGACAATGACAACATCATAGCGTACGCCTGGGTAAAAAGGAGACACTCAGTAAATGGCATTTGAAAACAACCTCACTTGTGATTTGAAGAACACTACTGGCGAATGTTAGAAAGAGAAGGGCTTCTGAGTAGGAGCATCCCTCGTGGGTGTGTTTGGAAAAGTGTAGGACATTTGTGTGCGTGTGTGTGTGTGTGTGTTATAATGTGGATTCACTGCTGGCCTTCAGTGCCTACGCACCAAATCAGTGACATGATCTATAGAACAAAACATTAATTAGCCTACCCAACATGTCAGCAGTGCCTTCATTAAGAAACGGGAGTCATCTCCCCGTAGCCCCCGGCAACGATAAATAAATCATGCATCCACTATTCACGCGCACCTTCGACTCACCAAAAATATCACACTGTGCTTGTGATGAAAACTGCAAATATGAATAAGATATAGGCCTGCTTTGACAGCACTGTGGTCTACTGGGAAAAAAAGTCCAATGGACTCCTGCACTTTATAATTGAGAGCACTGAGGGTGAAATGACTTGTCCAAAATCACTCAACTAGTTAGTGGAGGAGGCACAATTAAAACTTATTTCTGCCCAACTTTTAATCCAGCGTTCTTTTTCCAGTTCCCTTCCATGACTGAAATATTCAGCGCTGACACCCAATGACCTTGAAAGTTGAGATAGATCGAGTCAGCTCTACTAAAAAATAAAACCAAACACCAGACCCCACCATGTGCTGACCCACTTGTGCTCTGGCGTCTCTGAGCAGGAGGTGCAGGGAGGGGCTCTGGGAGGAAGTGCTCTTTCTTCCCTATTATCATGTCACATTCTAAATGACTGTGCAGCGAATCCCCCACTTGCTGCCAAGGAAAATATTCAAATGAAATGTTTGGTCTTGACTTGGGAGTGAACTTTTCACTGTTGATTTGCTATTGTTGGTCTCATCCATTGCTAAACTGGCTTGTCAAAATGCTGCTGAAGTGGAATCATTAAAGTCCTGCCAAAGACATTCCACTGTCTGTAAACAAAGACAAAATGCCTCTGTTGTTAAGCAGAATTTCATCTCTGGGAGTCATGCTGAGACATGTGGCTGGTCTGTGGTTTCTTCCTTAATCATGGCATTCAGTTAGAAAATCTGCCCTTGCAGGCTGATTTTGATTTGCTGGGTCATTGCTCTAAATGTACACATTTGACTTTCATGTATGCAATTTGCCTTCTGGACCCCTACCATTTGCCTATCTGGGTCTCAGCAGCTACATAACAAATATTTCTTAAGCTTCTACCCTATTCCAGGCACCGTGCTAGGACCCAAGGAACCAAGGATAAATAATGTAGAGTCCCTGTCCTTGGTATAAAGTATGGGTGAAAGGCGCATAGAAATTAAACTATCTATTCTAATTATGTTCCCACTTCTAGAAATCAAGATAAAAACTATTATGAAATGGTTTTTAACAAAACCCATTCCAATATTTGGGAAACTGAAAGGGGATACAGAAAAAATTTGGGAATCCTGAGTTTTAATCCTGGCTTCTAACCTCAACTAGCTGGGTGACGTTTGGCAAGCTTCTTCACCTTTCAAGGTCACTTTCCTCACATAAAATAGGGATAATAACAACAAAACTTGCTTCAAGGGTTGTGGAGGAATTATAAGCACTAACTTACATATAGTGCTTAGCTCAGTGTACCTATAATCATGAAACTATTTTTGTAGGTTAAAGTTTTGCAGAGATTACAGACAGAATGTAGCCATTATTGTGTTGGCCAATTACTTGAAATTCAACCACTATAAAAATCACAAAGTAAATATATAAATGTTTCAAGTAAAGCATCTAAATCTACTCATATTATAAAAAATGACAAACAATATCTGCCTCTTGGTACTCAAAGGAAATAAACATTTTCATGCATGAGGATAAGTTTCCAGCAATAACTGAAAGTTAATAATAATTGAGTAAGTGGATAGAGTCTCATGAATGAAAGTCAGTCTGCAAAAAGGCCTGACCATCTTCAAGCTGATAAATATGACATTATCAAGTAACAATACGAATATGAGCCAGGATTGCAAAACGCTGTTATTTCTTGTGATGGTAATTGTTAGCTCAGCTGGGCAGCGACTTTATGTCAAAAAGCTGGTACTAGCCTTGGCTGGTGTGGCTCAGTGGTTGAGTGCCAGCCTGAGAATCAAAGGGTCACTGGTTTGACTCCCAGTCTAGGGCACATGCCTGGGTTGTGGGCCAGGTGTCCAGTGGGGGGCACACCAGAAGCAACCATACACTGACATTTCTCTCCCCCTCTATCTACTTCCCTTCCCCTCTGTCTAACAAGAAATAAATAAAATCTATTAAAAAAACTGATATTAAAATATATCATATCAATTATCTCTAGGTTTTCAGATCTTTCTGCCTTCTATTCATTTCTAACAGTTTAGGAATTTTTAGGTATTGTGTCTTATAATGAAATGTATTTTGGTGGAATAATTACTAAAAATTTTAAAAAGAAAAGGAAACCAGGATCCCCCAGTATCTCTGATCAGCAAGGATGGAAGAATGGACAATCAAGAGTTTAAAAATGTACTGGCCACCTCTTCTGGTTGCCTTTAAGTGAAAATGAGGTATGGACTCTGAATAGTTTCTTTGTAATGTTAGAAACAAAGTGATTCATTTTTATCCCATTGACTCATTCAGCAGGAAGGGATCTTAGATATCTTCTCCACGAACCCACTTTCCAGTGAGAAAATGGTACCTACAGTCATGACATGATGTTCTCAAGTTCATGGAGCTTGGCAACTCCAGTGTTGTGGCTGGTTGCTTTTACTTTAATTCAGAAAGAACATTTATTTTGCCTATTACCATACATGTTATCTTAGAGTTTTTACTGAATTGAATTATATTTAAAAACTTATATTATCCTATTGGCAAAATATCTTCCCCACCTTAGTGGAGATATGACCACATTTGCTCTAAGACCAGCCCAAAACTTCTCAGCCAAATAGGAAATAATTTCTAAATGTACAAGTCAATATGGTCACAGTTTAATATATCAAGCCACCTCCAAAATGAACTAATGAATCAACCAATCTGACCAAAATGACCAACAAATATGGTTATAACAGGAAGTTTCTTTTTTTCAATTGACCTAAAAAAACCATCTGGTTGAGTGTGGATATCATGCAGAAAGCACTGACTTCCTTTTTCTGTGACAAAAAGAACTGAGGCTCTTTTAATTGGTATTAATGGATCCTTAAATGGATTTGTTTTAGTTACCACAGTGTTGATAGAATGCTGTAGAACCCAAGGAACTGGGCGCCACCCATTAATTAATTCAATAAAAATTGATGCATTTTATTTCCACATCTGCCCTTAAATCGCTGCATACTTTTGGTAACTCACTTCATCTCTGATTTTCAGTTTACTGCTAAATTCTATAATTAAATGACTTGTAAATTAACAATATATAGAAAGGACAAAAAAAAGAAGGCAGAATTCACTTTCCAAAAATCTTAAACTATAGTTAATTTGACAAAAATTACAGACACAGAGCAACTAGAAAATATTTCTGATATAATACACAGGTAGGGGCAAGCGAACATTTTGGACTGTCAATATAGGAGTCAGGGAACGGCAAGATAAGGAAGTGATTTATAGGACAGGGTTGGTCACAGCGTTTCTGTGCAAAACGCAGCCATACGAACTGCGGCATTGGTTAACTATTTTGTATTCGGTCATGGAAAGTAAGGGTTCGAACATTTTGAGCAAAGCATCTGAACCTGTGCAGATTCTGGAATACTGCGAACACAGCAGAGCCGCCTTTGGGCATCAAAGGCGCAATGTCACCATGATGCTGTACTGCTGGAAAATATGTACCTGTGATTTGGACTTTCTGTGTAACGGCTGTTTAAGTTCCTCTGGCACATGGGAAGTACTAAAAGAAGAGAGCTCAGCTTCAGTATATTGATTATCTTCCATTTTCCTCATTTTGAGGCTATCTGTGAAGTGCCTTATATGATCTAGAGCAGAAAGTCCAATTTTGTATTCTTCCTCTTTATACCTAAAATGAACCAATGGGAAAGCACAGAGGATTTTTTTTTCTTCTTCAGTTTATTATGCAACCAAATCACTTTTCATTTGAATCTATACAGTTGTCGAATGTTAAATCTGCAGTATAAAGTAGCATGCATCAAGTATTGGGTGCTTTAAAAGGTTTACAAATATTATATCTTAAAATATACTTCTTTCAAGATTTTTTTCATAACTAAAGCAAGCATGTATTTGAGATAAAGAAGTCAACAACATATGAAATCAGCAATACAGTACTGAGACAGAATTCATACGTGTATCACTGCTACTTATGATAACATTTAGATAGCACCCACTATCCATAGGAAAGTATAATACTCTCATCAATTTAACTATTTGGTTAATTTTTCCATGAAAAAATCTATCATCTATATAGATCACATACAAATCAAGTAAAGTGAGATTTATCTCAATAATATTTGACTAATAACACACCAGATTATTGAATGAATTAGGTAATGTTGAAATCTATTTTTCTTTGAGATTTTTAGGTAAAGTCTAAATAAATGATTGTGCACTTGTGTAATTTCACCTACCCTTCCTACCTGAGGTTGAGCAGAATTCCACAAACACTGATGTATATACATATGCTTGTGGGTTCTGTTGATGGCCACCTTATTTTCATCTACTTAAACTTAAGCCACTGTGTATGCTTTGCTAATTCAAAATCAAATTTTATAATTTATTACCCACAAATTGCTCATTACCTAAAATACTGCTCTACTGGAAGAGTGAAGCGGGAGAATACAACCGTACGTACCTACTCTTGCTTGTTTACTGTCGCCCGAGGCACTTACCTCACCGGGGACGTCTTGCAACCCATCTCCAGCGCGCTGCTTTCTTCGTAGTCATCCTCAGGGTTTCCTTCATGTAAATGACTCGTCACTGGTTCCTTCCCCGTTTTTCCAGTAATATCATTGTCTTCGTCCTCCTCATCTAACAACACCTCATCTTCCACTTCTTCATCATCCAGTAAATCTGAATTTTGACTGGTCACTAAAGCCTTTTCATCCTTAAAGTGACTGCCATTCATTCTTTCAAAAGCATACAAAAGAAAAAGGTCCAGTTATTGGTTTCACATTTAAACATGCATTCAGTGTCACTGTCATGTCTAACAACAGTTTGGATTTTTAACACTTCTATAGTAATTTTTATTGTTTATGCTTTATGGCAACCATGGGAAAATAATGCAACCCGACCAATAAAAAATGAAGGAAAAATAAGTGTGTGTTTATTCAGATGATAAATGGAACCTCCAGTGGAACTGTACACACAATCTCAGTCTCCTATCCCTTATCAGGCCTTTGCCTGATAAATGGTGCTGCTACACATGATATCAAAAGCACACCGTGTTTCTGTACGTAATGTTACCGGATTGCCATGTAAGTGCCCACCATTTAAATGAATAAATTTCTGGAAAACTCATATCCCGGTGCAACACTGACAAAAGTGTCAACACACATGCCTAAAGTGAAGCTGAGAGTTCAAAAAAATGTTAAGGTCACCGCCAAGGACCAGCCAGTATTAACGTTTCTGGGTGATGCTGGTGGTTATATGCCACTTAGACATCTAAAACTTGGAGGTGATTGAGGGCTCACTTGCACATACTGTTTTCAAATTATCCCTGATGGCCTAAGCCCACGATAACATCAGGGTGGGAAATGATCTAAAAATGTAATTGGACAAATACCTTTTGAAACTTCCTTAGCAAGCATGTCGAATATAGTGATAAAAAGACTATTGTATTTTAAATGTCATTTGTAATTTTTTAGTTTGTGGTGACAAGGACTGCAATATGTGACTCAAAAGTTTAATTATAAAAAGAGTTTAATCACATGGACATCCTAATTTAACACATCTGAGAGCACTTATGAAACTAGGATAAACTTTCAGGCTTTAAAGTAAACATCAAAACGTGTAAATTATATTTCATGCTAATATTTAAAAGTTGAAATTGAGTTACAAAATAATTATAAATGTTTGGAACCAGGGAATATCTTCACCTAACCATCTTCCTTCAAAGGTATATGATCAGAGAAGTTAAGACACTCGCCCACATTCAGAAAGCTTGTTGGGAGTTAAAACCTAATAGGCATCCATATGTCCTGACTCCCAGGCCACTCAGAATCTTTCCATTTTGTCTTGCCTCTTTATTTACTTATGAATTCAGAAAACTTGCTGAGACTGTTAAGTTATTGTTACATTCATGTACAATTTTCACACTTAATGTAGCTATTTTTTCAGATTATGGAAAATCAGGTACCAGTGATAGACCCATCACTTTTCCACATTAAAAAAAAAAAAAGATTTCCCAGGGTAAAAAAAAATAGTTAAATAAAACAATCTTGGGTGTGAGAAATGCATGTAGTAAAAATCCACTTAGCCAGCAAGTCACATCATCATTAAGTTTTTTATACAACCAATCTCTTAACCTCTTTTATCAAAGAATGACGAAAACATGTTTTGCACAGGCATAAATTATTAGTTTCCAGTTACACTGCCAACTTGCTGGCTTAAAAGAATCGAAATTGTTATTTAAAAAATGAAAGAAAAAGGTAAAAGAACAAAAGAGTGCATGGATGAAAACCAAAAGTAACAAAGGCAACATGATTAAGAAAACCTATTTGTTAATTATGCTTTCAAATGTGGCAATTTTGGGGGGGATAAATTATTCATCAAAAGTAGTCTGATAGGAGATGAGGGGGAAAGTTAGATGACTCAACCTTCTTCCTTCTGTGCTGTTTAGACATGTTGAAGCCAGATGTTGCCGCTATAAGGTTCACAGACCTCCAATTAAGGGCTAGAAAATCTGAATAGGCAACTTAGAACCCAAATGATGTTTTTTGATAATGTAAATATCATTATCAAAATGTGTGATTGTCATCTTTACTTGATGTCACTACTTTGTATTTCTGATTATCTTCCTCATTCTCTCTCTCTCTCTCTCTCTCTCTCACACACACACACACACACACACACACACACCCCAATGGTGAGCAGAAGGAAAAATAAATCCAACTGCACTTCTTAGAGGTTGGAAAGGGCCATGCAATAACAGATCACTCCTTTTTTCCTCTCCTTTGATACACACTTATATACAAGTTGAAGGACAGAAGTAGTTATATACTTCTATGTTACCTTGGGAAATAATGTTTATTTGAAGCTTGCCTTAATAGGAAAGTTATCTGAAATAATTAACTTTGACTTTGAATAGCATCAAAAATAGAGAACACTAACAATAATACTTATATAATGAAAAGTAATGGTGTTTTTATTAACTAATTCCATATTACTTTAAAATGTACAATGTAGCATTTTATTTTAACAGGTCATTGGATAGTTATGTTTAGAAAAATCTAGTTCTCAATATCGACTATTTATTTATAATGTACAGAAAAGAAAAATCCAGGAGTTTTGGTAAAATAATGTTTCATTAACATCATATAAAATAAAAACACTAGCTAGGTGTTATTATGCCTAGCAGTATTAAAAGTTTTTCTTTACGAATTAAGCCCTATGTGCTTGACACTGATGACGACATGAGGGACCCAGTGCACCAGGTAACTGAAAGTAAGGATGATCACACCCACTGAAACAAACGTGCCAGGATCCTATGAGCATCCCCTGGACAGTATATAAGGTGGTGATAGAACCTTATAAGAAGTCTCAAGTGGTTTCTAAAGATATGGGATACACTCATTGCATATTATACACATATGTACAGATATTTAATTATATACAGATCTATAATTCAAACATAGAGTCATAGAGTATAGTCATATATTATCTGTAATATATACAACACACGATATATAATAGTAACCACTGCCGACCAGTGATTCTAATGAACCCCTCTGGTGTTGTTCCCTTTTATACTTGGCAAGTTTTGATGAAATATTCTAATTAGTATCAGGAGAGGCAGAACAGACTGGTGGTAAAAGCCTGGGGCCCTGGAGCCAGAGAGCCCAGGTTCAATCCCACTTATCACACAGGTGACCACTGGCAAGTTTTTTCACCTCCGATAGCTCCATCCTTCAAAGATAAAATGGCATAATAATAGTTGATATCTCTTAGGTTACTAAGATAATGAAATGAATTAACACATGTAAAGTGCTTAGAAGAGCATTTAGTATTTAATCCCCAGATAAATACCAGCCATTGGTGGTAGGAGCAATAGTAGTATCACAAAAACAAATGCAGAAAATGTATCTGAAAACATATTCATTTCAGAAATCATAGAGTTTACAAGCCAGTTTTACCTCTCCTCCGTGTTCCTGGGAGACTGGCTGCTGTGGTTGCTATTCCCAATGAAATTTCTGATTTCTGTGAAGTAAGCATCTTCTTTGTCATCGAGAATCGCACCTGTACTTTCCAGTTCAGAATGAGGCGATGATGTTGCCGTACCTGTGGGGAGAGGAGGCCTTATGTGAAAAAGACTATTATTTATGTGGCAACTTATTTTAAATCACGTTCCTTTTTCATTTAATCAGTGCTGTTTCCTAAAACAAGCTCTTTTGAATACTAATAATCCTAATTTACCATAATACACATGCCAATGAAAGCCCCTTGGAATTGTGATGTCCAGTCTCCCAAAGGTGTTATTTCTCCCACTAGCTTCCTCTTATTCCCTCTGTGACAGGGGCAGCTTTCGTTCATTCAGTGAGGAGAGAGGGTGAGGCAGTTTACAGAGAGGACTGGAATGGATTGGGCCAGAGAAACTACCCAGGCCTGGTTGCTGTCAATCTGTATTGATTGCTCCTGTGCTAAAGCATGTTGCCCAAAAAACTGAAAACACGCTGAGAATTCTGCATTTTGACGTGGTGGGCTAAGCCACGGGTAGACTGTGTACAGTAAGTAGTAAGAGGACATTATTGGAGGGCCTTCAGCTTCTTTACCTAAGGAAAATTAGAACCATAATACCTGCATGATCAGATTGTTGCAAGGTTCCCATAAATTTACCCCATTACAAACACTTTACACGTGGTCGAACTTTAACAGTCACTCCATGCTGTGTATCTTGCCCACAGAGTAACTACAATTTAATAGTTCATCACAATAGTCTAGATGCAAAACCAAGAGGTTAAAACTTCCCTCAGTTTCATAAAATTCTAACCCGGGTCAACAAATAAGTGTTCATCTATGATACATTACATTCTTAACTTATCTGACTCATTTCTGAAATAATTGTAACCAGAAAATTTTAATAGTATATTGTAAGGGAGCACGGTGTTAGAAAGTATAGCCAGTTTTGCATATTGGATTAGACTTCTGCCTCTAAAGTCTGATATTTTTAAACCATGATCCTCAGATCTTTGGTCTTGAGGGACATGACCAGCATATAGCTCGAAGTGGTAGTCCTCCAAGGCCATAAGCCGTGTGCCTGTACCGTGGAGGAAGGGGTCACTAAAAATACTTTCTTTAAGTAAAGATTTATACTTTGTGTAAGTCCACCGTTTTTCTGTTCTTAAAACCTCTTTTCCTGACCTTCACACTCATCCCCTCCTCCCACCCCCAAGTCACTTTCTTAATTCTCTAGAAACACACTGTGGCTGCACGGGGTGGCTCCCAACACGTAAGCCAGCAGGTAAACGCTAGTTAATGGCTAATTTTCTAACTATCAGAAGCCAAAGGCAAGAAAACCCACCATCTCTTCTGCTAATTATGTGCTGATAGGTCTGGGGTAAGGGAAGTTTTTTGACTAAAAAACTTCAATTATTAAAAACTTAATTCTACATCAGAATTTGTGACCAAAACCACACTCTACTGTCATTTGCTATGGGTTACCCTGATCATGTCCATAATCTTCTGTCACTAATCTCTTAAAAAGGTCGTCACCCTGGAGAGGTTTTCTAAACTCCAGACGTTCTGCAAAAGCAGCCATGGTATTTTGGTCAGTATTCAGAACCTCGTATTCTGGCGCCGCACTCCGGAAAGCCTGCCGCTCCTGGGGGCCACGTTCTGTGTGAATGGGTGAAGAGACTGTTCCCTGCAATTTGGGAAATCTTGATTTACGCCTCCTGTGAGTTTGGGTCACGGTCCTCTTTGAGACTGCCCATTGAGATGAGTCCAGGAGAATAAAAGATAATTCGAATAAGGCTCTAAGATCTCAAAATCACTCTAAACTCTCAAGGAAAACACCTGCGAATTTTCACAATAGGATCTGATTCAAGAGTGAAAGTGAAGTGAGAAAAGCAAGATAATCTTTCCAGTTAAGAAAAGAACATCCTCTCCTCAGCACACAACCGATCACCTACCAGACATGTTGCCGTTCTCGTGCTTCTTTAGGTGTCTGTCTAGGTTGGTCTGCTGACCGAAACACCTGTCACATAAGTGGCACTTGAAGGGCTTCTCCTTGTTGTGGATGTTGCGCACATGCCGCTGCAGGTTGGAAGATATGCTGAACGACCTGTCGCAGTATTTGCATCTGAAAAAGAAGCACGGAGGAGGTTTGTAGGCAAACCAAAAGGTATTTCTGAAGACCAGGACACCCGATATCCAAAAGTTATCACCTATAAAACAACACGTTAAAGAAAAGGCACAAGCCAGAACACTATTCACACAGTCAACATTTCAACTCCAATGGACTGATTGCTTTAAAGATTTTCATGACTTTACAATATTGTACAAAAATGATAATACAGTATTGGTGATCTGACTGCTCCTGAATTTATTAGGGTAATCAATTCTAATATTTTAAATAAGCCTCATTAAGAACATTATGAAATAGTGGTATTGTTTTATCTTCTGAGGACAATAAAATTAAATCCATTATAAACAGGAAACAAATTCACAAATTCTTCAGATAAAGTGAAAAGATCATTTTCATTACAAATTTCAGTCTAATCAAACAATTTCTTAATAAATTCACTGTCTCAATTGCTAATCCTAAAGGAAATTCATTTATCTTCTCCACGAATAACAATAAACATTCCAAACTTTGAAAACTGAAAAAATGTGAATAGTTTAGTCTGATACCAAAAATACTGAGTTTTACCATCTGTAGTGATTAGGACCCACAAATCCTTTTCCTAACTTTTAAACTACTACAAAAGAAAGTAAGAGGGCCACGAAATTCTCCTTTTGAAGTAAAAACAAAGGTCTTCCTTCATTAACCTCCCCTCTCCCTGCCCCCAATTTTCCATTTCTATTTTTGTTAAAAAGTGTGTGGCAGTTCCGAACCTGGTCAGTTTTTCAGGAAAGCATTTAATATTAGTTAGCTAATATTCTGAAGTTCTCCTGGAGACATAAAATAAAACTGTAACCCCCTACCACCCAGTTCTTATCACTGAGGAAGAAAAGTGGTAATTTATGGAGTATTTCTCTAGCATCTTAAAGTAAAGTTTGCATTATTTGTTTATATATTTTTGTATGTGTACTGCCTGAACCACACAAAAAAAAATCAACTTTCTCCAGATAACTTTTAAGGGAAATTTTTTAACTTAGCATCCAGAAAAGTCTTAACTCATTCTTCCACGTGTGAAGAGCCCTTCTCCTCCCACTTCTCAATGCAGACTCGGTGGTTCAAGTGCTCTCCATAAAAAATCACCCCATTCCATTCCGTATGTTTGGGCTTCTATGGCTGTCTCCAGATGATGCCAGAAGACTATTTAGGTCGGTAGGGAAAACAAATCTGTTTAACCAGTGACTTTGGCCTAATATCAATAAACCAACTCAAAGACTGATTTAATTTTCCCCTTTAAAGGACCATTCTGGCATCATGGGGTCCCTCAACTTCCCTCACTTATATAACATTAATTTTGAAATATATGAAACTCCACAAGGATGACAGTTGTAATATTTTAGTCTCTGCTTTTGAAAAATATTGAGACAGAGTAAGTTCTCAGTCGTTCATATGGAATACAATAATTAATAAATAATTGTACTAGAATAAACTGTTCTTCACACTCACAACTGTAAACCTACTTTGCCCCACCATATATATATATACACACACACATATATATGCAGTCGTGGGCTTCCCTGCAACACCTCTGTCAGCCTCCAAGGCTCACTGTGATGACAATCATGTACAATGAGCACAGCTGTGTTGTACTGAACAGAACCACCTAGGAAATACTGATAGAGAAAACTTATGCTCCCAAAAAACTCTTCAGAAAAATTTCCACTCAAAACATTTTTTACACAAATTGTGAGGAAGAGAGTTAGATTTTGACATGCTTCCAACTTTCTGCCTGTATGAAAAGGGACTTTTCCAAATCTAATAAACATCATCCCCTCTAATATAAATAAAATTGGCCAATAAGGATAGTAATTATCTGTTACTTTGTATCTTTCCTTTGCTAATATCTTGGTCAAAAAGTTTAGTGCTCTTAAAATAAAAAAAAAAATCATTCCATTCTACTCCAATAATTAGTAGGTGGTTAAATGCCTAAGTTTCAGAAATGCTTAAAATGAACACATAACACAATTACGAGCAGTACACTACTGAGAATGTGGATATAAGCTGGGGTCACAGGAGCCTTTGGGATCCTGGGATGAGATAAAATCCCTGGTGTGAGAGCCCCAGGCCTGCCTTTGAGTTCTGGATCTATCAGTGCCAAACATTAGAGGAGGTGATTATTATCTGAGGATCTGAATTTGTTCACTTGTGAAACAGAGGAGCTGGGGAAATAATTAAGATCTCCAGTTATGCCAACATTTTGGTTTGTGTCTTAAAAAACATACAGACAATAATGGCACAACATATGGGGTAGAATAACACCACTGAATCGAGGTGCAATAAAAGAGTGAAGTGCGTATAGTACCATAGTTGCTCACCAAACCTTTGGCCATGACAAAATGTCAGTGTGGAAATCTTCCCTTTCACTTACACAGAATTCCTGGGATCTAAAATTTTCTCAAAAAGCAAAATCACTTAAAACTTTCCATTTTTATATCCCTCTGAGACTTACTGTATCAAGTGCATCCTATCAAATAGGAAGTATAACTATCACTTATAATTAGTGATTCATAAAACCAGCAGGAAAGCAAAGAATCTCAGAAAACACTTTATTATTTTCTAAGTCCTTCTAGTTTTCTCTTAAAATTTACATTATCTTCAAGTAGGTACTGGTCTGCCCATTTTCTTATTTTTGTATGGAAAAAGTCTTTGAAACCTAATAAGTAATTTATTTATTTTAATGAAAAAGTGAACATTCAGACAAAAATAATTTTACACATATGCAATACATAAGAATTTCAAAGCAGAATGAAATTACAATATTACTTAAGATAAATAACATTCATTCTTTGAAGAAATATTTATGAGTACCTCATACTATGTGCAAAGCATGGCACATTAAATAATGTAGATTATATTTTAAAACTGGAAGGGAGAATGTTGATTACTTTCATTCTTTAGTAAACAGTTATAATATTAAAATTAGATACATGCCCCATGTGTCATGTATCTTGACATTTAACAGAATAAGCTAAGAGGTACTTTAGGAATTGTTGGTGGAAGTGCCCATCTTCCTATAATATATCCTATTTTACATGTCTTACCCCTAGGTTCCACATTTTTCTCCTCCCAGATTTAAGGTTCATTCTTTCAACCTCCTGCTGAGACCTGTGGACTCTAACTCAACTGTACTGGGAAAACAAAGAAATATACCTGTTAACTCCTTGCAGGGAGTTAAGGTTTGGAAAAGGAGGCTGCATTGTGATTATTATCAATTAAAAGAGCACTAATTATTGAGAAAAGAGAGAACTAAAATTAATTTTTTAATGGCTAACCTTTTTTTAACACTTCTGTATTAGACACTGCCAGAACTTTTAAACTGAGATGTCAGAAGGGTGATTAAAGAAATTGGGACTCTTCTAATTTTTATCCTAGCCATTAATTAATTCTTCTTTGACTTAAAATTGAACAGACACATACATTCAGACACACGCAAAAGTAGTCCCCTTTAAAACTGCGGCAATGAGCGCACTTCAGTTATCACAATACTGATCAAGATATGCAGTAAAGCCATTGTCAAACCTGTAAGGCTGCTCTCCTGTATGGGTTCGCAAGTGCCGCGTTAGGTTCGCCGACCTTGGGAAAATCTTGCCACAGTATCTGTTATGAAAAGATGTTTATGAGAGAAAGTCAGTACAATTGATTTTATTTCACTCGAGCTACATAGAAGCCAGATGCTAATTCCTGATTTAATTAATTTTGCATGGAACTCACATGCCTTTGGTATTTAAAATTTGCAACAAAGCCATTCTACAGATATAAATAACTCTACAAATGAAGGCTGCGTTATGAGAGCTGGTTGAATTTGCTCATGCATAAGCAAGTGGTTTATGAACACAGACGTTAGTTTTGATGACCCCCATAAGCCTTTTTTATTAACTCTGTATCTTTATGTTCACAAAATGGAACCAGACAAGAGGCTTGAAAAAATGACAAGAGTCTGTGATTCTGGGTGGATGTAAACAGATTTCAAATGTTTCAAGTCATTTTACATGTTAACCACAGTGACAACTCTCTGTGCGTTGAGTGGTATCAGATCAGACACGATTCTAAGACCTCATCCATCAAGGCATGTTCCTGTGAAATCTTTTCTGGAAACAGAGTGACACGTTTTCCAAAGAGCAGATACATTGATTTGCCTGAGTCAGATGCCACAAGTTTCTGAAGACAATTCAGAAATTATAAGCATAATTTATTTTGTTTTAAAAAAGAGAAAACAGAAACAACACACAAGCTTTCCTGTATTACTGATGAGCAACAAGAAACTTATTCACTAGCTTTCTTCACTGGTGGACCTCATTCGTCCTTCATCAATGACCTTATTCGTCAATGTCATGACAATTAATAAATGTATGCTAAGGACAGTAGTATTATACTTTTGAATGAAAATAATTAACTGTGAAAGAAAACTCATAAATATCAAAGTGAAACAAGTAGATAATATTTGGACTGTTTCCACCCTCATTTATCACAACCAAGTGGCCTGTGTTAAAATTCTCATTTAATAGTAAGTTTTTAAAACCACTATTTTTATACCTCACTAAATAAAGAGGACTTTGAAGTGTCTGAGATCTATCATGGTCGTTATTAATCATCTAATCATGAATAATTTCCAAAACAAACAGCAGGAGGGCCTTTGAAATCAGAGGGGAGGTTTTCGGAAAGCCAGCCGTAATTAACTTTGCAGTTACCTGCAGGTATAGCGCTCTTTTCCTTTCCGCAGGAGGTTCTCTGGAAGGGCATTGGGGGGCGCTCTGAAGTTGAACATGGAGGGGACTGACTGGAGAAGTTCACTGGCCTCAGGTTTCAGCGCACTGAAGCTCTCTAGCTTCTCTGCCATGTTTTCAATAGCTGACATCTAAAAGGCAAAAGCGCAAGACCATGAAGGACCGGTCGGACATCCCTTCTTCTGTAGTAATCCCTACCAAACCAAGAACACCATTAATTAAAAAAAAAAAGCATCAGATCTGCTGAATGAAATGGTCTGTAGAAAGAGGTCATTGTGTCTCAATATTAACAAACGAGAGAATTTAGTAATTTGGGGAATAATAAAGGTTAGAAAGCTCATAAAATGCTGGGTATAGTTTTTCATAAGACCTTGGTTAGACCATTTTATAATAATCTGATATACAACAGCAATGAAATATATGAGAGATAATAAAGCTAAATTAGATTTTTATTAAATTAAGTGAGAGCACTGGCATTTATGTCATGGATACTGACAGTAAACTGAAAATTATAAGGAAAGAAAGGTCTTGTGTGCCTGCCTAGTTAATAAAAACCATAGGAAGCATGGAGTCTCACGAAAAGAACTCACAGCATGGAAAACATCAAGTGTTCCAAAGGTACAGCTTAGACCCAAAGTGCGTAATACAGAAAGAAAAATTAAATGGGTAAGAGGCGTTTTGCCTAAGACTATGTTTATTAATAGCTGGATATACTAAATTTTAATAGCTGGGATCATATACAAAGAATTCTGATGAAATACTAATTTGGACAAAGATGAAGTGGGAAGATCAGCTCATAATATTGTATCTTCATACAACAAAACTTGGCATGGCTGTTATAAGGGGAGCAATTAGTGTAACCACACTCTTGGAGAAATAGTCTTGAAAGAAAAACTCTGCTGCCTAATCTTCCCCTCAAACAAACTAATTTATTTTGTTTATACTCTTCAAGTTTTGGTCCACCTTCACACATATTTGACAGAGTCACAATCAGAGGGTCACACTCACTTTTAATGTTACTTGATACTTCACGTCCACAGTTAGAGGAGCTATCCCCTTTCCGTCACCACTCTCAAAATGTTACGTTTCCTCTGTGCTTACATTTTATTTGGAAGCTGCTTACTACTGAATTTTTAAGTAGAAAAAGCAAACTCTCAGGCCGTCTTGTTAAATCAACTCTCCCATTATTTATTTGGTTCTCAGGGCATTATGCCACCGGAGAGCTCAGAGAGCTGTTAAAAAGGTGTTTGCACTCTACATGCACTCCGCATGCTTCTCACAGAGCTGGCGTGGTAGACCAGAAGACTCCATGCAAGGATTAAAAATGGTAACAACTGCACATTCAAGCAACTGTTCAACACAGGAGGATGGTTCTTTTGCTGATGAGATGGCAGGACAGAGGTGGAGGCCTCATTTATAAACTCAGGTTAAAAATAAAAGGCAACACTTCCGACTCAAAAGGAAAATTGACAAAATCGTATATTCCATGGACACACAGCTGGACAGAACACCATTGACTTCTTAAACTAGAGCAAAATCTTCACAGAATGGCCTGGACATGATTCTCTTCTTACAAAGGGAAAATTTTTATGCTTGATTCTTCAAATGACTATTCATGTTGTAGTTAGCTCTCTTTCTTTTTTTCCCTTTATCCTGGAGCCTGCCCTCGCATTTCATGCTGGGACTCCTAATGCGAGCTACAAATTGCAATGTACAGGGTACCACTGCCAATTTGCCAAATGTCTTTCATCAAACACGGTGCAAAAAAAATCTCAGAGGAAAGTCAAGATACATTTACTTGTCAGACGACAAATGTGAACGCATTGGGAGGCAGTAGGGGCTATAAGCTCAGGGGTTTGATTCATAATCACTCAGCTGCTAAAACATTCTCCACAGATGCAAGCGGACAGCACATTTGTCACCATGAAGGATTTTGACAGGTACTGATCACAGGGCAGAGATATGGAATGATGATGCTGCTCAGCCCGCTTGGCGGAAACTCTGTCCCTGCAGAATACGGTCATTATCCTCCTCAGCCGGAGCATTAGCATTTTCCTATTACTTGGGATTTTATTTATTAAAAATCAATCCAGAAATATTTTATGATACGATTTTATTTGCATTTATTCCTTCTAATTGTTCCTTGTAGAAAATCATTTTGATATTCCATCCTCCATGGAATAAATTGTCTGACTGAAAAATGACCTCTCGCCTTCAAGCTGATTAGCAGTAACAAGCCAGGGTAAGGGTCGTAATCGCATATATTTATTGGGCAGAACAGTAAGTGCATGGGTGATGATTATAAATGTTTTATTTATGTACATTTAATATCTGAGTAAAGTTTCATTATCTAGTGGCTTTAAATCATTTGAGTGTCCGCCCTGCCGACACACTCAGATTCCCATGGCAATACATCTTATAGGCGCACTTTTCCTTTTATATGGAAAATAGCTTACTCATGACTATTATTATTCTCTGCTTTCATCTCTAGCTCATATAAACTACAAGTCCTTCAAGTTATTTAAGAGCAATTGGCTGTTGAGAAATGTGTCTTGCTTTAGTAGCTGCTAATAGCTCCTTTTGAAGAAAGATCACTGTGATTACTTTACCTCAAACTGTTTCCATTTGGGAAAACCATCAAGAAACAAGAAAATATATTATGGGCTTGATGACTAAATAATGACATTCTTAAAGATAATAGGGGTTACCCAAGTGCCTGTCTTATAAACCACCCCCACCTTGGGCTTCTGGTATCAAAAGAAAAGAGGATTAAATTGGAGTGGGCCATGGGGGAGAAGATGGGAAGTGAGCTGAAGGTAGCTCCTGACACCACAACCCCCCACCACCTCTGTCTAGCTGGCTGCCACGGAAGCAACACAAAAGCCACGCTGAACCCTTCCTAAGATTTGCTCTTTTCGCACATGACCTCGGCTGAAAAGAATAAATTCCCCCATTAGGACAGATAGAAATAACTTAAACATTTGCCAATTGGGGTAGTTTAGCAGTTCTGTGACCAACCTGAGCCCTTACCAATATCTTGCATTAAGGCGGTGGATTAAGAGGAAGCTTTATCGAGTGTGTAAGTCACAACTCCAACGTCTCTGGCTATCTGGCCTGACCCATGTGATGTTCCTCAGGAAATAACAGTCATTTCACATAAGTTTTGACCTTCACTTTAAAGTCTGATTTTGGTAAAAAATTAATCTGGATAAATGGAACAGAATCAAAGCTAAATATATTTTTCAGTTATGAAAAATCCAACGAAGAAGGCAATGTGTACTACTATGAATGAGAAATTTGCTGAGAATGGGGAAAATAAAGGAGGAAAAGCTAGATCATATATTTTAGAAGTGTATTGCTCTGTGTCCTATTAATGTCATAAGCTAATCTCTGATCAGTAAATAAAAGGTTTTTTTATGGAACAGTAATTTGTATTTATATGTATAATAGTTGTTGATGGTATCTGCAGCCAGATGTCAGGAAGAGGAAGTCATTTCACCCCCTTCCAGTCCCCAAGAGGCTATTAACTTTATAATGACGCAAACTAATATTTAGACACAACTCCCTAGCTTCTACCAAAACAAAAAAAAAAATGTAGCTATATCTCTATTCAAATAGTCAGTATTTTTAAAAACATTTCAGCAGGCAAGATACCATCAACTGGGTCCTAAGTACTTAGCCTAACATTTATTATCTGGCAGCCAATAATTGATGCCATAAAGAAGTTTCTCATTAAAACTATTAAAGTGACAATCTGATGATATGAAATGATATGTCCAATGGCACCATAAATTACATGACCTAATGTTTCACAAATTAGATTACACATGACTTTATCATAAAATAACTAACTTTTCATAAACTTATGATGGGAAAGTTTGTAGATTTGGTAATTTTCTATATTTATTCCCTTGATAATCTTGAGAAATCTCAAAATTATGGCTATTTGGAGGGGAAGTAAATATTCACATTTTATCATTGTTACTCCACATATCGCATTCAGCAATCATAGTCATGAAATCACTTAGGCTTTTTACCACTAAAAATAAAATCATGTATCTTTAGTATTTCCCGTTAATATCCATGTTTGATATCACACATGTAAATCGGAGCTCTGAAAAACCTATGAATCAGTGGAATGGGAGTGCTTCCAAAGAATCACAGTGGCAGTCGCTATACCATTGTGTCATCAGCAAATGGAGTCTAACAAAATCTGATATTGGCCTCGGCAGTTACAGAACTGTTGGCCCTTTATGGAGGGGACAGCACCTTATGCTTGAAGTACCATCATCGCTACTGGGGGGTAATGCTCTCCTTGGAAAGTGAGGACCGTGAGGCATGACGCTGAGGACATACGCTCTGCCAGGAAAGGCCGAGGAGGAGCCCAGGAAACACAGGCCAGGATAGTGAAAGAGCAGCCCGCCCCTCCACCGCTTGCCTGAGGGTGTCTGTCTCTCTTTCTTATCCAGTACTTTTGAAATAAATGAACTTAATTCTTAAAAGTCTACAGGGATGAGAAAAATCATAATTGATCACATATTCCAAAGAAGAAAAAAATGGAGGAGTTTCTGATAAAGGAAAACCAACATCAGATATTAGAAATAGGTAAGTTCTATAGTGCTCCAACTCAAAATACTTTACATATAACTATATGTGATAACTAAAGGAAAATTGAATTACATTCCAAAATTCTACCTATCCCTCAAGATCAGTATATTTTCACTGAAAAAGAAAATGAAGAAGTAAAAGCACATACGCTTAAAGGAAATTTTGTAATACAAGTTATTTATGTAAATTCCCATTGACTCAAGGTTTACTGGGGAGTAAGGAATAAATAAGCACTACTTTTTATTTTGAATAAAAAATAAAGTTGTCCCCTAGTATCATTAACTGACAATTGACTGTATCTAAAAATAGTAACTGAGAGCTAAGGAAGTGAGACCCAAAGCTAAAAGATCCATTCACTAGCTAGATATGGATTTATAAACATTTAGTCTTATCTCTCCACAGAGGCAGAAGCAAGTTCTGCCCTTGGATGTATGGATACAAATTCCAAAGTCAGCTTGTATCTGCACGTGAGTTTAAATTTTATCGTTTTGAAGCCTTTATCGAAAGCATCTTTAACATGCTGATATAGGCTTCCACAAATAATGGTTGTTTTCCACTTAGTGACCCATCTCAAAGCCTCTTTTAATAACACGCTCCCAAGTGCCCAAAAAGTGTTCTACATCAAGGTATAATTATGTGGAATGGGTTCAGATTTATAGAACAAACTTCTTTCTGTAAACAATTTATAAGCACACTAAATGCCCAATTATAACTGAAAATATTTTGCAGCCTCACAAGCTGAAAAACTACCTTCTGAAGCCGTATCATTAATGGAAAGGGGCTCAGAATTCTTTATGTCTGTAAAGCAATTTAGAATATAAGTTGTTTTCCTTGTAAAGCTCCATTTTTTTAGTCAAAAATATAAGCAGGAAACTTACCCAAGTTCTCTGATCAGGCAGTTGGAACTGGGAGCAAAATTGAAACAAAAACAAAAAATTACTTCTGTATCGGTATCTTTACTAAAATCTATCCTTTGAGAAATTAACATTTATACTAACTTAGTAATTTTTGCTTATCATGTAATTACACCTTCAGTAAAAGCTGTGGAAATGAAAATTAAATATTTTTATTAACACTGCTGAACTTCCTCCATTTATGTCAATTAAATTTTAAATTAAGTTTATAAACCAGAATGCTTTTTCCAAGAAAGCTAAACACTATCTACTACCCACTCTTAAATAGCAAAGTAGATACTTTTTGTTTTTACTCATTATAAAACATAACACCTAAATTTTAAATAACTAAAAATAAGAAATTTTCTAAAAAATATAGTCTTTTGCATTTTCATGTTAATAACAAAGCAAATAAGATATCTACTCAAATGTAAATCATGGAACGAGGTAATCTACTTGGACTCAGACCATCAGTAGTGAAAACATCTTAAATTAAAGAACTACAAACATTTAGCTATTCATGATAAGAATCACCGGAGAAAACTTGAGTGACTTAGAAGCTCTTTCAGGAAACACAAATGCATTTCCCTTAAAAACATCATTTCACTTGGTTAAGTGGGATATGTCTTGCTATCACAAGTTTTGGTTGGTAACTTCAATAAAGAAGACACATAGTTTTTAAGGATGAAAGGTTTATCGCAAGAGAAATATAGCAGTAAGAAACACTTGTTGAAAGCAAAACAGATGATGAAGGGCAGAAGACTTAAGTGATTTCACATCAATATAGAAATGACAACTTAGAAAAGACTAATATTTTCCTCATTTTTGGGATACAGTAACAGCATAGTCAGACATTTTGTAAGAAGGAAAATAAAAATGAATGAATAAAAAGCAGAAATAGAAGTAAAACAACTTCTGCTGCAGATGTATACAAAGCCAAACATTTGAAAATAAAATGCATTATTGTATTGCTAATATTAAAAGTATAGGAAAATCAAGCCAAGAAATAATAGTCAGTTTTACAATGTTGTTATTGTCAAATAGCAATTCAAATGAGCTACTGATATGAGCAAAGTACCCAACAGAGAAATCAATGAAAAGAACATTCCAAAAATCACACAGTAATATCACTCCCTTTATCTCATCTAATTGTGGCTGTATCTATCTCCTTTTCAAAAAATACAACCTAAACTAAGACTCCACAAATTATTTTTAACCACTTAGTCAAGGAGAACCTCTACAATGTTATTTCTCTATTATATGAAACTAACTTATCTATTAAGAGAAAAAAGTAGAAGATTAAATAGTCCTCCAGTGGCCCGACAGAGCAAACGTACGTCTTTAACCATTGAACGAAGAGAAGATGTTAGATGCTGAGAATGAAAACCAGCATGTATCTTTTAATTTTAATGTATGTGGTCCTATATCCTTTAGGTATTTTTGACAGGAGTTTTAAAATATGCATTATTATTCAAAATGCAGTAACATGGCCTAATAATCTTTCAATAAAATTCAATAAGTATTTATTAAGTCAGTCACCTTTCATTGATTAGGAACTGTGCAAAGGGACATGTTAAGTAGAACATAAAAACCTCCAAAAATGGTAAAATCAGGTTTGCCCAGAAAATACCACTACCAAGCATTTATAGCTCTATTTATGTTTCCCTAAAGCATTGAAAACATGTGGTCTCCTCTTTATAATTATGATAACCCTGAGAAATAGAGTAGGCATTATTCCCATCCTAAAGATTAAGATACATAGCCCCAAAGGGCCCATGTGATTGGCTCCAACATACTTTAAATGGAAGATGAAGTAATAAATGGTCTTATCCCAGCACTTACTTAGCTACAAAATCAAGCTCTGGGAGCAGAGGCAATCCCTCCATATTGGGTTTTCGCTCCGTGCCACCCTATTGCTGCCCAGTGAGGAAGCACAGAGAGTACAGTAAGCACATTCCTAAGCATGTCGAGGTACATGGTATAGATATGCCAAAAATCTGGCTCAGGGGACATCAGGAGGGTCTTTTACTGACATTCCCTTACATTCGAAACGGAATTCTTCTGCATCCATTAACAGTAAGAGCTTTTCCTTATTTAGGCCCTTGCACATGCAAAGCACAGTGCTAGCATGTTAGTGCACGAACGCTGATCCAACAGCCACCCCGGTGCGGCTGGAAGGAGCGTTCCCACTAAAACTGACCGAGAAGGCTCAGTGAGGTGAACTGCGCTGCTCAAAACCTAAGCACTTGTGCTAATAACGAGTGGAGCCACTTGTAAAGCAGTTATTTCTGGCTTCAAGCTCTGGGCAGTTTTTGTTTGTTTGTTTGTGGGTGGATCTTGAGGCTAGATGGAATTTGATATATTAGAGCAAAAAAATTCTATCGAAACCTCAGAACATCTGAGGTAGGTTTTCTGAAGGCTTGAAGAAAATGGGGTGACCCAAGTTTCTCCCGGGCAACAGTCTTTAACACACCTGTATCCCAGTGATACATAGCCGGAACACATGAAAACAGCCACGATGATTATAAATTAATGAAATATTTCTGTAGTCATTAGTAAATAGCCTCTATCCCAAGCACCCTGAACATCTCCCCCACCCCACTGTACTGGCCTCCTCCCTAAACATCCCTTGGGCAGAGGCTCTGCCCAGCAACTGAAGCATTAACCATTGGTGCAGGAAGGACTCCGGAATGCAGGAGTCCAATTGGGTTGGTCAGTCTTCATGACATATCAGGTGTTAAGTATTTTGATGATCACTTGGGTCCTGTTCTTGTAGCAACACATAGCAATAGGCAGTCCCGTGCACAGAGCATGACATTCTGGTGTGGAAAGGAAACACACTGCACCCCACCGCGCTCTGACGGGCACGCTCATGAAGGTCCCAGGGAAGGACTGCTGTGCTCCAGGCACTCTACAGGCCCCTCCTTACCTCAGAAATATTAAAGGATAGCATATTTTCTCAGATTCTGTAATTAAACATATGTACATACTGTATTTGTGACAGCTGCACGCACAGAGGGAGTTACTGGTACACAAAGTCTCTCATTGTATGAACCAGGAAATTTACCTTGGCTAGCTGGAAACCTTTGAATTTCAGAGAACAGGGACCCTTCACCCAACTCCCTCTTCTTACAGATAAGGAAACTGGAAGCTGGGTAGACAGGGTCACTCACAGATACTAACTCCCAGTCTTTGTTTATCCATTACACACACCATGTACCCACAGCACTTAATTTTGAAGTGATTAATTAGTAGATTTCAAAGATCAGAATAGGAAAATAATTTGATTATTGTAATTAAATGTATATAACTACAATATCTTTATAAGCATGTAGTTGTGATTAGAAAGGAAGTTACTAAGAGATATGTTTTTTGTGCAATATCTGATACTAAATGCATATTCTGCTCAAGTGTATTAGTTAGTCATTGAGGCCTGAAAGTACAATTTAGATCAGCCTAAATATAATATATAAATACTTGGTAAACATTTATTATTTTAGAACTTTTTTCTTTTCCGTAAGGTAGATTATATCATTCCTTAGCCTTCCTATATAAAAGGAACACTAACTATAACATTCCTAATCCATTTAATACTAAGCTATACATATTTTCTCAGTTTGAAACACAGAGAACCTTTGGGCACTGACAGATTTTCCCAGCTAACCCAGAAGATAATATTTCAGCTCGGATACTCTGTTGTTCAAGACTTCAGGAAGGTACTTAAAAAAGCGAAGAAGAGGTAACAGAGAGGGCAGGGAGGAGTGGCAGAAAAGAGTCACATCCTAGATGATATAATGTAATTACATCCTAACTTTCTATAAGATAGCTTATATGAAATTCCACCAATTGTATTAAAGGACTATGTTTGCTTTGAATATACTGAAGCAGAAGAAATTAGTTTACACTTTGCATGTATTTTTATAACATTTTTGCTTTCTATTCATAAAGACCAGAGCTAATGCCTTTAAAAAAATAAAAATTAAAAATACAATATCATTAAATCAAGAAGCCAGATGCAAGATGTTTATGTATTTGTTCTGTCAATACAATTCTCCACATTTTGATTAATATGTAAACCAGTTTTTAAAAAGTGACCAAATATGTAGGGACATAGAGATAAGCAAATAGATAATACTGTTTTGTATTTTCCTTGCAATGAGAAACTATATATTTTGATAAATGGACACAACCCCACTCAGCAAATAGCTCTGTGTATTGTGGTGAATTCCTGTGCAATTACCAAACTTTTCTGGAATGCCCAGTGGTCTCTAGATAAATTCCTTCCCCCTCTGTGGTAACAACTTGTCAGGTAGACTCATTTCCTGTTTTTATCCAAGCGCTAAAAAAACCTTCAAGAGTTTGGGATGAGTCACAGTGCGATCCATTTCTTACTATCAGTAACTTTTAAGCACAAGGGACAACTTCAGTATTTATTCTCTTAACTGAATTTTGCTAACTCTGAAATACACTGCGGCTCAGTAAGTAATCAATAGCAGACTATAACTGAACACCAAAAGCCATGATATTTTTACACATCTTTTAATTACTTTTTCCTTAAAGAGTATGGATTTTAGTTCTACTAGAGTTTCCTGTGTTCTTCCACACCAGCGTCACAGGAAATCCTAATGTTCTCAAGATTTCTTTCATTTCATTGCACCTGCTTTTCAGGATCAACAAGTTAGTTTACAAGCTTGAAGTCTCAAATTCAAAATACTTACTTGTGGGTGAAATAAGAATCCTGGAGAAGGTCTCAAGTATTTCTCTTTTAAAGCTTCAAGTGGATCAGTTAGTTTTCTTTTCTCTACTCTGAAAGGTTAAAATTAGATTTTTGGATATGAATCAGTCTCAAATACCAATTACTACATAATCACTGACATTTAAAACAGCTAACAATAAAGCAAATGGTAGGTTTCTGAGAAGCACACTAATAAAAATATAAAGACATCTGTTCAGTTCTTAAAGAATACTCATGGCACCTCTAGGTGCTCAAAGAAAGAAGGTCCCATTTATAATGGAAAAATCCTATTGAATGACTAGTAATTACGTAATGAGGACATATAAATGAAGACTCATGAAATCAGAGGCAATTGGTGACAAATTTGTACCTTTCCACTTCACACATAGACAAGAATGCTTGGTGATTTTGAAACCGTGAGGACAGGGTTCATTTTGAAAATTAAAGTCATTTTCTATTGAGAAGATACTCCCACAAAGTGGGTCTTTGTCTAGATTTCTTCCATATTTGCCAATAACAGCAGGAGAGTCTCTAAGCATACGGTACACGCTGCAGCCACTCTTTGAGGTGTAAGTGTCTCCTTCTGGATGCCAGTGCCGATCAACAGGGCAGGTGAAGGGGTGGACGGTGGGAAGAGGATGAGGAACTTTTTGAAGACAGAGATATATAAAACATATATCCTTCTGCTTTAGAAAACTTGTCATTCTATTTTCCATTAAGCAAATAGGAAAGGACATCGTGGGTTGAATTAATTTCTTTTACCAACTGTTTGAGTAATTTTCTTTTAAAAACTTGAATAAGTATACTTTTAAAACAGAATCAAAATGAATAAAAACAGCTACCACTTCTTGAAATCTTATATATGCTTTGTTTTGCATACACTATTTTACTTACTAAAACAGGTGCTCTTATATCCATTTTATGGATTTAAAAAAATGTTTAAGACATGGGAAAGATGAGATTTCAACCCAAGTCTTACACTAGAACTGGGGTTTAGACTCTTCACAAGTTTGGTAAAATGACAGGCTCAAGGGCCTTAAGTGAGACTGAAATATCAGAGAGAAGTTTGACATTCGGGTGATAGGAGGAAGGTTAGGAGGTGATGGAGAAGGGGGCAATGGGTATGTGACGCGATTGGAAGTCCATGGCGATTGGCAGGGACTAACTAAGAAAGGAAGTCTGAGACATTATATTCACAAAGGACTAACATATATCACTGAGTTGGAAACACGGATACATTCTATGGGCAATGTGTAGCATATAATCTGCCCACAAAATACGGCAGATCTGTTTTCCCTCTCTAGTAATGGGATTGCTACAGGATTTAAGACATAAAAATTGAAAAAAAGTGCCCAAACATGATACACTGATGTCTCTGAGATATTCTAATTGGCCTTTTTCATTCCCCGTGTCCTGTGCAAGTAGAGGTGGCCCTTAACATATGGGCCTTCTTTCTTGGTTAATGTGTTGTAGATAATGTAGGTAGAAAAAAAAAGTTTTAAATGAAAAAAGAGTCTGTAGCTCTAGTACCTGTTAAGCAACAGGAACTGAATAAATATTGTCAAATGAAAGAATAGATTATCCTTCATAAAAGAGAATCAGCCAAAAATTTGCAAATACTTCTAGCTTAAATAGGCCCAATGGAAAAGCATCTACATCTTCCATCAACTCTTGATGATGTTCAAGATTTGGATGAGAAAGTAAATGTGAAAAAGCTTGGTGATATTTAAAATACATAATAATGGTAATTACCATTATGCATACGCTTTAAAGAAAACTAGTATCTAAACACTAACATCCTGAATGGTCAAGTGAGTGTTACAGTACTCTGCATAACAAGAATTTTATGAATATATACGTGTCTCCCAAAGAATTTTTGGATGCATTAAAGGAAACTGGATTATGAAGGCATCAAACAGAGATGTGTTTTTTTAAGCTGAAGACTCACGTTATATACAAAACATTTTTGTGATTAATATTTCATTGACTTGGGGCTCCTAACAGATTTATGTAGAAACCGAATATGAACAGTGCTGATTAAGGCTTGTTGGTAGGTTAACAAAGAGTAAACTCTTGCTGTTCTGTGTCCCGTTTCATTCCAAATAACCCGACTCACTGAAGTGCCCACACATTATTTGCATTAATCCTTCAGGAGCCTCATTCTTCCGCCACTTGACAACTTGCTTTAAATATGGCTTTCCCATATTTTCCACTTAAAAAAATATGTTTAAAAATAAATTTATTGTCAAGGGAAAGAACTCTGTGGGCCTATTCCAAAACCCCAAATTCAGAGTCATCCAAAAATAAGTCCAAACTTTGACTTGTGGAATAAAAATGAATTCACTAGATCAAACAACTGTACTCTCTGTTTTATAATAGTAATTAAATGGTTTGTTAAAAGCTGTAACTCTATAGTGTAAACATGAGCTTTCACACATATGTCCACATTGAGCCGTCACCCTCCTACCCTTACCTGTAGATAGGGTCCATAAAGAAAGGGGTGGGTCTAGCATGCTGCAAGGAGCCATCTGATGCAGGTCTTGGTTCAATGTTGCTTCCTTTCTTTTCCCCAAACACATGATTTTTTCGAGGCTCATTAAGCTTTGTCCCACTGGCTCTACTCCTACTGCCCATACTTAGATCCAGGGGCTGGTCTTGACTTGTGGCTGGTGTGGCAGGAGGCTTGGAGGGTACTGGAGTCAAGGGCTTCTCGTCTTTTCTCTTAGTGGTGAGATCAAAGGGAGACTCAGAGCTTCCCTTCTGCAGTTTCTTTACTTCACTTGGTGATTGGGGTTCCATTTTCAAAGGTAACGATCTCAAGTCTCTATCAGGAAATGGGTACATTGACTGAGAGAATGCTGGAAAAAACGGGAGGGGAAACATGGAAGGGTAAGGTAAAGCTCCAACTTTTTTGTCTTGCAGCCCCACCAGTCCTGTTGAACCAAAGTATTTTTCAGCAATAGAAGCAATAGCCTTTATAGAATCATTCACAGCTCCTGACACCGCAGTTTGCTCCTCTAAAGATGGTGAGAAAATGGAATGATTGCTGTATTCTTTCTTATTATGTATTGAAGCCAGATTCTGAAGAGGGCTTACTTTGTCTTTGAACATTTTACCATTTTCTTTAAATTTTTCTTTATCACTTTCAATGTCACTTTCCAGATCAGAGCCCGAGGTTGTTTCCAGGTCACTGCCACTTGGCGTACTGACATCATCAAGGTCACTACTCTCTGACTGGTCACTGATTTTCTCAAGGGGCCTCTCTTCAGAGGACCTCTCGGGCTGGAGCTCCACTGGCTTATTGTCCCCTACAGGTGGGTGTTTAGATAGTGCCTTCAAAATATCCTGTGTAGCTGGCAGTATCTGAGGATGTGTCATGAGGGGACTTTGACTTTTGTTTGTCTGTTCAGTACTTGATAGTCCTTTGACAGGAGAACTAGCAGGTATCAAAGGAGGCCTGTGGTACAAGCCGGAAGGAAACAGACCAGGGAAGCTAAAAGAAAATCCAGGAGCTGTTGGAAAGGTAAGACCAGCAGGATGCCTATTGGCGCCAAAATAGTCAGCCAGGCCCGGGTTGGCATGACTCATATTAACCATGGACGTTTTATCCATAGCTGGGGTTCCAGGAAGTGAAATGCCTTGGCCAAAAAATCCACCTGCCGCAAAATGGTTCTTGCCCTCACAAAACCTCCTGTGTTTATTTAAGGAAGACGTAGTGCTGAACATTTGTCCACAGTCTTTGCACTTGATTTGGGTTCTGCAATCAGCATGCATGCGCTTATGACGACAAAGGTTTGAAAACTGAGTATAGGATTTATGGCAGACCTCACCTGTGTGCAAACAACAAAAAAGAATCTCAGGCTTTATGGCAATTGCTTCTGAATTTTGCAAGTATTACAATTGGTTTACCCAAAATTTCAATTAGGAAGCCAGGAAAGGATGTTGGAACTCCAACCTGGGTGCTCCAAACACAGAAAACCCCACTCCACTAGATTCCAAAGCAAGGCATCCAACCTGACAAATGTCTTGAGGCAGCACAAATAGTTCATATATATATAAATATTGTATCACCCCCGCTGCACCATATTTTGCATCATATTCTTGTCTTTAAGTATTTATGAAAAAATCAAATTCCAGCATACATTGATTTCCCACCCAATGGCTACACTAACAGAATCTTTAAAATTAAAGTCTTTGGCAGTATTAAACATGAAACATAACAGGAACCCCTTTAAAAGTTTAGACCATTTAAAGAATTCTATACCGCAGGCACCAGAACAAAATAAAACAGCCTTTTCGCTCAACCAAAAACTTCACCTTTCTTCTCTCTCCCCTTGGGGAAAAGCCTGTGACCGCTGGACCATTATTTAATTTGAATTATATCATATGCTCTCATCATTCACACATCAAAGCCACACAACAATGCACATTGTGTATTCTGAGACATTTTTAACAATCATTTTCATGATTTGAGAAAGACTGACATAATTTACAATGGCTCTATTTTAAGCCTGCAAAGGAAACTAAATTGAATGTGGCCCATCCTGCATTGCTGGTTCCCATGAACTATGATCACGTCCTCTGACTTCCCCTCACACCAGTGGTTGTGCGAACCTTCCTGCATTTATGAAAGCCCCGTCCTCGGGAAACATGTCCACTTGTTGTCATATCTTCACCGGTTATCTCAGGGCTTGACTTTCTATGTGTTACCGCCAACCGAGGCGAAGCAGGGGAGAGGAGAGCGCTGTGAACGCACTGATCCGGAGAGAGCAGGGCAGTGGGTGTGGCTGGGAAATAACCCTTTTCCCTGAGAATTTGCCAGGGAAGTAGAACATCTTCCTCCTCACATAGGTGCAAACAGATCTAAGTCTATTTTAAGACCAAACCCTGTAACCCTTAAGAACTCCTTTGCTAGGTAAGAATCCCACTTCACAGTCCAGCAGGATTATAGGATTTGCTTTCTAAGCATCACATTTTTTCTTTTACTTAGTAAAGATGAGTCCACTTTTATGTGTGAGCTTATCTTAATGCTTTTGTGCATGTTAATA
The DNA here is from genome assembly GCA_028533065.1 of Trachops cirrhosus. Taxonomy (NCBI): domain Eukaryota; kingdom Metazoa; phylum Chordata; class Mammalia; order Chiroptera; family Phyllostomidae; genus Trachops; species Trachops cirrhosus. The sequence goes on along the minus strand of CM052539.1, from coordinate 163,982,672 downwards.
GATACAGAAAGATAACGCACCTTTTTGGTCATTGTTAAAACAAATTTATATAAGAAATTAAACTGAAGACAAAAATAATCTTTATTGGTTTCATGAGATGATTGTCTTTAAGCAGAGAGTGGCTGAGCTCCTGAGTCAAGGCGATAATAATTAAAACAAACAAAAAAAACTCAAAGGAGATTTTACAGATCTTCATTCATGCAGAACTCACCCAGAACTTGGATTATCCCCCACGCCACCAAATAAGAAGCAATCAAGTGATTGCGTATCTATGTCTTTTACTACCAAAGGTTGAAGTGCAGTAGTGCCTACGTCAGTGTGCTTAAGTGACATTAAAGGAGTTTCCAACTGTGGGATGATTCATAACATTGTTGAGGCTGGAACAGACATTTTGACAGGAGGAGAAGATGTCGGTAATTTCTTTTCAAATCGTTCTACTGGAGTATATCGACCACAGTCTCCTTTAACAGTATATACTAGCTAACCATATACCATATGAATATATGTATGCATAAAAAGAATTTAAATATTACATATAATTGAACTCTTTGATACACTAATTAAAGCCATATGATGTAGAGGGTAGAAACACGAGATTTTCCCTAGTTACACTAATTCAGTATCCTGAGTAATAACAAGAAATAGTAAATAAAGTGTTGGAATTATAAAAGTACACTCATTAAGAAAGTGACACCTCTCCTCTGGGCATTAAAATGTCTTAATGGGTATTCAACCAAGGTATAAGTTTTTAAAGGGTTTGAAACTTTCTGGCAAAGAACGCTCTGTACACTTCTTCCTCCGAGTTCAATGGATTTAGGAAAATCAAGAGCTTCTCTGTGTCTGAGCAGCGGAAGGGGCATCTGACTTCGCTGACTGCACCTCTGTGTCAGATCTCCAGAGCACAGACTCTGGGATGTTTCCTCAGGCAGAGGCTTTGTTTTTCTCACTTGAAGGCCGCCCGGCCCACCACAAACCACCAGGCCTCCAGGTAAACGGCTCAATTGATGTTGAAGTCTATACTCTACAGTAATTTTCTCAGTAATAACGAATTAGCCAGCAGTTAACATTGCATTTTTCTACTTATTAAACAAATTAAGAGGTATTTTGAATATATGCAGCCTATTAGAGCATGTGGTTTCTATTTGGGAAGGCTGGAGGTTTTTGTAAAGGCAGTGAGTAATTACCTTAGTGATGGTGACTTTGGGCTCAGGCTTGGCGGTACACTGTAATAAGAGACAGTTGCCATAAACACACCAGTGGGGGTAAATCGTGGTGTGTGGCCTTCTGGTGAGAAACAGATATCAACTCTAGGTGAACCTCCTCCACTCCAAAGTCTCCACACCAACTCCTCTTTTGTTCTGAAATTACATGGCTATTATTCATAATTACCCCATGGTTCTCTGTCAGATTTTATATTTGAAGAATGCCATCTGTTATTTAAATTTACCAATAATTACTGAAAATACATTCATGGGAAATCATTTGTGCAATCTAATTGGAGAGGGACACCCTATAGCACTTTAAAGTGAAATACTTGACTTCAACACGATTAAAATTCCAGATCCCAGAATCTTACATGACAGGAATTTGTGTTTTCTGACTTTTTGTTTTAAATAATAGAGAAAGCATTAAATGGGTGATCCTAATTCGTTGTGGTCTATTTCACTCTTTTTTCCACCAAAACATATATATTTCTGAAAAATCAGAAATAAATGAATTATTTATGTCTGTAGCACTTGCAAGTACATTTTTAGGGCATCACAGCCTAGAGGCCAGAGTTTTTTGAGGCAAGTCTAAAATTTCTATTGTATACCTTATTTCCTGCAACTTTCAACAGAGCTTTCCCGAGGGAGGCTAGAGCAACCTTTTGTCCAACTGCTACTCCTCTTTACTCCACCCAGGGAACCTGTGAGCCAAAGAGGACTCTAGTGTAAGCTGGAAAAGGAAAGGGAAGCTCTCTTGGTGCTTGGAATCAAGAAGGGGGCTGTGTCAATGCCAAATGGAGGAGGGCTAGTACCTGACATCTCTGTACTGGCACTGCAAATTAGTTTTTTTCTATTAGGTCTCGTAGTAGTGTCTCACATACCTACTACAAACCATCGAGTATTTGTCAGAAAACAGTTTTGCAAGGGGTCCCAAGTCAAAGGTTTTGCCAACTACTGACTATGCTTCAATCAGTTCCAAGCTTTTCTGGATCCAAAATCAGTCTTGAAGTTTGTGATGCAGCTCAGTGAGTCACTGTGTCTATATGCCCAGCCGAGCAATGGATCAAAAGAAGTCCAGAGTTGTTGCCCAGACGGACTGAGAACCACTGATTTCTCCGATGAAATGTTCCAGCTCAATGGAGAGAACAGGAGTGAGTAGACAGAAGAAGAAACCAAGTGAGGGCTTTATCTGACTTTATTTGAAATACGTTCCTGCAGTGTTCTGCACGTTTTAAGTAGGTGGTCAGATTGGATGTCTCCTGAAAACACACAAACCCACTGCCTGTAAATTTGTTTTAGTACAGTGAGTTACAGAGGCAGCGTGTCCAGCATCAAAGTGAAAATGTTCTGCTTTTCAAGTAACAGAACTACCGATCTGCAGCCTGTGATCGGCAACAACGGGTAGATTAAAGGGCGTTTTATTTCCCTCTCTCCCCACACACACACTCACACATGTACACACAGAGTCATAAGCCTACTTGCCAGGTGGGGTTCTTCCGGCTCTTTCTGATCCAGAACAGGTTTTTATCACTTCATCTTGGTTACCGGTATCTGCTCTTTGCTGTTTTACAAAGCCATGAGCGTTCTCAGTGCGCGACAAATCTGGTTGTCTCTATTAAATCCTACAACCTGGGGAGGCTTCCCTTTCAATATTTAACGACTTCTCTTTTCTCTACCTGTTATTGATTTCATCTCAAAGAGAACACCCCAGGGATCATAGACAAAATACCACAGATCTGGATATAAAAGATTTTCTGGTATTAGAAAATAGCCCTACTGGCTTGGACCATAAAGAGCTAATGCAGAGACCCCTCTAACGACCACGTGCGGCCGCTCTCCTGATCACACAGTGCCTTTTGGACGAGAGACAGATGCAGGAAGGAGGGCTGGAGTGTTAAAAACTTACAGATGAAGGGCTTCACACTGCTGTGGATGTGCTTGTGTTGTTTGAGGCCTGACGAAGTGGCAAACGTTTTGCCACACTCCGGGCAAGCGTGGGCCCGGGCACCAACGTGCTGAGAGCGAATGTGCCGCTGAAGGTTGCTAGGGTCCGTGAAAACCTGCTAGGAAATGAGTACTGATTAATCGAGAAACTTAATTCAAGGACACACTAGAGAAGACCAGGAGTGACTCAAGAAGGGATTTTGTTTATGCGTTTTGACTTTGGTGATTTGTTTTCCCCAAAGACCCAAAGAAAGTCACGGTTCCCAAGCACAAGCTCCTCTCAGGTACGGGCCGTACGTCATTCAGCTCTGTATCCTTAGCACGAAGTGTCCACTGGTATCAGCCAAACAAAATGATTAATGACATTGTTAGACCATATTCAGGCCTTTTTTGATCTCATTTTGAAGTAATGATTGGAGTTGGATAATAAAATGCTGGTCATGACATTATTAAAATTGGGATGTTATTTCCATCCTTTAAATAGAGACATATTATGTACACAATTGGGGGGATTTTGACAAAAGTATCACAAATCTATTCAAGGAGTTCCCCCGCTAAGGGGTTAAATTCTAACACTGCATTTCAGTAAATTACCAGTAAGCTAAAATCATCCCTTTGGACACTTTACTAACAAAACAATAAAGAAAAGAAAAAGCCACCCACATACCTGGAAGCAAACATCTCTAAAGATAATTTCGAATGTCACAATTTCCACTGGCATGAGAAAAGATATTCAAATGCTATGAAAAGTTTTTGCAAACTGAAATCAACTTTCATGACACCAGGACATTTTTCAGTTAATTGAGAAACATGAAAACTAAACACTGCAAATTATTGTTCCTGTAATGGTCACGGTGAAGTGCATTCATTTCACCCTTATGTTGTTCGGCAGCTGGGCACTAAGGCAGCAGTGGCCACTAAGGGACTATGCCTTTAATTAGAATTAAGTTTAATTAGAATTTATGATGGGGACTTGGGTGGAAAAATCTGCAAATGTAGAAGTCTCCCATTCTTTCTGAATAGGCATTCAGAAACTTTATGTGGCTTCCTCACAAATTGCTATTAAAATAAATCAGTAATGTGCATTGGATAAAATTTTCATTCTCCGTAAGGCTATAAAACAACCCCATGCTGGCAAGCCAGTAGCGGAACCAGGAATTTACCGTGGATGTCTGACACCTAGTTCTGGAACTCACCATTAAGCCTCACTTCCTCTCTTACAAAAATAAAACGATACCCACTAAGTGTTTTTATACACTGCACTAATGCCTTTTAGCATACAACACTCAGTCTACTTTTCTCAAGATATTTATAGTTTCCCCTTTCAAGGCTTGTTTTTATATATCGTAGCAAGTGATAGATTAAGAGAGAGCAGGATGACAGAGAGGCCAAGTAGTCTAAAAATTCACTGTACCTTGGCACAATTTTCACATTCATAGTGCTTTCCACTGTCATGTGACATCTGGTGGCGAATTAAATTGGACTTCCAGTTAAATGCCTTGGGACACTGATCACACTTGTATTCCCTCTCTTCAGTATGTGACAACATGTGTTTCTCCAGGCTGTTAAGAGAACAATTAATTTAATAGGACATGGTGACAAAGAACACATTCATAAACAGAACGTCATTCTATTGCTAGTTCAAATGGCAATTAAAGAAATAAGAAGGAAAAGTTGTTGAGCTGAGGAGGAGAAAAGAAAAGAAACAGGCTTGGGAGAGACAAAAGTACATTTTATGTTTCCTAGACTGTGTCTCTCACTAATGCAGAGAAGTACCCCTGTTGTTAGAAAATAAATCTGCTACAGCTAGCAGGGACTAGTTGCCAATTCAGGAGCATGATAAACAACTAGCTATTTGTCAAGTCTAGATTCACTACACAATTCTGAAAGTAACACATATTGCTAACACCCACTTAAACACATTCAAATAGAAAATGTTAAGAAAATGCATAAGAACATGCAAGCAGGTATTCTGTCTGAGGTATATAATTTCTAGATTCAAAAAAGTACTTTTGTTTTCACGCACGTCACCATATGGGAAAGTGTGCTCTAAGATGAACAGTTAACAAGCAACTTCCCAGTATTACCCTGGGATGGATGAATGGACAAGCAGGTAGACTGATGGGTAAATGCGTCTGTGTACAGATACAAACCCAGATATAAAGATAGAAATATTTTATATATAGAAAAATATATTAATTATGGAGAAAAGTGTGTAATATTTAAAGTGAGTAAATTCTTAAAAATCCTCAAAGGAAAAATGTTAGAAGTTTCTCACAAGCATAGTTTCTCTGTTTTTTAAAGCTCAGAATACTTTTCCTTCTCAAATGTTTCCCCTTTCTCTAAAAATTGTATAGGAACTGTGCATGAATATAATCAAAAGCAAATATAGATAATGGATTACAGTGATATTCAGAAGGTGTTTGCAGTATCTTTGCTAATTAAATACACAAGCACATAACACAGTAGGATACTACTGCCACATAAGGTAACCAGAGCTCCTTGGAGATACAATAGCCTGTTTCAAATCTGAAGAACAAAATATACAAGATGGGCTTTGAACATGTTGTTATGGCAAAAAACAAGAAAGTTGTAGATCTATGTCAAAAGAATTAGGGTGCCAATTTGAAGAGATGCCTACTGAAAAAATATGAGAAAATATAAACACCAATAAAAATAATAATCTCATATTTTCACAATAACAGTATTTAAAAACACGCAAATAGAACCTCTCCAGTCATCTTTGGAAGATGCTGGGAAGCCAAATAATTATTCTGGAAACTAATAAATAAAAGGAAAAACTCATCCACAGGCTCTGTCCCTTCTATAAGAGCTGTACCTGAGGGTGGACAAACAAAGAACTAGGGGAAGATTCTCTGTATAGAATTAGCCCAGATAACAAATAATGAAAGAATAATAGAAGTAAAAACACATTCATTTTTCAGCCCCTAAAGAATTAATGAATCTAAGTGATCCATTATGTATCTCCTGGTGGAAATAAATAATACCATCAATGAGGTTTCTTCCCCAAACTTTGAACCTAAATGTGATCAAAGGGATATATCTCCATTAACAGGAAATAGGGGCCCCGGAGAAAGATGTTAAACAACTCCAAAGTGATGTCAGCAGCAGGAGTCAGATGGGAGGAAATACTACAGGGAAAACCACTCAGTTTCTTCCATGAATAAATTGCAATGAGAAAAAGAGAGAGAATAAATGATCATGAGAGAGCAGAAAAGAGAGACAGACAGACAGACTGACTGACTTTAACTGGGGAGCCTATAAATGGGAAGAGGTACAAGTGGCCTGTCCGCCAGCTGCAATGATGGAACTTACTTTGATCTTAATTAAAACAAACACTGAAAATCATGATATACTGAGGAAACGTGAACTTGCGTCTTAAAGAGTCCTTACTTCCTATAGATACAGAATGAACTATTTATAAATAAACTGATATAATGCACAGGATTTGTTGCAAACAGTCCAAAACAAGTGTAGCTGGGACAAGATAGGCCTTGTGTGATATCAGAGCTGAGTGTCTGGAGTTTATTTTATTTTATAATCCTCTCCAGTTTTGTGTGTATTTGAAACTTTCATAAGAAAAAGTTACTTAAGAAAAATAAAACTACCAAACATGTGAACACACTTTCTCCCCTATGTTTTATTTCTCTGTAAGATGACCATTGCAAATTCAAATATCGAGTGAGACCTCGGTGCACCTAGAATATATCACCCAGGAGATGTGTAGACTGAGTGCGTGGGAATGTGGGGAACATAAAATGTCCTTCCTCCTGTCCTGATAAATTAGAAACACCTTTCCCATACTTTTTTCTCTTCCTCAGCTCCCTCCCTAGAATTCTATTCATATTGGCACACGAACTTATTTTTCCTGCCCCATGAGTCAGTTGCGTTAGCAGTGTTATTCTATTTGAGCACCAGTGGCGATATCTCTGTGAACAAAAGGTACCAGGAGAGTACAGGTGTGTGGAGTCACAAGAAAGGCCCTATCTTTATCTACACTATGTCATTCTCTGTTTGTTACACAAGTCGAAGTGTTAACAGGAGAGTTAAGAGAGAGATAGCAACCGTTGCAGGTAACATTGAACTGAGTCAGAGATATCTTCCACAATCATTGTACAGACTCCTGTTCTCACCGCTGTCCTTTCTAACCCATGAAGGCATGTCATTTTATGACATACATCATATTCCAATATGTATGTCAAATCAGAAGCTCTGAAAACTAGTGGGAACAGACTGGGTTGGAACACAGAGTTGTACTCCTGCCCCCTCACTCCAAGGGTGTGATACAGCTTTAGAGTATGCTAAATGGCACATAGTGGGGAAAACAGAGCAAAGCAAAGGCAATGCTGCTTTCTTTGCTTCTTCTAACCAGCATGAAGTCCACATTGTTTCATGGAATTAGCAGCTATCGAGTAATAAGTGATAGAAGAATTAAAAGGCATATGCTTCTCGCAAAAGCAAATGTATACTGCTTTTAATCAACAGAGAAGCAATCCAGTCAGTCATTACTGAGACTCAATAAATGAGGAATTCTATCCTGAGCTTTGAATTTTATCCCAATTTATAGAAGTCTTCTGGGTTCTTTCCATTTTTTGCACATTGACCTTTGTTTTTCACCCCCCCTTTTGTATGTAGGGAGAGAGTATTCTTTTCTCACCATTTTACATAAAAGACAAAACAGAGTAACGTATCATGTCAAGAAAGGATTTTTCATTTGATAAAGTATAAAAGACAAGATAGGATTCAACAAAGTAGAATATATTTAGAGAATGTAGGCTTTGCACATGGCTAAATTATATCACCCTTTGGATGCCTGCCCTCAGGTTTCATAGTGACATGCTAAATTCATCTCACTGACTACCCAAAAGGGAGTGTTCAGGATTCATCCAACACCAGATAATTAATTAGGTTTCCTTCTTGTCTTCCACTGAATGTGTGACTTCAGGAACTAAACTGACAGTCAGTCTAGGCATTAGGCAGAGTTAACTCAGGCTTACTCGTAGAACTAGTCATAGTGAGAAGCTTTCCCCACCTGCGAAGTATTGCTATTTACTTCTAGTAGGAAGTAAGAATTATATTTTAGTGTTTGGTCTGTCAACTTTGTTTCATAATACTGTTTTTTATTTTTGATAATAAAATTGAAAGAAATAAACTCTGAAATTAAATCTTGCTTTGTAGTATAAATGTTTTACTCCCTATGATGTATTATTTTTATTTTTTAAATTTGTACATAATTATATTTAAGGAAAATGCTACAACTTCTTTTTTAATTACCAATACATGTCTTACCAGATACACTGTAAAACAAATTTATTCTCTGTGCAAATTTATGTTAAGCAGTAATGATGAAGTTAGAGAGGACTGGGAAAGCCTCTGTATTTCCCAAAATGTTTTCTAATAGTTAAATCAGGCCTGAATTTTCAAAGCTAGAGATTCATTCTTTTGATTCAATTTCCACAAGGACTGATTATGCTTGATGACTTTCTAGTCATTTATGCATTAAAATTAATGACTGCTACATGAAATCGTTTCCTGTAAGTGGCCTCACCAGAGAAGAGGGTGCAGAGTAGTCAACAGACGCCAAAAGAAGAGGGAAGAAGGGGAGGCATTAAGGAAAGAAGGAAAGCAAAATGGTAAAGGGAAATAGGCGGAGTGTCCAAGACAAACTTAGTAATTCACACTCTTGAATGAGTCCGGTTAATACACTACCAAATCCATTTAAATACAATGATGTTATGTTCACTTGAAATTCTGGTTATAAGTTCCAAGGATCATTGCCACATTTAAAAGCAAAAGAATGAATACAATTATTAAAACTGTTCGTGGACCAAGGCAAAAACCATTAGGTAGAAACACACAAACCAAAAATCTGTTATATATCCAAATGACTAATTCTAACGTCATTGTAAATATTTGACAGGTGAGAATTTCCCAAGAAAAATGATTTCTGAACATGTTACTAACACACTTATCAGACTCATGGAGGTTTCAAATTTTCCATCTGCATAAATTTTAAAAATTCAGCATAAAAACATTTTATTGCAGAGTAAATAAACACGTTTTGTAGTGCAACATGCTATTTCTAACCTTTGCAAATCAGGAAAAACTTGGTCACATTCTTTACACTCCTGGATTGCATGTATCTCTCGGAGATCATTTTCACTTTCAAGTTTTTGTTGGAAGTCCTCCTCCACCATTGAAAATGCTGAGTGAGGGGTACTGCACGGGAACTTCTGGTGATCTGCTAGTTCAGCCTTGGACTCAAAGAGCTGGTCACAGTCCTCACAGCGATATTGCCGTTCTTCTGTGAAAATAATCCAGGTGTTACTAACATTGAGAGATTAGGAAGTGCCACCACAGCCCTGGAGGCATTACTGAATCATAGAAGACATAATACAAAGTACTTGGTTTTCATTTCTATCACTTCAATTTTAATGTAGATTAGACACACTAGATGTAAGGAAGCCAGGACAGAGCCTAGCACAATAACGTGAGTGGTTACTGTGGGGACAGTATAGACTTCCTATCAGATAAAACCCTTCCAGGATTTAATATCCACAAGACATTAAAATAGTAATGACCACTTAATGAGCATCTTCTATTTCCTCAGCCGTATATATGGACTACTGATATTCCTTAAAACCTGATTATAAGGAATCACATGTCAGGTTTTAATTCCAATTTTCAGATGAGGGTACTGAAGCTCAGAGATGTTCAGTAACCATTCAGTAACCAGCTAAGTGGTTGTGACAAGATTTGAATCCATCACTGTTCCATGTGCCATGACACCTGGAGGATGCATGGAACACCCTGTCCCCATCTGAGCCACGCTTAAGCCTGGTTATAGTATCAGCAAACTTGAAATGCTTCATTACATTATTACTCGTAATGGTATACGGGATGGTTTTAGCATTCTTTCAAGCTAATTTATGTTACCCCAGCATTGGGGCTAATTGGGATGGCTTTGTTAAATAGCAAACATAGCATGAATTTGCATTTTATATTAGTGAGATAAAAAAAGAGTAATAGTGGGGACTAGTGATAACAAGGTTGTAAAGTGTCAGGGAATAATGTTTTTATTTCTGTTCTTACCATTTGAATAGCTTTCAGTCCACTCAGGAGGCCATACTACTATGCCCAGAACACCCAGACACAATCACAGAAGTCTTTAAAATAGCTCCAAAGGTTGAAAGATACCCGGGACAACAACATGAGACATAATCCCTATTTTATAAACCTACAGCCAGGACCTATACCCAGCTGTTCACTGACTGAACATTTTTGAGAGAATATTTCAGTCACCTACCAAATACTAGGCATTTTGCTAGGGAATTAATATACAAGAAACTCAAGGGGATACACATATGAACAGAGTACGATAAATTTTATGACAGATGCGTGCATAGGGCCTAAGGGAGCTCAGAAGAACGTGCCTAATCCATCTAATCTGAGGGAGAGAGGCTCAGAAAATGTGATGAGCAAGAATCAGTCTGGTGAATTGGGATGAGGGAAGACACTGCAGGCAGCAGGAACAACGTGGACCGGTGAGGAAGGCCAGAAACAGCATGGCAGTCTCCTGGAAGGAAAGCTGCAGCAAACTATGACAGGTTTACAGTGTGCACACAGGGGAGGAGTGGGAAATGGAGTTAGAGAGGGTAGCAGGTCACTAGGGGCTTTTTAGGTCCTCGCTAGGAAGGGAAGAGAAAGCCACTGAAAGCTGGAAAGCCCCACTGAAACCTGAGAAGCCAAGCAGCAAGGTCAGATGGGACACCAGCTGCTGTAATCTGCATACAATACTAGTCTAGTTTAAAGTAAGCCAGTAACAGGGAGCCGGCAGGGTAAAGAAATTAGTGTGTAGGTTCGACAGGGTTTGTCAGCTTTGGAAGTAGATGATTAAGGAAGAGAGGGGTATTCTGAAATAAATCACCTCAGCTCTAAAGACAGGTTTCCCTATGACATTAACTAGGTAATGGAAACGTTTCCTATCATCTGTTACACTATTCACATATTTAAGGTCTACATTTAGGATCTCAGCCAGCAGTCTGAACACAAATAGAACCTTCAGGCCACATAATAAATGGGAAAGGCCTCGGTTTTAAATACAGCAAGACCTTGGCTTGAATGCTGACTCTACCACCTCTGGCCATGTGGTCTTTGCCAATTAACTTAGCCTATGTGGCCTCAGTTTCCCTAATACGAAATGGAAATAATTCCTGCTTTACAGGTTTGAACTATGTGTAAAGATTAACTGAAACAATAAATAAAAAGCATGTAATAGCTAGCATATAATGTGTGTACAATGCATATTTTCCCTTTCCTAAAAACATTAAATCCTAGAAGTATAAAATACAAATCACCATTTAAACATCATAAACCTTATATGAGGCCTGTCCGGAAAAAGTCCAGCCATTATTAACATACCGAGACCAGTTTATGCAACATTGATTTAACCTGGCAGCCAAGGAGAGTGGACTGGAATGTGCATGTGTGAACAATGATGACTTCACTGTACTAGTCAGTGGGGCCATCGAGTGAGCATGTGTACTGTGTGGCCGTCACATTCAAAATGACTGAGCAAGTACAGCCAAGAATCTATATCACATTTTGCATTAAGCTTGAACATTGCTCTGCAGAAACTATTCAGATGATTCAGATGGCCACAGCTATGGGCAACTGGTGATTGGCAGCTTCCTCACGACAATGTGACTGCTGATGCATCACATCTTCTGCAGTGGTTTTTGGCAAAACATCAATCCCTACAGCCCAGATTTGGCGTCCTGTGACTTCTGGCTTTTCTCAAAACTAAAATCACCTTTGAAAGGGAAGAGACTTCAGACCATCAGTGAAATTCAGGAAAATATGATGGTGCAGCTGATGGCAATTGGGAGAACTGTGTGAGGTCCCAAGGTGACTACTCTGAAGGGGACTGAGGGATCCTTGTCGTATGTACAATGTTTCTTCTATCTTCTTCACTAAATGTCTGTATTTTTCATATTACATGGCTGGATACCTTCTGGACAGACCTCATATATAACATACATGGTATCTGGATGGATATGGATATGACACATTGAAAACGAAAGGCAACTGATGGGTTCAAGTGTGTTGTAAAGAAAAGTAATACACGAATGGGAGCCCCCCAAAAAGAATAGTCACTTTTATTTAGGCTTTTTAGAACGGTAAACTAACCATCTAAATTTCCAAAAAGAATTACTTGAAAACCTTTTTAGATCTATCCTTCACTAATGAAAGGCATCTTGTACCAGACAGAACCCAGATTATATTTTTATCATCTAAGTACCCCCGCTGTCACGGAGCCCTTTTGGGGCAGACTTCCCTTTTGTGTTCAAACTCTGCCAGGCTTTTTGACAACACAAGATTTCTTAAAACCATTTGCTTGTCAGAGTTTCTAAGAAGAAATCAACTTCCAAAAGGCTCCCAAAAATGCAACTGGTATAATCTACAAAGAGGTGGAATGCAGCTCAGCCAAAGGAAGAAAGTCCAAGCAATAAGCCAGTGAAGAGTAGTGGCTTCCTTCGAAGGAGCCACAGAAGCAGAGGCTGAGGTTCTTCCATTCAGAATGCTGGAGGGATGGGAGCAGGTGCATCTCCGTCACTCAGCTAAGTTGGGATGGGTAACCCTTCCCAGTGGTCCTTCCAACTACTAAACACTATAAAGACACCACTAGAGGAACTTGAACCAAATCACATTATATTAGGAGACAGAAATAGGAAAGGGGAAAAAAGTATTAAATTCTCATCCCAATGATACAAATCAACACAAGAAGAATTTTTTCTTAAGTTTCTCTGAATATACATCACTAGTCATTATAATTCTTTTTGATTGCCCCTTCCTTTGACTTAGAATAGGTCTCTGGCAAATAAAAATCTTTCTGGCTCTAAAATTTCCTCATCCATACTTTTCTACCAAATCCCTATCACCCCAACCCTCTCCCCTATGGTCATGCTGGCTGGGATTTTGCTCAAGTAGAAACACTTTTCCCAGTAATAGAACATTAGATGGGAGAAACATCTGCTAGATATACAAACTCAAAACCAGGCTCTCTGGAATGACTTACTGTCCTCCCACTATAGGACTCCCACTATAGTCTGAGGCACTGACAAAAGGTTTAATGATGCGATGTCTCAGTCTAAATATTCAAAATTCCCTTTGAGCTCCACTTCAGGGAAGACCTGTGGGTACTTTAGCTTCATAGCAATATTAGCCATATGCTAAACCAAGAAAATAGCCACTTCAAGAGAAGGAATGGGTTAAAACTGACATTAAATGGCCAGGAAAACTAACAAACACCAAGGATGATGGACCCTTCTGGATGCTCCCTCACTCTCCAAACGAGGACGGCGCTCCAGGCGGCAGGGGCACGACTAACCGTGGATGTCTGGGGCCATGGCGTCATGGGGGTAGTCTTCACTCTTCATGAACAGCAGGAGCTCCTCTCCCGGCGCGATGTCTGCGACTACTCTATAGAATATCTTCAACAGACCAAACAGGGTGGGTGGGAAGAAAGAGAGAAGTGAGTAATAACTTATCTGTATGTTTGCTCATTCCTGAACAAAAATATTCCTTTTCTTTTTTTCCCAAAGATGAGTGACTTCCCATTTTATATACTGCAAATTAGCCCTCCGATGATGAATGGAAAGCTGCGACTCCCATGCCAATTCACAAATCTTTCCCAAATCCTGCTTCACAAATCAAATTTTCTTAATGCAAGGCTTGATGTCACAGGCACTGGGTGTGATATTTAACAAAGACTTCCCCCTTCTCTGAATTCCTCACTCTCGAGTGAACCACACACACACGCTCACAGTCCAAGCGTCTGGCATTACCCAGCCGCAGTCTAGCTAAGGGTGGCCGGGGGCACAATCACCTCCCTTGAGCGTGTGCTCTCTCAGAAGTAGCACCTTCTCAACAAGGCATTTTTAGGGTAAGAATTTGGAAGGACATGACATAAAGAACTGTGACAGCAAGATCTGTAGAGCACACAGTGCAAGGAGAGTATTTTGTTTTCCAAAACTTAATCCTCTCTCACCATCGAGGACCTGCCCTCACACCCTTGCCCCGGATCCTGGTCTTTGAAAGCCAGCATTATGTCTTCAATTGGTTCATTTACTGGTGCTTATTTCCCTTACTTTCCAGCAAAATGTGGAGGAGAGGAAGGAATTAATAAAACCATTAATGACTAACTAAAAAGCAGTGGGGCAAGTATAAAAAGAGCCCTGACCTATAATTTTGAAGAGCTGCCCACCTTTCCCCAAACCAGCTCTGTGACCTTAGACAAGTCATTGAACAATTTACGTGTGCAGACTTCAGGGTTTTTTTCATTTATAAAAGCATTTCATTCATGACACATACAAATGTAGAATCAATCATTATGTTGCGCAGCTGAATCTAATATAATGTTACATATCAGTTATATCTCAATGGAAAAGCATTTAATCATAAAAATATTTAAGGTGCTTATTCATTTTATCATAAAAATGTTTAGTTTTTAATTTTACTGGAGAATTGTTTATTAAACAACAATTCCATAACCAAGTAGAGGTTATGGAAGAAAGAATGAAGTTATACAATTAACTGGAAAAATGAGACCAATTACATTCAGACACACACCCAAGAAGCAACGATGACAACAACAAAACAGGGGTTCAATTCTGCTCAATCTCAATCTGATGTGGGAGAAAAATCACATAACACAAATTGGTACACCCTACTAAGAAATGAGGATTATTTTTAGATGTAATTGCTCTAACTATGGTTTCTTACAGGGTCATCTGATATTTCAAACTGAGAAAAGTTGAGTAAATTAATGTCTTATAAGATCAACAGAAATGTGCATAACTTTAGTAGCATTTATTTGTTTATCTTTTGAGAAGCAGATGTTAAACGTAAGTACGTGCCTCTTTATTCCAGTAGGTGGCTCTAAAGTCCAATTGTTTATTTCTCTATAAAAAGACCACAGTATAAAATTGTGCTAAATTAAAAAAAAATAATTCGATGAGTGGTATTTTCTGCTTAATTTCTCTCTTGTTGAAATAAAATCTTTTTCATTCTACAGTAATTTACCCATTGTGAAGTTGGTTTATAGAAAATAATGTCTAACATCTAATGTTGTATAATATAACCTAAGAGTCTTTATATCAATAGAATCCAGACCATCTTAGAAGAAGTACCCTTGCTATGTGCTCTTTCTACAAAAACCAGCAAATTTATACTTTCCATCTTATTAAAACTTAACCTCATTTCCCCTTCTTTTGGAGTACACTGAGATAAATAGTTCTGCTCAAAAAGTTACCAGATTAAAAAGAAATTAGCGTGCATGCACTTTCCCCCCTAAACCTTCCAGTGAAATGCTGCTAAGTACCCTGTTTCATTCGGGAGTTCTATTTCCCCTTAGAAAACAATGGACTTCTCTCAACAGTTTGAATCACCTTTTTTTTTTTTTGGCATCTCTCAAAGGTTTAACTTATTAGCTTCCTTTCCAACAACATGTTGACATTTGAATTGTGACATATTAGAACTTTTCAGTGGCTTCTCGGAAATAGTGAGGTTAAAGAGACAATACTCTGCAAGACCGTAAAACAGCACAGTTGTCTCTGTTGGGGAATGCTTCTTAGGCACACATGCCAGATCATTTTAAGAAACTACTATGATACCATTATTTCTTTGCAGCCCACAATTAATCATGTCTCTTTTAATTCCACTTTAGAGTTACTCCATGCAATATGAACAGCCCAAGAAAAAGAAGAAAATGATGGATACATTATAACTATCTATTATAAAGACAATTCTCTTTGTGGGGACATAGATCACTACTGTAATTTCCCTTTAAGTGTGCAGATTGTCATGTGAAGAATATTGAGCACATAAAAAAGTAAAAGACATGGAAGAGTGTTGATGTTGGCTTTATTTACTGGAGGTAAAAGGTGACATTCCAGGCCACGAAAGGCAAAGCAAAGCGGAGTGCGTTTTAAATTCAGGGTGTTCTTTTCGATTTTAAGTGAATTTTTATGGCGCTCATGAAACTGAGGTTTGAAAAGAACTGGCACGCTCCAGGCGCAACGAGGGCAGATTCCGGGCCTGCTTCCTCGCACAGCACTAAGCATGTGCCTCGAAGTCCCATCTACCACACCCTTACAAATCCAGTGTGGAATTTTTCACGGTGTTGCTACCACTTGATATCTTCATTATATCTCATCTCTTAGGATTTTAGAGAGACTTTAGTAAAATTATGTTTTTGCCCCTTTAATGACACTGGCCCAAACGTATAATTTGAATACTCAAATCCAGAGATGCATGAAGTTAGTTTACATTTTAGCAATAATACACAAGCAGGCATTTGAGAAGTGGGGGTTCTAGTTTAAAGAAAATATAGTAATAATTTGTTGCCTCAGAACAATTATGTGGGGGAATGATGGAATGTAATCTTGAAGAAATTGAGCCATTCAAAAAATAGGATATCACATCTATGTTTGTTATGAAATAGATGTTCCAGAAAATAAATATATAATAAAAAACATGCGTGATTTGTGTAGCTTCTCCTGCAGGTTTGTATATTAAGTATGGTTGATCATGCTGATAAAAATGAATCATAATGTCTTTAAAATCAGTATAGTCTCAAAATCTCAATTATACTGCGGTCCTATGAATTGTATGTCCTCTGAGTTAAATACCAAAAGCAGAGACACTACTAATATAATCTCTCTGGCTTTTGTATTGGAGAGAAAGAAGTGGAAGAAAAGCAATTCCTCCATGAAATTCCATAAGGAGTTAACAGGTCTCCTTCCCCATCAGGGGGTTTTATGGAAAAAGTTATCTGGATCCAAAATATAAATGTCCTGGATCTGGAATTTTGTGATGAATTCGACTCAAGTATATAATGAAGGGCTCAAAAGTCTCAAACACTTAGAAAAAGTTTGAATTCTTACAAACGGGTTGTTGATTTATTATTATTTTGGTGTCTCTCTCATAATGTTCTCTTAAAAGAAATATCTCAATTCCTCCCAATATAACATGAAAGGTAAGAGGAATGGGGCTTTAAAGTAAAATAATAGAATTACACAAGAATTCCATTTTTTAAAAGGCATGAAAAAATATTTTAAATATTTTAAACATGATAAAATATCTTGACTCCTCTAGAGTTTTCTGTTTGGTAGCTAACAGCAGAGTCCAGAAACACAAGCTATAAACGTGGCCTACCTCTCCATACATCTGAAACTTCTGAAAGTTGAGGTGGTCATTTCATTTTGTCCCAGAAAAAAATTTTCCCAATGTCTGGCTAGACTCCTTTTGTTTTACATAAAGTTATAGTTCTATTTAAGTATAGATATTATATTTGTATCTCTGGATACCTGAATTTATAAGAATAAATATTTATAGTAAATTTTTAATAGATCTTTTTGTACTTCTTATTTTTAAATTTTACTAATATAGCATACCAGTGAAATTTCTTACTATTTTTTAAATTCTAAATCATTGAGGCATTTGAAAATAAAACTAGAAATCCTTTAAAATTGTTCACTTTTACTACTAGTAAGAGTCACAAACTCAGGCATCAGTATAAAATTATTAATATGTATAGGAATTTCTCTGAATTATTATATTTAATTTATTTTAATTCAACTTGAAACCAGTTTCAAATGCCAAAAGACTATCAATTCAGTTAGCATTCATTAGGCTAAGCTAGAGATAAGAAGCAGTGGTGAAGAGAATGTGGCTTAGCAACTTTCAGACTTCCAAAAGGTGTATTTTCATACAATGTTACATGTAAGTACACATGTGCTTGGATATTTCCTATGTGACATGTAAATGTGGCAAACTACATGTTCTGGGAAATTTTAAATTTGCATAAAATATTAGCAATCTCTCTCATATTTTATATATTAGTATAATTGAGTGTTTAATGGCACATAATGGATTCTGATTACATATCATATAAGTTATATGTAATTATATATTATATGTAGCAGAAATCAGAGTTAAACATATTTTATTGAATTCCCATTTTCTTTTGTTATTTTTAAGTGCAAGCAGATAGCCACTATGGACAGTAGGTACAGTTATAAGCATTTTGATAGGAGAGTTAACAGGCTATAAAAGTCTTTCTGACTCTGCTTTATATTGTCAGGAACTGTGTTCAACCTGGTCCTCCATCAGATTGACGATGCTACCATTTGTATTTATAAGTGGTAATAATGTGGGTTCATGTTGATTATCCTATAAAATAGAAAAATCTAGGATCTCTCAGACCTGCCTTCTGTCCAGCTTGCTATGCTTGGACTGATTTAACATATTACATTTGTACTATTGAGACAGAAGAAAAATTCAGTGCACAAGAGGGAAAACAAGAAAGAAAGAAAACACATCATCTACTTTTAAAAAGATGAACAAGGCTTCATTGTTACAAATCCCTGTTTATTTTTCCTGGTCAAGCACTGGAAGTTTTATTTATGCTTAATAGACTGCATTTGGCATGTCTAAAAATGACAGAAGTGTGAATTATGAATGACCTTCCACCTATTCAGGAAGTTGTAATAATTGAAATAATAGAGAAATGTACTCCCTGCAAAATCTGGACTGAGAGACAACTTTTTCATACTATTGCTGTCTTCCCACTTTGAAGATGACAGTTCACTTCTTCCTCTTTCAGCCCCCAACATTCAGCCTGATTGCTTTATGTTCTATAGCTTGATTGAAATTACCAGTCAGAAGACTAGGAAA
The DNA here is from genome assembly GCA_028533065.1 of Trachops cirrhosus. Classification (NCBI taxonomy): domain Eukaryota; kingdom Metazoa; phylum Chordata; class Mammalia; order Chiroptera; family Phyllostomidae; genus Trachops; species Trachops cirrhosus. The sequence continues at coordinate 163,963,764 of CM052539.1, read as the reverse complement.
AACTGAATGGAACTTTAACATTGGGAGGTCAGGTGGGAGGGGAGGTAGGTGACAGTTTGCATATATGAACAAAGTCAACATTTGATATGAACACATCTGTCAGTCTTGCCGCTGCAGAGAGGTAACACCAAGTTTACAGAGAAAATGTGCACACACATGCTGGCTTTGGGAAACGTAGTCTGGAGCCCTGAGATCTGCCCATAGCAATGTGGGAAAACCCGATTCTGAAGGGCAGATGTGATGTCAACTTTTTAGCCTCTAGAAGAAAGACCCTATTATATATTCTGAGCCTAATTAGTAAGAGATAACAAGAAGTGTCTTCAGCAGACAAGAGAGATTGATGACAGAATGTAAAGATATTTGTCCAACAGAATGGGAGCTTTTATTATGTCCAAGCTTTATCAAAGCAAACCATCCTTATACTTTCTATAATATATAGAGATGCTATCCTATTCTTTTCTTTGGAGTGACAATCTAAACTGGAAAATACCAGATATTAACTGCTTCCAAAATGAAAAATGTGTAGCCACTGGTTATTTTCAGGACAAAAACATTCATGGAGAAGTTTTTCCCCCCACATTTTTAGCTTTTTATTAATAACATGAAGAGAAAGCCTAGTATAATTTATTAGATGAAATAAAACACAGAGAATTGACTGTTGGCCCCAGCTTGCATAAATAGGGTAAGTGATAATGGTCCTTTATTATACCTGGAGCCTACAGTGTAGCCAGCCTGAAAGCCATGCAAGTGGTCCCTTTAAGTAACCTCTAAGGATCTCTCTACACACTCCACAGGAAATATCCTTAGCCACCTGTCTTTAATGTGGCCATTTCATTTCCCTTTCTGAGAAACTGGTCATTCTGGATGGTTTCAAAATGTTTGGGAAGAGTCCCATCATCACATGGTGAGGAAGCTAAAAAATCATCTTTGGGTTTTTTACTGGGCTGGAGGTGTTCCTTGTGTCCTTGACCAGCTTGTTTTCCTCCTTGATGGCTTGTAGTGCATTCTGAGGATGGTTTTTTGGCACCATTCCAGAAATAGCTGAAGTCTAGTATGGGTGTGAGGTTTTGAGATTTTCCTGAATGAATGGTGGTACATACCGTGCAAACACTATTTACCAGCAGTTAAAATGTGCACAGAATACTTTATTATCATATTTTCCATTTATGTGACCTGAGAATCTTAGTAACATTCCTAGTTTGTGCAGTATTATTGCAATGCAGTGTCCTGGGCATTATTATATTAGGGAAACTTTTTGGTGAGGAGGGGAGCAGTGTTGTTTTTTTTATCATGTAAATATCAAATGGCAAAGTATGTCAGACAGTTTCATCTTTGAGTGAAAGAAGTAAATTATCAGCCAAACAACATCCCCCCAAAGTCATCTTGGGCATCATTCACAAAGCCAGTCCCTGGGTATGGCCAGCTGGCATTCATCTTAAAACAGCAGAGCATAACTTTGGTATAAAAGTGGAACTTGACTTAAAAGCAAAGAAAATGCCCAAAGCCAATAATAATTTTAACATCAAAAGAGGTCATTGAAAATGTGGACAGAAATCCTTGTAAAGGAAGAGCACATTAACAAATTACCTGACAGTCTATGCAAACATTGTGTATATCTATTTTTTGAAGTGGAAAAAGCTAACAAATTACATTTTACTTTTTACATAGCTTACATTCCCTTCTTTTTTGCATTAATTGCACTAATTGTATGATGCAGGAAAACATTTTTTTCTCAGTGAAAGGCCAAAGAAAATAACTTGATAACTGAGCCCATAATAAGCCTGCAATAACAATATGACTCTAGTGTCACAGCCCTCCAATACAATCACTGACGTGGCCTGAAGGAGAGCGAAAGCGGGTGTGCCAATTCAGCCACGATCGTCCTGGAAGCAGTTAAAACTTTATAAGGTAAAGCACAAACGAGAACAATGCCTGTCCCAACTGAAAACACTGTAGAACCTTGCTGCTGTTCACTAACCACAGGAGAGCTGGCAGAACCTCCTACGTGAATTCCAACCTGGCATTCTCTGAGGGGCACTTGTTCTTCTATATCCTATTTCTTCAAAATGTATATCAGGCATTAAGATAGTCCCTTATCGACACATTTCTTTCTATTCAGACTGAAAAGCAGGCTTCTTTGATTCTACTTACTAAATGCCAACTGTCAAGAGCCCATTTAAAAATGAAAGGACTTATCACCTTGTGTAAATGACAAGATTAATAATGTCTTGGGTTTCTGAGAACTTTATTCCACTTGTAGACCATGTTAGGGCAGGCCAGGAGTTTGAATGAAATCATGTTCCTTCCCATGACGCAGAATATATACACATATAGAAAATGTTACCCTAAAGCACACACCCAGGTCATTCCAATTATCATGAGTGGAAAGGCAGGTCTTGTTTCAGTCTAAAAAGTCAACTTAAATGAATTGTAAGTGGTCTGTCTGATTACAACCAATTTGGTTTCATGAAGAAGTATTAAAGGAAAACTTCTATCAAGAGAGCTATTCCATAAGTACACAAAACTTAGGAACATATTGTAAATGAGAACTGGCATTGTTTGAGATGGACAGGGAGTCCAAGGGTCACCTTGCCTTCGATTTAGGGGAAGGGTATAGAAACATGAAGGTATGAGGAAACTCATCAAAGAATGGAGAGGCAGGAGCAGGGCGACACCAAATCTAAAGCAATGTGCTACATCCACCCCTCAAAATGCTTGGTAAAAGTAAGCTATCTACAAGATATCTAAGAAAAGGACATCAAAATATTCAGAAAAAAAGACTCAGTGAATCATCTAGATGTTCACCTTTAACACATGGGTACTTCCAGATGTAAATAAAATCTCTGAATAATTAATAAGCCATTTTCCAGCCTCCTCTGCACCTTTGGTCCCCTTGAAGACCTATTCTGGAAACAGCTTTTCGTCATCCAACTCTCTGCCTTTGCTCTTGCCCTGCCTACCTTTCACTGCCAGCTCTTGCTCCTGGAAGCAACCAGGGACTATTTCAGATTGTTAAATGTAAAAATATGGAAGCATGGTCTGTTTCAGTATAAATTTCCAGCTAGCCACTGTGCAACAAGCAGTATAGTTATTAGCACTGTAGAGACACTTTAAGGAATAAGGGAAAAATTCATTAGGACTTCAAGGATAAAAGCATTTTTAATGCATCTGCTATTTTATGACTTGAGTGTGACTGTAGTCTTAATTTACTAGTATCTTTGGTGTGGCCCTCTGTTACAAAGATAAATTATTATAGTTAATACAATATTTTCAGAGGGGAATAAAGATATCAGTCAGGAGCTGAAGCTACTTTGAAATCATGGTCTAGCAGTTAGGCCAGTATTTTCAGAATTCCTATCTCTAAAAACATCACTGCAGCAATTTTAAAAACATGAAATGAAAGAGATCTAAAAACAATAATTAGTCTTTCTAGGCACTATTGTCAAGAAAAGAAAACCTCCACAAAGCTAATTTTGGTTTGAAAAAAATGTGAAATAAAATAACTCACAGGAGTCTATTGGAAAATTTTAACTCAGAAAAATCCCCTCTAATAAAATCTTGTAGAGAGGTATTAGAAAAATGTTAATTGAATGGCCTTTGTTTTTATGATACAAAACAGATTATGTCTTTTATCAACTTTACTTGAAAATCAAAATCCATGCTGTTTCTAAGTACTTCTCTACCCCCAAACAATTCAAATATGGGTTTTATCCAGTACACATTTCGACTGTCCCACTATTACAAAACTGTATTATCACCTTAACAAACACATTTATTCTCTTTTGAAGAACTCTTCCACATTATTTTCACAGCTATTTTTTCTAATTTTGATGAAATAACTGACCCAAACTGATTAAACTTGATCATTAACGTTGGAATTTGTTAAAATCTGTATGTCTTTGCAATGTAAACTCTAATTTACATTCTCTTGTTTTGTTCTGGATCCTCGCTTCCCATCTTTTATAGATAGCCTAATTATTACAATGGTTAGACTGCAGTTGAAAGGTTCACCAAAATTCTTCCTTCTCACAGTCGTGTTGTTAAAATTCATTTTACAAATCTGAATTCTATCTAAGAATCAGAGCAAAGAGAAACACTTTTTATAATTTCTTGTAGAGTGCTTCGTTTGCTTTCATGTCATGCAGGTAGGTTGATACTGTTCATGTTTAATAATTACTCCTGATCCAGGGTCTGTCTTTACCTTTGGATTTTAAATAATATCTCACACGATAGAGGTGGCCCTTATGTGATGAGTTGTGCTTATTCACCATTTGGCAGGTCCTATTCCTCATGGGAAAGAGAGCGAAAAAATAGACCCAGAGAATCTCTTTAGTCAGCTCTTTTATCATTGTACCTAGTCCAACATTCACATTTCAAAGCTGTCTGGAATTACTCGTCTTAATTGACTTTTAGAAATACCCATACAAGCTTATAGATGGATCTGTTTATAATATATGCATATACTATTTGGGTGTCTGTTCTCTTTTGTCTTGTCAACTGAGCTGAGGGTGATTGTATGCCTATATGCCTATCACACGAATCTGACTTTTACCTCTGACTTTTCTCTTGTTTTTTATGGGTGAATTTACTTGACCATGTAATGTCAATTTCACCATGATGTTATCTGATATACACTCTGTAACCATCTTATGTATCTGTCAGCATAACACATAAGTTTAAAATGAGTACTTACAGAAAGAATAGGTATGTGTCTAATATTGGCCTTTTATGTTTTTCCTGATTAACCATTTTCCCTGGTTCTTCAGCTCAAAAGAGTAAACATGCTATTTATTAAAGTATGAAACCAGCATATTTTCTTTTGAAAGCAATGCATTTTACAATGTTTACCTCAAAAGTAACTATGTAAAAATTATAAATGCCTACTCTAAAAAGCAATCTAATTCAGAGTTAGAAAGAGCCAAAGTTTCCTTTTTTCATGAAGTCAAGATTCCCAATGTCAAGAATATATTTATTATAAAATATCAGACACATAAACAATAAATGAAAAATGAATTGGGTACAAGTTTGATTCTTCAACCACCTTTTTGGTGATCCTGCAACAGTTCTATCTGTCTAAGGAAATAGCTCCTATTGTCGGTATAGATAGATGGCAAATCACTATTATGATATAATTATATTATTTCATCCTACAGCTGCCTTTTGAGCTCCTTCAGTTCCTTTCTTAGGAGACATAAGACAAACAGTTCACTCATGTGCAACACCCATGTATCTCCCACACCCACAAACAGTGGGTGCTCAAAAATGTTTGCTGTTGGTGGTGACAGTAACTCATATGACAGACTTGGGATATTTTCTGCTCACAATCAATAGCTAATTTAATAATATTTTCCTTTGTCAATAATGCCTCTTGTTTTCTTATGGCAAAGGGAAAAGAACAATTGATTGGTTCATTATTTTTGAGATACGTTGAAGATTTTTAAATGATTTCCATTTAAACCTAATTTTACAATTTACTACCTCTTATACAGTGTAGTCAGTAAAAATTATCTGATGGCTGGTAAAATGCCAAAGAATAATCTCATAAAGATGATTGAAATAGATTCTTAGACTATATGACACTAGCATTACTTAACAGCTTTCAATTGAAAACATTTAATTTAAACTTTTCTTTTTCTTGGTGGTGATTTTCATAGTAGATTTCCCAAGCAACTATTTCAATGTGGTCTTTAAAACATAATTTGATTTAGGTAATTATTGGGTTAAAAGTTATAAATAATGATAACATAATTAAATTCTAACTCAGAAATGTTTATAAAACAAAAATTAACAGGCTGAACTTCTTGTTGTTTTAGGTATTGTCATACTCAGTTACAAGATTCATAACCTAACTTTATTGAGTGCAAAATATGTTTATGATATTTTCATGATCTTATTTCACAGTTATTATTATTAAAGTTAAGATCACTGCATGGGCCCTCTATAAATCAATTTCCAGCAGTGATATTTTCAAAAAGAGTGCTTTGATTAATCTAAAAGTGTTTCTCACTTATAATTAGGCAAATCAATATAAATGCACAATCAGATAATTTCACACATAGATCATACAGATATATCTACCTACTATTTCTAATAAATCTATATAATATTTCAAGTATATCACTTCCAATTTCTCCATAAATTCACAAAAATGTTCTTGATTAGCTCAGTACTTTCTATGAATGTCTCCATTATAATGGGAAAGAATAAAAGGTAAAGAACAGCTAGCAACAATTAGTATTCAGTTTTCAAATCATTCAATCACACTCAGAAAATGAGAGCATTTATGAAGTGTATGGTACAAAGTGAATTAACTACCTTAAAAAAAGTAGTAGTAAAAGAAAATAATACTGAAGATGACTTTATTCTGCATCTTACTTATATCTGTGCATTACCTTTCACCATATCAGCAAACAGGCCACAAGGGTCTACTGCAGCTCACTGTTATTTTTATTCTTCAGGCTTCACTGATACTTTAGTGTTCTCAAAGAAAGACAAGAAAATCTTTACCACATACCTGATCATTTATCTGGCATGCAACGAGGTTGTGCTGATCATAACAGCCAGCGAACCTGATGTACTTGAGCCAGCTTCCTACATCTGGTTCACTAGCATCTATGCAGAACTTCACATTGCAAAACTCATCTAAGATCTAAAAGGAAGAAGATGAGAACAATCAATTTCTACCTCAGTTCATTCATTAAAATGGTTAACTACTTGAAAATATTTTATTCAAATGTATATTCCTCCTTTTAATCTTTAAAAGAAAAAAGCCAGCATGAATATTAATAAGGAGGAACAGTATCTTAAAAGTGGCAAAGTACTGTTTTTTAAAGGAATGAAGCAATGGTGAATTATTATTACAGAAACATTAATTGGTTTTTAAAAATGCTTGTTTCCTTGTTATGCATGAATGAGTGCTATTGACTTAATTTTACCCAATGTGATTTTTACAAAAAATAACATTGAACAGTGTATATTAATATAATATTTCTAAACTAAGTCAATATTTTAGGTTCAGATAGTCTTCCATGCACTTTCACATTTTTGCATTAAATAAATGCAATTTTAAAACTTTAATCTAAATATTAAATTCATTTTCAGTTTTCATTTCACTACCATGAAATCACATCCTTAACTGAAGAAGGTAGTAAGATTTGTATCATAGATGCATCTGACCAAACTAAAGAAAAGCAAATGAAAGCAAATGATTGGTAAACACTCATGCAAAATATGGCAACTTAATGTTTTAGTTAACACATGCCAATGCATATTTTAGTTTTACCTTTAGTAAGCAAAATAACAAAACTGGCTTGTGAACAAGTAAAAAGTATATAAGAATATTGTAGTAAATTGTCATCATTATACATAGTTGTATACGGTTATTTTTCATGGGATTTTTACATTCAGCCTAGCCTAAATACTAATCATTACTTAGGACACCTATTAAACAAAAATTGAAATGGGAAACATCCATTTTTAAGGTTTTTGCATACTTAAACAAAACTATTCTGATTCACTAGCAGTAATAATGTTTAAAGCTGCAGAGTTGTTGACCTGATGGTGAATAACTAGAAAGGCTGGTAATTCTCATGTCAATCAGTCAATGCAAACTTGAGGAAGTTTCCTATCAAAGACTAAACAATATAGTCTAGAACAAAAATTAATGAATTAAATAAACCCCACAGTACTTTGCTGTATCTATACCTACATAAAAGTTAAAACTAAACTCTTGGATATACAGACTAAAAGCAATTTTGCCTAGAATTCAGGTAATCACCCAGTTGCAGATTCAAGTCATTAACTCACCACAAACTTCAAGAAGAAGCCCAGTGCTCTGAGGGCTCTAGTCAAGAGGCATTATGAATAAGCCTTTGGCCATGAGGCAATTAAAGGGCAATAAGTAGTCCCACAATTTATAAAAGAAAAATCGGAACAGAAGATAGGGGTAATAATTGCTATACACACACGCACACCACAGCAAGTCTTTTCCAAAGATGCTTCTTCACGCTAAAAACAGCAAAATGTCCACAGGGAATGCTCTCTCTAGTAAGGACAGATTTTTAACAATTTCTTATTATAACATTACAAACTTTAAGTTGTTTTCTTCAACTCTCAATGCTGAGTAACTCAAGTGGCAACTTGAGATTCCCTCCTCCTCAGATGTCTAGAAGGACCATAAATAACAGTAGTAACACACATTTTAAAATAGTAAGAAGTTTGGTTGTTGTTTGGTTTGGTTTTTGGTTTGTTTGGTTTCTAGTACATCTTTTGTTGTTTGTTTTCTTGACTAGCAAAAAAAAAGCAGCTCTACTGACACACTAGAGAAATATTTAATGAAGGAAGTAGGGTGAAGTCAGTGAAATGCAACACTAGTTCCATTTCATATTTGTAGAAGACATGGAAAACTTGTTAATTTCAAAGTCAAGAATCATCTATCCCCTTAGTTTTCCACTATTGCCTTTTGCGGGGGCAGGGAGTTGAGTATTCCACATACTACACATAAAAATTCTAGGTGTAATTTTATTCCGTGTTAACATTATTGCCATTGCCACTGTCAACAGTGAAATTAATTTAAAAACAGGTTCATTTCCAAAGAATGTCTTTTCATATATATGTTACATGATTATTCAAATATTTCACCAACATATTAACTTTCTTACCCTCAATATTCTTGCCCCAAGACAAAAGCTTAACTTTTTCCAGAAACATATCCCCCCGGGTGAATTATTTACTTTTGATTTGCTAGCAGAACTGCATTTGTCTCCCCAATGTCTTAATCATCTCAGAAATCTCGAATATAATAAAGTAACAGCACATCTTCCGTCATTTCACCTAACACTCCTGTGTTTTTAAAAGCTTCCAAGTTCCAGAGATAGCTTTAAAAAAAAAAAAAAAGAATTCCCTTTAGGTGGACTTTAGAGAAAGGCCCTTTCAAAAAAAAAAAAAAAAAAAAAACCCAGCAAAAGAAGAAAAAAAAAAACCCACAATCTAGCCAAAGGGTCCGAATGTGACTTTCTCGCGAAGCAGCACACGACGTTGGACAGCAAAGCTGTTACTTGGCAAGGTGGAACTCGGCCGAAAGCCGCTCCAAAGTCGCGTGGCCGGTGCCAGGAATTCAGATTTTGGCAACCCCACCTTCTGCGTCCCACATACCGACGGACAGACACACAGAGGGAGGGGAAACAGGAGAAGAACGCGAGGAAAAGAGGCCGACAGCCGGCAGAGAGACCCACCGAAGGCCGGAGGACCCACCCCGGAGACGCATCCAGACCGCACCGTTCCACAGGAGGAACAAGGAAATCGCCAGTCCCGGCAGCGTAGATAAGCAGCAGGGCTCCGCGAGACTGCGGGCAAGTAGGAAAAGAAGGCTGGGGGGCGGGGGGCGCCCCGGAGAAGGGGTGCCAAGGCAGGAAACTGTCCGAAGTTACAAACTATGCACATCGCCAACACTTTTTTTTAAGTGAGTTCTCTTACCTTAAGATTTCTATGGCCTCAACTCAGCAATAAAAGGCAATCACAGAAGAATTAAAACAAACAAAATAAAATAATCAGCAGCCCCCAGTTTTCCTGCACGACAATCCTTTCAAATGATTCCGAGCCACATTTCGAGAGGTTAAAAAAAAAAAAAAAAAAAAAAAAGCCTCGAGTCTCGATTTCCGAAAGGGTTTCTGATAACTTTGTCCGTTTCTAGGATCTCGCCAGGACCACGCGTTTCAGATTTATTGTCCGCCAACAGTGTATTTTTGAAACCAGAAAAGCAGTCTCCTCTCTTCTGAGTGACCCGGGTTTGGGGAGTTTTGGCTTTTTCCCCCTTCCTAAAAGAGCTCGGAGCTATTCCTTCTGGTTCACATCACCTCCCTCTTTTCTCACTTTCTCTTGCTCTTATCAGCCCGATGTGTAATGAAAGTTATCTGAAACCCACTAAAACTTCTTCCACTTCTCTCTTTCAGTTCCAAAGGTGGGGAGGGGGGAACCGGCAGGAGGAGGAGAGTTTGAAAAGGTGGGGGGCCTGGGGAGGCGAGGGGAGCTCTAGCCCCCTTTTAGATCCTCTGCAGCGCCTTCCCCGTCCTAGACCCTCACGGGATCGTCCCCTTTCGCAACTCCAAGCTCAGCCGCTGGGTTTCTGTTTCATGAACTGTCTCTTTAAAGAGGATCTGCTCGGCCATCCAGAAAGAACCCGGGGCGAGGGAGAAAGGGAGCTATCTCCCGCCGCCCAGAGTGATCGGAAGCCAGACGAGCTCCTCTTTCAGTAATTTTTAAAGTGACAGCAGCCTCCTCTGGCGGGAGAGGTCACAAAAAGGTCGCCAAGACCTAAGTCCTATAGGGACAGACTGATTATGGATGCACCATTCCCCTTAAACATGTAGATTTCCCTGGGTAAACAACCAATGGGGAGATCTCGCCAATCTCCCAAGGCAGGATTTCTTTCCCCAGGGAAATATCCTCTGTTTCAATGTCCTGAAAGCACAAGTGTAAGAGTGAGTGAGTGAATGAGTGAGTGTGTGAGTGTGTGAGTGTGTGAGTGTGTGTGTGTGTGTGTGTGTGTGTGTGTGTGTGTGTTGGAGGGATGGGGGATGGGAGTGATGGGGTGAAGTGCTTTTGGGACTGTGAGGGTGTGTGCTCCGAGGCTGGGGGTGGGGCGCTAGAGGAGCAAAGATGAGGTTTCGGGTAAAAGGACGCCCGCTCAAGCTAAACAAAATTAGTTTAGAAATTTTCAGCAAACAGCACCCTAAGAGTGAAAAGTTGACATATACATTTCCAGTTTTCTAAGTACCTTTTTATATTATTGAAATTCGTACTAATTTATTTCCTTTATTATTATAGTTAGGTCAGCAGAAGAGCATGCTACTCTTTTCAAATCATGTTTTTCTTAGGATGAAAAATCTGAAATATTATTCGCATATAATCTGCCTTAATAACGTATTGTATGTAGACTTATAGAAATCGACGATTGTTTGGTGAGTTTTTGCCATATTCTTTGATACACTAATTTAAAACACCACGAACGCCAAAAAATGAAATTAAGCAATTTGACAACTCATCATTTTTAAAATTTTAACATTCTAATTGCTTCCTTTGGTGATCTGGTGATTAATAACTTTCTAATATATATTGTCAATTTTTATCAGCACATTTAAGAAACGACGTTGGTTGAACGAATATAGGGAATGTTTGGCAAAATAAACGGGTCTATGGATTTACTTTAGCCAACCTTGCAAAATTAAGTAAAGCCCGTCGGTTAAATGGAAATAACGCTTTTTATCACAAATCTCCATTCATAAAAACAAATGGACAAAATCCAACTTCTCAGTTCAACAATGGAAAGTTAAGCAAAGTAAAGGAGTCAAGCGACTCTGGCGGGGGAGGGGTGGAAGGAGAGGGGATGGAAAGCGCTAATGTTAAACTTTATCTGCAAAGGGGGCCAGGTCTTTTTATTTTCTCCAAGTGCACATAGATATGTAAATCTAGTAAACTCTATTTCGCAAAAAATGATGATTTAAAAACAAAAATAGTAACAAAAAGGAGGGATGTGGGGGAAAGAAAATGACAAGAGGTGGTGACTAATTCGTTTCGGTGGCCTGTTATCTATGACATTGAACTGTTATTTCAGATAATGGCCATTGTTTGAGGGGAAATCGCATAGCAGTGGTAGGTAAGACAGGAAAAATCCTTTGTAAATAACCTAAAACCCAGTCAGATATTCCCATAGAGTTCGGTGCTTGAGAACCTTTAAGAGCCCCCGGTTTGTTGCCATTGATTTCCTGCCCTTCCTCAACTTGCCCATTGTCAGACCCCCCCCCCTTTTTTTTTTAATTTAGCCATAAATTGGACCGGCTCGAGCTATGAGCTGTTCTATTTTCTTCCTGTCAGGATGAGGGATTTGTTTTATGATGCATTGTGTATTAAATACAAGTAATCTGGTGAACCGATTGCTTCAGACAGTGCGGCCTGATCAGGGGGCCTGAGAGCTTAGCGCCCCAATCCTCCTTCCCAGCCCCACAGCCCCCACCTCCTTGCCCTTTACAAAGCTGCTCTGAAAAGGAGGAGACGTCGGTGGGTAAACAAAAGGTCGTGTGGAATCAGTGTCAGGTCCTGGCTAAATTAGGATTTCGTGGAGAGGGCCTCGGAGTTTTTTCCCTTATATTGGGTTCGGGTGGGAGAGGCGGGGCGACTTTTAAGGTCCGGGTACTTGCAGGTACACCATAAAGCCAGTAGATGGCATTGCGCCCCGAATTAAGGCACCGCGCCTGAGGCGGCAACCACCCAGGTGAACTCGCCGCCTCCCGCCGGTGCGGCCAGCCGGGCTTTGCCCTCCGCCTAAACGGCGTTCCTGTGCCTTCCCAAGCCTCAAGCTGGGATAAGTGCACCCTGCAGTCCAGACCCGCAGACGTGGGCCTGAACTGAGGCTATTTCTACGTATATGAAATTCTCTATCCCCAAACAGAACCAAAGGATTTTAACACTTTCTTTCTGAGATCTTGGAAGAATTATCTAGAGAGATGGGATGGGGAGGGGGTAGCCCCATCATTATTTTACCACCGTTGTCATCATCATCGTCATCACTCTTTTTCTTTACTGAATAACTTGTGAGAAAGACTAAAGGAAGTCATCAGAAGGGCAAGGCAACCACAAGATGACACCTCCTACCCCGAACCCCTTCTCCCCTTTGATTATATAATAGCAACTACATGTAAAGGCACAATCAACCCACTTTTTCTTGAGGACACAACTTGATGTTTAAAAATAGGGTCCTGAAATCCCAAAGTAGCTATATTGGCCTTGTTTCTCATGAAAGAAGCCTCTTGCTATTTAAATACTTAACCCTTCAGGAGAAGACCCTGACCTACTCTGGGATGTGGAGTGAAACAGAAGAGAAGACCAGGCTGGAGGAAAAGGTTTTTGCAGGGGGCTTGTTTTTTCCCCCTGGTTAACTGGCTTTCTATCAGGAGAGTTCTAAAATAATAAATACTAGGAGCCAAATACCACCACCAATTCCCTTTATTCCTTGGGATTTCTGGTGAAATCTGTTTACAGTAGTTCCCAGTTACAAATTAATCTGTAAAAGCTGCTGTCTGCTCAGCAGTAATCAGTAACATGCGTGTTCTGCAGTTTTTAGCGCTGCCCTTGAAATGGGCTATTAAAAATAATGGTTTTACTATAATCTCAAACCAGCTTTAATTTGCAAACATGTATCAAGACAGATGATCTAAATATTATTAAGAGGATGGAATGGGAGAACATACTACAACAAATGTATAGCTTTGGGGAAGGCAGAAAATAGAGTGATTTATCAGCAATGTTTAAAAAGAAAATCATATTTTTAAAACATTTTTCCAGAAGGAATGATTGTTTTTTCTGCCCTGTTCTGTTAATTGTTGTTTACCAGGAAAAGGGAATTGGAAAATATGGGGTTTGAGTGTGAGTTGATAGATTTTCTGGGAGCTGTAAAGATCCCCCTTTGGCTGATGGCAGGGCTGGGGTGGGAGAGGTTAATGTGTTTTCTTCCTGGTTTGAAAAGGGCATAAACCCTCCTCAGGCCCCTTCCTTCCTCCCCCATCTGGGTGGATTGCAGAATCTTTAAAAGGCTCAAAGATTTCCAATAAGGCCACTGGCTCTGCCTTCATTGTGTAACTGTTTATTTAAAATAAGTCAATATATTAGTTAAAGCAGTAAGAAGTTAGTGCTCCAGTATTCAAGTGATTCCCACAAGACTGTAAGCTGATGCCTCTTTTAAGCCTTAAACTTCATGGTTGTCCCAGAAGTAAAAGTTCTGCTAATGGAGACCCTATGGGCATGGTACATTCCAGCACATCATTAAAGGAAAGAAAAGCAGTCCAGCCAAAGCCAGATGAAATGACTGCACTGTCCACTTTTAATAGGCTTCCTGTGGACAAACAGCCCTGTAACACTCTGCAGAGGACAATATTTAAAAACAAGACAACTTGCTGGCAGTTTTCAATACCATAAAGTTAATAAAGTATGTTCCCATTCATCCTGACATTATGTTTTTAGTTTATAGAGGAAAGCACTTTATAACCTCAGCCTAAGCAGAGTTCCCTTAATTCTGCAGCTTTGGGTTTCTTTAGGTGGCTAAACATGCACTGAACTCCAAGCCTGACATTTTTATTTTAACACTCTTTTTTGTTGTTGTTGTAGCTTTTCAAGGACATACAAGTGCATTTTCACATTTCTCAAGTACAGTTTTTTATTCGTGGAGATCCTGTTAAATCCCGTTTCATACAGTCCATGTCAAGAAGCATGAAATAATCTGAGAAATTGACATTTGGCTGAACAATAACTGCTTGCTAATTAAATTAGCTTCATGTATAGATATTGATGTGTGTTTAAAAAGAAAATCAATGCTTCCTTCTCCATGTCAGAATAGGATTTTGTAAAATCTTACCTAACCTAAGATAAGAAAAACATGTCTTTAGGACTCAAGAGGATATAAATATTTCTTCCAACACAGAAACTCGAATTTATCTCTCCATTTTCTTTCCCTCCAATTCTTGATCACCTATGATTTCTTCACTTAAGGTTGTTTTTGGTTTGTTTTTGTTTTTTAACCTAAGGAATAAGCCTTATGATGAAGTATAACATTTAGGCAAGAGAAACTAGATCAGAAAGCCATGGAATCAAAGGAAATGTTTTGTTTAATTTTAACTTCCATATTTTAATCAGGGGAGTATTTCACAGGCTTGGCTCCCTAAACTTGAAGGTGAAATCTCTGATGCTGATTAGGGAGACCCAGCAAACATGGCCCGGCGCAGTAAGAGTTTACAAACCAACAGGGATGTGAATGCCTGTAGTTACCAATCTACACATCATCACTGTTCAGGAGAGATATTTCTGATTTCTCTTGATGAACTTTGTCTTTTTTTTTTTTAATGGGGGGTGTTGTTTAAAAAAGAAAAAAAGGAAATTAAAGGTAAAAAAAAAAGGTAAATAAAAAATTTCCCTTGGTCTGGAAATGGGCCCGACTGAAAGCATGTTAATCTCCACCTCAGTAATTTGGTTCTCCAGGAGAAGACAGAAGCCCTGCTGCTGTGCCCTGCACTTCATAAATCACATCTTTATGTGGACAAGGTCAGGGCACCTAACAGCTCAGACATGGGCCTTTGCAGTGGCTCGAGGATTCAGGCATGTTTACTCTCCTGCTCGGCTCTCCGAGGAGTAGTCCAGCACGCTTCTAATTACTTTTGATTATTTTCATTTGCTGGGGTCAGTCTGGCTTGCCAGGACTGCTGGAGGGTTGATTTCCTACAAATCTTGATGTCTTTGTAGGACGGTACTATGTGCGTTCAGAATTAGCACCCCGCTCTTACAGTATGAGATCCCTGATCATCGATACTGTGAAATAAAAGTTTCCCCAGTGAACCATTCCCTACTTCCCTTTTTATTAATTAACTACACAGGCATAATTACCTACCTGATCTTTTTTAAAAATGCAGACGGCTTTCTTGACAGTTGAGTCTTTTATAGTATATTTCGCCAGAATGAAAGTAAAAAAAATTTTTTCTCCTTTGACTTTAACCATTTTTAGTAATGACTAGCAGTTCTTTGGAAACTAAGATGAAATACTTTGCTGAGACAACAGCTCTAGTGAATAAATTATTATACTCAAAGATTTATTTCCTAAACTCCAATTAAGGCTGCCATATTTAAAAAATTTTGTTGGACTATTTTGATGTATGTCAGTCCTAAGCTATTACACTGAGTGGTTATTTTGTGGCTAAAGCACAACAACAAGAAATGTATACCAACCTTAAATGAAAACACTGTGATTAAAAAAAACTCATAGAAAATATAGTAAAATTTTGGTAGAGAGACAAAATATCATTTTTTCCTGTTTCTTATCTTCCCAAAGTAGATATTAAGAACTCTGATGTGTATGCATTAAAAGATATATTAAAGAAAAAAATGATGAGCAAATAAATGTTCATACAAAGAAGCAAATATTCACAAAAAAAGACATAACCCATCAATCTGATTGTTAGACAAAAAGCATTTTTAGAGCACTGAGAAAAATTACTATTATCCTTTTATTTTGTAAAAGATAACTTAGATCATGGTTACAGTTAGTCTCAAAAAGCCAAATCCCTCATTCATCCTTTTGATCAAAGAACTAAGGTGCTAAATGCTTTTGGAATTAATGGCAACTATATAAGGAATTAATTTTTGATTACTTATTCATTTAAATTAATCTTCTGTCAATCTTTCAAGACAGCATTTAGCACATCTTGCAATAACTCTAGGGTTAGTTTCTTCTCTGAGGCTTTAGAATGCCATTTGAGAGGGCTAATTTAGACTCATACTCTTATGATTAAAATTAATTGGAAGACCTTTCTCTCCTTCCGTCTCCACTCCTAGCTGTGTGCCTTTGGATAAGTTGCTTAACATTTGAGTTGGTTTCCATGAAAGTTTCACAATATCAGTCTAATAAGAGTGTTGGGAAAATAAATTGGGGACAATGAGTGTGAACTGCTCTGAGTTCATGGGAACAGGTCAAAATACTGTAAGTTTCACAGTATTTGTGTTTGTGTAATGAGTTAGCACAGAGTTACACACAATAAGGAAGATAGTCTGGTCTGTACTTTGGGGAATGGCAAAGTATATGTATTTTTTTTTATCTTCTTTCTTCCATTCCAATGCCAGTTGCCCTAATCCTTACCCTGACCTGTGGAAGAGAAGAATTTTAAGAAAAATGTTTTTTTTCTCTCAAGCTGTGCTACCCCCAAAGATGTCCGTCTCTATCTGGCTTGCAGCTGAGTTTGTTCTGTCCCACCCACTGTGTTTTCTGCCAATCAGCGAGAGGGAGAAGTTCTGAGACAGAGGCAAAATACCACTGAGATTCAAGAGCCCTAAGAAGTTGGGTAGGAGGCGCCACACACACACACACACAGAACAGGGTGGGGGTGGGGGCTAGTTTTAAGACAGTATTTGCCACCAAGACCAGGGAATTTATTCTCTACAATATCCTCTTGTGGACTTCAAGTGCCAGGATGGCAAGAATTGGGTGTATCATTTTTGCTCCTATTGCCTAGAGCCTAACATAATGCCAGAAATATAGTAGGTATTCAGTCCATGTTTGTTCAAAAAAATGTATCGGTCCCTCCTTGATTTTTATTTCCACCTAGTTTGGATGCCTCGCTTAGATGGTTGCTACCTCTCCTCTGAATGATTATAATGACTTCCTAACAGACCTCGTGACAGGCACTCATCCTCCCACCAGCTTTTGCTGTACACATAACGCTCCCCAGCATCAGATGCTAATCACTTCCCTGTTCAAAATTCTTCAGGGGGTCCCAGTTGTGTAACAAGTCAGTATACGCTCATTCCATCTTTTTGGATTAAATGAGGCAATGCATTTAAATCTCTTAGAATCATGCATGGCACATAGCATATGGTCAATAAAAAAGAGCTATTATTGTTGGTGTTACTCTTTTAATTATAACCATTTTTGTTCTTCTGCCTGTAATTCATTTTGCCTTGATTATCTTGGACAAAAATCTTATCTGTCCTTCACATCCCCCCTTTTTTGTGCCCATTGATTCCTACCAACCAGGTTCTACCTTTTCATGCTTCACCTCAAATCATCCGTGCTTATTTCCTGGTTTTCAGCCAGTTCCACCTCAGCTCTCAGTTGTTTCTGAAATGCTCCTGTCCTCCTCGACAGCGGGTGTAAGAGTCTTAAGGACAGACTCAAGTTTCATTCACCCTGACATCTTCAGTAGCATCTTTTCATGATAAGCTAAGTTACCTTTGAACTCATTGAATTAATTGTGGTTACGTGTATGAGAAATTGCTGCATTTAATATCCAAATAAACTGAGCTATTTAACCCTGTTTCCCCTTGGGAATCAACTGATGCTCTACTAATTCTCTTTCAGGGAATTTGGAGATAGGAACTCCTGCTTCCCAGGAGGAGTAGCGCCTATTGCTTTCCCTCAGTTTCTGTTTCTGTGCCGACCATCTGCCCTTTACCTGGCGCCAATCCTGGACAACATGTTGGACTCCTCCCTTTCCCTTGTCCCCAGTGACCACTTAATGGCTTGGGCAATCTATTCGTTGCTTCCTACAGGGCCTTCCCCTTCACTCGCACTGGCCTAACAGAGGCCCTTGTCATGTTTAGCTTGAATTCTGTGGAATCCATCCACCAAAAATCAGTCTTCCTGAAATAACAAAGTTATGACAACGTTTTGCTTTAACTAAAACAAAACAAAAATGGTACAAAACAAATAAAAACCACATTAATCCATTAGAAAATAAAGCCACTAGTCCAAAATGCTGTCTCCTCCATAACTTGACATCAAATTGATCTTTCTAGGCTCATTTACTGAGTCTTCCCTCCACACAAATCTTCAGGTCTGGTTAACACCTGTGTTCACACAGGCCCTTCACTTTCTTATCTCTGATGTCCACAGCGTCCAGAATATAAAACAATAGATCCTGGAGGTCCAATAAAGTTCAATTTATCGAGCTGATACAAAGCCCCCTAGGCTCTCTTCTTTGAAATTCTCACAGTACTCACTATTAAAATCATTCACTAGTCAGTCATGGTATTTAGGGTCATTTGGGATATTTCTGTTATCTGCCAATCTGTCTATAAGCTGTTTGATGGCAAGAAACACCTGTCACCCCAGTATGTTTTAATCTGTGAATTACCCCAGGTATTCCCTGAAAACATGCTCTGTGGTCAAATGAAGTAAAGATAGCTCCCTCTTGGAGTTGAGCAGTGAACACAAATATAGCAAATGCTGTTAAGACTCTAAAGTCTGAGACGTCCCTCTGAAAAGAAGGCTATCTGGCATGTTTAGTGGGGCACCAGGCTATAGAAATATGCAGTGAAATCCCTTTCTCCTTCTACTGAAATAGCTAAGGGAACAATTTTGGAAATAAAGCTTCATATTACTTTGCATCAGTCTCAGCACAGCACCTAAGCATTACCTACTATACTTTGCTCTCAATTGACTGTTTTCAACTCTTCATCAAAAATGTTAACTACAAAATAGTAATAGGTAAACAGAAACAAAATCAAACCTCAATTTTTCGTTCAACTTGCAAGCATCTGAAAGGTTTATCAAGTTCATAAACCAAGTGGGTTATCAGTAAACTCTAGCCAATTGCTTCTTGGTCTGTGAACTGTTGTAATTGTACCTGAGTATATGGTATGAAAACGTTCCAAAGGAATGCACACAATCTCATTTCAAAATCACCCTGCTCCCTCCTACCCTCTTCCATTGCAAGCCCTTCTAAAACACAGGTTTCACCATAGGCAATATTTACACACAATGTTTTATATTATCAGGCTTTTCTTAATAAGTTTTGGCATTATCTAGATTTGTAGTTCCCCAGGAGAAAGGAAAGAACCAAGTCAATCTCAGTCTAAGGATGCCTGAATTAAATGTTTAAGAATTTGCCTTTTCTCCAGTTTTGATATTGGGTTCATGCGTCGTGCCTGCCAGTGACTGTCTAACTGCTAAACTAAGTGGACGTTAAATCAGATGGCATACAAAATTACAGGAATTTGATCTGCAGATAAACCACAAGCCTTGATGAACTAGCATTGTTCCAGATGAATTAACTCATCATCCTGAGGAACAGAACATTTCACAGGGGCAACCACACAATCTTCTCTGTAAAGAGCACTAATGGCTGTGATTAATATGTCATCTATTGAACGTGCTTGCTTCTAACTAAATAGGCATAGACTAAATGAAGTGGGGAGGGATGGTAAGGCAGTTCTGGCCCCAGAATTATTGTTCAGCTCCAAAGCTCTGACAGTGAGTGCTGGTTATGATGCCTCTGTTAAGAAATGATCAATATGTTACATTCTTATCAAAGATTTAGTAAAACATTTATCTTTATGTTGGAAATACTAAAATTTTATTTTATTATTTCAATGGCCAGAGCCAGAGCCTTTAAAAATAAAAATAAAGTCTCTGTAGAGCTAGAAAAATATGTTACTCTTACAATCCATTTAAAGGGTGTCACATCTTTTGATAGATATTAAATGGTAAAATGTCAAAATATTCCAATAGTAGTTAAAGTACCAATAAAATCTCAGTAGCATTGTGAAAATATGGACATTGATTTCAGCTGTGACTTTAAAAATATCTTTCTATAAATTTTGTTGAGTCAATTCTTTAACTTCAAATAAAATTCTAATATAGCCTGTCTATAAACTCGAGAATTAAGTATTGGTCAATTTCCAAGATGCAGATTCTCAAAGGTATTTGTGTTTTTGGTATGTAGTTCTTGGCTGGAAAACAAACTCAAGCTTGCTAATGTCTGCAGTGCCCTACAACTAGAAGGGAGAGTGCCAGAAATGACTCGAATGGAATCCTTAGGGGGAAAAGAAAAATATTCACCCTGATTCACCCATAATGTCTCTCTCCACATGACCTAGACAACCAATTCCCAAATAAACCATTGAACCTAGTCATGAGATAGAGAAAATCGAAATTAAGACTGATATGCCTACAGGTTTTAAATTCATGATTTTATGTCTTTTTTACATTGTTTTTCACAAGTTTATATTCCCCTCCCTTGCTTCCACTTTTACAAGAGCTAGCAAAATCCAAATGTTCTAAAAAAATTGTTCAATGAATCAAATCGAAATGATTCACTAAATACTTTAGCTATGTAACTTGTTTGTATTAATTTTGTGGGGTCGTTGTTGCCGATGCAGAAATTATCATAATAAATGTTTATCATTCCCTATACATATATCCTTGGTAACCGATGCTGGATTACTTCAAGAAAGCCATTAAAAGTCTTTATAAAATACATTGTGCTAAGTTTTAATCTTGGAAAGCATACTGGAGTTGTAACACATACACATTCAAGTTGCCAATGTTCAACTATTGTGAACAGAAAGAGAGAGAGAGGGAGAGACAGAGAGACTATAATCCTTTACCAAGAAAAAAGTATGAGATGAAGACATGAATCATCTGTTCCTTCAATAAGAATCACTGTTCAAATGCCTTTTGTATTATGAGTATGATATCATTTGTATTATGAGTATCATACCTTGTGTTTAGTGTGACCCTTGGGTTTAGAGATTCGTATTTTCACATCATGGAGTCCCTGAATGCAAATACACCACTTCCTCTGATGCTCATTCCAACACTGGATGGCTTAAGGGTTGAATAAGGACAATTTCAATTACACTTGATTTTCAATTACTTGCTTACTGCAGAATCTAAACCCACAGTAAAAGATAAATTCACTAAATTCCATTTAGGTTTTGAAAAATATTCCATAGCAGTAAAAAGATAATAATTAAAACAAATAAATTAATGCATCCTCTACCCACAGTATTTGTGGAAGGCCATCCAACATTGCTTTTCTAATTCTTCCCTGCCCCCAATAATTCTATTTAATGTGGTCCAGGTGATCCCAGTGGCTCAAGACTGACATGACCCAGCTGTCAAATCACCCACACCTAGGATGTGGTGACAATAGTCCGTTTTCACAAATGACCTGCTTCTTACAGCCTCCAGCAGGGTTGGTGACAGGCTGAAAGTGGTAGCCTGCCATAATGAAGGAAGAAGATCTTCTTCCCAGGGCTCAGTAGACCACAGGTTTTCTCTCAGAAAAGGTGAAATCACGTGGGCTCATGAGCAGTCAGGCTCATCTGGTTTCCCGCTGACCTGACACCCTCTGCTGTTGGAGCCCTTGATGAATGGAGGCTGCTTCCGGTTTTGTGATATTGAGAGAGATGCTTAAAGGTCTTGAGCCTCTCTTTCAATATCTTTAAAATAGTAGTCATGACACCTGTATCACAGGAAATTATTAGGATTAAACAACAGAAAGATGTCTGTGAAGACTTGGTACAATCCCTGGTACACAGTAGAGACTCATGAGGAGGAAGAATAGTATAGCGATGAAAAGGACAGACTCTGGAGGATCCCAGCCTGGACTTAAATCATAGCCTCACTGTGTGCGTGATGAGAGAGATGCGCCAAGTTGCTATCACCCCCACGCCCTCATCCGCAAAGGAGGACAATGACAGTATCTTGCAGGGCTACTGAGAAGATTAAATCAAACAATCTGTGCTCGGCACTTAGCTCAACGCCTAGCACATAATAAGCACCTAATAAACATTAACTATTATTAAATGGAGTTCTAACTCCATAAAATAGTTGTTACCGCCTATATAAATGCCCTCCATGGTTTATTTGTTTGTTTGTTGTTTGTTTTTCATGGACATCCTTACATCAGAAGAGAAACAAACTTTTTTTTCTCCTGATCCATCTGCTGGTCACTCAAGCAGCAGTTTGTTTCTGAGAGGCAGAAATGGAAACATACAGAGCCAGAGAAGAACACCAAAATAAGTGATACAAATGTAAACCCATTATGGCATCTAAGAACTACCGTAGGAACCCCAATCACTGCGGGGAGAAATATTCCCTAAGAAAGGAAAACGTAAAAGAAAGCACATGAAGAGAAATTGAAATCTTCATAATTCTATTGGAAGTAATACATTTTTTTAAAAAACCTGAAGAAGAAATTAAGCTTGAAGTACATTGTAATCAATATGTGAAGGTAGGTTGGTAAAAGATAACAATTCTTCACAATGTGAGATAAAAAACGGAAGATGAAACATGCCAGGAAAAGGAAAGGAGACACGCAGACGAAGATGCGGGCGTGAACCCACAGGACCTCAGTAGAAGCTGTTCCACTGTGGGCATGTAAATTCGTTCTGCTGGGACCAGAAGTGTGAGTGGGCAGCCACTGAGGGTGGGTCCTCCAGCACCAGTCAGATCTTCAGATTACTGTCTCCACTGTCTCAACTGCCACCCGATGAGATCTTGAGCCAGACTGCCCAGCTGGCTAAGTGGCTCCTGAATTTCTAAACCACGGAAGTAGAGGGCAATAAAAAGTGTTTATTGTTGTTTTTAGTCACTAAATATTGGGGCAATTTGTTATGCAGCGATACCCAACACACCAGCCAAATCCCCAGAGTGGATATAGAGAATCCAGTCTCCCGGCCTCCTCTGATTATCAGGGAGTTCGGACTCCAGGAGGTGTCCTCTGCCCCCACCCCACCCCCTGCCTGCTCACACCCTGCTGTAGCTTAGAGGGGCAGTTTCACACTCTCGTCTAACAAATGTGTCTTTGGTGCTGCTCAGGAACTGTGGTTCAGCAGACTCAGGACACTCCAGGAGCCTCCCATTGAGAAGTATTAGTGAATAAAAACAGATACGGTCAAATTATGGAAAGCTTTTCGAAGCCTATGGGAGTTGAGGGGATATTGGATTGAAATCAGAAAAAGAAAGTGGTGGTAAGTTTCAGAGTGGTGGCATTCTAACACCGAGATGTGCGGGGGCGGGGGTGCGTCCTGTTTTCAGAGTGCCACATAGCACAACAGACCATAAGGTCTCCACCAGTTTCAGCACATGCACCGACCAAAAATTAGGGTTAAGTTGCTTTATCAATTCAGACCAGTTTTTGCTGTTGCTTATAAAATGGCTAAAATGTTGAACTTGGAACACAGAAGTGTCCTGCTACGCTGTTTATCAGGAGTCCCCCCAACTTTAGCCCAAATCTAGAAGAAAAGCAATACAATCCTACCAGTGCCAAATTAAAACTATTATTAGCCATCTATTTTTCCCCACTCCCCACACCCACCCCTGCCATGGACTAGGACCTAACCCCTCCCCTGTGGTAGCAAGGCCTCTACAGGAACTGCAGCCTTTTCTGATAGACTGGCTATTTGGCTGGCATTCCCACAAGCTTCCAGGGAAATTGCCTGTTTGCAAGTGCCGGCCAAGGTATCAGGTGCGACAAAGAGCACAGGAGGGATAACGCGTTATCCTTTCAGTGCGGCTTTCACTTACATCAATTAAGTCACTAATGATAAAAAATCATGAGGGGAGTGGCAAGTAATGTTATCACCACAATAAAAATTTTAAAAACATGTGCAGACATTAGAGAACTTGCCCACAGTCTCAGTGCCAGTGAGCGGTAGACCTGAGGCTGGAAGAAAGAACTCGTGGTTCTTAGCTAATGCTTTTCTGCTGTACTGGTGGGTCTCCACTAGCTAGGCGAAGAGACTTGAATCATATTTAGTTTTGTTTTGTTTTTCTCTCAGAGACCCTGCTCATTTTATTTATCCCTCCATTTCACTTTGATATTTCCCTCGCAGTTTCCATTTTCAAACATTTTCTTCAAAATCTTTCAAATGACAAAAGCTTGCTTCACCAACTACACAACACAACACAGAGGCATTTCACCATTCTGAGGTCATCGGTATTTGGTCCAGTGTGGTTTTTTTTTCTAGTAGTATTCTTTGTTCACATAAAATAACTATATATGTATATAATGTATTATTAATTTATATAAACACTTAAATATATATTAAAGATTTATTACATATAAATGCATATGCTTTGTTTTTACCAAAATACAGTTCTATCCCATACATGCATTTCTACAACATTTTTAATGTGACACTTTATCACAGACATCCTAAAGTTAGACAGTTTATATCTAAGTTAAAGTTCTTTTTCTAATTTCTATATGCATACATACAGCCACATGAAAATACATACACTCACATAGAATTTCACACGGGCCCCTGGGTTTCAGAATAACTCTGGGCTATCTCCCCAGCCCTGTGCCATTCTCTCTAATTCCTTGGCCCTTGATTCACAGGTAGAAAATGACCAAACTGCATATGCTACAGGATAAGGCTTAGAAGCCAGAGGGAATAAAAAATTAATGTAAACCATTGTCCCTGCTGTTAAGGCCCATGCAATCTATTTAGAAAGACAAGACTAAGCTACTTGAAAGAATAGCAAATAGTACAAGACTGTTAAGTCATTAAGCACTAAATTATGTGGCTCCAATGATAAGTGCTTCAGAGATTCCGACGGGAGAGAGACGTGTAAAAGACGGCACGGTAGGGGAAGTTTCATGGGAGAGGTGAGACTTAGGCTCATTCAAAGGCAAGGAAACAGTGGAAAAGAATATTCCTGGGGAGCTACCATGTGCTCGAGTTAGGCTAAGTGCATTTTCAATGTTTGTTTAATTACTTTGATAAAACTCAGCATCCTATGGTTCCTTAGGTGTATAAAATCATCCCATATGTTTTTAAAAATAGATGGTAGTAGCCTTGGTATGTGTATATTCACGTGCTTGTTTTAAACAAAGAGATTAAGTTTTCTGACGGATTCTAATATAATAGACAGATTTATACTCTATGCTAGGGAACCTGTCAGCACAAATGAAAGGAACATTGAAAAATAATTGCCCTGGTAAAATCTAAATGCGATAAGTAAGCTCATGAAACTTCTGAATTCTTTTTTTTAGTCTGAGAATAATAATGTACTAGTGGTACATATCCATGCATAGTGCTCTGTAAGCAAACTAGAGACATTTTGTTTCAGATAATGAGTCTTCCTCTTTTGTTTAACAACCAAAGATGT
Source organism: Trachops cirrhosus (assembly GCA_028533065.1). NCBI lineage: Eukaryota > Metazoa > Chordata > Mammalia > Chiroptera > Phyllostomidae > Trachops > Trachops cirrhosus. Next base: position 163,938,329 of record CM052539.1, on the reverse strand, counting down.
AGTCTGTGTTATAGTCAACTCATTTGCAGTAATAACAATGATAACAATAACAAAAACCACAGAGCACTTTTAAATGGTGAGCATAAAGCCTGCGTACATACACCCCATGGCTGCTGTCTGTGTTGTGATCACTTCAAAACTGACCTATGGATTTAATTTTTTAAATATTATTTGGTTGAGATTTCAAGTGCAGCTAAAAGATACCCACCCATTGGCTATTTGTAAAGCAAGTGCATAAATATTTTATTTCTAACATGAGTCAGTCTTATTAATTTCACTCATTTACTCATTTATTCTGGAAAGAAATCAGACCCGGCCTGCCTGCTAAGTGCTGAAGCTGTTCGGAGAAAGGAGGAAGAGAGGTCACTCCATCACATGACACCTGACTGGCCCTTGCCAAATTCTCATCTTTAAACATCCTACTGGCAGAAATGTAGCAAATGTACTGGGGTGGAGGAAGTCGATACTAGACGACCAATTAGCAAGCTTTTTAAGTAATGGAAGCAAGAGATAATGGTAAGAGAGATAAAATAAAATAATTACAATGCAATTATTTATTAGGTGCCTATTCTATGTCAAATGGTTATGCATCGTTTCATTTAATAACTTACCAACAGTTGCCATTCAGGGTCCCTGTGAGCTAGCCACTGATTGACAGAGACCCTAAGGAATATTAACCTCACTTTAATGATAAATATTAGATAAGTAAAGGATGTACCCACTAAGAATACTTTCAGGACCAATCTAGACTCCTGAAACATCAACAATCTATACTGCATATAAGTAATGAATAAAGTCACTCTGAGACTGTGACAGTGGAGGCCAGACAAGCAGTATAATCTCCCAAAGCTCGATCATAATCACAGCGAGAACAAATTTGTACCAAGGCTTGGTTTGTGGCATCATACCATTTTTTAATTATATTCTCATTGATTAATGTATTTTAATTACAGTGTGTTGGGGGAAAATACATGAAAAAGAAATTCACTACTCAAAAGACAGAAGAGAGGCACTTCTTAGAAGTAAAATTCTAACCTACTAAGGTTCTCAAAAGTGATTCTGGAAACTGCGTCACCTATCCTCATCTACATTCTTCACTTAGATTTATATTAAAACATAAAGATAAACACAGAAGACAAGATAATTTGTTACTTCTGTGTTTACAACTAGAATTTCTCATAATAGGGCTTCTAATAAAAACAATGAAATCTGGTTTTTAACATTATGTCATTAAACCATAATTATGTCTCATAGCCCAAAGGTTGGGGTTACTAGTGGTGGTTTCCTCCTAAATCCAGCATGTCCGCCCTTACTATCTGCTTCCTTATCTGATTATTTACACTGTTCGAAACTACCTTGTGCTTTTATCATCAAAAACTACTTGGGGTCTGCATTCTGGATACGAGGCATTGACCCCATGTCATATTCCTTGTCTAAGCCCAGTTTCTGATTAAGTTTCCTTAAAAGTTTTGTCTACACAATAGCCAACATAAATTTTGATGGGAAATAAATCGGTGTATAAAAGTAGCTCTTAAAATGGGGAATCTGTTTCTCTCTTTCAAGATATCTTTTGAAACTGGTTAATGAGAGTTCTCCCAGATTTCAGTGAGGACACATGGATACATGTGATCAAAAAGTATCTAAGATTTCGCCTCTTAAAACTGTTGGTTAATAGACATAAATTGTTTATTGCACCATTAGACAACACATTTCCAAACTGTGACTATGCCCTGGGAGTGTGCATTCTAGGGAGAAATAACATGAAAATGCATTAAGAAAATGAAATGAAGTTGTAAACTGATTAATTTCCATCACAAAAGGAGATATAGTATAATCGAAATGTTGCAATTGTACCGGATGGCCAAGCCATCTACAGCCTATGAGAAGTTTGTAATTAGTCTATATTTTTCATCACTAGGAAAAAAAAGTGGTTTTAGATATCATGTTTAAAGCACCTAAAGAACCCAAAGTTGTCATGCTAAATACAAGAGATCTAAAGATCTGCCGTTACACATCCATTACATTTAGTGAGCTGTCCTACTGGCTTTTTTGAAGTGCCGTATACATGATCTTGCAAGGCGAAACACTTTATGTACCATACGAAATTTGAGGCATAATGTTTAATGTTCACAAGATAAGTTAACAAAACTGTATGCTGGTGACTTTTTTATTTCCCTGTTTTATGTCCTTCAAGGACTTTAAGGAAAGATAAACAAGAAGGTAGGAGAATAAAATGTGCTTTTCCTTCTACCTTTTTCACTCTTTTCTAAATTAAATTATAACTGCTGATTTGCACCCAAAGAAGAAATCATGTTAAAATATACTGTTTTTTTTTATTTTAATGTTTAGATAACAGCTTTCAAAACACAGCTAAGTAAAATGTGTTTTGAGATGGAAAACATTTGGTCTTTTTTCTAGCTTTCAACAGCTTAAGTGGAGGGATTTTTAATGTTCCCAAACAGCTGGCCCATGCTCCGTGCATCATGATTCTCCTCTCCGTGAAGGACCCCATCTCCCTCGCTGCATGGAGAGGTTCCATTTTTCTTTCCTGTCCTTGCCGCTTGTTCATCTCAATAGTTTTCCATTATTACCCCTGATTTCTCATGGGTAATCCTTAGAGCAGTGATTCCTAAAAGAACTTACCCTTGGACTGAACAAAAAAGTTGTTTTTTTTTTCCTTAAAAAAGTGCAAATGCTTTTCTAGTTATTGTGTGGTGGCTGTTGAGAACAACAACATTGGAATAACAATAATAACGGTATGACAGGGGGAGGGCAGTTACTTTCCTACTTTCAAGATCTCTCAGAGGTTTCTTGAAGGTGCTACTAAACATTCCAGGACACATTATCTAAACTGCCAAAATTTTTATCACTCTCTCAGCATCATTCCTAACACATGTTAAAAAGGAGTTTTTTCGGAACAACCAAAGACTTCACAATGATTTTCAAACCCCTACCTAGGTAAAGGGTTGTACATATATACATCTATGTATGTATGTAAATATATACTGTTAATTCAATATGAAAAAAGTAACCAATATAAAAAAGTCAAAATATTGCAGAATAATTATTTAATGCCATTGTACTGAATTAAAGTGCATCTTATGTTTAACAGCAGGTATACATTTTAACAGCCAAATAGCAAAAGCAATAGTTTGAAAGTTCACATACATTAAATATATAAATTATGTAAATAATCTGTGTTTATAAATGCACATAAATTATGTGAATTGGCAAGAAATAACAAAAAGGTCATTGTCTGTTTTTGTAATCAGTTATTTATTGTTTTCTAGCCAATTTCACTTTTCTTCATCTATTTGTCTCTAATTTAGGGAATGAATTGGATGGAAATGTATCCTTAGCTGAATACTCACCCCCTGTAGTTTCTTCTCACTTCCCAGTCCTATGGCAAGACTTGGGGCCCCTGGCCTTTTCTAGGAGTCATTGCTAAGTGCTAAGGTGAGTGGAAGTCGTGGGTTGAAGAGAGCATTACTCCATTATAGAACACATCTGATTGGCCAAGGAACTCAAGGTCACACATGGTCCCAAGGTAGATAATAAGTAATACAACAAAGAAAGGATGGTGTACTATTTATTATCTACTGTGTGATTCAAATAATAAACAACTACCCTTATGTAAAAGATTCAGATAATTAACAGTCATTTACATTGCTTCCACAAATTTTGTATGATTGCTTTTCACCATAGGTAATCTCTACCTTCCAATCCCTCCTCCAAAAAGCCAACTTGTTCTTGGATAATTGAAAATTTACTTTACATGTATATGACCTATACTTCTACCAAGAGACATGCATCCCTACTGTGAGAAAACTGGTCTGGAGTGTATCACACACACACAAACACCCTCACGCGTGGCTTCAGAGTTATTTTTAATAAAATATACCAGAATAGATACATTTAAATGGCTTTTGAATACTTATCCTTTCAGTTCCCATGAGTCAATTAAGTGTTATAATAGCAATGGGGGAAATACTCAGTCTCTCTGACTCCATCTTGTTCAAGCCTGCTTTGTTCCCATGGCCTTCACACTAATAGCTTCTACTTAGCCTTGCATATGGACATGCTAACAATTAGAGGAATTCTGCTGGCAGCTTGAATTTTACAAAAACAGCCCCTTACCAGAAGGTGCCTCTCCGAAGGAGATAAGGGAAGGATGTCAAAATAATAATGATTGTTTATCAAAGATTTGCAGGAATCTCATCACCAGACTCACAGCAACGAGAGGCAGCAGACTAAGTGAAGAGAAGCTTCACAGCCTTCGTCAGCCCCCTGTCGGTGTCCAGATGTCCGCAGTTGTCCAGCACCTCCTGCCCCTCCCGTTTCCCCTTCCCTCGATGGGAAAGAAGCCTGAACTCTGTGCTGGGTTGGAATGGATTTGAGGTACCACAAGTCTCCCATCTTCTCGGTGGGTGCCACCTTGATCAATAAACCTTTTTTTACTCCAAACTCTGACATTTTGAGTTTTGGCCTTTTGATGCATCTAGCACATGGACTTGCTCCAGTAACATTATCTACCCCGCTGCTGATTCTGATTCTCTAAGAGAGCGTCTTTAAAATATGCTCTGTAAAATGAAATAAATAAACAAAATAGATGAAATCCCTGAGAAATGAAAGAGAAGAGCAACTTGCTACATGCATACACAGGTAGGGAAAAAAAGATACTTTCAAAACAACGGCAACTCTATCATTAAATAGTTTGATCACTTTTAGAAGAGTTTTTAAGTCTTACACTTTTCATTATGTCTTTATTGTAAATGTCTTAGATTCCAGAGCTAATGCTGATAATTTTCCACTTTACAGTGTTATCTATTCTTCTCATGCTGCTACAAATTAAGCTAATTGCTTCTTTATTAAATTATGACATTGTTTTATGTTGGTTTGGCAGAGAGATATTAGGTTAAATAATTGTAGCCATGAAATTGGTAAGTTGCCAGTTTCTAGATTAACACATTTCTGGGTCAGATTTGTTAACATCAGTTGCATTACAGTTGGTTATGGGCAAACCGAAAAGTTTCTAAATTTATTTGCTATGTTGACTTAAAGGTTCTGTGCTCACCTGACATCTAATCCTTTTTTTTTTCTTACATCAAACCTGTCTCAAAGACTTCACTAGTCCATTTTGTTAGATGTTTGGTGCTTAAACCTTATAGTCAGGCTGGGCTAAAAATAACCAAATACTACATTGGTTTTCAGGGAGGGAGCTCTTCTGACTGAAACCAGTTGGCAGGTCACACAGAAAAGTTGAAATACTAGGAAAAAATTCAAATTTCCATACAAAGAGGTAATTTCTTTAACAAATAAAAATTCAGAGACTATAATATTAATAAGAGGAAAATATTATGATTTAGAATAGATTATAGATAAAATTTATCTGCATTAAATTTAGACATATTATTAATAGAAAAAACTGCCATATGGGGAAGAATAAAGAAAAATTATATTTGCTCAGATTTTGGTTTTTACACTTTAAAAAGTTATAGGCAATATTTCCCCTTTATCACTCCATAAGCACAGACTAAATTAAATTTAACAATGTACTTTAGCTGAGGAAAATAGCTTTCAAGAATTGTTTCTGTTTTATTATATAATGTAGGAAAAAATTACATATGGTCTTTTAGCACAGATATAATACTTAGTATCTTATCCTGGGTCACAGTTGAAAATCTTTTCCTGATTCAGACATAAAAAGTAGAAGATAAACTCAAAACAATGATTTTTTTAAAAAATCAACATCTGGAGTTATCAAAAATAAGTTCAATGAATCTCACTAAGTTAGATTGAAATAACTAATATGCTATAAAAATTATTCTAAATGGAAATGATGGTGACTTTACTTCCAAGTGTGTTCTGCTATGTTCTTTGCAAACATTCCAGGGCCCAAGTGGCATACTTTCTCTCATATTACTAAATGTTTGCTCTGACCTCAGACTGTTGATACAAATAAAAATATTGACATTTTTTCACACTTATTCAATACCCACCGAAACCTAAAGTATCATTCAAAACTCAGTACATCTTGTACTTTAACAAAAAGAAAGCTTCAAAGTAGAATTCCAAAATGTAAAATAATATATCTAAGATAGTAAGAGCAAGAAGTAACCTTTTAGTTTCCCTGAACTATTCTAACTTCCTGCTTAACCATCTTATCAGAAATGTATCTTAACAAACAGAGAGGGGCAGCACGCTATTCTGTTTTGTTCAATTCTATATGAGGGAAGTTCTACTTATTTTTTTCCATGGGAAAGAAGAAAATGTCAGCCAGCCAAAATACAAAGGCCAAGATGATATCTTACTACTGGCCCAATGAAGTAATATTTTAGGAAAATTATATTTAGCCATTTATGTAGTTCATACTGGAAATGAAATCCCCAGACTATTACAAAAGCTATTTCATATGCATGCCCAATGTTGCAAACCCTCTTCTGATTAAATTACTCCATTTTTACTTCTGTCGATTTAGATATTCATTTTACTCATTAAAATTGTCTGTTCCAACTCAGACCTTAAAAGCCAACAACACCAAGGCTCTCTGTTCTCTTAGAAGTAACCCTTAAATCATGTTTCCCGTGGTACTGTATTACACCAAGTCAGATGAAGGCACAATTCAAAGGAATACTCACTGTGGTGGGTGCCACAAATGTGAACTTGGCCAATTTTTTCCCATTCAGCCCCGAGTAGTTAAAGCTATGATGCTTTCTCTACTCTGCATTATGAGCCAGCTCCTCTAATCCTGGAAACACTCCACACAGCCTCACAGGGAATCCCCTCAGTAATTCACCCAGGACTGGGAGAGCTCAGCGTGTCCTCACATAAAGGGAGTGGCCTGGGGTTTCCCCCTCATGCTACAGTGTAAGGGTGTACTGTGCAACTCAGCGCCTGGAAAGGAAACTCAAACTCACTATAGTAACCCATTTTAAATGAACTTACTGGCGCTTTTGAGATTGTACGCATAATGTCCTTTTCCACAAAGAAATGAATGAGCAACATTGGACTTTCTGATTCTCCATTCTGAGACTATCCATTCTAAATCTAATGGGTAGTGTTTCCTTTGTAAGTTACAGAACAGTCTTCCATACATATAGGACAAAATTCCAGAATGGATATTCTGCTTTCAATGTTAATTTTCCTTTTCCTTTGAAAAGGAAATTTTCAAAATGTACTTTTTGAATTTATTTTTGTCTTTATATCACTATCTGCTTACAAATTCTTTGCCTTATTTTAAGAATGTTTCTCTTCTTTAAGTATACCCATGCATAATTTAATTTTAAACATACCAATTTTCTACAAGGAAAAAAAGGAGACACATTTTTAGCAAAGAAAAAGAAATAGTAAAGATTTGAAGGAAGATGTTGCATGTAAAATGTTACTCTATTTTTCTATTAGTTAGAAATATTCGATGTGATTTTATGAATGAATTACACTGATTTGGTTAAATTGAATTGGCTTAAATTGAAGAAATCTGTAATAACCAATAATAATTAATGGTAGATTGTTAAATTCTTATTCATTCTGAATTTCCTATTAGACTTTATTCTTCTTGAAGACAGGCCCTTGTCATTTTTATATCTTTTTTAAAGTATACATATGTTTAGGGTTTCTTTTTAATATTTTATTTATTTATTTTTAGACAGAGGGGAAGGGAGGGAGAAAGAAAGGGAGAGAAAAATCAGTGTGTGGTTGCCTCTCATGCGCCCCACACTGGGGACTTGGCCCACAACCCAGGTGTGTGCCCTGACTGGGAATCGAACTGGTGACCCTTTGGTTTGCAGGCTGGCACTGAGCCACACCAGCCACGGGTCATTTTTATATCTCTTTTGGTGTACAGTACAGTGGTTTGTATTAGTATATACCTAAAACACATTTGATTAAATATGTTTGAAGTATTATTTTATAATACAGTGAAGATCTTTAACATTTCATATCATGGCCATTATAATCCTTTAAAAGAGAAATGTAAAAGTTATCTTTTACATATTTGGAAATTGACATGAAGGAAAATAAAGATAATTATAAATAAATGATTATTAGAATAAATAATTTGATAGTCATTTGTCAAGTACTCCAAATTACTTTGAGGCAGAGAAAGGAAATGATGAAAATGTATAGTAGTAGCGATAAGGAGTTATTTATCAACTATTATCAAATAGAAAAATCCATTAAGAGAAACAGCAAACCTTGACTGAAGAAGTACTACAGAAAACTATTAAGACACAGATGAAGGGGTGGGGCATGGAAGAATACTGGCCTTAGTTTTTTCAAGGGAATCCAGAGAACTGGTTCCAGCAAAATGGAAAGTTCCCAAGAGAGAAAACATTAATAGTAAAGGAACACCAGGTCCCTTCATAGTGAGCAATAGGAAATGAAACCAGAAGTCAACGGGCTCCATCCGAAGTGTAGGACAAGGCAGAGGAAACTCACGTGAGATCTATATGAAATCTAAGAGGCAATACTGACAGAAACAGAGTTGAGGAATGAGAACCAAGGGGAACTAGGGACTCCTTTTGTTCTTAGATGTTATAACTTTCTACTTCAAGGACTGCATGCAGCTTTTTAAAAAGCCTGCTCGTGGTTTGACCTGACACAGAAATGCTGCTCACGTTGAGAACTGGATGGGAGATACTGTATGCCAAGTAATGGAATCATGCCGCCTCCCAAGATGTGGGATTTAATTTTTCAAGTTGTCTTGTACAGATTATCTGTTTTATTCGATATAATGTTTCCCAATACCCTAGAAAATCCTGACAAAGGTTGGTTTCTTTTTTTTACTGAATTATGGGCTTTCACTTTGCTTTGGTAGATATCCTTGAAGATATAATTAAAGGCTTAAAAGTCTAGAACTTATCCACCAAATAAACTTAATCTCAGAAGAAACAAATTGTGACTGCAAATTTCTGCCTATGGATATAGAAAATGAAACAGAAAAGAGATTATATAAAAATGGTAACTGACATTTTAATGATTGTAATTTTATGAAATTGAAGATTTTGAGTGCTAAGTGATTCTAGGGCGGAAGTAATAAACTTGAAGGATAGATATGAAGGTTGTGTCTATTGGCTAAAGGAATAGTCAATATTCTTCATCACATTTGGCTTCCTAACATCACACCATGAATTCCTAAAGGCCCAGGAGGCTGAGGACTTAACATTGTGTTATCCAATCTCCACAGCACCAGTGGCTGTCCTTGACTAGTCACTTAAACTCACTGGGCATTGGCTTCTATGACTGGAAAAAAAAAGAAGACAGAGAGAGAAATCTAAAATCTCAATGGTCTTATTGGATTCATGTGAAAATAAGGTGATAATGGATATCAGGACACTTGGTGAACTCCAGGTACTATATAATTATCAATCAAAGGATTGTTATAATTATTTACATAAAAACATCTTTCCAGAACTTACCTTAAGGAAAGGACACATTTTTATTTTTCATTTTGGCCCTGTTCATACCATACCTATTTCCATCATTAGCAAATGTAGTAAAAAATGAGCACAGGATCAAACATAAAATATAGGTAAAAATTACAGCATTTGACACTAATAACCACTTCCTCCTGAAATGGTCTATATTCTTGGCATTCATGATTCACTCTCTCCTGGCTCACCTTCCATTCCTCTGGCTTCATTTTCAGGATCCTTTCCTGGGGTCATTTTCTCCCCTGGCTGAGTAAAGGCTGGGTTTCCCCCAAGGCTTTGTCTTCAGCCCATTTCCCCTTTAACAGGCCACCAGGTTCTCTTCCAATCATTCTTAAAGCTTTAATCCTCTCTTCCCTTGTGGGAACTCCCTTGTGGAGGTGCTGTGCCTGCAGAGTCTCCCCCACCCCCTGCCCCATCCACCACTGATGAGAATAAGTCTACCAAGACATGATCTGCTCAGGGATGAAAGGTGCTTGATCTCTCAAAGGAGAAGGGCCAGGAACCTTTTCCTCAATGGGTTTTTATTGGGTTCAATTTGCACAGGAATACAGGTAAAGCTCATCAATAATTTTCAGGCAGTAAGGATCAAACAATATATAACATATAAACAACTACGATGGCTTATTCTGAGTCAGGGTCAGTTAGCTAAAGGGCTATAAAACTTTGGGAAACAAACTCATTCCATGATTGGACCCTTATCAGACAACTGAGGACACTTTTCGCAAAGCATGATTTTATGTATCCTTTCTTAGGCCTGATCCCCCCGGGGAACCGCCCATTCCTGGCCAGGGCTGCACCGCCCTCCAGCACTGTTTCTGGTTTAAGTCAGGCAGGGGAAGTTAGGGAGCCAAGAGATTAGGAGACTTCTTACAAATAGAATGAGGACTCAGGCTATGTCAAAGCCGAGGGATGAGGGTCCATCAGCCCCTTTTTCTATAGTCCCCCAATTCCTTCCCTGAGGGTACCTTCGTGACCTTGCTTGTCTTAGGTCATCCCTCCCTTGAGGAATGTTACCCATCATTGGTTAACTAGTCATCCCCCCCCCGGGGCCAAACAGGGTGAAGTAAAAGGGAGCAGAGGTGGCCCCCTGCCAGGGAGATAAGCTTTGTCTCCTTAGTGGCTTATGGTTACAAAGTCTCTCACTCAGCTTTAGCCATGGGGGGGTTACAGCTTCTGAAACCAGGCAGGGCGGTTCCCAACATTCCCTGACAATATCTCTAACCACAAATTCCCCTCTTAACTTCAGACTCGTTTGTCCCAGAGCCTTCTTAAATGCTGTGTAGCCAACTCTGAAAATATTTTGAGTTCAATCTCTTTCTCTAATTTGCACAATCTACATCTCTCTCACATCCCAATTCCAGCCAATTCCCAGTATTCATCAACAATATTTCCTAAATATTGCTCATCCTATCTTGTCTTCTCACTCTTTAATTATTATATTCAACTCTTTGCATACCAGCTTGCTCACATCAGATCCTTTCTGCTGAATGCAATCAGTGAATTAGCTTGTGTACAAATCAAACTGTTATAATCTACCGCCTGAAGTCCTTCAATGACTGTCTATTACTGATGGTCTGAATGCCAAGGAACTTCACATGACACACAGGACACTCCATGTGGGCCCCATCAACTGTGTCAAGCTCATGAAATTATAGTTTTCACACTCTCCCTTGTAATTTAGGTTCTGAGCCTGCAGGGTGACAAGTCCCTCCTTCTTCACATACTTTTTCTACCCTCTATTTGCCTGTGTTACTCCTCATTTTAACGACTTCATCTCTAGAAGTGTGCAGTAAACCTACAAACTCCTAGCGGTGGGCATTTTGCTCTGCTTCCACGGCATCAGCTGTAAATCTATTTACATTTTCTTAAAAACATCTCTTTATATATATTTACTACTAAACTGTAAAATTTCCAAGATTAGGAAAAGTATCTTATGCACTTCTGTCCCTGGTTCAAATTAGATGTTCATTAAAGTGGAACTAAATTTTGAACAAACCAGCAATGGTTCTACCAGTAAGCATTTCCTTCTAGCACTGTTAAACATTACTACTGCAGGTACCGGACTGGATGCATGGCATCAAAATTATAGAGGTTTCCTTTCAAATACTCTGGGACACTGCAAAGGGTTGGTAGAAAAATAATAATTACAAGGGACATAATATAAGAAAATATCCTTGAGTAAAAACATCTCTATATAAAGAAAGATCTAGATTCCACAATTTTATACCTAAATTATCAATGACTTCAGTAATGCTTCAATTATTGGAAATTTTTATAATATTCTATCCATTTGGGGCTAACGCAAGGACTTTTTTTCTGAACCATGACTCCTTGTACCTTTTAAGGACAAACACTAGAACTAAGATTCTGTAGACCAGTATCCAACTGAAGGTATATTTGGAGAAAGCAATTTATCAGCGCAAGACAAGGTCATTCCTTCCCTATCTTCACTTCTCAACCTGACACATAGTATTTTACAATTAAACAGAAGAATATGCTGCTTCCCAGGGATTTATGTAACCATCTGGCGCATTACTCACCTGACCACTGCTGCCCATTACTTAAGAAATCAAGCACAACTTTATTCACAGAAACCAGGCATGAAAGATTTCTTAAAGCTCAGGCTTTCAAAAGCAAGTTCTTTCATTGCCTTTTCTGTCACCTGCACTCCCTGGGGAGTAAAGTTCTGATGAAGAGATTCAATACCAGACTCTGAAACTGGACAGACCTGTGTCTCAGTACCGCCTCTGTTGCTCTCTATTTCCAGCTCCACGATCTTCAAAAGTTATCTAACCCTCCCTAGCCCTTTTCCTCATCTATAAGCTGGGAATGAAAATAAGAGCCAGCATTATGATGTACCAGACATATGCTGATGGTTTTATGTACATTATCTGATATAATTCTCCCAAGCATCCTAAGAAATAGGTATTATTATTTCCAAATTACATTTGAGGAAATAGGGAGATCCCAGTGGTGGATTTGAGTAGTCTGTCTCTAGAGTTCTGGGCTATCGTTCTACTCTTTACTGTTTCTTTTTACTCATTTCACAAAGTTCTTCAGTAGGAATGAAATATCTGTGATGGATAGGTACCCAACAAATGATTCCCTCTAACTCTTTCAGAGATTCTTCTCTATCTTATATGCCAGCCCCTCACCCAAACATTGAAGAATGGCCTTGAACTACAGGAGATAAATACCACCGAGTAAATAGAGATGACCAACAAAGATTCAAGAAGAATCCAGAAGCCACATAGTCAAGTTGGGTTTGTAAAGTCTTCAAGTCAGTTTTTTTCAGTTTGGTTCTGTTTTAGTTCAAGAAGCTCTAATCTAAAGGAAGAATCAGGGAGGTCTTCCTAAAGACAGAATGTTTAATGTGAAACATGAAATATAAGAATAAGGTGGCCATGTGCAAGAGAAAAACAGTCTGTGCAAGAGAAGAGTTTCACAGTTATTTGCTCTAAGTCTGGCTTCCTGATTAGCTTATAAACATCAGACCATGCCTTTATACCCTCGGACATAGCCCTTAGCAATCAGCATTGTGCCTGGAACAGTCAGTGTTCAACAAATAGTGAACGGATAAATAAATGAACACGTGAATGAATAAATATATGTACAAAATGTGTGAGAGCCTGTGCACAAGTTTAAGGAACTGAGAGAGGACCAGTATGACTAAGAGATGGGGAGAGATGGTAGGCAGGAGCCAGACAACAGAGGACCTTATAAGTGATGATATGAATTCCAAACTTTATCATGGATGCAATGGGAAACCATCAGAATATTTCAGCAGAGGAGAAACATGATCAGACTTGGGGTTTTTAATACTACTTGTAAAACTGGTGATGTGCTTTAACCCTTAAATAGATCAGAGTCAGGCTATCACCATCAAAAAGGACCTTGGTCTCTCACAGTCAATCCTACCACATTTTAGTGGGTTCTACAAACATAGGCTGGAACATGGGGTTTGAGTGGAGAAAACAGTGTATGGCCAGCAAATAAGTGGAGGGTTCTGGCCATGTACTTAGGGGTATATGCCAGCTAACATAAAATTCAGTGAACACACATAACTTTAAAGCAGTAGGGCCCACATGCTAGGTTTTCCCATATTTGGTATTTTAAAATGAATTTGTAAAACATAAATTGCTCAGTTCTTTCCCTCTGTATTATTTAATTTCTAGGTAGTGATAAGTGTGAAGCTAGATATCTAATGCCTAGGTTTTATTTTTCCTCCTCAGAATTGTCAGATTATAAAACTCAATGGAAACAATCACTAAACTGTCCATTTTGTGAGGTTACTAACCTTTAGTTACATTGAACACCTCTCCTGGAATGAAACTTTCATGGGACATTCAGATTAGGCATCATTAATCATGAAATTGTACTTTGTTAAACATTATGAAAAGTTCAGTTGGGGATACACTATACCCACATTACTTATTCAGCAGAAAAATAAAACATAAATGTGTTCTAAAACATTAATGGAAACAAAAGGGTGATTAAAATCGCTTTGACATGTACTTGACAGGCCAAAAATAATTTTTATAAGAGGAATGAACTTTTAAAAATATATCTAAGCCTATTCACAGGCTTCCTTTTCACTCTATATATTCTGCCACCCAAACCTTTCTTTGCAATTTATGTTTAAATGAATTTTAGACACCCCAAGCAGGCCTTTGCTCTATGAAATAAACCATGAGATACTAATGCAAAAGCTATTGTGCTGAGAGTTCAGAAACCCTACACTTCCACTCTCGATGTCAGTGTGTTAAAAGAGATTTTAGTAATGGCAAAGCCAGTCAACAGGGAATAATTAAACTCAAGTTGTCTGAGATTTGCTGTGATGTGTGGAATGATAGTTTCCAACGCAGCTGCTGCAGAATGTTTGCCTAAGAAGAAAGTGTGGTTGACCAGAGGCTGCAGTTCAGATGAAATACAATGAAAAAGCTCATTGACCTCTGAAACAATAGGTGGGGCCTACTTGAATAATAAAATCAACACAAAGTCAACAATTGAGCAAGTCTGCAACAATAGGCCCATCTCAGTAGCATGCCACTGAAAGTTTAAAAAGGAGAGGATTACTTCATAGTAAACTGACAAATAGCGATGCTTGGCACCTTTCACCAACTAATAAAGGTGTAGGCTGGCAACTGTGATCAACAAAACCCTTCGATGGGACCCGTGTTCCCTTTTCTTGAAAAAGTTCTTCAAATTCAACTCATTAAAAGGACATATTATATTACCTTCAGTTGTGCAGTTGGTCTCTCTTTTTAAGCTGTCAAGTAAGCAGCCATAAGCTCTCACGGACAGCGTGCTGCCTCTTGAGGCCCAGGCCCACACCCTCTCTGTCCGAGACCCGCAGCCCAGCCTGCACTAAGCAGGAGTGGTTCTCTGCTCAGCCGAGTCCTTGGTCGTGTGGTCCACATTAATCCACAGTGCAGATGAACAAAGACAGTTTGTGAGCCAGTATGTTGTTCTACTTTAGGAATTCCTTTTTAATTTTACTAGTTTTTCCATTGTCTGGCATTTATAATATTGTTACAAAGTAAAAGGCAATTATTTACCTCTCTCTTTCCTATCTACAGTACTTGAAACCTCAGGTCTAATATGATTTCCATTTAGAAAAATATTTGTATAGCCATTTACAAGGCCTTATAAAGCTCAGGCATGCCAAGGTGTAGTTCAAATTTTTAATTTATTGTGGCTAGACTTAGTTGGCACTAAATGAAAAAGTTTTACTATCTAATTTTACTGTCAATATTAATAAATTTACACATATACACAAACAGACATATGCAGTACATACTATATGTGGTGTGTGTCTGTAGGTGTGTGTGGTAATTTCAATGCACAAAGTACTTATACATTGGCTAATAAAAATAATCAAAATTGGCTTCTAATGTGCCTGATGAGAATTTCTTACTACTCATCATGTGTCCTATGGAAATGTCACTCCTTGACCACCTCCTCACACATTTCAAACTTGAAATAGGTCCTTTAAGATCATAGATATTTACATTGTATGGAACAAGACAATCTGCTTATTTTTATGAAATAAACAAGAAGGTCTTCAGGCCTCACCCCCAAAGGCTCTAAAGAGATGATTTTTTTTTCTTTGTGAATGTTGGAGCCTCCTCATTTCCTTTCCTTCCCATTTATCTTTATCAACAGACTAGCTCTTTCCTGTTGCATATCTGAAGAAGGGAAGGCATTTTCTGAGTCTCTTCCCAGCATCCTCTGTATGTGTGTGTGTGTGTGTGTGTGTGTGTGTGTGTGTGTATATACACACATATATATGTATCTAAAGTCCTAAACCTGAGAGATTTCAAAATTTTAATCCAATAAGTATTTATTAAACAGCCACCATGTTATCAGCAGTTCTAAGTAGATTTCAAGTCACTGAAAAGGCAAGGAACTTCAAATTACTTAGGAAGTTGAGCTAATAATAGCAATAGTTAAAAATAACAGGTGCTAACATTGATGATCCCTTACTATGTGCTGGGCACTATGCTAACAATATTTATATAAAACAGCTAATGTAATTTCCCACAACAAATCTGTGAGACCCATATTATTATTACTGCCATTTTACATTCAAAGTAATAAAAACCAGAAATGCTAAGTAAAGCACATAGTCACACAGCCTAGTAAGCCAGTCAGCTTGGCTCTGGATTTGAATTCCTAACCACTCAACGTCGCTATGTTCCCGGAGACCTGTGCAGGCCTATACTGTGCAACATGGTGGCCACTAGCCACAGCTGGCTATTTAAACTAAAACATAGGTTAGAACCAAAGTTAAAAATTTCATTCCTCAGTCACACTAGCCGTACAGTTGGAGAGCCACATGTGGCAGCGCCAACTGTACTGAACACTGCAGATACAGAACATTTTTATCTTTGCACAACGTCTCGTTGACTGTTGCAGACGAAACCCTGAGCGGCAGTGCCAGGGGCAGAGGTCACCCCTTGACCCCATGCTCCACTCACTAATTAGGTTAGTGAAATTGGTAAGCACAAACAAAACTCCTCCTAAACATTATTCCCCATCTCAATGATGCCTCAAAGTCTGTGATCTCATTTACCTGCTCTTCCCTAAGACGTCATTTGTGAGTAAGGTGAGGATTCGAAAAGTACCACAGACATACAGAGGTTACGGTTGTGAGTATGTGAAGCACAGTTGATTCTTGCATTCTTATTGATTAATTAATGTATTATTTTCCATACAAACAACTGTAACCCTATTTTTGTCCCACCCTGTGGATGTGTCACAGAAACCACCTTGGTGACATTGTCACCCACAGGTCCTGGATAAGGTGCTTGAACCGTAGGTTCATCTGCACTTATTAGGAAAGGAGCCAAAGGGATGAAGCAACCTGGCACAGTGGGGAAAGGCAGGAATATGGAGTCAGGGGAACCTGGGTTCCAACCTCACATCCAGCTCTCTGCTTCCGTGACCTTGGGGCCATGAATTAGTCTATTTAAGTCTCAGCTTTCTCATTTGTGCAATGGGACTAATAATGTCTCCTTTGCAGGATGTTATGAGAATTACATGAATACATATAGAGTTCCTGCTCAGAGAAGGCCCGTGTGTGTGTGTGTGTGTGTGTGTGTGTGTGTGTGTACTTGGAGATGAGACATACAAATCAAACTGAGCAACAAAATAAAGGAGGGTAGGAAGGGGATCATTGAGCAGGTATAGAGCTACTCGGACTGAGTCTAAACATTTCCAGAGCTGATATGCTTGCGATTACTTACCACAGAAGGTCACTACTGAAAGGCATTTGGCAGGGCATCATGTAAAATAGAGCTGCCAAGGTTAACAGCTATTATTAAATGCCTATATTCTTTAACAACTGTGTTTCGCACTTTTAGTCCCATTTTATTCAAAGGACCGTCACCACACTCTTCTCCACTGTGCTTGTTATTTCATAAAAATAAGCAGATTCTCAGGCCTCACCCCCAAAGTTTCTGAACTAGGAGATTTGAGGCTAAAACAAGAAATCTGCATTTTAAAAGAATATCTCAGTGTTGGATACATGTGGTACACAGACTACACTTTGGAAAGTATTAGAGATCCACCTTGCTTAAAGCAGTGTAGCAAGTGGTGAGTGTGCATCCACAGGGAAGCTATCTAACAACCCCAGTTATGCGAGACCCGCTGAAAACTCACAAGTGTAGGAAAATTGCCTTTAATTTGGGCAGCACAAAGGTTAAGCCCATGTGCCAAAGCTTATATACTTTTCTTAACAGGGAGTCATTTAGTGCCAATTTACTTTGACTCAGGACAAGAGTCCAACAAGACGGACTACCTGGTTTCCTGGACTAATGATTTTAGAAAACTTTTTATCTTTAATGGCAATAATATAGAAGCCACAGGGCTGAAAGAGGTGAGCTTAAGATATCTACAGAAGTCCTTTCTCTGGAACTCTAACTTCTCTGACTTGCATTAACAAAAGCAATGTTACCTGAACATCTGTGAGTGTGTTCAGATATTAGATCCAGAACACAATTGGCTAAACTGAGATTCTGAGCTAAACTCAATTCTGAGACTGAGCAGTGAATGAATTAGAGGTCAGGCTCCGAGGCTTTGCTTAAGGTAACTAAGCTCTCTGAGCCTCAATGTCCTCATCTCGAAAGTGAAGGTACTGATAGTACTTACCTCACTATCTCTCGTGAGGTGGCATGAGTAAAGTGCATGGCACAGTGTCTGGTACATAATAACATGAGTGCATCGTGGAAGGTGCTGGAAACACCAGCTATGTGATGGGGATGGAGAGGGCTGGTAGAACCAAAGAGCGTGTTTGCTGTCGATGGAGTGACTATATTACAGAACAATAGACAAAAGCATGCATTTGCCATAGTTAGGCTTTCTAAAGAAAATGAACATACTTTATTTAGTCTTCTACCTTTCTCCAATGAATCTTTAGGTCTTAATCTGACTCATACCTTACTATTCCAAGGATCTCTCATAGACCCCTATCTCCATGACTCCAGACTTTCCCCGCTTCCTATCCATCATGCACTTAACTTTAAGATCGGTCACCCTAAACACCTAAAATACCATTCTTGATACTTCACTCTTTTTCTCAAAAATGCCCTTTTGGCTTTGCCATTGTAGCAACGGCAGCAGGAGGAGAAGCAGCCAGAGCTCACGTTACCTGAGCAGCTCTTCCTGGCCCACAGGTGCTGGGCTACCAGCTGGGGTGCAAACATAAGTAAGACTTCTGTCACATGGGGAAAGCAATATGGCAGTGGAGGCAACTGATGTGCTAGGGATGGTAGAAAAATTTTATGAACAATGTCTTTTGGCATGGTCTTCTCTCAGGGAGTGTTGTGAATCATCAGAAATCTTCCAGATAAAGAAGGTGGAGAACATGGAGAGCAAACACAGGTGACTTGCACATGGGAAAATCGACATAAACAAAAACATGGAGGGGTGGTGAGGTATGGCATGTTCAGGGGAACTCTGAGTGAATGGTGAATAGGGCAAGGGGCAGAGAAGTGCAAAGCTAAAGAGAGTTTCCAACTAAATTGTCAGGGGCCATATACATCAGGCTAAAGGTTTGGCTTTCTAATTTTCAAAAGTTTTTAGCAGCAGATCGCTTCTTTCCCCTCACAAGAATAATGTTATGCAAATCCAGACATGGCAAACAAATAAAAAGTGATATTGAATTGATTGAGAATGAGGCGGGGTGTTAGGAGGCAGACCCTCTTGGCTTTCTCTTCCTCCATAGCTAGTCTTTAAGGTATGTTCAGGGGCTGGGACTCAGCAGAGCATAGTTACAAACACTGCTGTGGACAATAGGGAGTCAGAGTAGTGCCTTCGGCAAATAAAAAATTATCTCAGGTTTGATGTTTAGAAGAGATGGCTTTGAATGGAAGAAGGATCATTTACGGCATTCTTGGCAATGGATGGTGAAGCTCTGAGTTAATGAAGAGGCAGTGTGATCTGAGAAAATTAAGCAAAATCAAGAAATATCTCCGGAGTATAGAATATTAAATTTGGTAAATCATTAGACATGGGTGAAGAGAAAAAGAATGCAAAAAATCAAGATAGACTTTCAAGTTGTAGCTTGAGAAACAGGAGATAACCAAGTCATTAACTGCAATGGGAATAAGGGGCGTAGGAAGGAGGGATTTCACATTGGAAGTGCAATAAGATATTCAGGTAGACAAGTTCAGCAAGAGGGTGAAATTGTGGGTTTAGAGCCTAAGCTAACAATTTGGAAGTACATAATAAATAAATAAAGGGTCTCTCTAGGTAGATATCATCCAAGAAAATCAAAGACTACAGAAAGAGAGGAGGGCTCAGCTCTGGACCCTGGGAAATACCAACATTTGAAATCTAAGTAGGGGAAGATAAGAAGAACCCAGAAAAGGGGACAGAATTACAGGGCAACTCACAGGTGAATGCAGGTCCAGAAACCAGAGGAGAAATAAGGTCAAAGAAGAAAATTGCCCTCAGAACGTTATAGTGGCCCAAGGACTGAAGAACCCACTAGATTTGGCCCATGGGTATTGCTACCGACTTTTCAACTGTTGTGGACAAAATGGAGGTTGCAGTAAAACAAAAACTAAATGGAAATTGAGGAGATAGAGATGATCAGTAAAGATGATCTGTTCATGGAGAAAAGGAATGCGAAAAGGTAGTGATCTATAGATATGCATAGATACACTGCTTGTCTTTCAAAATCTTCCTGGAAACCTTCTTTGCTTATTATGATACACAATGACCTCTTTCTCCTCCGAACTCCAAGAGACATTCACAATCTATATCCTTTGTTTTCCGATTTATCATTTGTTGCCCTAGATAATTCTATTATAATTAAAGAGTATTATCTTGTAAATATCATAGGTCCTAATGGTGCCTAGTTTACCTTTAAAGGGCATTAAACTCTGTCTCTTTCCCACCACTCTGCTGCCCTCCCACACTCATTCTGAACTTCTATAGTTCATGAAATCCACCATACTTTCTCTTGCCTCCGGGCTGATAGCTGAATATTCTTTTCTACTACTATACAACTTCCCTTCATTGGAATAAAGCTTAATCATCCTTCAGGTGGTGATTTAGATATACTCCCTTAAGGACACCTTCTCTGGCTCCCTGTAGACTTAATTGCATATCCCTCCCCAGTATCCTCCATATAGTAGTATCCGGTACCTGTGCCATAATAGCACTGCACCTGTTCAGTTGACTTTGTCTTTCCCTAGGCCTCTTGAGGACAGGGAAGAAGTGTGGCTCAGTTAGGGTTTACCTCCGATACCTAGCTTTGGCAAGTAGTAACTGCCTCAAATGGGCTCAAATATTCGAAGAAAAGGAGAGGAAAAAAGGGAGAAAAGACTGAATAGAAGAATAGTAAGAGAAAGAAGGAAGGAAGGAAGAGAGGGAGGGAGGAAGGAGAGGAGGGAGGGGGGAAGGAAGGAAGAAAGGAAGGAAAGAAGGACTTTGATTTGCTCTGGTCTCATTACTTCTGTTAACTAGTAGGTGACTTTGGTCATACATTTTGGTTTGTTAATCTATAAAGCCATGATAGTTACTAATTTTTTCTAAGATCTTTTCCATCTTAGAGTTGCATTCAAAAGAAATCACACATTTTTATGGGTGTGGACAAAAGTAGGTTTACTGTTGTAAGTATGCAAAACACAATGTATTCTTGTGTTATTATTAATTATTGTGTTGTTTATTTGTATTATTACTATAGACCTACTTTTGCCCACTGTGTACACGTGCTTCAGATTCCTGGATAGTATTACATGGTTCATATTCCTGGGTAGAGTAATTGCATAACTATAGATTCCACAGCTTTCCATAACTTTTAAACCTAAATAAAACAATGTTAACTGATGAAGCTTTCTTCTAGAAAGAGGGCTATGCTAGAATCTAGATGAGTTTCCACATACTAGCTAAGTGACCTTGACCAAGTCATAGAGGCTTCTTCTGACTCAGTTCCTCCACATAGGGGGAAAAATGGCGATTGAGGATTAAATGCGAGAGGTAAGCAAGAATGATTTATGAGCTGCAGTTGGCTTTACATAAGTTAGTCATCAGATATTATTTGTAGATGGCCAGCTTTTAGGTTGGAGTTTCATTTGCAGAATAGCTTCCTTGATTTAAGGAAAGTCACTCCTTGAAACATTAGTCACTGACACATTAGTCACTTGACACATTAGTCACTGCTAGTGCAGTTACGATCAATATTCAGTGTGTAGTTATGTGAACAATTTAGTAAAAACTTAGAGATTTAAACTTATTCCCAAGCAATAGGAAGATAATTTATTTACTGTTAGGTATTAAAAGTCCGAATGCACAATGCCTTTCGTGGGAACCAGCACACATCAAGGTGTTTGTTACAATCTTCACTAGGGCCTGTTACCTGGAAAGTCACGGTAGAAGTTTCCAGTTTAAGAGGGTGCCTTCTTACCCTTCAAAGAAGTTACGGATTTTAAGAGTCTCTTCCTGGCTCTGATCAACCTCTCACCTTCCTGATAGAGTTTCAATTTAACCGAACCTTACTGAAACAAATGAGTGCTACACTATACTGTTTCTCATTCTTTACCAAGGAGTTAAGTTTCACTTAGCAGAACATTCATCAATGAGTAAGGAAACGTACACAAATACAAATAAAAATGGAAAAGCCGACACCTTACAATTTTTTGCCTTATGTAAGCTAAATTTTCTTCCATTGGAAACAGAACTACTTGGGCAGGTGGTTGTTAAATGCTGCCAGCTGCTCTGTGGCAATAGAGGTTTTGAAACAAGACCCCGAAAAGAAGGAAGGGGGGGGGAATAAAGAAAAGGGTGTGGAATAAGACTCTATATTGAACTAATTCCCTGGGTAATACAGGAGAGGGGGGGAGCAACTTCAGTCATAAACAGTAAGCAGAATTTCCATTCAGCTGGTCTGCAATAAATTTATTTTTCCAAGAAAATGAAATGGAACAAGAGAACAGACATACCTGCTTTATGTTAAAGAAAAGCATGTATGAACCTAATACAGGAAGAAGTTGTTTAAGACTGTACATCCTTGAGAAAATATTACCTCTATAATAGTGCCAGGGTCTCTATTAACTCGGGTTATCAGCTACATAAATTAGACGCACACCGGGGCAGCCCAGCCTGCCCAGCCGTCTGCGGTGCTCGTATAATGTGCACTTTGCTCCATCATTTGCTTCCTTTTGTCCTCCTTTCTACTTGTTATTTTATAAAGAACTCACGCAAATACTGTTTTAACTATCTTATTATTCATATTGTACCAACAGAAAAAGTTGCTGAGACAATAATGGATCTAATAACAGATTCCTGTAATAAAACTAGCATTACCGATACATGCTTTGAAAGAGATCACATACTCACTGTTTCAAGGAATGTAGTTTTCTCTTGATGCCAGAAAATCTTTCTTTAAGCAAGTTCTTGACAGTGCCATGAACCTAACTATTAATATACAAATATTAGCTTATCGTCCACCTTGTTTCGGAAAGGAGGAAACAGGTTGAAATGAGGAAAGGGAAAGGGGAAAATGAACAAAAAAAGAGAGTAGAGAAAATAAGTAGAATAAAGAATGAGGGAAATAAAAAAATAATAACAAATGGTAGAGCTCGAAAGAGAAGAGGCGGAGACATCAAGAAGAAACCAAGGTCAGCTTCACATACACAGGCTCACCTTCTATGTAGCTTTTTGGGGCAACTACAGAGTTTTGTCCTGATAAGAAAAAATAACCATCATGCATAACCAAGACGCTAGCGTGAGTATATTTCTGCATAGCCCTGGAGGAGCTATGGACACCTGCCTTTGCGGACATAGGTTTGTGGTACTATTTTTTGCTGGATCTGTCACAGCCATGGCTCTGCCTTTGTGTTCATTGTGAACTCAACGTCTTACCCAAAAGGAGTCACCCAGCCTTATTTTACCAACTTCACTACTAATTCGCAATGGCATATAATACCCCACATATGGGTTTTTAGGTCATCAGTGAGGCTGAATGAAGCCATTCTCTTGCTAAGTATGGAATTTAAGAACCAAACTGCTGCAAGTCGAAACATCAGTCACAGGCTCTCAAAACATTATGTTACAAAGGCTGTGATGAAGTTGAGGCACTGCCCATATTTCCAAAAGTAATGACACTTCATCTTAAAGGCCCACTCAGTTATGTCACATTTGTATTTGCATCCTATAATGTGAATGTATTAGCTCCAAATTGTTTGGTGATAAATCATCATCAAAGAAATATGTTTATTTTTATTTTTAGTATTCATGACTTGCATGATCCTAGAACAACATATATTTAGTACTGCAGAGCAATGAAGCCATAACTTTGAGAAAAATGGCTTTATAGATCATTAAGACCTATGTTGCTTTAACAGTTAATCACATTTTCACTAATAATATGACATAAGTCCTTTACCTAAAGAGTGAAAAATGAATGACTCTTTTGCTTGCACCAAAAAGTCCTCTACTTGACCTTTACCAGGGGCAGAGGGAAATCCAGTATAATCATTGAAAGCTTTCCCTACAGCGGTATCAATACTTCCATTCAACCAACAGACTTAGCCTTCAGTTAAGGTTCCCTGAGTCCCCAAACAACAGAGGAAAACAACCCTTCAGGGCTCTGCTGTAACTTTGAACCTGGGGTCACGTAGTGACGTCTCAATGAGCCCTGCATCTTCTGGAGAAGACCTCAGATAGCCGACCCAACAAAGACAAATATTATGGCAACAGAAAATAAATCTGCCATTTTTAACCTTTTCAGGGAAAGTAATTCACTTATTGGCTTTAGTTGAAACGTCTTACCTTTCTTCCCCTTTTTGTTGTATCTGTGAGTAATTTCTCCAGTCACATTGTTTATAGGAAGTGAAGTTATTCGTAATCATGCCTTAAGAGTATGTACACAAACTGGACATCCTAAAAGACCACTATGTATTAAATTCCTGATTGTTTGACATAAATTCTCTCTCTCTCTTTCACTCCGACAGGAATCTTCTCATTTATTTACGAATAGGTTAAGACCTTCGCCTTGTTTCTAACTATGTTCCTAAGTGCTAACATATATTAAGTAAATTTAGAGCCTCTTCTGCATAGGAAACAAATTAAATTGGTTAAACATGAAGAAAGACTAAATGTAATCCATCTCTTGTCATGTTTATGATATCTGAACTCATCTTATATGAATGTTCCAATTTGGCTGTTGCAGCAGATGGGCTGCTGAGGATAAACCATAACTACAGACGCAGAATGTGATAATATAAATCAAAAAGAAGATAAATAATGAAATTCTTTTAAAATAACTCTGGTTAAATATTTAGACAGTCAATTTTTAAGCTTACTTGCACACAAAAATAGTATTCGCATATCTAGGCAATGAAAGAATGGTACTCAACCATAATATAAATATAATAGAAATCTAAACATTCAGGACTCAAGGTATTTTAAAAATCTGGATAAATTTTTAGAGTAGCAAACAATAAAGCGGGAGGCCTTTTCCAGAAGTGTTCAGAACAGGAGAGGGCTCGTAGGAATTCCTCTTTATGCAACCCCTCCCATTCCAAATCTCATTTCATAATTTCAGAATTAAGTAAAGCCTCCTATAGGTGATCAAGTATTCCACATGATAAAGGAAACTCAACATCACTCTTGATGGACAACTTAGGGTCAGTGACCCTAATGTCAATTTGTATCCATTTGTGACCTCACTTAGAAGGTAAAGTTCAGAGAAGTGACTTGTCCAAGGTCATATTACAACCTTGTCCAAAGTTAATACAAAGTGGAGCCAATATTTGAACAGACTTTTTTGACTCCTAAATAGGTGGTAATTCTCTTAATCATGGTACCTCAATCAATTTACATAGAAGGGTGAAGATTTCAACTCAGGAAAATGTGAAGTAGATTTTATGGTGCATATAAACAATCCAGTTCTGTAGCCCACAGTGTGAAGATGGTGAGCAATGAAGGGGTAAGGGGGCAAGACTAGTACAAACAACCAGCCTGGTAGTTGGGAAGGGGGTCCTGGGGCCAATTATATTGTATATCAATACAAATCCACTTTAAGAGTGAGCCACATCTATTCTCAAATTTTCAACACGTATGGAAATGATTGGTTTTACAAATAAGAAGGTTGTGATCTGGTGCTCTGTTTCACCACTAATAGGAGAGGGTCTGTTCCCATCTGAGGTGCTGACTCCTTACCTACTTCTACTAAAGATTCCTGGTAGGTAGCTGTGCTCCACCTAAACATGAACTTGAGAGAGTCCTTAAACTTCTTTTCTATAAAATTGCATTGTCCTTTCATCCCCTCTTTCCTTGCTTTCTTTTATTCCTTATTATTAATTGAGCTCCCACTAAATGCCAGGCTATACAACTGTAAACAAGGCAGCCATAGGCCTAGCCGTCACGGAGCTTATAGTCTTCTGGTGGGTACAGGCACCTCAGGAAGCACCGTCAGGATGATGGGAGTACCTAGGAGCACCTGCCTGCCCCGAGGATGGGGCTGGGCGGCAAAGGGCTGTGAGGGCACACGTAAGACTTCCCATATGAAGGCTGGTCTAAGCTGAAACCTACAGGAAAGTAGGAATTGACCAGAAAAGATGGAGGAAAAAAGGGTCCTGTACAAAAAGCTGGAGATAGAGAATAGCATGCTCAGGTGGTTTGGTTTTGTTTCTGGTGAAGAGGACATAGAGAGAGGACAATGAAAGGAGGAAGAGAGAGAAGGAAAGGAGAGAGAAAGAAAGATCCTGGTCACATGGTGAACAAAGGAGAAATATAAGTAAAAACATCAAAATCTGATTTAGTGGGATTTTTATACTGTAAATATCTTGCTAAAAAAATAGAAAAACAAATATATGTGTGTTGGCATTAAAGACTAGGGTGGATAGAATAAGTTTATAAGGGCAATTTCAATGGCATCGGTTAGTTTTCATCTCTGCTGATTCTGTCTGGCCTTAGAACAGGAAGTTTTACTTACAGGACTGTTCATGAATCTAAACATGCAAAACCCTGGGCATAAATTTTATGAGTATAGGTCAATGTCACTGTAGGCCTAGAGTGAAGTCTCAGTTTTTTCACTAAGAATTCACTTTCTAGCAATTGTTAGCTTGTCTATTTCTTTGAATTTTTTTTCTAGAAATATTGAATTGGAACAATAGGGCCTAGACCTTTTGCTTATAATCTTGTAAAATATGTTGAATAATTCAAGGCAGTGGTGTAGAATACATCAGACATGACACTAGTCATATATAACTACTGATATGTTAAAGGACTAAATCTAAGTATAATTTTTCTCTCTGGAAAAATTTTATAGCATTTTCCAAAACCTTAAATAATTTTTAATAAAAAATGTTAACTTATATTCCTGTGGCTTCCATATGATTAAAGTTTTGATCAACATGCGCTGTTCTAGTATCCTGTAATTAAGGCAGTTGAAATGTTATAAAAGAATGTGGACATTGATATAAAAAATATGCAAAAGTAGGCATAGACATTCTTTTTTAGTTTTAAATAGCCAACTTTCAAACCAATACCTTGCTGTATTCTTTTTGGATCATGTAGGATTAACCAAGAAAGTTTAGTAATTAAGGATATTTATTGAATGACTAAACTGTCTGCTCCAATTGGGAGTACCCTCTTACTTTCACATATAGTATGAATATCAATTTTGCAATTATAGTGCAATTTACCAAACCTGCCCCAAACCTTCCCTGAATTACTATTACGTAAACTGTTACTCTAATTTGGAAGACAACATTATGGCTTCATTCACATTATAGAGGGATATCTTGTTTATTTATTTTAATCATTGGAGTCTTTTGGATATTTGAACTCAAGTATTTGCAAAGAGGGATAATCAATGGTTCAACAGCAACCTAGAAATTGCCCTATTCCATTCAGACATTTTACTAGTGACTTGGACAAAGGGATGAGGGAATGACATTAGTGACATAAGCTTGAGGGGGGAACAGGTCAGGGGTAAAAGTAGAAAGACTATGAAATGACAGAACCTAGATATTAGGTTATCTGACCAGGTCAGAGCTATGTGTCTAAATTAACTTTTTAAATTTAATAGATATGAATATCCAGCATGTACGTCTAGGAAACTTAATGGAGAAAGACCTGCGTTAATCATGACACAGTCATAGAGATTTTGGTTAACAGCAAGTTCTATAGCCCAGGCAGTGACATGATATCCACGAAGCTAATATAATCCAAGAGTATTCTTAAAAATGCAGTGCACATCAGAAAGGAAAACATAGTTCACTACTTAGCATTTGCTGAGCACGTCTGGCATTGATGATGTTGCCAAATGGGCAGAGTGGATAAACTAAGGTCTGAGGAGTTCAGCTCTTTGTGTTACTGTCTTGGAACCAACCCTTTCTGCTCTTTGGATGTTTCCTCTGCAGCTAAAATAAATAACTTTTGTATCCTAAAACATTTTGTAGAATAAAAAATTATTAGTCTAAAAATTGTTTAGACAAAAGAGGTCTTCAACATTATTACACAGAAATATGGGGAAAAAGAAAACAAATGAAAGTAAGAACCTTGGATATTTTCACAGAAAAACATCAGAAGAAAGAAATATTAAATAATAAAATATTTAATGTAATTTTCAAAGATATGCCAGCCAAAAAGCTAAAGCTTACTTTGAAAGTCTAAAAAGATTTTAGAAGTCTAAACTCATTATTATAGTGTAGACACAAAATCTAATCAACATTTGTATTTAGGTATACATAAAAAGAAATCTATATCAGTTTAAATTGATCTAGGCAATCCTTTTATCAAATCATTTTCCTTTTTATATATCTCTGAAAACACATAACAAAGGTAATAAAACTTTTACCCTAAATTACTAATACTGTATTGGCAGGTGATTACAATACTTTTACATAAAACTGAACATGAACTTCATTGTATAATTGCTCATATATGTTTTCCAAAGATGGTAAGAATGTACATTATAAAATCAATCAATGACCGAACATTTCAAGATGAATAAACATGATTTGGGAAATAAGTGAAATTTTCTGATAAATAACTAGGGTATTGTCTCTACTATATAAAAACCAAATTTAAAAAATGCCACCTCATAAACATAATAAACATCAAGAACAACAGTAGTGTGGACATATGTGTATGTTTTTTTCTTCGGAACAACAGCGAGTCTCAGGAAACACTAGGGTTACTCTTTCAGGAAGCGGTATTTGTGTATTTCTCAGGCTGACACCATGAAGAGACTCCATGCAGTAGGGTGCTACTCCTGGAGCCACTGAGGGGCCTGGTGCCTAGCTGTACCAGAATATTTTACTGCAAGTTGCAGTCATTCAATCTTGTAATTAAATATAGCATCAGCCAACATAGTATCACACTGAACTTGCTCAATTGTCATGGGCCACTCAAACTCACATGATTACACTTATATTCTGGGCACAGGTACTGTGCCATCATTTGAGAGAGCAAATAAGCCATTAGCCATGACTCTGGAAAGATCCCAATCCACAAGAGAAAGGTATAGAGGGAGTGCCCAGAATTGAACCCATGTCCCCCTCAGCCATATTGTTCTAGCAAGTTATGAAACCTCTTTCAATCTCAATTTCCACATCTACTGAATAGGAATCCTCACAGCTCCCCTGTTTGCATGAGCTCTTTGTGAGCATCAGATCAGATAATACATGCAAGGCCGCTTCTGTAAACCTTACAAAATGAATGTTGCTATTGTAGTTAATTCCTGTTCATACCTCTACACTGTCACTGTTCCACTGTAATTAACAAGACTGCGCATCCTGAGCGACAATGTGTGTGCTGTCCAGCTAGATCTGGCCCACGGTTCCTTTTCTGGCGGGGCCAGTGGCCTGTGCATATAGAATCCAAATCTGACCACTGCAGATTATAGAACATGGCTAAAATTTTAAAACCTGGAGCATAAGCTGTGTTTGTTCTTCAGACTATTCTTAGAATTAACTAACTTTACAGAAGCTTAAGAAATGGGTTCCAATTTTACTAGGAATAAAGGTACAAGCAAAAAAAAAAAAAAGAGTACATCAGTGTGATAGATAGTTTTTGTCTCAGTCCATGATCATTTCTAGTCTGGCTGTAAAATAACTTTTATTAATGCCAATTAATTCCTTCACAGGCCTGTGTCACTTTATAACCCTCTGCTTAAAAGAAATCAATTGTATGAGTTCAGCTGAGAAATAACCATCATAATAGATGTTTTTGCTCTTGCCTTTACTTTTCTCTGATAGCCCTTAAGGTGGTCAGAGGTAAAAGCTAAAGATGCATTGTAGCCTGAGGGATGATTGAATGAAAAAGAATGGGGGATGGGAGCAGAACCTACTCGGATAGACCAATTTCCCACCACTGCAAGCCAGAGCAATTGATTGATGAATCCTTGCTCTGTCAAGAGGCAGCCTTCAGATTTGATCACATAAATACTCATTCAACTCAAATTCTGCTTGACAAGCCTCAGACAGCTTTGTTCTGTCACAGATATCATTGGAAGGAAAATGCTCCATTAATCATCCTTAATTAACTTTACCATAGTCTGCTGAAACCAATATGCTCCCTGGCTAAACCTTGTACTTAGCCAGAATTCTATAGTTATCAAATAGAGGAGAGTATTTCAAGTTTCTTCTCTCCTAGAATTACTAACTATAGGGATTCAGCATGAGCAGAGTTCACAGGAAGTCATGCCCATTGATTATATGAGATAGCTTATCGGCGGGTACATTCTTCGCTAAAGGAAACATAATTTTAAATGTGACTGACCCGCATGAGATGGCATTTTATATCTATATCTCACTTGATGCTCATAAAGTTCTAATGTTTCCTTCCCAATTCTCAGGTATTGTATGTCCTGAGATATCACTTTCTAAGTAAGAGAAAAGAAAAATATCAGAACAACAAAGCCTTAGTTTGAAAAATTGTTAGATGCACAACATGGGTTGTGATAAATACACAAACACACATACCTCACACACACCCCTTGCACTTTGGAATGCACCCCTACACTTGAACGTTTTGGAAAGCTGTACCGAGATATGGTCTTGTTTTGTTTTTTTCCTAGTATGTCTAATAAACATCTCTCTCATCTGGGAATTACCGATTGGGAAGTTCTGATAACAAACACCTTAATTCAGTGGTAACAGGACAAAAACAAAAATGAGAAGTACTCAAACTTTAAATAAAAATGAAGTGCTACGCGTGACCCAAAGGAAACCAACAGAATTGCGGCATCAGATGGCATCTGCTCACCCACGGGCTTCGGCGGCTTCGACACAGATTTTTCGAGTGGCTTTGGATCTGAGCCATGTTTGCAGAGGACCAGGCTATTTCAATGACAGTGTCAGTGACCATCTCACACTGTGTGCTTCTAAAGACCACCGACTATATTAAAGTCACAAGACACTGAGATTTACATGATAAAATCCTCTACTCACGTAGGTGCTTCTGAGAATGACCTACAGAAAGGGAAATGGACTTTCGAGTAATGAGGGTATACTCCTTTCATGTGTGCGAACTAAGAAGACAATTCAGGTTTGTGAAGTGATGAGCTCAACAAACACTAAGGGTTAAAGAGTTCTGGAAATGACCATCTCTTTATAAAAAAACATGGTTGGGCGCTGTGTCAACGTTATATTTTACCTTTCCCTAGCCCCCGAAAGAGAAGGAATAATGTACTATTATGTCATGTATTTGGTTTATCACTGCTCTTTTTAAGGCATTTCTTGTGAGCTGTAGTTTTCTAATTGGAGGCACAGTAAAAAGTCCATTGCAAAGCACAACTCCGTGGGTGGCAAATTTGTTAAATCATATACCAAATCTTGTCCCCTTTGTGCACAATATTATAAAGAACATGTTTTCATAGAAATCCTAAAACATAGATTTTATTTGCCAACATTAAACTAGATTTATAAAAATTATATGTGAATGCTAAACAATAAAACTTGATTTAAAAAATATGTAAACTACTTATAACTCCTATGACAATAAAAGGTGAAGTCAAGTTGCTGAGAGCAATTCATAACAACAGATGCCTTCTTTATTAAAATGGTTCAGTATGTTATATTTACTTATCACCATATTTGGGTTTTACTTTTGGGATAAAAACATATCTCAAATCAAACCTTTGTATCAAACTCTAATTCTGCTTTTCTGCCCATGCCCTGGGGAAAAAATTCAGAAGTTGGAATCTTCCTTGTTAGAATGTGTTTTCTCTATTAAATTCTGGTTGAATATTCCTGTGAATTATTCTTTTCTTCCCTTGGCATTCACCTCCTCCTTCCTCCACTTCGGTGTCATAACTCGCTCCATGACTTAGGCACGAAGATCCCCTTGCAAAGTCTTGGTTCCTCTTCCCCTCACTCCATTTCAAGCTTCTCTTACTTTATCCAACTTCTTCCCTTGCTGTGGGTTCTTTTTCCTTTGCACACCTTACCCACTGTTTATTTCTTTTTTTTGTTCTTTCCAGTTGAAGTCTATTTCCTGATCACTCTTCCTTCTGAATTTTCCAGGTTCAGGTGCCTATTTAGCAATTACTGTACTGGGTTGGGGGGACAGGACACTACACTTATAACAGGCCTGGGCAGTGGAGGAGAGAGGCGTTCCACACTGAATCCCAATAAAATATGATAGAAGATATGGTGGAAATGTAATGTGCTATGGGAACAAATAATTGGAACATAATTTAGTCTGTGAAGATCAGTCAGGAAAGTCTTTCCTGTGAAGTAACAATCAAATAGGAACCCAAATGACAAAAGTATTCTAGACAAAGAAGAGGAAACAGCCAGGGATGGTATGTATAGAAGGCCAGATGGGGTTTGTTTATTCACTCATTCCCTAATATTTGCTGATGGCCTCCTATGTGCCTGTCTCTTATGTATCTCCTATGACCCATTTAGAAGTCTTTCCCTGTTGATTTAAAACTGTGATATTTGGAAAAACATGGAGCATACTTTTTTACTGCCCCCCCAATATATCTGAACTAGAAATAATTCTGGAAACAGTGAAGAACAAAGCAAAGACTACAGTATCAGTTACTGTTTGCTTTGGGGATACTTCTGCTTTTTCCCTGTCGTCTCCACCCCAGCAACAGCTGAGTGAAGTCCTGGTGATAGGGGCCCTCCTCTTTCCCACTGCGGTGGTATTGGTGGAGAAGAAATAATGACGGGAAGAAAAGGGAAGACAGAGCACATCATTCTCCTTTCTGGTAGCAAAACATTGTGGTGCAGTTTAGAAATTCCTCCCTGCAACACCGTGTGTTTAACATACACAGCAACATAACTGCACCCATTTCTGGGTCTTATCAGAATCTGGAAGGGGAATGATAAATGATCTTCTCACAACAGTCCCAAGCGGATCTTGCCAAACTGTGCCTACGAGATTCGATTAGTGGTTGATTCATAAAACAAACACTATATAGATACATGTTTTTAAAAGGCAGCTGTTGAACTGTGAAAAATGTATGCTGTAAATATCCCAACGAAAGTTGTTGACAGCATCCATTCAGGAAGAATACAACTTTGCTTATATTATTCAAGATATTTAATATCAAGGCATACTAAAATGTTCTGTATTTTAAGTGAAGAAATGAGTTAATTAGATTCACATGTATGGAGTGGGAGTTGGGGAGAACCATGAACGCCCTTCCTCATTTCAAAGGTCAAAGACAGCATTAATTATTTTTAACTAATGTCTATGTAACCACATGCAAACTTAAATCAGTTTGGGTCTGACCAATTCAAAGCCATTCTTTGGTTCCCTGCTCTGCTGCAATAATTGACTAGCTTAGACTTTGCAAAGGTCACAAGCATGGACTCGGTTCATATTATTTCAGCTAATAACACAGTTCTTAAATCAAAATTTGAGAATTGATCTTTCAAAGTCACTTTTCCTCTCTGTATTCATATGTAATTTCAAATTAAATGGTAGATGTATCCAAGCCTCCCTTTTTATTTAATTAATTTTTTTGTAACAGAAGACACAGTGCGAGGGTTTTTAAACAAGATCTAGGTTTGTCTAAAAAAATTCAAAAAAGAATTAAGAAAACCCTGGGAAACTTGGCATTTAGTGAAGTTCTAATGAATGCAATTGGATGTGGGCAACCCAAAAGAAAAAATTTAAGCAGACATAATACCAAGCAAGAAAGAAAATGAAAATGATCTTAGGTGAAGTTCAGGCAAAATGTAGGGCTCAGGAGAGTCAGGTATTCTGGCAATTAGGTCTTGAAGGACTGTAAATATCACATGGAAAATTAACGTTGTTGCTTTAGAATGCGGTTCTTTCTAGACAACTGAGCACCACTGCGCAGGCCTGCACCTCTTATTGAGCCCAGAATGTCATCCTCGCTTCCCCCTCCCTCTCCAGGAATCGTCTCTCCCCACTGCCCTGCCAGGCCTGTTGCAGGCCATCACTCAAAGGGTACGTGGTCTCTCCCTTCTTCCCCAAAGACTCTTCTAACTAATCTGCAGTACGATGGTGATTTCTCCTCAAGACTCCCTTATCTAATCTTGCAACTCCCACA
The DNA here is from genome assembly GCA_028533065.1 of Trachops cirrhosus. Classification (NCBI taxonomy): domain Eukaryota; kingdom Metazoa; phylum Chordata; class Mammalia; order Chiroptera; family Phyllostomidae; genus Trachops; species Trachops cirrhosus. The sequence continues at coordinate 163,904,402 of CM052539.1, read as the reverse complement.
AGCTGTCTTACTCTCATCACTCCACAATATACATTTACCCCTTGGCCTGTAGATAATGAAATCTTTATTGAATATGTACATCTGCTCAATGTTTATTCAGTTGCATGTACATCCTTCAAACGTGTTCTATGACAGTTTTATCTCTCACACCTTAGATGACAGAGAACATATTTACTTAATGCATTTTGCATCATGACTAGCACTTCACCAGGTGTTGATAATATTCAATAAGTGCATTTGATTATGACATATTCAACTGTCATTTTAGACACACAAGACTCATACGTGTGTAGACAAAATAAAATAAAATTCAGAAAGAGGAAAAATCTCTTCTAGAATGAAATTCAGTCTCTGATTCAGCTATTTTCACACAATATCCCAATACTGCATTACAGAGTTAAAACGAAATAGAAACAGAGGGTTATATTATTATTCATTTTATGTAGGGTCAGGTTTTGTTGCCTGAATTAAATTGTTCCTTTTTTCCCTAGCTAATTAGAAACCTTCAGCCCCTCAAGCTATACTAATAGAGACCTTGTTCATTTTTAAAAAGAAGAGTTTCCAAATCAAGGTTTGTATAAAGTTCAGTGGTACTTTCAAAATCTAGTTGTAGACTTCCATAATAAATATATTTTATGATGTATTATTCACCAATCATTCAATCTATAAAGCATGCTGATTATATTTAAACCTGGATAAGGGCCACTTTTTCCTGTGTCAAAATGCCAGCTTAGCTAAATAATCTTACATTTCTAACCATGCTTAGAGAAACAGAATTTATGTATGGGATGAGAAAGACATTCATAGATAGTTTTTCTGGCTTCCGTACCAAGCACATTCATATTTTTTCCTAAATCTGAAACCAAATGTTTAGTTTCCTAATATTTTTCCTGTCTACTGGATTTTTCTTTCCTTCTTCTATGCGGTCACTCACAGCCTGGCCTTTGTGTATTCTCCCAAGAAAGGATTGTTTATTTATATTAGCAGTCCTTTCTGGGGCTCCCTGTAGACTCTGTTTCCAATGGCATGTGGAGTTACTAAGCTTTTATTGTTGACAAGTGGTAGGTGGGATCCAAGCTTTGTGGTTAAATTGTTTATTGATAATTACCTGTTAATTACCACACTGCCTGACTCCTGTAATTTACTATAATCATTACTTTCCTTTTTCTTGAAAACCATGCACACAAAAAACAAAAAGTGAAGACAAAAAATACACTTCCTTACCACCTTAAAAAAAAGGTTGGTTTTTTAATTAAAACCGTTTAGAGTCAGAACATTTCCTCATCATGTGTTTGGACTTGGAAAAGCAAGCCTAGTAATTGATATATAACTGGTGAAAATAATTTTGGGTGGCAATCATCAAATTAGATGTCACATAGTATTCTTGAGTCATTATTTTTTTTATTTTACTATAGAATGCTTTCGTTCCTAGAATTGGCCAGAAAAATCTTTACTAAGTCAAAGCCTGAAAACAAAATACACTAAACTCCATATTATTTGTTAAAGTTTGAAGCTTTTTTTATACCAAGATTCCAGCATCCAAAGTTTTATTCCAATGCAGTTATCTAATACCCTGGATTTCCTGAGATATACATACAGAGGCCTTTACATTTTTAATAGAGTTATCATTTCTGCAGGACAGTCCTAGCTAACAAATCATTGTGTCAGAACACAGGGAGCTACTGTCCAGGAGAATGCTTCTGGTTTCTATGCACCTGAAGAAATTCTCCGCTAATCCTGGCACCCCAAAGTTCTTTCATCACAAAGAGTATCTACTAAAATATCTTGTCACTAGAAAAAAAGTTAAATTAATAACGAAGTCCAACTTTCTGAGAATCAAAATTAGCTCTGCCAGGCAAGCAGGTGGGTTTACTAGGCATATATTCTTAAAATGTAATACACAAGTGACTGCAAAGAATGATCCAATGAAATTCTAGAATGGCAAACCAAAAAATGCCCTGAAATAAACAGCTGTCATCCTGCTATTTCTCACCAAATTCCTCTTGCTTTCCACCTTTTGACTATGTTACTAGGCATTTTCATGTCTCATGGAAGATAAGCATGGCCAAGGGGAACTCATGAACTTAGTTGGCGCCATCGATTAAACCAAGTTTCAGAACTGTCAGTGGTTTACACGGCCCACTTTACCTCCACAGGAAGGAGCACAAAAATGAATAGCAAAAAGCTTTGACATGCGTTACGTCAATCAATCTACACACATCTTTCATGGGATTCCCTTTGCTAACTGCAGCCCTTTTTAAAAACAGGGCATTTTAAAATCACAGTGGAAAGAACATGGCATTTAGAGTTCACAAAGCTGGACTGGAGTCGAGGCTTGACACTTCACTAGATGTATAAACATGGACAGATGACTTAGCCTCACTGAAGTTCTTTTATCTTCTAAAAAAATTGGGATAAAAAAATAAAAATATTGACCCAACTAATTTCTTCAAGTTCTTATAATAATGACAATGATATAAGTGCATAATGAACATGAACACACTTTATAAACTGAAAAGCATTGTATGATTCTAATAATCATTGTTAATCATGGAAATACTAAACACCCTTTTAAATAACCATTAAAAGAACTTTGCTGTACATAGAGAAAAAACAGAAGTTGAAACCTTTGTAAAAAGCTAAGTAAGAGTGTCAATACACACACATTATAGCATTTCAGAAATGGTTTTCCTAGGGAGAGATTAAAGTCAGAAGAGGAAATGGAACGGCTGCAGTTGCTGTCATTGCATTCCCAGTATTTTCCTTGGGAGAATGAGCCTTGTCAAATGGAAAGGCTGAAATGAATACATTTCTCAGCTGCTTTGCAGATATGTTTTCCAATAAAAGCCAAACATTTCAACCAACTTCATTTCCATGTGAATATTTGCACTTCTGAGTAGATGATGGGAATGTTAAGGAGAATGGGTTGATCTTGGCCTTGGCATTACATGGCCCAGGTGTAAATTTATTCTTCATCTTCAGCCATTATGTTTTAACATTCCTAGCTGAAATTTAGCTCAGCTATCACATCGTTCAAAGGCCAGTTCATGCTGCAGCTGAAGAACCACTCCTGGGGGAGGGGGAAACCCCAAACCACAACCAAGTCCATCCATAGGGCTTTTCTCCATGAAGGTTACCGCCACATACTTAACATTGTTACAGACAAATTGGTACCATTACCAAGCCAAACAATTGTGTTTTTATGTTTTTAAATAGTTTTGGTAACTCTTTAGAAACTTTACAGCTGGAAAGGAACTACATCTTGATGGAGCTACATTTATAGAATTTTGTTCTGTGCCACTTGTTCATTCATTTCCTGATATAAACAATAGTCCCGATCACCAGCTGCACATCAGTTACTCACAGACCTGCTCTGGGTCTGTGATTCAGCCAAGCTCTGCACAATCATCCCAGCTCCCAATAGTTTATCATCATTGTTTTGTATAATTGGAAACAGAGTTATTTATATGCCCCTGCTTACTCTGCAAGCAAATTTACAAGGCAACTGTCTCTCTTAATCTATAGTAGACCTAATGTAAACAGTAATGCAAAAGAATATTCAGATTTATTGCTACCTGCTTAAAAATCAATATTTAAAATTAATACATATTGTACTAATTTAGACATGCAACATATAACAAAGTTATCTACACAAAAAAATTTACAATGGCCTAAGACATTTTTATATTCTATTCCTACTTCCTAAGAATACCTGTTTCAAATGGAAAGAAAAAAAGAGTTACAAGTTAAGTGTTAATTAACCTCATTTATAAACTTGAATCTAAACCCATAACCTCAACAGACAATATATTAAGCTATTAAAAGGAGAATTAAAGTTACATCTAGTGTGACCCAGATGAGAAAATGAAGCCGACTTCACCCTGCACAGTACAAGCTGTACAATTCAGAACAGACAACTGTGTAGGGTTCTGCAAAACCAAGCCACAACCTGCTGATCTTAGAGCACTTATTTCAGTTTTGCTCGGCAGTTCCTGGACTCAGTGGGTTTAAATCACTCTCACTCTCTTTATTTAGACCTCATCTTGGAGCTTTAAAATAGTATCCCGTTGACAAGAATCTGAGGTCCTTCAGACCTACTATAATGTCAAGCTGCCGGGCTGAGACCTTACATGCCAAGTCCCAGGCTACAATGAATTTTTATAAGTGAGTTATAAACCCCTCAAAAACAGGGTTTATAATGGAAACGCTGACAGACTCTTAACTATCGAGTTTCTAGTGGGTTCCTGTTTAATATACTGTATTTCTTCCCCTTTAAGATATTAATTTACTTTTTGAATGTTCATTGCTAAGATTAAGCATAGGTTTTTGAAATGTGTTCATAGGCAATTTATGCATGAGTAGAAATGTACTCTTCTCCAGATGTACAGAATACTAATTTGAAAATGATTTAGAGGCCACACTGTACTGTACATTCCATTCCCTTCTGAAAAGTTAAGACAAGGTTTTCCTCTGACATAATACCAGGATCCTCGATATATTATAAATATGGCATATTAGCAATAGTTGTGTAAATTCTTAAGATGTCAGCTCTAGGATGGGTCAGAATAGGAAGGGTGAGCTGCCAGGACCAATTGGGGGTGGGCAGGGGGGAGGTAAAATGGAAAGGTTCAGGAAAATGAAAATTAATATAAGCATATATTCCAGTAGAAGCTTTCCATCTTATGGGAATATTTCATGTTTTGTCCAAATTAAATCCCCTAGAATGTTAGGATGGTAGAAATGATTTTAGAAATCACATAACTCAGATGTTGCAAACTGGTGGCCGGAGGGCAAAATTAAGCCCACAATATGAATGAGGTACATAAAAATGTGGCACCTAATGATACCAATAATAAGTAATTGGACAATTTTACCCCAAAAGGAGAATTTCAACAACATTTAAATTCTCCAGGAGAAATGACTAGCTGGGGGCTCAAGAGCCACAGTCCCCTGCGGAATGGGAGTGAGTCGCCCCCCCACCCCCCAGCGACCATTCTTCCGGTTTCACATTCACCACATTACCTTCCTGACCCTGATGACTTTATGTTTGAGAATCCTGTCCAGAGGTTACCTTGCCCAGGAATCCAGCCTGTTCTTGGTAAGGCTGGGATAAAAGTGAAGTCAAAGCTTACACATTTCCCTCCCTACACAATCCGCACATTATCCTTCAACATAGTTCCTTTCCTTGGGTAATTGCCTGTTGAGAGAAAGATCGCCTCAATGAAAAAATAAATGCAAAACACTAAAAATTAGGTTCTTTAGCAACTATGGCTTTATTTATCCCCGTGCCACCAGATTTAAAGACAGTCCAGCTCTATATTCAGTGGCTTTTGGAAGGTATGAGAAAACCTCTGTTATTCCAAAGGGTGCAGTCTTTTCAAGCCTACAAAAATGTTTCGCACCTACAACACCGGCTCTCAAACTTCCGGTTCACTTAAGAATCACCTGCAGAGTGCTTAAAATGATTAGGCCCGGGACCCACAACAGATTGATTAAATCAGAATTTCTGAGTGTGAGCCCCAGGCATACATTGGAAAACAATTCCCTGGATGATACCAGTGTATTACTGGGGTTAACAAGCATGGATCCAGAAGGTAATGTGATGATTTTATTACATTCAAATGGAAATAGTAAACATATCTGGGGGGATGGAAATGGAAAATGGCTTAAAAAGCATTTAAAACTGTTTCTAGATAAACAAGATGATACAGGGTTAAAAAAAAAAGTATCTTGAAACACAATGACCTCTTCCTGAACAAAGGGGCTGTAAGACTCTCTGTAGTTACTCAGTTAATGGTAATGTGCTTTCATCATTGAGGAAGAAAGGTCTTCCTAAAATAGCTGGGAAATAAACAGTGAGCATATAAAGGGCTGGTCAGGCAGCAGGGAAAGGTACAGTATCTCTGAAGGATGACAGAAGATGTATAGGAGTTCCAGGTTAAGAATAGTCCTCGATGTTTCCTGGAAAGGAGTTTCATATCCTCAGGAAGAAGTGACTATCTCAGAATACCCCATCTGGTTACACAGAGGACGGAAGTCACATTTACAGTAAGCGTTGAGCTTAAGCAGAGAGTAAACTATAATTAATACCTGGTAACATCAGAGGAGCAGCAATTACTCATATAGAACACTATTTTTAAAAATATAGATATTATGTGAAAAGAAATACTATACAAAATTCTACAGAGTAACAGGACCTTTTAGTACCTTTCAGAATCCTAGTAGCACAAGGTCTAAAGACCTAATTTTCTTAACTAAACAAACAAAAAACTACTACATACACCATATACATATGTGTGCACATGTGTGTGCAGTCTCATGTGTTTATATTATATATAAGTGAAGATCTACATCAATTTCTAAGAACAAGAGACTTCTTAGTATAGATGATATTAATGATTTTCCTTATACTCTATTTTAAAAGCTCAAAGATCATGAACATCACAAGAGATTTGGGTAACGTCTAATTGCTTATGTCTTCTGTTAAAATCCATCAAATGGTGCATTGTCATTGGAAAGGTTGTAGATTAGAATCCAGAGACACTCGTAACCAATATGTGCAGTCCTTTAGACATTCAGAAGCAGCTCTTCCTCGTTCCCTCACCAACCCCACCGTGCTGACCACGTGCATGGCAACAGAAGTCACAACGTAGAGAATTTCAACTCTCTTATTTGAATCCCCATCACAAGCCAGACAATGTGCTAGAAAGTCTACAATTCATCTTTAAACCCTATAACAAGATAGAAAGGTAATTATTACTTCTTTACAGATAAGGAAATTAAAACTCAGTAAATGTAAGGAAGTTGCCCAAGCTTACAAGGCTGGCTGGTAGCAAGTCTGACCTTCAAGCCCAATTCCATGTCAAAGCCCTGATCTTGTTCTTATAATGAACTCTTGTAGATATTATTTATTATACACACTATAAATCTTTTAAGCAAAAGAGTTGGGTATATTTATTGAAATTTGTGGCATGGCTTATATAAAAGCCTTTCCTCCAGTTATCTATGTATAAAATAAAAGCTTATAACAGCTTCTATTTTTGACTCAAGAAATCAATTAATAGAAAAGGGAAGATACTGTAGAATTGGGGTCATAAATGATGTCAAGTCAATAGCACTGTTACAGGTGTCTTAAATTTATCTGCACTTAGGACACACTTACATATATTTTATTTAAATTACTTTATAAGTTAATAAAAAGGCTCAAAATGGCCACATAAAGGTGATGAAGCATATTTCTAAAGTCATGGAGACATTGCCATTATGGATTCTATGGAAAATAATCTATACAATATATAATAGATATCAGTAATGAATGACATATTGACAGACATTACACAATAAAAAGAAAAAAGTTTTCTCAAAGTATTCAAGAAGGAGAATACCCTACAAATGTTATAGGAAATTGACTTGGAGCTAAAAATCTAATCAGGAGAGTCAACTATCTCAGATTTTCTCTCTCATAGTTAATCAATCAATTTTATTGAGATGTAATTCATTCATTTCACCTGAGCAGGTCAATAACTTTTGATAAATGTGTATAGCCATGTAACCACCTTCCCAATGAGACACAGAGCAGTTCCATTTCCCCAGGGAGCCTTTTTGTGTCCCTTTCCAATCAATTCCCTCCTTCGCACAGCCCACCCCAGGCAATTATTGATCAGTATATATTAGTTTCTCAATATTTTCAGTATGGATTAGTTGCTTTGCTCTAGAATTTCACATAATTGTAATCAGAGAGTATGTATTCTCTTCACTCAGCACAAGGTCTGAGAGATTTAGCCATTCCATGGTCCATGTACAGATAGTTCATTCCTTTATTGTTGAGTAGTATTCCAATGTAGAAGACACCAAATTTGTTTAGTCACTCAACTATTAGTGGATACTTGGGTAGTTTCCAGTTTCCTGATATTATGATTAACAATACAGTGAAACATGTGTATGCATGTTTTTTTGAGGACCCTGTATTTTCATTTCTCTTGGGTAAATATCTAAGAATGAATATATAGGAACTGGACTAAGAGGTCTGTCCAGAAGATATCCAGCCACATAATATGAAAAATAGGGACATTTACTGAAGAAAATAGAAGATACAAGAAACACTGTACATAGGACAAAGACACCCCAGTCCCCTTCACAATAGGCACTTTGAGACCTCACACAGATCTCCCAATTGCCATCAGCTGCCCATTGTATTTTCCTAAATCTCATCAATGGTCTGAAAGCTCTTCCCTTTCAAAGGTGATTTTAGTTTTGGAAAAAGCTAGAAGTTGCAGGGCACCAACTATGGGCTGTAGTGGGGCTGAGTCACCTGGGTGATTTGATGTTTTGCCAAAAAACTCTGCATAAGACCTGATGCATGAGCAGGTGTGTTGTCATGATGAAGCTGCCAATCACCACTTGCCCATAGCTGCGGCCTTCTGAATCATCCAAGTAGTTTCCACAGATGAATGCTCAAGTGTAACATAAAATTTGATGCAGATTCATTGCTCTACTCCTTCAGTCACTTGGAATGCAAAGGCCGCACAGTTCCCATGTTCACTTAACAGCATCTACCACCCCCACTGACTAGTACAGTGAAGTCGTCATTGTTCACACATGTGCATTCCAGTCCTCTCTCCTCAGCTGCCAGGTTATATCAATGTCGTCCAAACCATTCTTGTAATGTTAGCAATGGCTAGGCTTTTCCAGGACAGACCTCATATACAGTAAGAAACTTCTAAACTGTTTCTCAGAATGGAAGCACCACTATGCACTCCCACCAAGGCTATTTGATGTCTCTCTCTTTCAAGATATATTTTTCAACTTTCATGGGCCTAAATGTTGCCCTTTGGAGCCTAGGACACTATTTCAATGGTCATACAGATTAGCAAAAAAACAAAGACAAGAAAGAAAGAAACAAACAAAACACCTTACTACATATCATCCAACCCAATTATTTAGGCAGTGTTCCCGCTCACTTTCGACAGTCTCTGTCTGACAGGGGTCTCCTCCATGCTTCTGTGTCCTTGTCAAATGAACCAATCAATGGCCACTTCCCTGGCTCCATCTTCATTGACTACTACCTCTTTCTTCAAATCTGCTCTTCCTCAGACTTCCATGCCATAACACTAATGCTTTTTCTCTTATTTCACGAAGAGCTAGTTTTTCTCCTTTACTGATTCTTTCCTTAGATGTTGTAGTACCCAGGAGTTCAGAGTTAAGCCCTTTCCTTCTTGATGTTCTCTTCTTAAGCTATTTCATCTACTTCCAGGGCTTTAACCACCATCTATTCTCATGACTCCCAAATTTATATCTTCAGTTCTAACCTTACTTTTGAGTTTCAGGCCTTTACATCCAGTTGCCAGGTTGACATCTCCTGTATATTTAATAGATATTTCAAATTTAGTTTTGTCCACATGGAATTTTTGAAGTATCTCCCTCCCCACCCATTCCTCACTAGCAGTCCTTTTTTTTTCCAGTCACCCCTGTCCCCAAAATGACTCCACCTCTCACCTGTTTTCTTGAGGCAAACACATAGGAGTAACACTTGACTTCTCTTTTTCTCTCTATCTGCTCCAATCCATCAGAAATGCTTTGGGGGGAGTTCTTTCTTTAAAATATGTCTAGAAAGTGTCCACATTTCTCTCTCTCTCTCCTTCTACTACACTCTTCAAAGCTAGTGCCATTTAATGCAGCAATCTCTCCACTAATACCCCTACAATTGGTTCTCCTCTCAGAAACAGAGTGACCTTTAGACAACGTATTGGATTGTGCCATCTCCCTGCTGCATGCTTGCTAGCTTCCTGCTGCACCCTGACCCACCCTCTATGCCATGACCTGTGCAGCCCTCCCATATTCTCATCCCTACAGGACAGGACTTGTTGCTATTATGCCCATGAATAAAATGCACAGGGTGAAAAACAACATAAGCTCAACTGCTCGTAAAGGGGCCAAGTTTAACAAGTGACCATTTGCGCTGTCTTTTAAAACAGTGTGAAGACATAACTACACAGGCAGCCAAAGTGCATCAGCTGCCTCTACTCTGTGACCACTACACTAGCCGATCTAAGCCCCCACTTAGACCACTGGCTCATTTGTTCCACCTCCCTCCCTTCCTGGCCTTTTCCATGATCCTTAAATATGGCAAATTCCCTCTTGCCTCAGGGCCTTTGCATTTGCTGTCACCCCTGCCCAGAATGCTCTGGTGCCTGGTTTTGACCTCACCAGCTCCTTCTGCCATTCAGACCTCACTCAAACAGCCTATCTCTGGGAACCTTTTCTCATCTGCCCCTTTAAAATAGCCTCCTCATCATTCCCCAGGCACTGTCACATCACCTTATTTTATTTCTTTCTTCACGATTTTTCTATTTGGAATTTGCTTATTTATTTACTAATAGAATATAAATTTTTTACTGTGGGAATGAAAGCTCCTTCAGGGCAAAAATATTGTCCATTTGTTTTATTCTTGACCGTTAGGTCTGTGCTAAGTACTCAAAATGTATATGTTGAATCAATGGGTCTTTATAGTAATAAAAAATCGATAAATATGCCATTGAAAAGTAAGGTTTATTTTCAAACTTGTAAGTATTTTAGAAGATCAAAAAAAAAGAAAGCATAAAAATAGAAAAGAATATATGAGAGCTTAGTTAATTTTATCATGTTTTGGCTTTTTAAAAATATCCTTTGCACTTTTAGTTAAGAAAATGTTTGTCCCATATGAAATAATCATCTTTTTGCTCCATTTCAACTCTACCTTCTCAACTTTCACCCGACTAAGAGAGACCTTGGGGTCCACTTTCAAACAGAGACACAGTGAAGTGACTCCAAACTGGGGAGCCTGAGCCAGTTGTAAAGATTATCAGAGAATAAAATGCCACATGCTTTTTTGGTGGTTTGGGGTTTTTCTTTTTAAATAAACTTCACTGGCCCTTAAATGGAAAAAATGGACAAAGTCATGTTTTTGTAATCTTTAAAGACTGTCCCAACTTAATGAATATTTCTGCCAATAACACAAGATTAAATCAATTTATTTGAGTGGAGAAAATGAAGTTTTTATTTGAAAGAGGGTCCTAAAACTGAACCAGAAGTTTCCGTTTATTTTACCGGCTGGGACCCCGTCTTCAGCAATAAGCACTTCCTGCTCCCATGGCTGAAGGGCTATATATTATCTGAAATGATTTCTTTAGTCTGTGACTGGAGGAAGAAAAGTGACTTACCCTTATTTATCTTTTTTAGGAGCTACATGGATTTTAGTGTCCTTGAAAACAAGTGATTGAGAACAAAGAATTAGCAATAATACACATCTGTATGATACCATTTATCTAAAGATCTCAAAGCATTTTTGTGTCTACACTGCCCCCATCTTTCAATTGCTAAAGCATTTTGGTTGAAGGCAAGCAATACAGCAATATTTGTTCCCCTTTGTGGTTTTATGAAAGCCAACATTAAAAAAAGAGTAACGTGTAGGGGTGTCAGTGGGATTAAGCAGGCCCCATTCAGCTTGCCCGTTCTAGCACACGGGGGAAGCCCGATATCTATCTGTCAAGTTTAATTACATAATCAGGCCTTTAATATGAGATCATGAAGAAGACATATTTGAATGAACACTTCGTTGTTTGCAAATGGGAAGAACAGAGCCCACCAGCACTACATTTGTTCTGAAACTTTTTAAAAGGATGCTACTCCATTTTGATTAAAAACAAACTCTTAAATCTTTTTTCAGTTACAGCTTTCACAAGCTCCTGGTTACATTTCAACAAGTAGAAAAGGTTTTTGGTTTTTTCACTTGTAGCTCTCTCTCGTTAGCCTTTATTTTAAGTCACTGAGTACCCTAATACTAATAAATGTTATGAGGTAAGTAATTCAAAATGAATTTTAAGAAATGTTGCCATGAATGATTCTGAAAATATTTATCTCTACCAACATAATTGTTATTATTTACATTATTATTTATACTATAATATCTACCATTGAAATAAATAAGTCTGAAAGTTTACAGGGGAAATTTCCTCTAATACATAAAATAAGTATTATATATTTAAAAATCTAAGTAGAATCTTTCTACAGAAGCTAGAACACATGAAGATTCAGAAAACCAGATGCCAAGGCTTCTCTTATAGAAGTTGGAAAATATAGGGGCCGTTTTTACAATGCCAATATCATTTACTGCAAGTAGCCATGTCTAAGTTCACATTCTGTTCCACACTATTTAAATATCCCTCACACAATATTTTTGGATTAAACTCATCCATAAATAAAGAACAAAAAAAACTAATGCGAAAGACGTCTTATGAAGTATTTTTCAGGAGACCCGTCATCTCCTGCCCTCCCTTTTCCTTTTTTACAAAAAAAAAAGCAGACTTTCTTCTAAAAGAAGTGATTTTACATGGTGTGTAAAACTGACCTTGGACAAAAAATGGAACACAAAGATTAATCACTTATGGTGAATTCAAACATGAATCCGTGGAAATTCTCCTTCTCTGAAATCCTCCATTTCTTTCAGAGCATTCTGGTAATAAATTGCTGTGAGTTTTCGCCATATCCTGTATCCTTACTCACTGGACAATTGATGCTTGGCATCTATTCAACGATGGTTACACACACAGTTGTAAAAACAGGCCCGTTCAGTTTCCCTTTAAGAATCGTTTCGTGGAGTTATGCTCGTTGATTTTCTTTTTAGTCTCATTATTAAAAGTCCTCATTAAATCAGCCTGAAAACTGAATGCAATCCCTTTTACCTGATGTGGCAAAATTCACGCTCAGCTCTCCCCAGGATCATTTTATCACTGAAGAACAACAGACTTTCTTGCTGGATGGAGTAAGAGCAGTGTGACTAATGCACTCTCTGTCCTACCAAAGGCCTAATATTGTTAATTTACAAAATCAATTCAAGGGAATCACTTTGAAGGCGGACGAGGATCGCGCACATGGATCTCTCCAGAAATAAAGTGTCAGTTCCAAGGCTGGCATCCCGCCTCCGCTGGCATCTAGCACTTTTCACTCTTCCAGGCAATTTGGCCCCTGATTTCAAACAAATGCATCCTGAAGGCCTAATGCCAGGAATAGTTTGATATGATTTATGCTCCATATTTTCTCACAACCAAGAAAATTTTAGATCTAAAAGACATATTTTTTCATTATTTAGCATTTGCTGTGAGTCGTATGTAAGCCAAAGTTATTTTCGTGTCAACCTTAATTTTTCTGCCCCTCTGAGTGAAGTCAGCTCAGCGGTGTTTCCACCTCTTGTTTGTTGCACAATAAGAAAGTCTGCTGGCTGCTGTCATTGATTCCTAAGTCACAGATCTTTCTTTTCTAATGGCAGGATGGCGAACATAACATTTGGTTGCCATTGCTGGAAGTCAAAATGACCACCACTTAAACTGTTTTCTCCAGAGAATTTACTGTTTTAACCAAATTCACAGAAATCCTCTTGTACTTATTCAGAGCTTATGGGTATGGAAAACTTAGGTAGAGGAATTTTTTTGGAAAGTATATATCATCTGTTGGTATCCTACCAACATTAAATAGAAATCAGTCGTCCTGTTTTCAGTAGTGCATAGGTGTAGGTACCTCGTAAAAGCAATAGTTGAAACCTTCCCCCATCTCTGACCTGACATCTGACTACCGGCCACTAGGTCAGGAGGTAGTGTGGGTTTTCCCAGCTTCCTGCCCTTGTCCTTCTTGTTATTTCTAAATTGAGAAGAGATAAATACAATACTTACTTCAGCAAACCCGCTGTCATTAAGAAAATGCACAAGTCGTACCCATATCCACTATTTACATGGACCACTTAAAATAGAACAAATATACTGCCCCACAATTTATGTCATAAAAATCCACCATAGCTGGGTTCAGTCACTACGAGCCACACGAATAAACAGCAATGGTACCATGTAGAACAAATGACAGGGTACCCTCTCCCCAAGGGTTGACCTTCAACTTCCTCGCACAGCGAGGTAGCAGGAGGGCACTCATCCACAATGCGGGTCGCAGGCAGCACAGACGCACTGGTGGCAGAACGATGTGGATTATGACGCCAGCGTAAGCACTGAGCACGTGGTTCCACACTCACTCTTATCCGACCTCCACAGGCCAGATTTCTCACCTCTTGCCTGCACACGTGAACTATAGCTAAGCCTGGATTTATTTTCCTGGTGTCTTCCTTTGACTTTAATAAAAAGTTTTGTGAATGCAAGAAGGTATAAAACAAAAACAGGCAAGATTCAGGCAGAGGGTCACCGTACATTTTGGGTTTGTAATGAGCTAGCACATTGGACCTAAAAACAATACTGTTCGAGTTCAGAAAGAGAGCCAAATCAAATTGTCTGCAAGTAACATAAACTCACTGCTACTTACATAAAATAATTAAAACAAAATAAACATGGTATTTGCAATTTAAAAGTTATAAAAATACCAACATGGAGTAGTCTATCTCACTCACCCACAAACATGACAGGTGTTTACAGTCTTGCTCAGGCACTGACAATAATTTCATTCTACATTCTAAATTCTCAGTGTTTCTGATTAAATATTTTTTCTTTGAATAACTATATAATAAAGTTAATGCTTATGAGAGTAATAATTTGACCACTATAAACCATGACAGGCTAAAACTTTTGTAATATAGCTTGTAGGCTGAGGATCTAGAAAAGAAATTATACTTTTTATCTTGAAGGAAAGAGGAGCCTGTGTGCTTTTAAAAAGTTAGATTTATGAAAGTCTATGAATTCAGAAAAGTTACAGAAAAATGATCCATTAAATCAAAGTTGTGTGGCATTCTGAAAAAATATTTTAATATAAGAGGATATATCTCTCAACAGAGTGATCAGAAGAGCAGGCTGATATTGAATTGGCAACGAGTCTTCGACCTTCAGGGAGCACACTGGAGTCAGGTGCATGCATGCACTGAAGATCTTAGTGACTTGCCAATGTGATGGAAAGTTACGTTGGGCAATGATCTCCGCAATGCCACAACTTGGGTGGGAAGTTTATAAGGAAAAAACAGGAAGTGATGCCAAGGATCACAAAAGGACACTTCCCTTTTGAGGGAGTGAGTATTTTTAATGACCCAAGGAGTGCTATGCACCCAGGGGGAGGCAGGGGGAGGCAGTGTGTCTCAGATAAAGCCCATAACCTGTGGCCTCACACTGACTTTGAAACTGTGGAACACCAAGCCAGATTAGGAAAAGTCCCCGTCTTATGTTCAAACACTACCGAAAGAGATCTGTATCGTTGTTAACTTTCTTACTTAATCCCTGTGTACCAGCTATCGAACAGTCTTCACTTCTTGCCCAAATTCATTCTGAGAATTTAAATTTCCTCTCTTGAATTATTGTTACAATTTTATTTTGATAGAGAAACCTACACCATGTTGAATTTAAATTTATTATTATAATGGGTTCGGGCGGGCACGCAAGTTCAGCCATGAACCCTCTCCCTATCCCCAGCCCCACACGGGTAGCTGCTCGCATGTGTGCTTTTCTCCCGTGTCCTCAGCTGTGTCAAGCTCTTGGGTGTGCTGTGCCTGCCAGGTCTTCGGGACACTGTGCCTCCCTGTGTCACTGCTCTGCACCCTTCTCTGTAGCGACTAGAACATGCAGCACGGTGTCCTCATATTCTACCAAAGCAAACACAAAAGTATCACAGAATCAAAGGGGTCACTTGAAAATGATGTTATGGGCAGAGGGGCTGAGTTTTCTATTGTTCTATTTCCACCTGAATACCACTCTATAATGGGTATTTTTTAAAATCTTAAGATCATTCTCATGTTATATGGTAAACTTATAGCTAACATTTTTCAGGACAAAAAAATTAGGAGGCTTTATGTATAATTAAAAAATAAAGTTCACTTGCTTCTTTTCTCAAATATCACCTTTTCAGTGAGATCTACCCAGAATTTCTACCTTTCCCCACCTGCTGATGCTTCATATTCCTCTCCCTTGCTTTACTTTTTCTTCCTATTTCTATATACTAAGCTATGTATTTCTCTTAATTTCTTTATTGTCTGCCCCTGCCAGTAGTAGGAAAAGGCCGAAAAGGCCAAAAAGGCAGGAATTTGTGTTGACTGGTATATATTCTGAGACTAGGATAGTACCTGGCCCATAGTTGGGGCTCAAAAAATTTTACTGAATGAATGAATCAATCAATGAAACCAAAGAAGGAGATCTAGGAAAGGCACAGCATAGAATGATGCTTAATGTTGTCGCTTCTAGTTTCAGGGTTTCATGATTTGAAATTCTCTTTCTGCCTCTTATTGGTTACATAGCCTAGGTCAAGCCCTTCAGGCTCTCCTTTCTCTCATCTGTAAAGTGGGGAAACACCAGAACTCTCTCACGTATTGAGAGGATTAGGTAAAACAACTGTTGTATAGAATTTAGCATCATTTTGGAAATAGTATATAGTAAATAGATGTTGACTATTAGTATTATTATTGTCATCACCATAATCAGCATTTCCATGATAATTTTATGAGGGTACCATTGGATATCAGTCATCAGCCTATTTAAAAATACTTTGGTAAATCACACTTTGGAGTAAGTTCACAAATTATTCCAGTTTTTCTTGATAGAGTGTGTGTGGATATAGTCAACAATCAATGATCCCACTACCCAGAGGGAATTGTCTACTCTCTCTCCAACCTCTTTCCGTGCAAGGTTCTGAACTTCATGCACGGAAGCAGTCATTCATTGCCTTTGGTCGTCTTGGGCAGACGGCCTTTTCTGGGACTGAAGGAAATGTTTCAGGGAGGGTCAGTGGGCAGCTCCAGGAAGTCACTAGGTCTGGTTTTAAATGCAATGGGGTACGGATTCATCTGGCTTTACAATTTTATGATTTTTGCCTAGCTTGTTCCTCAGAGAAAGGGCAGCACAAAATGGTAAAATAAGAACAATCACTTAAATTTCTTGCTTTTGTTTATCCATTACCTGTGTATTTATTGCATTCATTCATTTATCTGTTTATTCTATCCATTTGGACTCTGTGAAAGGCAGTCTGGGGGATGCAAAAATAAAGCAGACTGCATCTCTGTCACCAGGTACCTTGGCATCAGTGAGAGGCAGACCGGAAATGCTTCTGTTGCTGTTGTTGCTTTCAGACAGTTATAGTTTATCTCCTAGTTGCTTCTTAGATGTGCTATTTAAAATGATAACCACTAGCCACATGTCATTATGTGAATTTACATTAATTAAATTTAAAGATTCATTTCCTCAGGCCACTAGCCATATTTCAAGGGCTCAGCAGCCACATGTGGCTAGAGACGACCGTACTGGACAGCACAAACAGAGAACATTCCATCACCCCCGAGAGTTTCATCGGCCCATCGTGCTGCTCCATAGGCTAGGAGTTACTGATAAATTTACAAGTGGTAAAGAATTTTCTGGGGTCCATCCTTACCCAATATTGACTAACTTATTAAAGCAAACTTAATTGAAACGGTAAGCAATAATCATTAGCAGAGATTCCAAATTAGCTTAAAGCTACCTATGGCTTTGAAATTAATTCCAAACGCTAGCTGCCCTCAACGCCTTGTTACAGCCTCTTACTCCTGCCATCAGACAACAGCAAGCCCCGCATATGGTGCCCTGACTGGTCACGTGGCTTTTTAATATCCACATGATGGCACTAAAATGGCCTATTAGATTTACAGTGTCATTAACCTTCCAAAATAAAATGAGAGTCTGCTCTGGCAGGGGGAAAAAAAAAGTGTGACTGCTGCTGGGTTTTGGGTAACCAGTCTGTGAGGAAATGCTGACAGGGGTCAGTGTGACATCATCTTTCATTCGGCCCCAGAGCTGTCAGGCCCTCCCCAGATGTCTGAAACGCAGATATAAATTTTCATTACCCAGCAGCAAAGGGCCAGAGGTACACCAAATGAATTTTTTACCAATCAAATTAGAGCTCGTTGCCAGATTAAGTGTAAACGCTAATTTTGTGAAGTTTTCTTCTGGTCATTTATCTACAACTCCACAAACTAACCTTGCTGAAGCTGGAAAGATTTCTAAATCAAATTATTGTTTTTGTAATCTCGTTGTGGACACTGCAAAATTGAATAAAAAGAAATTCCATTAAGAATGAATGGTGCCTTCTTCCATAGAACAATTAGATTCTTTTAACATTTTTTTTTAAAGAAAATGCAAAGCCAAGGAATACTAAGGAATCAGAAAAGACATGACTTCACTATTCTGGGCCTCAGTTTCTCCATCTATGAAATGGTGGGACTGGATATAGTAATCACTGGTCCTGTGGTATAAGGATGGCTATGGGATCAATGAGTCTATATTGGCAAATTTCATGTCTAAATTTCTATAGTTTAATATGGATTTAGGGGGTTAAATAGCTTTCAATTAAAATTTTTGGTAGATTGTTTAAATTCAACTACATATTTATTACTTGGAAATTAGAACCCTTTTCCCCTTAGAAATAATGTGACACATGGTACACTGTAGTTATATTTGATGTGACAATGAAATACAGTTGTCCTATAATGGTACAAGTACTCTATTACTGGTAGTAGCAATATCATAGTATACAACCCCTTGATTCAGCTATATGTACACAAGAAAAGGTATTCATTCATACTTCAGGTCAGAAACTGCATGTCCTCTCATTAAGACTCCATAGCCCTCTATCCTTCTTCAAGTTCAAATCCACTAATAGTGACTCAATGGCCATAGGTAGGACCTCCAACCAGGTAGAGGCACAACCAAGAGAAGCACAGCAGCAGAAATAAAGGGTATGGTAAGGATGTAGGTAAGCTCCAGGCATGGGAGGGACAAAAGTGAGGGAGACTTGGAACTCCTTTTGGGTATAAAAGCCAGAAGCACTTTTTAAAAAAGGAAAAACAGCAACACTAGAATTTTCTTCTGAGCCCCTGGAATGCTCTATTTGATTACTATACCCTAAGATTCTTCCCAGTATTCTTTAAAAAATATGCATGTGTGTGTTTCATATATATATGAAATACACATACATCTATGAAAAAGACAAGGACTATTTAGGTGCAAGAATACCCAGTCTCTGCCCCAAGACATAGAAATGCTATATTTCAGAGGAAGAACCAAACTATACACACTGACTATTGGACCTTTCGTCCAGGATGTGGTGGATACCTGTACTAAGGAGCATGTTGAGAAGTAGCTTATATTAATAGGTTAAGGGGAAGAATAACTTGAGAGGAGACGGTGACTGTCAGCTCCTGCAGGGACCATTTCAAGTCTTCCTCCCCCTCTAACTCTTAGCACCAACAATGCTGCTACGTAAGTGTGTGGTCTAGACCAGCAGAGAAGTATCTATGGAAAAACAAAGGCTCAGCAATGATGGGGCATGTGAATAAGAAGTGAGTGGATGGAAATTCAAAGTGATGGCTAGAAAGAGTCAGGTCGAGCTCCAGCAGTCACCCAACAGTGCACGCACAGGTAAGTTCTTTCTGTGTTTGAAAGGCTTGAGGGAGAATCCGGGGCATCTTTGTCCTCTCAATGCATTTAACCAGTTGCTGTCATCCACACACAGAAAAGCACAGTTGTGTCCTGAGCCAGCCACTCCACTGGAAAACCCTATGCCTCAGTCATCAGGTCAGATCAACTCCAACAAACCTCACTGTAAAAACAGACTGCAGCCACTGGGGATAGGAAGAAAGGAGACAAAAGATTCTCCAACCCTTGAAATGCTGGGATTGCCCATTGTTTACAGAACGACTTAACTTTAAAATAGCTGCACTGAGTTTAAAGTGTATGACATTGGTGACCCACCAGAGACTGAGAAGCAAGACCATGGGGCACACAGAGACTCAGAAAACCTGAAAAGCCCCACGGGCCGTAAGGCCATCCAGCACTTGGCTAGCAGTGCAACAATCTGTTGAGTTGAACATAAACGAAGGATACAAATTAGATTTCCCCTGAAAGCCACAAGATTAAACATTAAGGGGCAAGTTCTTGGCAAAATGCATGTGTGTATTTTCCAAACCAAGTTTAAAACAAATTTCACGAAGTCTGTTAAATACATTGGTCAGATTTTCTCATAGTTAAATATTTGCTTAACTTAAATGAACACAGTATTCAGGTAAATCAAGACAGAGATGATATGGGCAATCCTGATGAATGCACTGATTTGAAGAGCTCTAAAATGAGTTTTATAGAGAAACATCATTCATTATCGATATGTGAATTTTAGCATGAGATCTACACAACTATACAATATGATTATATAGACTATGGGAAAAACTCCAAGTGCATCTGAAATATGAGTGAAGAGATATTTGGATTTCACTTTCAATATCCCATAATCTGTATGTTCAGAACGAGTGCCAGCTCAGTGGAGACTCTGCTGCCACGGCTGCTAGCAGGTGCATGCAGCACATCGCCGTCTCCAAACCCATGGGAACAGAACCGGTTGCAGGGGGCTACAGAGAGGAAGAAGGCTTGCTTGTGATTTTGAAGCACACAAAACAGAAAAAGCTCTGCCTTGTCCAGGACTGGTGGTCTTACCTGTATCTTCTCCTAATTGTGTAACAACAAACTCAGGGGAAAAAAAAAGAGGGAGCCATACCCAAGGGTCCCCTATCCCACTGCCTCATCTTGCAGATGTAGCTAAAATATTAGTGGCTTACCCTCAGACCTTTGCTTGAAGGACCGCAGACTGGTAAGGAAAATAGTTAGCATACAGTGGGAATGGTTCCAAAAACTATCTGTGAACGAGAAGAAGGGAAATGAGCCAAGAGCTCCTGATTTCAGTATACAAGCTTCCATTGGCTCCTTTCATCCATTCACTAAGTCAACATTATTTCTGAGCACACACTCGTTCATACCCTAGATGGCCCATTACCTCCCTGTTCTCTTCAAAGCGTGCCCCCCCACCTCCACCTCACCCCCCACACCACACCTCTATCCATACTCTACACTTCTTTTTAATCCCAAGGCAAGAGGGCAAACTGAACATTAGAGTAACCATGAACCCGTTAAGGGACTCACTATACCAAATTTCACTTGAATGAAATAGAATAAAGGACAGAAGAAGCAGAGTGTGATTTTGCATAGGGCCTATTGTCTCTCAGAGTAGTTCTTTTTTTCCCAGGTCTATTATAAAAATGAATACAGCAGTTTGTAAAAAGTACACAAAGCATTTTATCTTTTAAACTTCATGAGCTACATAGATTTTATTTTTCTAACCTTTAAAAATATATCTTTCCTATAATTTCTCCACACTGGTTCTATGCTTGGAGATAATATTTACCAAGCATCTACCATAGATCAAGAAGGTATAGTTATTCTCTCCATTTTATACACAAGGAGATCAAGTAATAGAAGATTTAGATAACTCGCCCAAGATCACAACACTAACACTATAACATAGGGGTTGAAACTACATTTTTCTCCTTCGGATATATATATATGACAGTGCAGATGTATTCCTTTGTTCAGTACGTCATGATCAGTAATGAAAAGGCAAATCAGAGTAGTTCTCTGGGGTTCACACACAGATATTGCATAAAGTTCTTATTGACTGCAAGGATTTTAAACTGACTCCTCTGTATCTCAGAACTTCACTAGGAGCAGCTCTATTTCCCCTACCTACCAAAGACAACTCTTCTTTTGTTGTATGCGTGGCACTGGACAGGAGAGTCTTTGAAGTCATGTGATTTGAGAAAAGGGTTCATAGAACCCTTGACCCACATGTGAAAGGGGACTGAGTTCATCAGTCTCCAGTCTCTTTACCGTGTGACCTTGGGCAAGTCACTGCCTGGACCCTGCAGCTTCCTTCTTTGAAAAATCAAATTTGAACTTTGTAGTCAAACTCACTGTTTTATAAAACAGTCCAGGGTGATGGATTACTGAGGGAAGGAATAGGTTAAACCTGTACACAGTACTGATATTAGCAATAGCTTACTAATGGGAAAAAGGACTAGATAGTTTTTACAGAACAACAAAATTTTTTTAAATTCTTATGATCTGAAAATAGAAAAATGCAAATTTTTTTTTGTACTACTTTGATGATAAGATACACAGAAAGGAAAAGAGAGAGAGTGAGAATACATATAAATGAATTCTATACTTCACAATTCATACATTTAAAATTTTCTCTCCCACCTGTTTTGATTTTGGTACAATATCCCACTTTTCTCCTCTAACAGTAACATATTTGCCAAACTCCCTATTGCGTAAAAGTTTCTAGTTGAGAAATTCTGTACAGGCTTTCATTTCTCTGGATTAGAACCGATAGGTATCAGTGTGATCGGCTTCCTGGTGAGAGGGACAGAGATAGCGTGAACAGGCTCTGACTCCACGGGGACCACAAAGCAGCAGGGCTCAGTGGGGAGAACTTTCAGGTCTGTTCTCTTAGCAACCTGAGCAAAAGTTTGGCCTTTCCTGACTGGCAGGCTGGATGCAGCCTTTTGCCCAGGAAATGTGTTGGGAGGGGAGACGTGCGTGAAAAGAATCATTGATACAGATGCAGAATTGTGTAAGCCATGGAATAAAATAGCTTGTTTTGAAAAGGAAACAAGATTAGAAACATGACAATATTTCATGACAAGGCACTTCGAGATATGTTTCCAGAAGGAGGCAGGCGGGCAGCATTGCCAAATTTGGGACCCTGTCCCTGTGAACATGAGCCCGAGACAAAGTATGGGTTTGGAGCAGTATCCCCAATGGGAACCATTGTTTTCTCATCTGAGATTCTTTCTCCCAGGGCTCAAGAACAATTGAGACAAATGCATTCAAAGGTCAAGGGAACAGACAATGCTGGGAAAGCCGGAGAACCCAGCGGCTAGCTAGCCCCTGCGCTTCCCGTCACCACAGAGAGATCTGACAGCAGCTAAAGTAGCTTGAAGCAATCTGATTAGAACAATCTTGAAGCGTTCCTGAGCAATTTCTGTGGTTTTGACTGAGTTCCTTCTCTACTGTAGTTTGGGCCGCAAATCTACCACAGATTTGGCTAAACAGATGATTTTCTTAAAAAGAATTATCTATGGTGGTTTAGCCATATTTCGGGTGATACTATAGCGGGAAGTCATAATGGAAATACCAGCGCATGACTTGTTTTTCCTAACCTCAGTGCAATACCTGCTGCCACTTGAATGTGATCTTTTAAAGCCACTCATTGTGCAGGGAGATATTACAATCGGGGAATAAAAAGGAAGTGAAAAGTAAGAGAGGACAGAGTCCCGTGCTCATAAGCTATAATTTATGCAGTGGCCAGTTTTTCAAGAGACTGAAAAAAAGAGAGATGTGTTTTTGTAGGACTACAGTAGACTTTTTCAAGAAAGTAGTATATTCAAAATAAAAACAGGATAAAAATAGAAAAGAAATTTATGGAGGAAATTCAGAGATGTGATTATAGCATCACACTAATGACATTACAATTAACCTCAAAGGCATTTTCATGCAAACTTCCCTTTTCCAACATAAGTCACTCCAGCCAAGGAATAATCCTGTCAGACTGAAATACTGCATGCTTGGTGTGAGTCTAAAAGTGTTTAGGCTTTCTTCATTTTGTTTTTATTGCCAAGTTGGACAGCATTAGACAGAGCTGTTCTGGAGTTAGAAGGATACAATAGTTTGCACTTTAAAAAAGTTTATGGTATTTTATACTAACTCAAACGTACCTTTTTAAATCTCAAACTAGGCCACTCTGTGAGCTCACACTATGCACTAATATTTTGACTCACTAGGTGTGATCACATTGGACATAGTGAAGACGCTATTCAATGGGTTTTTTAAAAATAAAACACAAAATCACTTGATAAAACACATGCTGATTATATGGTCCAAGCTTTTCACACTCACGTATTTGTGAGTGTTAACTGCACTGGTTTGGAAACTCTCGTTCTGGCTTTCTGATCAATGGTCCGTTTACTTATAGTAAAATCTCCTGGAAGCATTCCGTAAAAATATGTTCTGCTTGTGAAAGAAACTGCCAACACCACTGACCCTTACATGGGAAACAAGGAGTTTCCTTCGGCCACTGGGGAATATGACATGTTTAGCTGGAAAGTGCCATCCACCTATATGAGATGGCTGGGGGCCATCCAAACAGGCAAGTGGAGAGGCAGTTAGCAGACACCAAATTAGCCACAGTAGCATCTTAACAAAAAATCTCTGACACCAAGCTCCAGAAATGATGTTCTCCAACTAGACATGACACTGCCTGCTTGGCCTTCTGATCAGAGTTTCCAGCGACTAGCCAGGCTTCCACAGAGACGATGCAGGTACTATCCCCAAGTCCCTCGTGGTCACCAGATGGGGAGTTACGTGAGGATGAAAGTGGCCCACTAAGTTGGTCAGGACCTGGGTTACAGAGGTGGACTCCATTCCTACCATCCTCCGTAGCTTCTGGTCCCCTCCTGCAGGTCATTATCAACACTTGGGCCTCATAGTGGCTTGGCTGATGTGGCCATGCTGATTATGCCCTGGAGACAGCACCCATGAGTAAGATTGCTCTGTCTCAGACACCTCTACAGCCAGGTACTGTTGTGCTTTAAATTATATATAAGACGATGTTCTAAACAGTTGTACGGATTCTCTGTGTTTTCAGCTATCAGTTATTTTCATATCATAATCTAATGCGGGTCAAAAATATTTCTGAAACATGAAGTTGATTAAATACAATAAAATTAACAAAGAAAAAAAGATTAAAAACTTCCAAAGAGCTCAACTTCATTACATTTTTGAGTTGTCTTCCTCTACTCCAAAGCATTTTCTGTCAAGGAAGAGTTTACTTTAGGGGGCTTGTTAGAGGTTCTACTTGACTATACAAATGTTCTCTTTGAATTTACCTCTAATTTTACAGAAAAGTTCTATGGTGTCTTGAAGCAGCTACCTCTTCTCAGAAGCCATCACTCACATATTTACCTTATTTCCCTCTAGGCCAGACCTTTGTCAATTAAATCTGCCATCTTGGCCTTTCTCTGAGTATTCTCTTTTAACATCAAAGAGAAAAATGTTCTGTCTTGCAGGCTCCCTTTATCAAGGATCTCAGTTTTTCCTTTCTTGAGAGAGATGGGATAGGAAGCATCTTGCCTCCTTGATAATAGGATGATACAGTAATTGCACTTTATTGCTCACAGAAGACAATCAGCTTTTCTTTGAGAAACTAGGTCAAAGGTTTCTTTCATGGGGGATGTTATAAATAGACTTGCCTTCCTAAAGGAAATTCGGATGTGTTTCTGTGATACTAATTTATTACAACTTAATTCCTCATTTTTCAAATTGAATCATTCCAAAGATATTTAATGAACATCTATTACACATTAGGCTTTAAATTAAGGTTTCACCTCACCATCCCAACTCACAGATTCAGCCCTTTTGAGAATGGCTAAACTCTGCTCTGAAAGAACCCACAACCATAAAGACTGGTTGGGTTTTGCTGTAAACAGGAAGTGGGGCTTTTACCTTTTTTAGGGTCTATAGTCTAATTCTTACCCTTGGCCTACTTCAGTTTTATCTCCTACTTGGTCATTGTGATGGCCAATCATTGGCTCACTTCCACAATGGACCCAGTGAAACTAATAACTAACTAATAATTAGTTAATTAATAACTAAGACACTTTTGGCCCACAGTGAGTGCCATGTAGGAAATGAAACAAACAGGATGATGAGATCAGGAGAAGCAGAAGTAGGAACCTTTAGACAGCTGTGATCAGAGAAGTTTCTCTATGGAGGAAGTGCTCCAGAAAGAGAGGTTTTTGAGGAGCAAAAAGGAGACCAGCATGGCCAAAGGACACGAAGTCAGTGGAGGGTTCAGGAGGTAAAAGACAAATCATGTATATGTATATGTATATGTATACGTATATGTGTGTGTGTATATATGTATAGTACCATGGCCAGGGAAGGAATTTGGACATCCCTTAGAGCAAGTTCTCAATTGTTTTATTGGCTGCTTTATGAAAATACATGCAAGTGTATGTATTCATCTTATATGCTTGGTCCAGTTTGGACTGTGCACCAGTTTAGTAATAGGGTCTTTTCCCTTATATAGGTCAAAGTGACTGGCCATTGTGAATTTATATGAGACTTCAAAGGTTTTCCTCTTCTCCAGTCCTATTAGAAGGAATTCCGTTCCAGGGTTCTCTGAATTTCTCATTTTTCTCTTGAATTCACCTTTTTGAGTCATTCCAAACCCTGATGGGCTCTCTATAAGACCATACCAAAAATTGCCATTTTGAGGCCATTCTACAACAAAAGTGGAAAACAAGTTGGACACAAGAATCATGTGTTTTGAAATTTTCCAGCTCCACTACTGTAACCTATTATTTGCCGTCCTTCCAAGCATGATATGAGCAAACCACAACAAAAGCTTTTGTTAGGAGCCAGCTTAATAGCTGAAAGGTTGATCTTTAAAAAGAAAGGGAAAGCTTCAAAGAACTTATGTATTGCAATTGGCATAGGAATCACAGCGAGCTGTGAATTTGGAGAGAGGAACACCAGACACATCAATAGAGAGTAATATGTTACCCGAGGAAAATGAGTCACAGAGGGAGGAGAAGGGACTATGGCCCCATTTTACATGGAAATCCAGTAACCATTTGGAAAACCCATGTATGTATATACATTGTTCTCAACTCGGTTTGTGGTGTGGTTTGGAAATGAGAATTTTTAAAAATAAAATTCTTGAAAAGATTTTTTTAACCACACTATTCAAAGCTTCAATGAATATTTGACTCAGGCCCCAAACACTGCATGTTGCCAGTTTTTCTCAGCTTAAATTCTAGTGTGTCCCTGTGCCAAGCTGATTTTAACAACCTCTACCTTTCTAAGCCGCCCTTTCATGTAGATTTACTTGAAAATGGCATCTCAGGCTCTTGTCACCTCATGTTCTCTTCCAGACCATTCACTCAGGTCAGTTTCCTGGCAGGTCCTCAACAAGCAGTTGGGGGTTCTTCTAGACTGAGCTTGGAGTAATTATGCTCTGTAATTGTGGAGTCAGGGCCTGTCTCCCAGTCAAGATTAGAAATGCCAAGTCATTTCCTGTTTTCAAACCCAAAGGAAAGATACTGACGTCTGATACTGGTTTCCCTACTTTCAATTATTGTGGGGCACCCCGCAGCTGCCTTTGAAAGATTCTCTTTATAGTACCTGGGTCCCCAACATAGTGCTCAAGCCTGGACCAACACTGGAGAAGAGAGAAAATGATTTCAGCTAAGGCATTTGATAACTCTTCGGGTTATTCTGCCTGCATTATGGCAACCTGGGTCATATGGTATCGAGAATCTCATCTGGGGATGGACTTGTTATTGGGTGCTTTGTAAAAACAGGAGAGCCTCTGCAGAAAAGGGAGGTGAGAGGCATTTGGCACATGTTAAAGGGTAAAGCACCTTCTTCTTAATTGTACAGATCCTTGTATTTTACAGCACATTAAACTTTAAAAGGAAAGGTAGCAAAATTCAGCATCTGTTTTTTTCTCATATAAATTCAACTCCTAATAAATACTAAGCAGAGTTTCCTCAGACCCGGTTGTGGGCAGATAAGCAGTTCCATACACACAGAACTAATTGCAGTGCTCTCTAAACCTCACTCGACTGTCTTTTTTATTTCTCTGCCAGTGAAACCAGCTTTTAGCAATTGGGTTTTGGGAAAGATGACATCCCCCAAGAAGAATCATAGCCAAAATAAACAGGGCTAAGATGTAGAATAATACTAAAAATTATTCGTATTTATTCCATACTACAGTGCCTTCCATTGTAAAGTGCATTCTGCACCTAAATTAGTCACAGGAATACAATTTGCATGCTGGAAATGAACCTGTGCATGTCCCCCAATTTCCTGACTTTGGAAGAGTAAAGTATGTGCTGCTGGTTATCAGATTTTAAAATGCATTTCCCTTTCACATCCACTTATTTTTCTTGAAAGTGACACAAAATCTCTAACATAGTAGATAAGGTTACAACCTGCCTGTTACATTTTATAGCGACAGCTGTACAATTTTTAAAAACTAAAATACAGAGGTGTCTCTTCATGTCAACTTCCTATAAAAATATATAATTTCCTTAAAGAAAAAGATGAGACAGATTTTGGGGGTTGACACCCAGGCCCTAACAACAAAATGGGGCCTGCAAAACTGTGCAATTTCTATTCCCCAAAGAGGTACCCTGTGCCATCCAAAGGGTAACTGTTGAGAAGGACGTCCAGAGTCATTTAGTCCTTTGTTCTGCAGACTTCTTTTGGTTGAGAAAAATCAGCATTTTAGATTCCGTCAAGATTCTTCAGTATCTTTAAGTTTGGCAAATTGAATTAAACCATCAATTTAGTCAATTATGTCATCAAGGAAGTGACTGGAAGAGAAAGAAGAAAGAGTAGAGATAGGGATATAAAAGCAATTTAGGAAAAGAGAAAAAGGAAAAAAGGAAAGGAAATAAAGAACAAAACTGAAAAAGTTAAGAGAGGAAATAAGGGAAAACCATGTACTGTAGATTCTTAGTTGGTCTAAAAATTTCTAAGACCCATATTAAAAAACCCTTTAATTATTTGCAAACCTAACTGGATCTGTTAGGGTGCAAAGCATTTAGTTGCCATTGTGTGAGTAAGTTAAAACAGTAGCCCAGCTTCCACTTCTTTTTTGTCATTGGTTCCTATTCCTGGCTGTATTTCACATTTCAACCTGCTCACCATATGTGTACATACTTATGCTTTCTTTGCCACTAATTGCTTCTTTTTTGACAATACCATCTATATGTGCATAGTATATGGCTGTTTTTATCACTCTAAGCCTATTAATGCCCAGACTTATGGTTCCCAGAGGAATTAAAATTAACCAGCTCTCTAAATATTGTTCATGAGTTGGAAAACTCCTGTATTTTAGAATCTCACTTCAGTTGTTTTTAATTGGTTTGCAATATTTCACCCTTCGGGGCTTGCCCTTAACTTTTCAAAGTATGTATTAAAAAAAATTTATGAGAGTGATATGAAAGGCAAAACTTAGGAAAAATAAACACTGCTTTTGGACAATGATAGTACTTATGCTATGATTTAAAGCCTGATTTTATGGTTTGGTAGAGACTAAAGTCTTACTCACTCTCCACTGACTTCTATTATCATCAGTGAGACTTTTACCTGGAAATAAGGTACCAATCTAATGTGCTCTATCAGCAGAAAACACAGGCCTCTATATAAAGCAAATTTGCTTGGTAAATTTCATTTTTACAGCTAGGAATCCCTAACATATTAATTAATTTTTTGAGTTTGTCACAAAATGTTGCTGTTTACAGAATATGGAAAGAGGCTTCCCTTAAATACTTAGCTTTTGAAGAATGGTCACTTTGTATGACCCATAAAACAAATCACTGACAAACTGGCCCTAAACCCAAAAGAACCATTTATTGTCAATGACAAATTCTCACATACATACACACACATGTCCCAAGTATATTAATGGTGTTTACTAGTCCTCAAAAATAAAGTG
This sequence comes from Trachops cirrhosus, assembly GCA_028533065.1. NCBI lineage: Eukaryota > Metazoa > Chordata > Mammalia > Chiroptera > Phyllostomidae > Trachops > Trachops cirrhosus. The sequence continues at coordinate 163,875,032 of CM052539.1, read as the reverse complement.
ATAGGTACTATGGATAAGTTACAACACATCTAAATTAGAACTACATACTGCCATGTTTTTATTAGCAGGGTGGAGGAAAACACTAATTTTCTGTACAGAAAGAATGAATGAATTAAAATAACAGTAATAATATATGTCATAGTCATATAAAATGGAGATCATTTCTATCTTCATGCTTAGTTCACCCAAATGCAAAAATTTTCTCTCTGTCACTTGCAAGTCCTAGTATCAAACCATTTTGCTTAAAAAAAATAAGGACTACCAAGAAATTTTGAGGAAGTACATAAACCTTGAAAATGTTGGCCCAGCCATGTTATTTCCATAGAAACTTGAATTCACAGGTTAACTTTCTCTTAGAGTGGTGCAATATAACTAACCAAGGATGACTTGGCTTTCACTTAATATTTGTCAAATAAATGAGTGACTGAAGGAATAAATAAATAAGTGGAGGAATAAAACTCCACAGAAGTATCAATCTAAAATCAATAAAAAGAAGTAATCTGTTCTTAGACTGATTTTAAGTAAGCTTTTTCACACCTACAGAGTTCTATGTATAGATTTCCTGCATGTGACGAAAAGAAACATCTATTCAGAATTTCCCAAATTTGGATGTTCTATATGTTTCTTGAAGAGCTATCACAGGAAAAGGATAACTCTGACTGATGATAATCAATGAATGAAAAAACATTCTATTTTATTTAATGGTGCTTTTCTCTGTAAATTCATAGCATCTACTTGTATAACAACAAGTGGCACATGATTATTAATTGTGAATTCCAAGGTTAAGAACCTTTGATTCTGTATGCAAGAATATTGAGACACTTCACCATTCTCAGACTTTCAACAAACAGACCACTTGCTTTCATCTACACTGAGTCTGTCACTTGACTTTTGACCTTTCATTTGGCACTGTCCTGTCATTTCTTTGGTTTTGCAAATTTTAGCTTCTCACTTGACCTCTCAACTGTGACCTTTGTCTTGACCTGTGATCTCATAAATTCTGAAACCTCATACATGTAATTGGGGAACAAATAAACAAAACATCCGGATGAAGCTCCTCCTGAATTAAATCTGAGGAGATGAAACATAGAATCAAATGCTTCAAGATTTCAGTGAGCAATATAATATCCACGAGGATGATTTGTAAACAGTGCAAAACAACTTCTTAAAAAATGACTAGGAAACATCAAATTGTTATAAAACATTTCATAACAGTAAAACTACAAGCAAAAAGCACAGAATTAAATTCTATGAGAACATTTCTCTGATCTAATCACATTTTAGAAAAAAACTAAATCACTCCAGTTAAAAAATGAAACATCTGAAATGTAAGTAATATTGAATTTCATCATCTTATTATTCAAGAATACGAGACAGAGCTATTGCCTAAGTAAGTACCAGAAGATTGTACCAGATAAAGAATGTATAAGCCACTATAGTACCCAATATAAAATTGGGTATATTTTAAGTGCTTTCTGGTCATCCTTTGTCCCTCATTCTGCATAACACTTTCATTATCTTTGTAGCACTAATTGCCATCCCAAGTAATCTGTACTGACGTGCTATCTGTCTCCACTCACTAGAATATAAGCTTTATGAGGACAGGAAATTTGCCTGCTAAGGTATGGAGTTCCCATTACCAAAAAGAACACCTGGAACGTTCTGGTTGATGAATATTTGTTGAATGAACAAAAGACTGCCAATCAAACATGCAAGTACTTTCCCTAAACATCACTTCACATAATTACACATCAGATCAAAAGTCTAAAATAAGTCTTACTAGCTAATTTTAAAGTTACATAGTTCACCCATTTTTTAAAAGTCCAATAGCCTTCAAAATTTATCCTGGGTTTTTCAATACCGGCATCTTATTTTACTTTTATTACTTTCTACCATTAAGATATTGTTCTTCTACAGAAACAAAACTGCTTCAAAAATCTCTCAAACTAATAAATGTTGATAATTATCCTCAACTGCCTGCTTTAGTATGAATTTAAGATTGGTCTTACATCTTGCTAATTAGGATATAGCCATATCCTATTCTTTCACCAGATGTTTAGACTCGTGCATAGTATTAGGAAACTAGATTTAGATTCACAGTAATCTGAAGGAGTTATGAAACATTAGAGAACATCAATTTTAATGTTTTGCTACCTGAAATGACCACAAAAGTTTTATACTTAGGCATATTCCAGCTAAAACTTATGATACACTTCAGATTACTGTAAGGAAAACCCAAACAGAAACCTCCAAACAAACAAACAATAAAAAAAACAGCCAAAAGATACCACTGAACAAAATAATTACTAAATAAAACAATTTGGAGGCAATATCTTCCAAAGGTTTAGCTAGAATATCCCCTGGACTTTGTTACAAAAATTTGCTTAAGACCTAAAGCTGACCCAATAAAACAAATCTCATTAGAAAGTCAACTTTCCCTTAAGTAAGATCTTGTGCAGAATCCAATTAAGGAAATTTCAGCTTGAACCCTACGAAAGAAAAAAGTGACTTTTCAGTTTCAAAATAGTGGTAAAATAACATCTATGAATATTTACATCCATGATTTAGTCCTTTAACAAAAGATTGCGAACTGATGTATGCGGGAGTGTAAAGTGGCTGATCCTATAAAATTTAACACCGAATAAATGCCAAGAATTCTTATACTTATTTAAATTGTATTTGAATATGTCTTTACAGTAACAGATATGTAATAAGAATCTATAATAATAGATTAATAATAATGTTTTTTTAGAATGTAGAATAATTCTCACCTTTTATGGGTCCCAAAATACTGAAAGAAATGTTAAGAAATGTGAATTGCTGTAAAAGTGAAATTTACACTAATCACAAAACCAGAATTTTTTAACTTCCTCAAGCTAAGTTGAGTAAATGGTTCAAAGTTTGGCTAAAGTTTGAGGTTCTTTCTTGTTTAATCCAAAGCAGTTCATTTTTCCTTAAAGGTAATCAAAATAGTCAGACATGGTACAAATCATTTTGTTGGAGAAGAATTATGTCTGTGGTTTATTTAAATAATGTAATACCAATAAAGGAAACTTTAAAGAATATAGAGTATTCAAATATATAGAGAAATAAAAATGGCAAAACAAAAATATAAAAGAAAATTAAGTACAGGGATTATTTTGTAGACACCACTGATATATTGGTCATAACTAACAATATAATATATAGAGAATAAAATCTAAGTAATAACTATCAAAAGGAATAGTTCCAAAAGTTCACCTTGAGGGAAAACTATTAACTATTTATGAATATAACTAAAATAAACTATAATCAATATTTCAATAAGAAATTCTAGAATTCACAGAAAAACTAAAACAGAAACTTAAGATTTCAAATTTTTATGTCCTAATAAATAAATTAATAAAATTAATGTTTCCAAGTCATATCCTAAATTAATCTATTAATATAATGCAAGAAATGGTATTTTTCCAAAAAAGTAAATAATAGAAACACCAGCTACATTTTAAAAATTACCAGGAAATTAGTAACAGAAACTGTTGTGGATTCTGTAAAAAGCAATATGGAAATATCGAGGAGAAAAAGGACAGAGCATCTAAATCTATTGTGTTGATATAACAAAGCCCTGACTTAAAAACAAAAGCAAGATTTGCTGGTTTTCCTTATGCTTTAGGTAGAAGCTTTTCACTACAAGAATTCAACTGCTGAAGTTCATTTCCTGTCTTTAATTCTAAACGAGCAATTTGCTGATAATTTCCTGTCTACATTTTCATAAAGTAGAAAGAACATGACTGGTTAAACTTAATGTTTCAATAACCAAATAAACTTCTGCAAGCATGGTTTAGGAAATTAGTCAACTATCTAGAAACTAGTTTTATGATTATAAAATGCCTGAAAACTGTTTATCTCCCCCAAATGTTTGAAACTCTTCTGAAGGCATGTGTGATTGCCTCTCTGACCCCAAGCAAATAGAGCACCACTGCTTTGCCTCAGTGGGCCCAGAGCAATTAGAGTCGAAACGGTATGAATCCCCCTGAACTCTGCTGAGCTGTTTCAGCATGGATGAGGAAGAGCTGATCTCTGGCTGGCTTTCAGCCTACAGCCCCTCGCCACTGCTTCCACCACATCTCTATGCCCAAAGCAGAAATTTTCTTAAAATGGACTTTTTCTAGACTATGGCTTTGGATTCATAATTATCAGCATTTTTTTTGGTCAAAATTAAACTAGGACATCGCTAAAAGGGACCCATTTGAAATCTAAATTAAGTTGTCAATTACAGATGAAGAATGACTTGTTATTATTGCCTTAAAATAAGGCGCCCTCTTTCTCCTGTTGAGATCCCAAACATCCTCCATCCGAAACCTATTACTGCATCTGCAGAAGTAGATCTTAGGAAGTGTGTACTATATTTCTAAGGCTCTGAAGAGGACATAAAGCCATAAAACCATCAGATGTGCAGACAACTGAAAAAACTTCAATAAATGCCAGTTTGTGCCACTACCCACCTCCAGGTGCCAGCCAGTGGTAGAAAAGGAGTCAAATACTAATTACAAAGGGAGATTTTACTAGACAGATTTAAGAGGAACAGATGAGCCCAAATCTCCCTTTTTATTCTCTACTGTACACTTACCTAATGCTTTCTCCTGTGAGAAAAGCTTCAACAGTAAGCACAAATAGCACAATGAAATTGTCATACTCTCTGAGTGTGGACCTGGACAATTTCAGCCACCAGCAATGTGAGTAGCTGCAGGTGTTGCACTAAATAAAGTAATATAAAGTGTCTAAATTGTAACAGTGGAAGTACTGTTTCAAGACCCTTGTCTGCTTTTTATTAATAGTCAGATTCCTTCCTATCAGCAGCCACAGCTACCTTTAGCCTATTATTCAGCAACAATATTTTGATAGGCAAAGATCTATTAAAAACCACTGTTGATATTTTGTGACCATAGTCATTTTGGAGTTGAATAAGCGTTCAATCTTCTCACAGAAGGAGAGAACGTAAACTTGTGATTCAGGAAAAGAGGAAACCAGAGGTTACAAAGGTGCAGAGGCCAAGTAGAATGAAACAGACCCCCTCCATCAAGTAAAAAACTTGGCAAGATAACTAGAAACAGACCAACCCTAAATCTTTGGGTTCATGAGCTCTTAGTAACATAATTAACTGAAATAAAACTAATATTCCAGTGTTAAATTTCACCTTAACATACATCAGCAGTTATAAGCAATAACATCAGGTATAAAGAATTATAATCAGAAAGTATTCATTTTGTTTATGGAATGTATTTTAAGGTAAGGGGAAACATTCCTTAACATTCAGAGTATAATTTCTGAAAGGGGGAAAAATTATCTACACAAAGAGAACTGTCAAGTTTACCCCACTCTTTCCATCAAGAAGCATTACGTTGGGGAAAGGTGTGCTGATCAGTTATTAGAAGTTTCTTACAAAAATAGCCCCAGATTTCCAAAGCATTTGTTCTTGTGAAAAGAACCACCAATACCTAAGGGAAAAAAATGTTGAACAGGAAATGTTTGAGCAATGTTGCATCACAAGATATCAAAAGAATTTCACTTTGACTACTTCAGTGAATCAAATCTGCACATTCTTGATTTTTTAATAGTCTCCGAGCTTCTACAATATAAGTTAAAAAAAATTAGTGATATTAAACATTTTGTAAAAGTTTCCAATGAGTGAAATAAAGTAAAAACTTTTAGAATGAAATGTAAAAAAGTATCAGCACTGAGAGAATAGATAAACAACATTAGTGATCTGTGAATAGCATTCAGGAAATTCCATTTATCTGATGAGCTGTTGGCTAACTGAACAGTGTTTCATACGTCACCAGCTAGCTAAAGCTCTCCATTGCATATACAGAGTTCTTTTAAAGACATTTTTAATGTCATTGTGCACATTAGGAGATAGTTTATTTAGATGTAACCAGCAGACCCAAGGAAGGAATTGTCTTCCTTTTTTTTTTTCTGTTTTAATTGATGTCCATTTGCACCTCTGCACAATAACTGCCCAAATGCCTAACTCAGGATCCTTGTCATAGGACTGCCTGGGGCAATCAGCCACGGTTTCTTTTTGAACAAGCTTTCTTTTAACACTTAAAGCCAGGGATGATTTAACAGAAAGTGTCTCAAGTCGGTGAGCTACAGCCCCCTTAGACTCTACCCAAACAAAGCTACTAATGTGTGGTCAGTTTCTTGGCAACTCCACTCTCGGCTGATAACACTCCTGCCTGCTATTCTCCAAGGAGCCGGCTGCTGGAAGACTGCTCGGAACCTCATCCCCTTGCTGCTCCTGATGCGGGCGATCCTCCGACTGCTCGGCGCCAACCACAACATGCTACCCACCGTGAGAGAGCAGGACGCGGGCTGCTCTAGTCAGGACTTATCGTCTATCATACTGATTGACGAAACCAAGAGTGAGCAGAAAAAATAAACATGAACAGAGGCTGCAGTGTATGGGCCAGTCAGCTGGGAGTTTTAGTATTTGGCCTTGGTGATCCTACTCTCATGGTAGGTTATCTTTTCCTTGTGCTATCATTTATCATAACTTTGAGGGCCAGGGAGAGAAACAAACCTACAATTTTTCTATTGGTTACATTCATGAGACTGGTTTCTTTTCTTTTTTTTTTTAGCACTCCTTCCTTTGCCCCCACCACATAATAATCCCATCCCCTAAAGAACGTGAAATTAAATCTAAATACGGTTCTCCCCTTTTACTCCTATTCCAGCATAGATCATTGCAAGTAATTAACCTTTGTTATTCCATCAAATCCAGAATGCAAACCTACATGTTAATTTACTTAAGTCAGACCCCATAGTAAATCTGCTTCTATAGCAGCTAAACTCAGTGAAGATTCTGGACGTTGTTCAGTTATTTGGATCACTAACATCTTCTTAAATAATGGCACTTGACTTTTTTAGGTGCAGACTGTGTTTTGCATGGGTCCTGACGGCCACTGTAAAGCACTCCCCCAAGTGTCAGTAACAAACATGATTTGTATGTGGCTTGCAGTCTTCCAGTGTCTAATAGCTTTCTCATTCCAACCCAGAAACATGGAGCACAGGGCAGCTGGTTAAAGCTGATACAAGCATTTCTTCTCTCAGCAGGCTATTCTTGCATAACCATTTATTTTGCAGAGTTTTAAAGTGCCTGAAGGATTTAATTATGTACATAGACAACCCCTATAAACTCTATTCTAGGGTTTTTATTGACTTTTGTGCTGGGCAGCTCTTAGGCATTTCAATTAAGTGTTTTTATAAGAAAAACTACAATATTGTAAAAAAAATTCTTTATAGATACTTCTAAACAGTGTTCCCCCTTCTGATTGAATAAACTCTATTTAATTGACAAAAAAATCTAGGTTAATTCAAGGTTTAGTTTTTCCACTTTGGAAAAATGGAAGGTTTGAGTCCCACACAGGTTTGTGAAAATGGACCTGCCAGTTATCAGTGAAGGCACAAGGGGAGGGGGAGAGGGACAAGATTACTTTGAAACATACTCTGAAAAGTCTCCAGGCTACCTGTTACTTGGGAGTTTACCTAAACTCATAAGGGCAAAAACCTAAATGCAAAATTTTACATGTTCCACTTAACAAGTGCAGAATAATAAATTACCAAATTCATTTGGAGCACCCGCCTGACAGGTCTAACCCTCAAAAGTCTCCAGGAGACCCCAAAGCCGCCTTTGTCTGCCTTCTTCAATTGCAGGGCTCAAGTATTTACAAGGCTTCTGCAAACCTGCCTTCATTATGATGTGGGATATTTCAGTCCCAGCAGGTGGCCAACAGGAGACCAGACCTGCCCGTGAAATATGTAATACTTTTTCATATACTTTAACCAGAAATGTGCCCCTCCACAACTCTCCTAACTGTTCTAATTTCCCTTTCTCCTCTTAATCTCCTCAGCAAGCCATGAGCTTGCATTAAAATCTACCTAAAACATTTCACCCACAGGCAATGTAATTCTGAAACAAGCAACCAACATTTCACAGCTCTGGAGTAATAGATTAATTTGAACCTAATGTTGCCGTCGTTTACTGCTCCAAATGTTCTGGTGTAGACATAGCCCCAAGGCATGGTGCTGTGGCATGCACAACTTTGGGAGCCGGAGCTACAGTTGGCTTAACATCTGTGCATCACATTTGCCATGTGCCTCATTATCCTGCACCCCACTGTGCCTACCTGTCCCCCTCAGCTTCTCAGCCACAGGCGATCCAATTTTTTTCCCCTCCAACTAAGAATCTTTGTTCTCCTTCTCACTTACTAAATTTTTGCAAGACCTCTGCACCCAAGCCATGGGGATTCTGTCCATGTGAACAACCCAGGCCCCTCAGATTCTTAATTCTCCATTAGGAAGAGGAAAATCACAACATTAAGTCTCTGACATGCCACTGCATAAATTGTGCCGTGTGCAGAATCTACTGGAGTCTGTGACCAAACACGAGAGCGTGTAATAAAGCATGGCATTGTTGGTTTTGATTTTAACAAGTTTGGTCAGTTTCAATTATCTGTAAGCTAAGAAAGAGGAACTTCCAATTCCAGATTGAAGGGGGACCAAAAAAATAGTCGCAGAAACAAAAGATTGTCACGTCAAAAATTAAAACCAAGGGTCTTGAGCTATTTAAGGAGTTAGCATTTCAAAGCATATTGTGACAAATAGTGGATATACACACCCCTCCCCCTCAAAAAAAAACAAGGCTTTAAAAATACATGTAGTCACCAGGCCAAACAGCTGCTTAAATTTTAATCCTGCTTAAACACTGAAAGAATCGTATGACCCCTTTATTGGTTTTCCATTGGAAGTGTTTGGGGCACCTACTTAACAAGAGGCAGAATACAGATTTAGTCCTGCCAAAATAATGTAAACTATGCAAAATAAAATAAAATATGTAAAACTTAAATAATATCTGCTGTCATATAGGTATTATTATTAAAAATAACATCAATAAAGAGATACATAAAAAGCAACGGAACAGCCACACTAGGGTTTGAATATCAAAAAGCCACCATCCTTGCCACAAGACGGAAGAAAAAATTCAACCCAGAGGAGTTTGCCTCAAAAAGACCAAAGCTACGAATAAAGAAATGTTCAAACATTATCTGCATATTACATTTGACAAGCTGGATTCAGACAGTGGTCAACACAGAAGAAAGGCGGTTTAGTGCTCTTCAATTATTTTCTAGTATGATAGGAAAACAATTTACTGCAGGTGATAGGAAATTTAGTTTTAAATGGTCACTTTCATAAGGCTGATAATTAAAAGATAAATCTGATTCAAACAATCCCAACAACCCGTCACTCCACTTTTTAATCCCTAGATGAAGACAAAATTGAGGTCTTGGAAGAGAATTTTTTTAATGCCTTCCCCAAGTAGAACTATGCTGTGCTCTAGAAATTGTATTGGATTTCCACACTTCCTCACATAATCCTCAAAATCTACACACTGCAGAGCACTGAGTCTTGCACATTTCATTATATGCTTGAATTAATTTATCCTATATGGAATTTGTTACCTTTACAATAAAAAAGTCGCCATTCATTATTGAGAGTGGACAGATGGAACATGTTCAACGTAAGACATCAATAAGAAGAGAGGGAAAAACTTATAATCCACGTGGCCCAGCCTTCTCCATCTGGTCGTTCCCGGCTTGTCTGCCAAGACTTTTTTTTTTTTTGCCCCTCAAATAAAAGTGAGCATTTCTTTTTGGAGTTAATGGAACATTCTTAGATATTGACCATAAGCCTGATTTATAGATAATAAGCAACCATACAATTAAAATGTGATATTTTCCAAAGGTAATCTATGTCATAGGGGAAGGTTTTGAATGCACTGAAAAAAAATAGAACTACTATTTATCTAAAAGCATTATCCGATAAACAAAATAGTTTTTGCTTTGATAAATCAGGAAGGCCATTGAACAAGTTATTTCAACCTCCAGAAAAACATATTGTAAGCTACATAAATACAAAATTGGGCAATCCAGAGGCTGGCAGTCTCAGGCAGGAAGACCATCTGCACATCCTTCCCGAGCCTTTGGGCTGGCAGCTGGTGCCTGATGTGGGAGGGAAGAGGCTCGATTGACAGGTACCCCCCAAACCATAGCAGTTACATGACCACTTGACTACGATGTTGCACACAAGCCTGTCACTCTTTGGAATATGTTACCATATTTAGCTATATATAATGGGCATTTTTTGCCCAAATTTTTGCGGGATAAGAATGCTCATTACCCATGGTTATAATGATTACAAACCATGGGGCATAATAATCCCATGTATAATGCACACAAAATCAGGGGTGCACATTACACATGGCAAAATATGGCAAATCCCATCATATCTCTATAAAACTTAAGTAAACAATCCCACCTATTAACTGAAACAGTTCACATATACTTTCCATGCATTTACCTCTCCTCCAATGCTCTTGTTTTTTATTTCTGTTCTTTTTTTCATTAAGCTAGGTTGCTGTATAAAGACACAGGCTGGTTCCTTGTTTATGAGCTCACTGGCTCCAGGCCCTGTGCACTGTGAATAAGATCAGGAAACATGCACCCAGTTTTTAGCAATAGCCTCCATTTTAAAAGATCCTTGTAGAGGAAAAAAAACTAATTATTTAATTCTTGTATTCAGGGATTAACTAAGTAATGTAACAATGTAACATGATTTAAATGTATTTCTTAAAACCATTTTGAAAACTTATAGCAATCTCGATAATAAACACTTATTAAACAATATGTGCTGAGCCCACAATCCCAAAGATGTTGACTAAACTGTGATGGATACTCTATAGTATATTTTTGACACTAAGAAAGTCTTTAAAAAATTCAGACCTCACTGATATGAGTGTATTTAAACTGTCCCTTTTGATACTAAGAATGTGACTACACAAAACAGACTTTTTTCCAAATTACTTTGTTAAAATGTGATAGAATTCAACTAAACTGGAACTTGGGTCAACATGATACCAGCTGGGCAGGTAATTTCTGCCTACCTGCTCCATTTCCTCTTCTGTAACATAAGAATCACTATAATAACACCTGCATGATGACCATGAAGATTAAATGAAATAATGTATGGAAGAGGTTAACACAGTACCTGGCACAGCATAAAACAATATTATTTATATTAAATATTAAATTTATATTATTATATTAAATTATTATTTATTCAGTATGAATTCAGAATTTTTTTGTTGGTATGTCCCAATAAAACTTTATTTCTAAAAGTGGTAGAGTAGATTTGATTTATGGGCCATAGGTTGCTGAACTGACATTCATAATTTTTAAAGTTTAAAACATGTAACGTTGTTAGAACAGCATTAGAATTATCTATAAAAATTATCACAAACCAGTGACCACAGTGCCTCAGCACCCGTCATTTATTTGTTCTGAAACTTGTGTCGAGCGCTGAAACCGAGGAGTGCTGGGCAAGCTCTGAGCCATGAAGCATTTTCTCCTGCCGTGTGGTGCCGTGACTCATACAAGTTCTAGCAAGTGGGACGCATCCCGAACAAGCACAGGTGCTGAGTACTGAAACCTTTTTTTTTTCATCAAAATGTGATGAGTCCAGGGTTTGACAAGGTCTGAAGCTGATGAGTACCGAGGTATGACTGTAATCTGAGTCTACAGGGGTAATTAGAAGCTGTAGCCAGAATTGAGAACCTTTAATGAAGATGTCAAAATTTAGCAAGCTGGTGGTCCCTTAAATGCTCTCCTTTGTCTGCTTCATTGGCATCTTCCTGCAGCAAAGCCTAGCTCAGTGTTTTACGTACAGTTGATGTGCAATTACCAAATAAAATAGCAAGCTGCTAAATGTGTCTCAGCAAGGATTGCATAAATTCTTAGTGGAAGAGTTAAGTTTTTATATATGGTACAATCTGTTCAAGGGTGCATTTCTATGCATTGTTCTGGGAATACATTTCTGTTTCCTGTTTATTTGACATCTCTCCATTCGTCTCTTCTTTCAATACTATTATTAGCTGAACTGTGTCCTCCCAAAATTGACATGTTGAAATCCCCACCCCCAACCCCTCATATGTGGCTGCATCTGGACAGAGGGTCTTCCAAAAAGCTTATGCTACAATGAAGCCCTTAGAGTGGGCCCTAATCCAGTGTGACTGGTGTCCTCAAAAGAAGAGAACATTTGGACACGCAGAGAAACCAAGGGTGCAGAGAGGAAAGGCCTTGTGAGGGAGAAGGTGGCATCGACAAGCTAAGGGGAGAGGCCTTGGATAAAACCAAACATGCTCACACTTTGATCTTGAATCATGAGCCTTCAGAACTGTGATAAAATGCATTTCTTTTGTTTAAGCTAAGCAGTCTGTGGTATTTTGTGATGGTAACCTTCACAAATAAATTAATAGAAGTACATTCATTTCTCTATTCATTGACCCACCCACAGGCAGGGGTTCAGGCTACCCTTCCCACCCAAATGCCCTACCTCCTGACATAATCTACAATGTATCATATTTATTTATATGTCTGAAAGACCATGAAACTGAGATTTGTTAGACTAGCAACATCCTTGTCTACCTCATACCTACCATGTACCTGGCACAATAGCTGAATGAACTGGTGAATGAATAAGTGAATGAACAAACACCTGAATAGCTACCAAAGCAAATGAATGAATAATCAGTACTTATAATAGAACAACTAGTGTTACTGATGAGCAAAGCATACATAAATAAATAGCTGAAGAAAAGGACAGAACAATACACAATTCTATAATCTCTGAACTACTATGAACAATTCAATCAACAAAGTCTACAAATATTTTTTTTAATTTTTAATTTTAGTTTATTCAGTAGTTTCTATCCCTTATTCCCATTCCAGCCCACCCACCCATCCCTCCACTCCTCCCTCCCATTTCCAACCCCCCTAGTTTTGTCCATGTGTCCTCTATATTTGTTCCTGTAAACCCTTCCCTTGCTTAAGATTTGCAAATCTCCCCTGGCTCTCCACCCAAGGCAGAGATGTGTTCACTCTAATTCAGACCCATCTGTATTCTTTCCACTTTGAGGGCTGTGAAAGTGCTGCTGAGATTTGAAAATCTGGCTTGATATGGCAACCAGCTTTTAAAAACTTTGATCCTTAAAACTCTGGTTTTAAATAAAGTTACGTGCTAACAAAGTGTGAAAGAATCTGGATTGCATTGATATGGAACTGTGGAATTATTGATAAGCAATTACATTTGGGCATGGTGACTTAGAACACAGTTAAAGCCAAACACAGGCCTCGGAAGCCACCCTAGTCTTATGGGCATTTTATGTCATTCATTCATGGCACAAAACCCAGAGCATTTTATGTCATTCATTCATGGCACAAAACCCAGAAGGTGGCCCTCGGAGATTACTGGTGATGAAACAATGGGAATTAAAGTGAACCAGCCAATTTAAGTTTCACTCTTTCCCCTTCTACAATTAAATGAAACCAAGGTTACAGAATCTGTTTCAGAATTTAGTTTTAAAATACAATAAAATGGTGTGAGTACACATCTTATTTTTATTGGTACTTACATTCTGCATATGATTAGGCACAAACTTGCAAAGAATTAACCACTTCACCAACCCAATGGATCTTGCAGGAGCCTGGAGTGTTTTGAAGGGAAATTGGGTTGGGGGGGTGACCTGAAGCCTACTCCCTTGGGTCAGTGCATGCTGGGAGGGGAAATGAGCTACAGAGCAGACAATTTTCAGCTTCAGTGGTTTTACTTTCTTTACCAGTTTTCTTTTACTCACGAAAACACACTGACAAAACAAAGGACACAGAATTAATGACCCATGCATTCTGTCAATTGACTCTTAGTAGCAGTGGCCAGTTCACCTTAATTTTTTTGTTCACATTGAACATGTAGCCCAAGGCATTGGTTAAGGTTCACTTAAGAATTCTTCAAAGGCATCACTTGGTTTTCATTAATTTGTTAACTGTAACTTCTCCTTTCTGCTGAGGAACCCACAAACCAAGTGAAGGCCTTTATGCAAAATAAAAGAGCAAAAGGCCAATGTTTTGGCCAACCAGCTCTTCTTTTACCTTTAGACCAATCCCTTATTATTCATGAATATTAGAGAAAATCATATCTATCTGATTTTTCGAGAACTTAAACTTTATTTAAACTTTCTCGATTTTCTCAGAAACTCAAGTGTCAACTTTCTGCTATCAGAGAGGAATAAAGGACACTGTGACTTGGTAATTCTGGGTAATTATACCTTAATTATTCCTGTAGTCTTTAAGAAATTAAGAAAAAAAATTTAATGAAATCTAACTGTAGTAGTCATGGAATATGGCCAACTAAATAAAATTTAAGAACATAAAAGACGATAGGAATTCAAAAGTACAAGGTGGGGCAAAGTAGGTTTATAGTTGTGAGTGTGCAAAAACCAGTGCATCCTTTTATTATTATTTATTAATTATTGTATGATTTTCCACATGAACAACTTTAAACGCACGTCTGCCCCTCCCTGTATCTGCAAACAGAACTTAGGACTTACATAACTGTGCACAGATTACACCGCTTTTGAAGACACTCTGCACTGCAGTTTTCTTTCACTCACTGGCCCACAATGCACACTTAGATATTAGGGTAACTTTTGCTATTTGCTCAGAAGCTACAAAGAAGGTTCAGCTCTATGAATATCTTTTTTCAGAAAATTGCAAAACGTTGAACACTTCTACAAGAATACATCAGTCATGAATGCGGAGGCACAAACGGTAGGATCAGAGCTTTCTGTACCACATTTGAAACCAGAATGCAGGATGAGGTGACAGCTACTTTGAAGCCTTGCAAGAAGTTGGTAGTTTCAACATTCTCTTCATTAAAAAAAAAAAAAACCTGGTATCAAGACAATTCTAAGTGTACAGGAGTCTGCCATGAGGCCACTTGGTAGTTTTAGCAAAGGAAATAGAGCCCATGAAGCAAATGTCCCATTCCTCTCTATGAGCCTCTCCGACAGTTATAAAATATGATAGCAATGCTCGGTTGGTACAACTTCATGTTAGTTGCATGTGTCAGCATTTCCATTACAAACCCTTGATTTCCAAGGTTTTATAATTCAGCTGTGGAAAGTTGCTTTAGAAAGAAAGTTGGCAGGGCAATCTCAGCCAGGGAGTTTATCAAATTGAACAAATCTTTGTTTAGCTATCTCTCAGTTCTGTGAGCCAAGGTCTACTCCCAGTTAGACATGCCAAACTTACAGGGACTTCGATGCCAGAGAGAGCTTTTTTCTCTCTCTTTAAATTCACTCCACAAGAGCTTCTCTCATTCTTGTTTCAGAAGCCGCCAGGATCCAGCTCATATCCTGTGTAACCCAGTGGGAGAGGAGCCACATCGTATGTAACCCTGTAGGACATATGAATCGAGTCTTGGCCAAGTGTCTCCAGCATGAAATGTGGACAGCACTACAGAGAGACTTGGAACTTTTGAATATGTGTATAATTAAAATGTAGGCATATCATACTACTGCTTGCAGAGTGAAGTAGTGATCATTTATTAACAGCCTCGTTAACTGTGGGAGCAAGTGTATGTTTCTGGGGAGTCCTAGTTACTCAGAATACGAACTTACTCCACATTATCTTTGAAGAGACAGAAGGGGAAGGTCAGTTCAAACTGTGACTGTCATTTATTAGATATCTGTTGTATTACCTTCGACATGCATTTATTTTATTGACATTGTGAAGTTTGGGAATTATATAAAAGTGTTCTTGATTAGAAGTGGGTATAAGACAGTTTTAATCAACTATAAAATTATACCACTTATAAACATATAAGAAATTTAGAAGACAGGGCTCTGAAGAAGGTGGTATCCTAGTTCATTTTAAAAAATATCATCTGTTAAATATTTTGTAAAAATACTTATCTGTACATGCAACAGATTTTATCTAAAGTTACTATGTAGATACACTAGCCTAGATATCTCTGACACGTAAGAATACAGATTGGACAAAAACTTCTTCACTAAATGAATTTAGGCTTGAGAAGGGAGAAAAGATATACATATAGATAACTATAATAAATCATCTAAATGCTGGGCACCAGAAGAGGAACACAGAAAGGGTATTTTGGTAGACCAGAAAGTAAAGATTTATAGGATAAGTTTAAGTGTACATTAACATTAGTAAATCTGCACTATATAGTAACATTTAAATACTTAAATTTGATATCAAACAAGTACATTTATAATTATGATTTATAGTTTTATAAATACTTAATTAGTATATTTAAATATAACATCCATTGAATTAAGAACATAGTCCTGTCTCAGACCAGTTCCATCTTTATTAAAAAGCCTACACTTAGAAGATTTGTTGACAAGTCTGTTATCAAAGTTCAGGACTATGAATTTACAGAGTCAAGGCAGCTGGCCTATAGAGGCACTGGGAGGCAGCACATGGCAAATTTAGGTGTCATCAACAGTTTCAGAAAGGCCAGGCCTCATCAAAAGGCTTTTATTGACAGCAGCCTAGCAGATGGCTACAGCCAGGTATGGTTTGGGTTTGTTCGAGGTCTTAATCTATTCCCAAACTTTGGACTCGGCGACGTGAAGCAACACTGTGCCATGTACTCGCTCCCTTAATTTTTAAGCCCATGTGCATTTTCAATGAAATTTAATCCATATGTTTCTTACTATTTTTTACACTTAACCCATCAAATATTTTTCTCTAAGATTCATTTGACATTCAAAGCTTGTCTTTTTAAAAGCAGAGGGCTTTTTTAAGGGTTTTTTTTTTTTACTAGATGTTTTTAACATTTTCTCCCCTCAAAACAGGAAGTTGTATTCTGCCAAGCATAAATGAACGTGAACATGAACACAATATGTTAATCCATCGCCAAAAAGTTTAAATGTGGTTGGAAATTGCAACTTCGTGCAAGTGCCCACAATTTAAAAAATAAAACTGAGTCTGTCTGCACCTAGACAGTGGCTGGTATAATTTAAATTTAAAATAATGAAATTTCCAAAAGCTGCACAACAAGAAGGGCAAGAAATGTCTCTTTGGTATGTCATAAAAGGAATTCTTAGCAAGTCTATTTGTAAAATAAGAACTGATTTTTTTTCCCCTTGGGCTATTGTATTTCACTTTCTAAAAATTATTTGGAGCATACACCAGTAAAAAATATACCAATTTACCAGGATCTTAAAATTACATATCTTTATGGTATGAAGACATGTATTTATATCTTACATATTTATTCACAAAACTATTACTTATGGAATACATCAATATATACTTTATATTATTTTCTGCATTTATGTATTCATAGAACATTTTTTCCTAGAATAAAAGAAAAGCTGTGATAATTCTTATAATGGCTTAACACAACTTAATGCCTACATATAAAATCAACATAAACACATTTACTAAAGGAACCTTAATAAGGCGTAAACAAAAAACCGACCCTAATCACATTTTATACTTCTGTGTATCCCAACCATATTTAACACAGCTAGGCTTATAACAGCTACTTATTACATTCTTAGTGGATTACGTTGGATCCAATCCAATGACACAAGTGATGAGTCATATTGTGATGATCCAAAGGATGATGACTCTGTAATTCCTATGAAATAGTTAATAATTTTTATCAGAACTATTGTATAAGTCATTCCTTACAGCTATCACATGGTACCTTTTTTTTTTTTTTTTTGGTCAACAAAATGCTTTCTTCTGAGTTCCCACAGCCATTAGGATACAACTCTATTCTAGCACTAAGCATACTGTTTCAGGGAGGGAAGGTAAAAATCTTTGAGTGAACATGTAAGTAACCAGAAGATGCCATCAGGAAGAAAAATAAAGCCTGAGATCTATGGTACAAGGAATCATCTAGCACATCCTAAATGCCCCCCCCAGGAACACAGTCCCAGGAATGCCTATCAGAGGACTTGGTCTCTCATCCTGGGAACTGACTTTTGGCTTTTGTTCTAGCCCCATTGCCTGAGATTCTCAAGCCAAGAGACAGTGCAAGAGTCTTTCTTACCTGATTTAGCAGACACTGATTCATTCATTCAATAAATGCCAGAGAATACTTCCTTCATTACAGGTGCTTTTCACCACCAAATTTCTTCTTTTCTGGAAGTTTATATTCTAATGACTTCACCACCTTAACAGCCCATTTTCTCAGAACCAAAGTAGTTTTTGTACATTTCATTTTTATTTCTTATATTAAGAAAACATATTGAATAATTCCTGACACTTTTATGTTAAATACTGACATTGTTTTCAACAAGTTCAGGTCTTGACAAATGTGATATTACTTTCAGACAACCTCTCATATAAAGTATGAAAAAGCAAAGAAGTATCTATTGGGTATCATAAGGAAAATGAGGGAAAGAACTGGAAAACAATCCAGAAGACTTAGACAGTGTTAGGACCATGAACAAGTCGGAAGTGGACAGAGGAGAGCCAATCAATGGTGCAAACAGGAGGGTGTCCTTCTCTCCTCACCACGCATGACTGTCACGGCCACTCGCAGACTGTGGAGCGAGCCAGACCACAGCTTCTGAAAGATTCTGAAGGGTCAGAGATCTACCAAAGGAAGGGATGCACAAGAGTTGAAACCCATTTGACCTCCCTGACAATCCAGGTTTAGATAATTTGCCCGTAGTCACACAGCTACCATCTCTTCACATTGCTTGCAAAGGTTATTGTAATTGACAGAGAGGCAAACAGCTTGCATTGGAAAGAAAGGAAAGCTAATATCCACCAAGTGCCCAGGACACAAAACCCAACAAAGTATCTTAATTAACACACAAATCTTGTGAACTGAGGAGTATCCCTTTAATAAATTAGATGCCTATTCAATGCTTCCTGATCAGATTATTATCCCTAAACAGGCAAAAACAAACTAGTAGAATTTGGGTTTTCTCTCTGCTTATATTGCCTCTCCTGAACACTAAGTATAGGGATCTTCTCATGGGAGAAGCGTAGGCTAACTGCAGATTATTGAATAAAACAGAACACTGTGGCTCAGGGGAAGTCTCAAAGATCAGCCTTTAATATTATTATTATCATTATTATTATTCCTCCTGAGATAATTAATCTGGAAGATATAAAATATTTTGATCTCCTTGGGAGTAAGATGCTATTTTAGAAGGATGAAATAATCTGATCTTAATCCATATGGTAGCACAGGCTTTATTGGCCAAATTCTTTGTAATCATCTAGTATTTCCATCAAAGTCTTGCTCTGTTATGACAACCATTTTCAAGTACTGACTTCTGTATTGTGGCTCAGACATGATAAATTCCCACTTTCAGAAGACATCCAGCTGGTGAGTCCACTCAGCTGCCAAGATGATGTTCCACACTTTCCACATCTGCTTCAGCTCCTCTGTTGCAGCCTCATTACTAATTTTGTTCTTCATTCTTTTAACAAGTAGGAAAATTTTGTTTCCCTGGACCAGACCATAAGTGCATACCCAGGATAGATTTTTATATGTGAGTAGTTTCAATTTATAGACAAAATATGAGTGTACCTTATGTTCAAAATAAGTCCTCTCCTGATTTTCTCAATGGTTGGGACTTTATCACAAAATTTAGGTGATCTCAAAAAAAAATCCAAAGATATTTAACCTATTTTAAATATTCATTCTTGAGCTTTTCTAGAATTCTGTCAGAAAACGCTTCAAAAATACTTAGCCTCATCTAGTTTCAAATCAAACCAATATAAATAATGGGTAGAATTACTAACCTGCAGGGAATGTCATCCTAAATTTCCTGGCACTGACTCTGTAACCATAAGCATGACTGGTGTATTTATTGGAGGCAGTATATACTGTATAAGGTTCCCTGAAAACTCATGTAACTAATGCAATATGATAACCACTAGGGTGCTACTGTGACGTAAAGGATATATTACAATTTTATCCAATTCAAACAAGAAAAAAAATAGTTGACTTTAATGGTCCTGCCCTCTAAACAAATACATTGCCTGTTCTACTGAACTTAAAATTCAAGGTTATATATAAGTTATTCTGAAATAAATATAACTCTACTGCATACACATTCCAGCACCAAGATATGATTTACTCTTTAATCAATTATTTTTAACAGTCAGCTCAAAGAATGAAGTGCTCTGAAGGCCATGACTTTTATTGAGGGAATGTAAGGAAGAAAATGAGCAGGTTCAATAGCCCAGATTTTCCAGGGTCCCAGCTAAGCAAAGCAGGTTTAGAGACATCTTTTAACTTCCAAGATGCCCAGATGCTGATTTTCCTGAAGGAAGTCTCAGGGCAGCAAGAGCTGGGGCTGAGCAAACAGATAGCGCTTCCCAGCAGGCTTCCAGGGAGATGGACAGTACAGAGATAATGAATGTAAGAAGAACGACTCATATGCCATCCAAAAATGAGAAGTCACTTGTTTTTATAATATTTTATTTATTTATTTTTAGATAGAGGGGAAGGGAGGGAGAGAGGGTGGGAGAGAAACATTGGATGTGCCAGACAAACATGGATTGGTTGCCTCTCACCACCCCCCATCCGGGGACTTGGCCTGCAACCCAGTCATGTGCCCTGACCAGGAATCAAACCAGTGACCTTTTGGTTTGTGGGATGATGCTCAAACCACTGAGCCACACCATTCAGGGCTAATTCTTTAAAATTTTGTAGTTGGTTCAAAAATTGAATTAAAATGATATTCATGATGGATGGAAGGAAGGAAGGAAGAAAGGAAAGAGGGAAAGAGGAAGGAAAAGAGAAAGAAAGGAAGAAAAGAAGAAAGAAAATAATGAGCAAAGTCAGATAAATATAAACAGCCTGGTATAAATGTGCCTGGCCCTCAGCTAAGGCTACAATATACACTATAAACACCAAAGAGTGTCAAGAGCATTTTAAGAAATTGGTCATCCTTTTCCACTTTGTGAGTAATACTTGGGAATGGGATAAAAAAATAATAATGGTCTCTAGGGAATGTTTAAGAATGAGGTAATTTGCATGTTTCTTCCAGAAAACATTAAGTGTATCCTTCTGCTTCGCCAGGATAATTTTGAATTTCTGGCATCAAAGCTGAAATTCTCTACCAAAGTTGATCAATCTCCTGTTACCACTCTATATTTATGTTGGGTAATAGTTTATTCTATGCAGTATTAGACTCAGGCTAGCCAGTTATTTAATCTTCAGGATTTTATTCAAGGCCTCATTGAAGAAAATCCCTGAACTCCATGTAGACCAATTTTTGTGCAATTTTTAGATTCTAATTCTTCCGATTTTGGTGCTATGGCAACTCAGCCAAGAAGGGTGAAATGATTACTTCTCTAGAGAAAAGCCTTGAATAATTAAGTTTTTTCCCTTCTCTCTTTCCTTTCTCCCTCCTATCACATAATATTTTGGCTTTTTTTCAACCATCAAGTATGACCAGTGAACTGTGGGGGAGCTGCCTGAATCCTGTGGATAATTGCTTCTACCTTCTTTAAAGATGAAACCGGTATGTTGTATTTTGATACACACCTACTTTGATATCTTATTTCATAAGAAGGCAACTACCATGTGTAAGTAAAGGTAATGCATTAAAAGAAAAAGTAGATTTCAGAAAACTAATGAGAAATACATTGTGATAGAATCATACATAGAAAGATCTTAAAACCAAAGTACAGAGATAGAAGGGACTTTAGAGTTTATTTACTTACAATCACCTTTTTCTCACATTTTTGAAACTGTAGCCAAAGGAAGTAAGACAACTTGCCCAAGTTATAGGTCATTTCCAGTTGCTCATTTAAAAAGTAAATAAATAAATCTGTTGGTATCTCTACTGCTGAATTAACCTCTCCTCCCTGCCTTCACTAAATCCTTCTTCACTCCCTTCTTTGACCCTTGTGCTTCTGAGTTTGTCATTGTTGCTTTTGGGCTTTTTGTGCTGTTCTTTGATTGTTGTTGTTTTGGTAAGTTTCTACTAGCTCACCTTTTCGATGATACTCACCTCAAAGATTATGTCTAACAACTCTGAGTACACCCACACAAATTTCCTGTGAATGGGGAGTAATCAATATGGCTTTCATTCAAAGCCACTAAATCAAAATTTTGTCACAAAGAATGCAAGCACCCCTGCAGCCTTGAAGAATTCTAAAACCTACCAAGTCATAGGGAGGTATTTAAGGTTAATAATATCAACTATTATATGTATTCAGTTGAAAGTGCTTTCATATGGCTAATCTCATTTAATCCCAATGAAGTAGCCATTTCAGCATCCCCATTGTACAGGTAAGAGTGAGGCCACACACTGGACACTGACTGTGTGCTGTCTAGGGTTTGGAACCCCAAATCTCAGGCTCCCTCTACTCTACCACGAGTACATCAAGGTCTGTCTGAACAAGTTGTATCATATGTAACAGGTGGCACTATGGGGTCAAGGGACCAAGAAGGAAGCCAAGACAAGAGGGAAAAGTATGCTCCATTTTTTGTTTTTGTTTCCTTAACTGCTGGCTGATTTCTCTTGGAGAAACAATTTGGGTTGTTCCAAAAGCTACCACTTTTCAGATCTCCATTGTTCAGTCTGTTTTTCCCTGCATGTTTTTAAGGTAGTAACTCAAATCTTATGTTACCCAATGTGGCTGGCTTAAAGATTAGTCCTGAAAGCAACTTTGAATGCTATGGTTAGGTTTTGTGGCTCTTTTGCGATTGTGCTTTTTTCCCCTTTCCCTCAAAATAACTTCTGTTTTCCGATGGAGGATCTACTAAGTTCAGGGCGTAATGACTAAAGGCATTCACTGAAGAATATGTTCACTCAAAAAGGGGCAGCGCCCTGCGTCAGTGCAGAGCCTTTGGAGCCTGACTGTGTGGTATCAAATTTCAACAGCTCATGAGATGTGCTTCCTCGGACAGTTATTTAATTTCTTTGTGCCTCAATGCCCCCCCTCTGTAAAATGGGTTCTTATGAAAGCTTAACGAGTGCTTAGAAGAGTGACTGACACAAAGTAACTATTTAAATGTTACCTATTACGACTGAAAGCAGGTATACAACTAGGGAAATGCTAATTAATCTCAAAGTTTTTATTAGTTGGCTTCAATAGGTGTGTGTCCCTTTGTTTTTATATAACATTGGACTCCTTGACAATGTAATTCACTGAATGCTTTATATATATTGGTTCCAAAATTGGCTAAACTTATTCATTACATTCTGAAATTCTCCTTTTAAAAGGAATATACCTAGTGACCAGAAATCTAAAGAATTCACGTTGGATCTACTAAATAAAACTCATCTGTTGTGATATGTTCATTTTCATTAAAAAGACATCAGTCTGTTCTGTGCTCCCATTAGAAATAGAACTTAATCTCTGACAGGCGTTTCTCATTTTCCAGTTGTTCTCTAGGGAGTATGCATTGGCATGCTGGCAATGATTTTTTTGGCTCTGCATTGTGGTTGCAAATGGTGTCATTGTTCTTGGTTAAATCTGCGAAAAGTAAGCCTGCCCCTCTCATTTTTTGGCTTCACGCTGAAGTAGCCTTCATGGCAAAGAACTCTAAGAGTTTATCCATCTCTGTTCACTGCCTGTATTCCAGCACGATCAAAGTCTGCTGAAACAGTTATACACTGAGCTCTGTTTCCCCCCCTTTCAGCTTCTGTGCTTGTCAAAAATGATAATATATGTTGAAACAAAATCTAGATTTTTCAGTTTGTTGTTCAATACAGGAGCTTTTGAGAGAAGCCAGGCAGGATAAATACTTATCCTTCCATTTCCTTGCAGACAGGAGAAACAGCTTTTGTTGCCACTTGCTAATGAATATCATCTCTGAATATTTCAAACTACTTATTCATACTTAGCACAGATGTTTAACAAATCATTAATTACAAAGATGGTGCCTATTGTGTGTCAGAATTCACTGTATAGATTGGCGATTGGTTCCAATGATCCCAATGATATGAGAAAGAAACAATGAAAAACAATGATAACAGACTGTATTTTCCCTAAGTAGCTTGTTCATTCCCATTGGGATCCCAGTTGCATAATAACTTTTCTTCCAAGTGTTTTTTTACAAGTAGTACAAACATTAGCAGCTTCTGCCTGAAAAGTCAGAGCCTAAATAAAGTGAAATAAATGCGATTTTACATTATTGTAAGAGACAAAGAGGTGTTCAAGGAGGCAAAAATATGGTTTTTTTTACTTTACTAATAGACCTAAACTATTTTTCTTTGACTCTTATTTAATAATGGATTTTACATGTATGGAACACTATATTTATTGACTAATTATGGGCCGTGTCAAATTATTGAAATAAGACACTCAAAAAAGTTCAGTGTAGATCCACAGTCAGCTTTCTCCTAATTGCATGCTGCAGATTAAGAAACTTAAAAAGGAGGGGGTGCAGTGTCTGTGGTTCCAACCACTTGCTGGGCAGCACTCACCTTCAGGGTTTTATCCTCATGCACACACACACACACACAACAACAAGAAAGAGCACTGAAGGACACTTTCATTTTCAAAATACTGGCTCAACATCACGTCTTTGACTGTAGACAAGCAGTAGAATCAAGTCCCCCGGGAAACAGACGTACTGGGCTGAGCCCTTTGCAAGTTCTGTTATTTGCTCATCAAATATGTATGGAATGTCCACCTGGTGCCAGGCCCTGACCAAGGTGCTTGGAAGAAGTCAGTGGGTGGATGAGAGGAGGAGGAACCTGTTGTTCTCTAGGAGCTTCCATGCTAATGTCTCATAGCAACACCCTAAATTTTAAAAATCATAAGCCTTTGCCAAGGGCTGCTGCTGACCAAAGACATTTTACTAATAAAACATACCTTTATTTTATAGAATACTGGCACATATTTTGGTATTTGATTGTCACAACGAAAACTAGACCTTTGTGCCTAAAGTGCCTCTCTAGACCAAGCTCCTACCCAAATGGAAAACCTAAAATCCTTCCTCTAGGAAGTCTTCTCTGACTCATCATGCAGATCAGTTATGCTTCTCAATAGCAAGGAAAACCAATTCTCCAATTTTCCAATACCATGTCAATTCTTGTATTCCTGCCCTCATTCCCCAGCTCTGCTTGCACCGAGCTGGAGTCATGTGACTGATTTGACAAATGGGAAGTAAACCAAGGTGATGGGTCACTTCAGCCTGAGCACTTTAGAGTTGGTGATTCTCCTCTGATGCTGTCGTCCCCTCCCAGTGTGCATTTTGAACCCCTGGGTTGCAAAGGTAGCATCACAAGGAAAGCTGGGTCTCAAGCCCATTTCTGGAGAAAACCCTCAACCAACCAGCACTGAACATTGATTGAACAAGAGATTTTTGTATTAAGCCATGAGATTTGGGCATCCGTCTGTTGAGGCAACTGACATTAATGACTGTGACTAACACAGTGACAGAAAAATGAATTTATTTTGGTTTTGCCCCCCAAAGAGGCACCTCTTTTATATAGGAGACAAGGACTGACACTGAAGATGCATCAGGTCACTGCCACCTCTGCTAAGGCTGGAGCAGAACTGAGCTCAATCACGCCTTTACCCCACTTCGGCTGCCTCTCTCCTTAATACTTTCTCCTGTCTTTACTCCTGATCCCAAACAAGAAAACCAGTTAATTGCCCTTAAACAATGATCTAGGCTCACATGAACTATTTACTTTTTCCTCAAGATAAAAGTATTTTAAGTCCTGCCACTGAAAAGTGACAAAGCAGGAGCTCCTAGGTTTAAATTTCTCTTTGGATCATCTAGGAGAACTTTCTACACACACACACACACACACACACACACACACACAGGAGTCTATTGTGGAAACATTCTTTTACTCATGAATAGAATGGTTAATAGGATCACAACTAATTTTACCACTGAAATATTAAATAAAAAATCTGAGTTTGCTGTCTCAAAGTAAATAAAAGTAATCAAAGGTTAATAAAGATTGCTTATACTAGCTAAAAACAGGACCCATTTGCTTATATAATGTTATTCCCCTGTTTTAGCCTGAAGGGATTGGGAAAATGGGGAAATATGAGTACAAATTCTCTCAATGAAAGCTTTATTACAAAGTAAAACCACTTTTGCTTCTTTTTAGTATGCTACATTTCACTCTATTTGGTAGAAAGATAACAAATGAAAATTATTTTTATTCCATTTGAAAAAAAGTATGCTTCAGGGCAATAGTTAAATTCAATGCAGGACAAGAAAATAAACTGTGCTGTTAATTAATAGATTGAATAGGAATCTGATCACTCCCCACAGGGGAGATGCAGATGTTAGGCCCAGATTGATAGCCTTGGAATTAAAACCTGAAATCTAAGTAGACTATGCCAAATATTATGATATACTTAACTTCCAAATCCTTGGGGGAAATTTGAATCTAACGTGCAACATGGGAAAATACACACCATGTGCCATCTTCTCTTCCATAAATTGATGCTATTACTTCTTTGCCTTGACTTCTGGGAAGCTCAAACACAGGGTCTGTACTTTCTCATAGCTCTCTTCCGAATTGGGTGTTAAATATATTGTTTTTTCCCTTCTCCTTTTGCTTCTCAGCATTTATCTTGTGTTTGTTGTCTATAGGGTTTTTTGTGCCTGTATTTTTGGGGCTATAAACCAAAACATTAATAAATTTAAAAACAGCAAAGTGTCAGG
Source organism: Trachops cirrhosus (assembly GCA_028533065.1). NCBI lineage: Eukaryota > Metazoa > Chordata > Mammalia > Chiroptera > Phyllostomidae > Trachops > Trachops cirrhosus. Next base: position 163,848,503 of record CM052539.1, on the reverse strand, counting down.
TATAAATATGATTGCATTTCTGAGACTATCTAGAATCCATATGAAACCGCAGAATATTAGAAGGGAAAGGGCCTTAGAAGCCATCTAATCCAAATCCTTGTTAAGTAGATAAGGAATCAGACCCAAAGAATTAAGTGACTTATGTAAGACACACGGATAACTAGAGGCTGTTTCTCCTGCGTGGTGCCACCCCCTTTCACTTTGCAATGCATCTCTGCTTCAAACACTATGTCAACATCACCACATACTACACTGGCTTCCTTTCATTATTTTACACAAGATTTGGGGGCTTTCTCTATAACAAGTAAGCATTTAAACCAAGTGTGGTGTCAAGACGCATTCTCATCCTTTCCGCAGACTGCTGCTCAGGCGTCTGCCAAGGGAAGGAGATGATTCCCATGGATTCTGGCCAGGAGCCTGGCTGGGGACTGCTCTTAGGGCTAACTGTTGCTTTGAGCTGCTACATTAGTCAGGAGTTAGAACTGTCAGGGTCTCTCTCCATTAGGATCTGCTTATGCAGCAGCAAAACAGGAAGAAGTTAAAGAATGCCTGGTTGCCAATATTCTTGATATATAAATCAACCCCAATTTGGGGGAAGATTTTTGTTAACCTTATCCTGGGCTATGATATATGGTAAAGAATGGCATCCTAGCGCTGTTCATTCTAAATCACTGCGCCACCAGTAGGGTAATTGCTGGGGCTGATCCTGGTCACACAGGTCATGTTGTGGCTAATATATAGGGTCCTCTTCATAGGGCTCTGCACTGATAAGGCATGGCAGCCAGGCATGATGGAATCCAGACGGAAAGCTGTGTGTGCAGACGGGGATGGGTTTCAAGAAACTCTGTTATTTGAAAATCAATATATTTGCAATATTCTTGTTCAATAGCAAGAATGTACCAGCAATTATCCAGTAAATTACACTTAAGAATTCCTACTTTCTTATAAATATTAATGTCTCTAACTTGTAGTTCCATACAGATCCACTTTTCAAAAGGGTGAGAGAGTCTGGAATTTGACACAGCAGCAATCATTGGAAGATTTCTGGTTGACAAGCCTTTTCATTAGGTTCTTTTTCAGCTTAGAAATTTGGAGTGAAGGAATGGGTGACATCAGAGAGCTGGGAACCCACAGGCTTTGGGCCACCCTAAGTGCGGTGGAAGACTGGCAGGAGAATACAATGGTACGTTAATGCATATCAAGTCAAACACCTTAGGAAATCTAAGGAGATAGATGGGTTCTACCCTCTGCATTGACTCCATTTTCCCACACAAACCAGATGACATAGCGGAGTCTAATTTCCCACTTTTTTTTCTTCATTAAGGCCCATGGTTTGACTGTGGTAGTCAGTAGCTAAGAAATCAGCGGCACCGGGCTATAAAGCCGTTCTTCATTTAGCAGACAGAGTGACATTAATGGATTTCTGGGTGTGGGAGTCTTCGAGCACTATTGCTTCTTAAAATCTCCTTGATATCTTCAGAGGTCTCTAATCTGTATCCTGCCAAGAACCAACGCTGTCTGTAGAGGGTGTTAGTTATGAGGTAACAGGGCCGCTAGTCTGACACGAGGAAGGTTTTCACTTTGGTAGTTTCTTACTCTGAATAATTATCTACATTTAAATCAACATAAATAAAAGGAATTAACTCAATAGAGGAAACTAACCTTAGTTAAAGACAAATTCAGAACCAGACAGCGCTATAAATCTCATGACTAATGAGATATTGAAAATAAATCCTCCTCAGCGTGGCCCACAGATGCGTCACTGGCAAAGTCACGTGTGAGCACACTTACTTCTTCTCCTAGGACCTGGGAGATTCTGTCATTGTTATTCATGGTCCTCCACTAGTTATCGTGGGTCGCAATGTTAGGCTTTTGAAAATTGTGTACCTATTAAACATGTAGGACGAAGTAAGCAAAACATTTGCAATTTACTTCTAAATATTGAAATAGTTGTCAGTAGTTATCTACAAAGCACACGGACTAGACGTCAGCATTGGGATCCACGGCCAGGTTCGTTTTCAAGCCAATGGAAATAGTATCTTACTGAACATGGGAAGCCACCACACCATTCACAGATGAGAGGTCCTACATCGTACTCCCATCGTTGCACTCACATAAAGCAACCAGAATTTCTGGTCCCATATTATATTTGATCATTTCATCCTGGCCATTGGACAGAATACTATCAAAGAAAAAAAAGACTGTAAAACATGAGGACTCCAAGCCTTAAAGTAATTACTTAATATGAAATGTAAGAATGTAGAGACAAGAAGTTGCTGACCCAATATCAATTCTTTTTTACCTTAGTAATGATAGGTGCAATGTTATTTGGGGCATTATAAAGGGGGAGTAAGAGAGAGAGGCAGGAAGGGAGGAAGGAAGGAAGGAAGAACTACATTTCCCAGCTTGCCTTGCAGTTGGGCTAGTCCTGGTTAATTACAGTTAAGCAGTTATCGATGGATACCGGCTTCCAGAAAAGCCCTTCAAAGGGAGCTGATTTACTGGCATGTACCATTCTTTCTTGTTCTTGACCTTTTTCTTAGAACATACACAGGATGGCTGGCACTTTGTATTTGTAACCATCTTGAGAACATGAGTGGAGGTCACACCTAAAAATAGTACAGCAGGAAACTAGAAGGATCTAAGGTTCTTGATGACATCATGGAGTTGCCACACCAGTATCTGGCTGATGGCCTTCACACTTCTTTTAAATTTTAAGTCACTGATTTGGGAGTCTGTTTTACAGATAAAGCATGGAAGTCAAAACGTATTAGCTTATCCCTGACTGGGTCCTCAGTTGGTTAGAGAGTTGTCCTGATACACCAAGGTTGTGGGTTCAATCCCTGGTCAGGGCACATACAAGAATCAACCAATGAATGCATAGCTAAATGTAACAACAAATTGATCTCGATCTCTCTCTATAATTAATAAATGAATGAATAAATAAGTAAATCAAATGTATTAGCTTGAGGCCTTGTTTCTAGTCCCTGCTGGATGATGTTAAGGAAACATCTTTCATTTCACTAGTTGTAATTTGTAACTGCCCATCTCTGTGTTTCCAATATCATTCTTAAATGCCCATGTGAAAAAGAAAAAAAAACTTGATATTGTATTGGTGAATTGTAAAATTAAAGAAGGATAAGGAAGACAAGAAGTTACAAACTCTAGAACCCCCAAACCAGCAGAAGACAGTTTAAACAAGTTTTCATTAAAGTAAGCTAATGTTTTAATAAATGCTGTCCCTAACAGGAAATGTTTGGGCCTGGCTCTCAGAAAATCTGAAAAAAGAGGTAAATCAAGGCAGGGAAGAGTGCCTTCAGCTGTTTCTATCTCCATTTAGGAAAGGGACCTACAGGCTGTGGGAGGTAAACAGCAGGGAAAAAATTACCCCAGCCCCGGTTGTGTCTGTTTGACTCAGATGATGAAACATTAGCCTACTCTGGGTAGCCCTGGGTCAGAGATGAGCTCAAGGCAATTGAGGCTTTGCTGCACTTGGCTGAAAAAGGAGCCTCCCTTCTCTGTTCTCCCTATTCCCTCTCCCTTCTTGAGTACTTGAGGGGAGTACTAGGAAAGGCAACAGAAGAACATATCTCTAGCTTAGTCCACTTCTGCAGAGCCTGGCAGTTCTGCAGGGATATGTGAATCAGTCTGTAGTTATTAGTCACCTACTATATGCATGCCATTTTGCTAGGGTTTGAAGGAACTAGATAAATACGAATAATCTTGACCCAAATCCAGAGATATGGGAGAAGAGAGGAAACACTTCCATAATTTCATCTTCCTTTCCAACTAAAGAATGTGTTGTTAACACATATAGGCCAGAAATCACTTATTTCATTCTGAACAATTTCCTCTGGTTTAGTGCACATTGCAAATAAGTACCCCAAAAATCTCCCAGAGGATTTTTCATAATCTTCCCTCCAGCAGAGAGAGTAATGCTAAAAATTTTAAATATATGTATATATTAAACCCAAGGTGATAGCCAATGTTATTCACAAGAAGCAAGTGAGTCTGTACGGCTCCTGTCTGGCAGCTGACACCCAGGCCGCCTTTCTCTGCCTGCAGTGCCCTTTACCACACTGGAATGAAATCATCTGGGGTGGAAAATCTCTGATATGCCTTTCATACCAACCTTGTGAAAAAAGATGTATGTTTAAGTTCATGGTGACAAACAGTGTCATTATCTCCCTTTCTCTAATATTTAACCAATCTGAGCACTCAGGGGGAAAATGTTATCTGAAATCCAACCACTTTATATACATTCACTTGGTCTTCTTTTGACGATTCAACTAGCTTTTCTCACAAGTATCTCAAATACTTGTTTGGAAAGCTTTCCTCGAGTGGGTGTGCAAACAGGAGGAGGGCTGTTCTTTAGCAATCCCCCCTTATAAGCCTTCCATGATGCTATCTTCTTGTACTTTAGTTAATGAAAAGATAAATATGATCTGCGCTGTGCCCAGCTGTGTTTTTCTTGCACTGAGGAATTCACAAAAGGAAAATTTTAAATCGCACGTTTATCAGTGAACAAGCTTGCTAAAGCAAACAGATTTCAGCCTCCTGAGTTTGCTTCAATAAAAGATTAAACGCTAATAGGGCAACGTACCACACTGAACAGATTTATGAATAATCAAAGTTTGGAAGAAGGCCAGGCCGTTTAAGAACATTACCTACCAAACAGATGCCAATAGTATGTAGACATCTTCCCTGTAGCTAATCAGCCGTATTTTCTACCACACAATTCAATATTGACTGAATAATTGGCCTTTACAAAACATTTATTAAAATGCATCATTTACCACTCACCCAATGCTTGTTTAAGCATTTCAGGCAAGGAAGAGGATGCCAACAGGGGAGACACACCAAATTTTTTAATTACTAAGTGGATTTCATGAGTAAACGGCAGCAAGTCAGGTCTGGAATTATTAGACCTAGGGACTGAATTGCCAAGGGGTTCTGTAAGGAATAAAGGGACCAAGCACCTTATCGTGTCCAGTTTTTGAGTAATACCTTGTGTCTGTGAATGGTGTTACTTTCAGGGCACACAAAGCCCATCTATCTTGGGGTCCCTTTTGTGTTTCCATGCTATTCCTTGGTGATCAGTTTGCCATTGCTGCCCTCCTCTTCCAGATTAATACCCTTAGTCATGGAGAGTTTGTTAAATGCTCTATCTACCAAGGTAGCATGTTAAGTTAATGATTAAATGAGGGCTAGAATCACCAGGCCAAGTTTTCTAACTCTCAGAAAGATTGCTTACTTCTCTACCCTCTACTTCATATCCAGCTTTAAAAAAAAAATCAGCAGATTGATTCCTTGTGATAGAAATCACCTACAAAAAAATCTCCTTGCTAACAAATTCTGAATACCATATAGATAAAATGCTCTAGCTAAAATGCACTGAACTTAGTTACAATGAACTCAAAATACACTTATGGTGTGACTTGAGAATGAAAAGTATCACCACGTTTTGCAGGTTTGCTGTGGCAGGAGACACAACTGTATTCCAGTTAATCTCTTGCCAAATTCAAGTGTTTCCTAATATTTTGGGATCCTGCTCAATAAAAATCCATCCTGGGCATGCTCCCTGTAACAGGAATTCTCTATCTAACCTCCCGAATGCCAGGGGAATGAAGGTATCATTTGCCTCTGGCCTCCAAGTATGTCTGGAGTAGGTTCTCAAATCATTTAAGATTTCTGTGACACCTCAAGCTAATTTTTCTTCTAATAGTTCTTCAGTGCTCTTTTTAGTTATATGAACATCTTTGGTTTCTTCAGTTTTACTTTAACTTTCAAAAACAAAAAGAGTAGGTTTTCCATTAAGTGGATTCAGGAATATTTTTGTCTAAAATCTTGATTTCATAAGATATATATTTTTAAATTCATACTCACTTGGCCCATAGAATAGATGCTGTATGCCTTTCCTAATATGTTATTTAAAAAGAAATCATTTCACTGTGCATGTTCAAGCACACCCAGCAAAAATGGGCAATATAAAGTAATTACATGACCATTTACCACCACTGTACCCTCTTCTGGAAGGAGACTTGACTTGGGGTGGTGAATACACAAGACAATATACAGATGCAGTATTATAGAATTGCACACCTGAAACCTATATATAATTTTATTAACCCTAATAAAATCAACAAAAAGTAAATAAAGTTATTACAAACAAACTGACTCCCCAATCAGAAAAGGACAATGTTTTTGTCTAGTGTCTAGTATCAGAATCTAAATAATAAATAATAACTTTTTAATAGTTGGACTATACCAAAGACTTGCATCTAGTTAGCTACCTCAGTCAAGTTATAAAAACTATAATAGAGAGAGGATAGGAATAGAGAATAAGACAAAAAAATCCTCAGTACATAAACAAATTGCTCACCTTCACTGATAATTGAAGTTTATCACAAAGAAATGTCAAGTTTCCATGTTTTATCTGTATATTTGCATATATACAATATCTATGATTTGTATATTTAATTATAATTTTAAGTTTGTATATTAAATATTAAACTCAGTATAACTAAGAACACTCATATTTAGGCTTTGAAAAGTTTTACAACACGTTTAGAAAGCAAGGAAAGAAATTTTATAATATATATAATAATATTAAGGTATATACACTCTGGGTCTTGAAAATTCTATTGTTGGAAGTTTTCCTTAAATACATATTAATGACAGGTAAAAGCTATATGCATTAGTTTATTTGGTGTGGTATTGCATTTTATAACAAAATAAATCATGCAAGAAACTAATAATGGGAAAAAGTAAGTAAATTACTGTATACAGATAGACTAATACCCATAATTATTATAATAATTAGAAAGCTTATGCAAAAACATAGGCCCACATTTATGGTAAAATAGTAAGCAAGAAAAAGTTAAAACTATAATAAATTTAATTAGGCAGATTCAAGAAAAACTTTCTAGACAGTGAAATTGTTTTCAATTTTAAATTTTTTCCAATATTGTTTCAATGTTTTAAAAGTGGCGACAAGAGTGAGTCCTTCTGGCCACATGTCAGTGTGAGGTACAGCCCTCCATGCCTGCACATGTGGGCATGTGGCTGGCGCAGGGACTATACCGTTTCTCCAGCAGGAGACAATCCCCTAGGACAGCCATCCCCAGGCGCCACTGGGGCTGCGTCTGCTTCCTGAACGTGCACCAAACTCACACAATCCAGACCTGGAAACAACACCCACCCTCCTCAAGAGACACACACAGAGCGGGCAGCCCGGCCACATCTTCATGCTGTGAACCCGAGTTAGCCCAAGAAGGGGACCCGGTCTCATCGCCAGGCGGCCTTTCACTAAAGCCCAGATATCCCAATGTCAAAACAGTCAAATAAGCACTAAATTACCACGCCGAACAACTGCTAATTGAGAAAAGCAGGGAAGGAAAAGGCAGCTTTGACACTCCAAAGTTAAAACAACAACCAAAAAAGACTTTCCAAGTTTATAATTTTTTTAATGCCTGTGTTTTAAAACCAGATATTTATTGCTCTTTTAAAATGTCTCAGTGTAGCATTTTTAGTTCTGCAACAGTGCTGCTAACATTCCAAGACTAGCTATCGTGCAACTGCCCATAAAAAAATTAACACTAGCAAGGCCATTTTTTTCTGCGCTTAAGCTCATGCCAATGAAAACTACCCTATAGGCATAAACTTGATATTTCTGTTCACCACACATTAACCTAGAGTTCCTCTGGGTGCGATGCCCAGGTGACTTTTGTGATGCAGATTTCTAAAAAATCTGGCTGCAAGCCCGCATGATCGAAGACCCCCTTTGTGGCAGGGTACAACCATTGATCTTCCCTTATTTTACCCTATCTGCACTTAGTCTTGAAAGATTAACCCTTTGGCAGTATGAATTCACATTGCTAAACACAAAGGGAGTCCCTCCTGGGCTTGTGAAAGTGCATTAGTTCCCAAAGTAGGACCCAGGGACCGCCGAGGGGCTGACATGATTCATGAGAGGCAGAGAGAAGCAGTGGCTGAGATGGGAGCTGGGGTGAGACCCGGCTCCGGAAGGGACAGAGCTGCAGACTCCTGGAGCTAAGAAAGCCTTGGCGATCACCTAGAATAACCCTTTGCATGCACCACCACGCCACTGCTTAATGAGGGGAGTTCAGTCTAGTTTTCTTTCTACTGCCTCAGAATATTTTGAGGTGAAAGAAATAGGGACAAAAGGAACCTGGCTATAGAGAAAGAAAATGTCATTGTATATCATAAAAGAAACATAATGGTAAATGAGGACAAAAAATATCTTGTCGTTGAGATAATCCCTAAAACATATTTGAATAAAGTCCTGGTGTAATTTCTTTAGTATATTTAGATATTGAGAGACCATCTCAGATGCTGGCAGTGGGGGTGACTTTGAAGTAAGAGTGGCGAGAAGGGAAAGCAGATCATTCACGTACCTGGCCAGTCTCCCAGTCAAAAGTCAGGGGCTGCACATTTAGTTCAATGTACATCTTTGAGCAACTTCCCTTGGTCTGGCAATGTAACTCCCCATACCCCATTTCTCACACTTTTGAATAGAGAGAAAAGGGTCATGGGGTAGGCACCTGGTGCAGGAGGCCAATTTGACCTTCCTCACATCTGGTGAGGGTAAGAGGGAGGGGAAGCCGAGAGGACAGTGGAAAATATGAGCGAGGGGCAGAGGAGAGCAAGCCGGAGGAACAGACACCTTACCCCATTCACTTCTGCATGAAACATCTACCTCCCCCTAACACGGAATATGAAAAAGACATAGTCAGCTACAGAAGAAGAAAACTGCCTCCAAAAAAACAAGGTGGAGTTCATTGTACTTCACCTGCCCACATACTGTTCTATATGAACATTTATGTTTATAAAAACATTTTCACAGTGTCCCTTTGCCACAAATTCAGAACATCTTTACAATTCAGAGCATCTACAAAATACATGACACAATGTTGTACATCTGTTCCCACCTGTGCATTCAGAATCACAGAGATAAATTTTAAAAAGAATGTTTCAGATTTTACAGCCATATAGATTGCAGGAGCGCTCGATCAAATTACCTGTCTCTGTCGCTGAAGTTCTCATGACAAAGAGAGAAAATCATCACGCTTCTACATAGATAAAAGCAAGCTACATCAGTGAAATAGAACCAGGAAGAGAAAATGAATATGGAATACAACCCCCACCGTTAATACTAAAACTGGTCAATAATTATCTAGGTGGTATCAGTTATGTTCTCATCCTGGTTGGCCTTTAAGTAAAGAAAGGGAACCTGTGAGCAGGGCTTGGGAATGCTGCGGCTTCTCTATAGCACTATTATCTTAGGCGGCATGTGTGAAGAATGGGGTGGATCCAGCATGCAACCTGGATGTTTCCTGCTTTGACATTCTACCCACTTCTGGAGAATCATTGCTCATCTTAACCCCATTCCAGAGCCCCAAAGGGCAGCAGGAAGTTCCTGCTGCCTGGTAATTTGCTCTTGGAAACACTGGGAGAAGACGAGCTTTGCCACAAAGTGCAAAGGCAGGCTGCGTGGGGGTCTCTAAGCCAGCCTGTCCCCAGAGCTGGACAGGCGGGAAGGAGTGAGGATTAGTGCCAATTTTGAAATCTGTCTGATTTTCAAGAAAGGAGAGATTCATATTCAATACACATTATTTTAATCCAAGTGAATTTGATCATGAGAACTAGAGCTATAAGGAAAAGCCATTCTGGACACTTTGGTTTTATAATTTTTCTAAGATATTTAAAAATTAAATTTATTGGGGCAACCCTGGTTAAAAATATTATATAAGTTTCTGGTGTATAATTCTATAAATCATCATCCATATATTCCTTTGTGTGCTCACCATTCAAAGTCTAGTCTCCTTTGGGTACCATATACTTGACCCTTTTACCCTCTTTCTCCTCCCCCACCCCTCTCCTCTGGTACCCACCCTTCTGTTGCCTGTGCTTCATGGACTAAGCATACTTTCCTATTCCATGACATTACACCATTTTGCAAATGTAACTTTCCAAAAATACCTACTAGCTGTAGGCAGCGTGGAGGTTGAGCAAGGAAAAAAATCAGAAGGTCGAGACAAAATAAACCCTGAAAAACAGTATTAGAATTTATATTTCATAGGCAAATTAAATAATGCTAAACAGAGTCAAAGGGATAGTTTTCACATGAAAAGGCTGCAACATAAATGTTAAAGATTCTCTAGTGCTGTACGATGTGACAAAATGATCTATAGCTGCACTGTCACATGACTATTTTAAATTGAAAATTATTAAAATAAATACAATTAAAAATTCAATTCCTCATTTGCACTAGTCACATTCAAGTGCTCAATAACTGCGTAGGACTAGTGGCGACCGTATGGTAAGCCCAGACTACAGAACATTCATCACTGCAGAAATTTCTTTTGGGCAGCTCAGATTCCACAGCTCATAATGAACTCTAAAGTGAGCATAGACATACAACATAAGCTAGAAAAAAAATAAGGTTGTGGCTCCATAAAAGTGCACAATAGGGAGGAACATATTCAAACTTCAGCTCAGTCCTTATTTAGGGAGGAAAAAACTTTCAGAAAACAGGCAGAGCACTATTTAGGCTAGGCAGCCAAGTTAAGGGAGAGTTCACGCTGAAGTTGTTCCTTCGGCTTGGAAAGGCACAGATATAGTGTGTGTGTGTGTGTGTGTGTGTGTGTGTGCGCGCGCGCGCGCACAAATTCTTTCTGGGATATTAAAAGCATGACCTCACACAGAGAAATGTTCATCCAAAAAGCTGCCAAATGGTATGGATGGCCCCGAGCAGTGATACTAAGGTAAGGTCTCCTTCAAAACAGATAGCTAAGGAAGGGTTATTCTTAAACAGAATACAGCAAATAGACATTTTCTATCCTCAAGGGGTTCAGAGGAATTTTGCTCAGGATTGAACTGTTTACCCAGGTGTTGTCACTGGGTCTGTGTAGGAAGGCCTTCTACCTGGAGTATTTAAAGCATGGTGTATCTTGTGAGCAGGGGGGCTTGATAATGCCCCAAGGCCATCCTCTGTGCTGGAACATTGATATCCTGGTAACCATCTTAGTTTTCCAATAATACACAGATGCCGATTTGAAATACACTACTTGATTTTATCCTTTTTGCTTTTTTTGATAATGCGTGTGTCCACATGTTAGTACATGTGGGGTGGGCACGTGACTATAACAGCTGTGCAGAACTAAGGCTCCAGAAACCCTACTTTCAGTGTGAGCTACAGATTACATTGGTTTGAAATGCTAGACACAACACAAAAATTCAAAAGTGCACCGAATTCTTTTGTAATAAAATAAGGGAGCTGTTATGAAACTTCAAAACTATATGTCAGTTACATCGACTGATTCTTAACTAATGCAACTTGAGTTCTTTTTCTTTTTCAACATAGATGACATCCCTAGTCAAAACTGGGGAACACTCACTGATGTATTTACTTCTTGTGGATTATCTGGTGCTTTTGCTGATGGCTGAAATTCAAGTTATGTTTGAATAAGAGTCATTTTAATACACATAGTATTTTACAAAGCACTGTAACAAGGAACATTGTACTTGTCTGCCATCGCCACAAGTCCAGGGTTTTATGACAGGTGGTATTTTAAGAAGTGATGGGGGAAAAAAGATCAGATTAGTTACGTCACATGTCTAAGGACATCTAGCCCAGCATTCATTGGTAAAAAAACTACTTTTAATTATACAAGTAACACATAAATGCATTTTTCTTGGAAAATCTCAGGAAGTATTGCATTTAAGGCTAAAGCCCCTTCAACCACAAGTCAACCCACGCCCTCTGTCCCTCACCTCAGCGGCAACCGCATTATCAGACTATGTGTGCCAGATCTTTTCTCTTCTTTTGCAGCCACTCACACGTACCCAAGAAGGCATACCTGAGGAGATATGGTGCAACCTTGTTCATGGCAACAATAATAAAAAAATTGGAAGCATTCTAATGTTCAAAAATTAGAAAATAACCAAAGTAATTATGATTTAAAAGAATGTAGTTAAGTCCTAATCAAATAATTTGAAGTATCTAAAATGCTTAGAGAGTACAGAGTACTCTATATACTATATATACCAGTGGCACAGAGTGAGTGCTGTATATAGCAATATATACTAATATATTGGTGAAAGACACAAACTTCATAAAGATACATACAGTATGAACCCATTTATGTCAGACAGACACACACACCCCCCACGTATTTTCTAGGAGTTCCAGAATCCCCTTCACTCCATGAGGCTTCCTCCCTCTTTTAGGTCGTGAGGAAACAGGTGTGTGCACTTTATCTGTTCCTCACCTTTAGTAGCTTTCAAGGGTAGTTCCTTTTGTCTTTGACTCCATAAGGGCTCAGGGAGCTCAAACTTAACCCCTTCCCCCAAACAAAGAAGTGGATAAGACAGAAAGCGGCAACAAAATTGAATGAGCATAAATGCTGTTTTGCCCGATTTGAACTCTTTCGTTTCCATGTGGAAGCTTCTTGTCAGATAACTCTTAATTTGTAGCAAAAGAAAGGAATTGTATTCTAGTGGGCCAAGGATCAAGAGATGAATTTCAGTACTGCTACACCAGAGTGTCCTAGTTAGGTACAGAACAAGTCCCTTAACTCCCTACATCAGAGGCTTTGGACACAGTCATCATTTCTGCATTGCCTAATGGGGCCCTGTCTTCATGATCATGCATGTCCTTTACAAATGGAGCTGCCTTTGAAGACAAGCAAGAGCTCAGAGTAAGCCTTTCCATATACATTACTTCTGTTTCCTCTTGGTTCACTGCTCTTTGCAATGGTTAATTCCCAGAAGTACCCCGGACGTGAACTCTGCTCCCACTACTAAATGAGTCTGTAGCAAGGGAACTCACACCACAGAACATTCCTCTTGACTTCCAAGCAGGGTTTCTCCCAAAGAGATGTCCTTGTACCATCTGCTCCAGAAAATCTCAAACCCATTCCATTAATCATGTCAGTCTCAGAGTTTTATTTTCCAACCCTGGTGAAATCTTAATTATCCTCTGGGTTCAAAGAATTTCTGAATGAATCAGCTCAAGGTTGCCTTAGTGAGAGAGCATCACAGAGGCTACACTTAAAAACACAGCCCCAAGCTCGGTGCCTAGAACAAAGTAAACTTTCAAGAAGCATTAATTGAATGAATGATGGCCCAGTTTTACAAATACAATGAATAGCGATCTTGTTTGTGCATTATGTTCATATTTTTCACCAAGCTCTGTACTAGTATAAACACAAATGCTCCATATTTCCTGCTGTCCGTTTAAAGGGTTACATTAGCCTTAAGCCTCCTGACATTTTCTGGACTATCATTAGCATTTTGTGTTCATCTTATGGCAAATCTTGATTTTTGCCCAAATCTCTGGTGATTTAGTCAGTGTATGTATTGTACAAGTTCAGTTGCACAAGCCAAGATCCAATCCTCAGTGTCTGTAACTGGGGTCCTTTTTTTTTTAGTGCTCAAATGTAAATTTTAGATCATGGTATGCCAAACGATGCTGTGAAAACTCATTGGCTTTCCAAATATTCTGAAATTTGCAACATAAAATTCAACCTAGAAGATAAATTTGTATAACCTCAGAAGCATTACTCTTGGAAGGTCATTTCCAAAGGTTCGATGGAAAGCTTTATTAGGTTCATTCATACAACTAAAAGATCATTCACATGAATTCACTTAGATAACCAATGTACTAGAATAAGAAACAACAAACTAAGAAACAGGTAAAGCTGACTGGTCAAATGGAGCTCCTTTAGAGCAGTCTCCACCAGCACCATCCAGAGGGAGCAAGGAGGGCTCCTGTCATGTGACCAGCTCATTCTCCTTCTGCCTATCCACGGCCTCCTCCACTACAATAGCATGTGTTTGACCTTGAGGAGACGAGGTAAATGTTGGAAACTGTCTGATTCTTTCCAGAGGTGTCAAGACACTTAAAAAGCACACTCAGTGCTTTGAAGATGAACATTCCAACCATGAACTAGGTTGTACTGCTGGCCCCTCCCAGCTCCTCTCAGCAGAGGGCCTCCAGTGCCCATAGGTGTCCGAGGCAGGCTCAGGTGTGCTCGCCTGAATCGTTTCTGAATTAAAAAATAGGATAGCCTTCACCACCACCACCTCCAACTATTTGACAAAAGTTTAGATTAAATTAAATTGAATGATCAGTTCAGGGTTGGCTTAGTTCACCCAAGTATGTTTCTACCTTGATCTCTACTTTGAATTTCTTAGCATTTCTTCCAAACTGGACAGGAACTCACCTACTATGATAATAACCAGGACCAACCTCAGCAACTTGGACTCAAGCTGGGGTCCAACAAATCCCAATCTTTCTTATAGTTTGAATCACATCTTTGCCTTGTATTTGGAATCAATGGTCTTGTTCCCTGGCTGGAACACTGAAATTCACCGGGTAAATTTCTGCAATACCACTGCCCCTCCCTCCTCTCACTGCACAGAAGAAGACCAGAGCATGATACCTGTTAAACAGTTGTTGAGTGGAAAATATGTGATTCCCATGAGGAAGGGAGGAGAGGAGAGGAAGTGAATAACAGTGGGGGTGGGGGTAGAAGAACAGAAAGGGAAATTTGGGGAATGGAAAATAAAGGAAAGGGAAAAAGGGAGACTTCTGGATCCCTACCAGTAGAAAGGCAGGAGAATTCCATTCTGAGAAATTGAAGGTATTCTACATGATTGTATAAATACATGGAGATGTGTTTGTAGGTGTGAAAATATAACTTTACACACACACACAGAGTTCTGTTTTGTGATAACATAGTCAAATATAATGTTCTTTAGTTAATATCTTATTATTTGAGTACATCATATAAATCCTGTTCACTAGTCCATCTACACTTTAATTAGCAAAAGTTGCCTGGTGATTTACTGCTCTGTTTCGTTTCTTACCCACAACCCAGTACTGACCGCCTGTTAGGACAAGCTTACCCCTTTGATTGTGGATATTTTTGTTACTTCCCAAAAGGTATAATCTCTGCTATTTTGCTTACAAAAGCAAAGACTAGTGTTTCATTGTTTTTATAAAAGGGCTGAGATTTTTTAAAGCACGACCCTTTAAAGTTCTTCCACTGAGATCTCTGAAACGAACAGTAGTCCCACAGGTAGAAATTATAGAACAGAAGCAGAGGGAAGAAAGACAAATGGGCCAGCGATCATTATCAGCCATAAGTCACTCAAACTATAACTCTTCTGAATGAAATAAAGTTGGCAGGCAGAGGAGAAAACCTCTGGAACATGCTGCAGGATGCAGTCTAAAGCTAGAGACCTCTTTCTCTCTCCCTCGAAACATGCCAGTCCGTGGTGAAGACCAGCTCAATGCACTGCTCTGCCATGTCTGCAATCTCCAGGAGTGACTTTAACCGTAAAATGATTAACGAGCAATTTGCTGTGAAATCCAGGCAACTATCTGAGTCAAATCAGTTCAATGTCTTTGAAGCTTCATACTATTCACCAACTTTACTAATCCAACATGATTGAGGTCGTACCGGGCAACTAGTGTATCCATTCAACAAATATTTATTGTGTGTTTATTGTGTAAGGAACAGTGCCAGGTATCAGACACAAACACAATTCTGGATCCCACTACTTCGTGTAAGAAAAAGTTTATAAACATTAGTCAATTCAACTCAATGAGAGAAATTTATAAATAAATAATTATGCAAAGAAATGGAACTGATTTAGAAATGAACTTTCACGGAAACAAAACAGCAAGCATGCTGTATTTGGGGAGTGTGGGATATTTGGTGTGGGCAGTCAAGTGTAAGGGCACGGGGATGGGTTGTGGCTGTGATGTAGGTGGTAGCTGGACATGCGGATGCCTTTAATGTGCTGTGCTCAAAACCTGCCGTTCATCCTGTTGCAAATGGAACACCACTGTGGGCCTCAGCATGAGGAGCTTGTGTTTTAGACAGGAAGGGCTATTAACAGTGGGGAGGTCTGAGGGCAGGAAAGAGATGCTAACTGTGAGTCTGGGGTTGTTGTGATGGCCCTGCAGAAAAGCAGTGCTAACCAATTTCAGAACTTTTGCTCTGAATGTCTTAAACATCCTGCACCAAGCTCCTCAGCAAGGCTGTCTTGAATCACATCACATAGGGACAGTTATGATGCAGAATCTTCCTACTCAAAGTACAATCTGCGGATAAAAACATCAGCACCAACTTGAAACCTGTTAGAATGCGGACTCTCAGTCCCCACCCCCAGAACTGCTGAATCAGAAGCTGCATTTTAACAAGGCCCACGGGGAAACTGTGTTCACATTATAGTCACAGAAGTACTAATGGAAAGGAAATATCTCTGGGCTTAGAAATAGGAGAGCCCTGGTTCTGTCATTTCTTGGAATTTCCCTTTTTTTTCTCCATAAAATTAGGAGACATGTACTGACTGGCTGTAAGAGTTAGACGTGCAACTCGCATAAAAATACTTCATGAACTATGAAGTACATACTCAATAGATACAAGGTCATTTTGTCATTGTGATCATTTTGTTTCATAACAAAATTGCACACTTTATTTGTTTGCAAAAGTTCTTCTAAATGTAGAAGGGGTAAAATGAACAAATTTGTAGATGAAGCATCAGAACCTTAGTCACCAGGGTTGTTTAGTGTTAAGGGGGGGTATATTATTTCCTTTAGGCTATATTGCTAGATTTCCAAGCCTTTAATAATTCACACAAGCTACCTCTTTCTCTCTGCTGAAGCAGAGAGGAAGAGAAAGAATGACCGTGTTAAGCGCTTCTCATTCAAGAAGCCTAAAGAGCTTACCCTTACTGTATTTTTCCTGGTCAAGTAACCATTATTGTTGAAAGTGCACACAAATTCCAGCACTTAAATAGGTTTCTGGAGGAGGAGGTGGAGATGATTGGAAGTAGAGAGAAAGCCTGGATCATCTTGCCTAGAAAGGAAATGATCACCACCAGATGACAATCTTTAGATTCCTGCAAAGATGCTTTAGGTCTGTAAAGCTAGTTTTAAGACCCAGCAAGTAAGCAGCCTACCCAATAACCCAGAAGGTATGGTTTGAGGGATCGCAAGTCTATTCCCTCCAGAGGATTTCCCCTCTCAAATGGTGCTACCACCACAGACACAGTATGAGACTCACATCTAGGGAAAAGATAATATTTCCATGTAGGAGTCTTTTTAAAAATATAGGCTGTCACTCTGTCACTTCCAACTTTCACCTCGGAGGAGGTTTAGGTGCAACTTTCTTTGGTCCTACTGAATGCAGGCTCATTTGACACCAGTCACTTCCACTATGGCGCTGAAGTCCAACTCTACGAAGACCAAAGTCATGTACCTGGGGTGTACTGGTGCAGAAGTCTGTGCCATGTCTGCCCTGGCCCCCAAGATTAGCCCCCTGGGTCTGTCTCCAAAAAAATGTTGGTGATGGCATTGCAGAAGCAAGCAGTAACGGGAAGGGTCTGAGGATTACGGTGAAACTGATCATCAGAACAGACAGGCCCAGACTGAGGTAGTGCCTTCTGCCTCTGCCCTGATCATCAAAGCTCTCAAAGAACCACCAAGAGACAGAAAGAAGAAAAAAAATCAAGCACAGTAGATATATCACTTTTGATGAAATTGTCCACATTGTCCAGCAGACGCAGCACCGATCTTTAGTTAGAGAACTCTCTGGGACCATTAAAGAGATCCTGGGGACTGCCCAGTCTGTGGGCTGCAGTGTGGACAGCCGCCACCCTCCTGACATCAGAGATGACATCAGCTGTGGTGCAGCGGAGTTAAGAACCAGCTAGCCCAGCTAGTTAAGAACCACAAAGGAAAATATTTCAATTAAAGATCATTTGACAACCAAGTATATACATGCTGTCAGCAGACTGGGTGAAAAGTGAAGGGCTTGAGAAATTCAGATTGTACGAAACAGTCACAGGGATGTAAAGTACAGCATATGGAATATAATCAATAATACTGTAATAACCATGTATGGTGCCAAGTGGGTACTGGAAATATTCAGGGGGAACCCTTTGTGAAGTATAGGATTATCTAACCACTATGCTGTGCACCTGAAACTAGTACAAAATAATACTGAGTGTGAACTGTAATTTAAAAATAAAACATACATAAGCCATCTAACACATTGCCACATGTTAATGAGTTTATTAGAGCAGGCAGTTTTTATTTAGCAGCTCTAAAGGAAAGAGACAGAAACCATTTGTTGATTTACTCATTCATTTCTTAATTATTTTGCTGAATATGTATTAAGTGCCCAAATGTGCCAGACTCTCCCTCATAGTAAAAGGCCAAATAAGTTGAGAAGCTCTCTGTTCTTGCGGAGTGTATAATATAGACAGCTAGTCCTCAAATGTTTATCATCACATGCCCTACCCATAAAATTTGTTAAGCAAATAGATGTGTATATTTATTTATAAATTATTCACTGTGCTACTACACTTATATGTATAATATGACATAATGACATATGTCATAATGACAGTAAAATAATGAAAACAGGTCTGGTATTTTTCTGGACCCCAATAGATTATCTTCTATAACCCTTGGCATGTGGGCACCCACTTGGGAGATCTGTCCTTTAGAGTAATTTCTATGTGAGAACTTTTTGCATGGGGACAATATTATCCAGAGTATATGACTGCTTCAATCACCTCCAAAATTTGGAAAAAAGAAATTATATGAGTTGTTCAGAATTGGAGACTCAATCTACTTTTTCTTTGTATGTCTAGTAACTTAAATTGCACCTAGAACATAGTAGATGTCTAGTAAATAATTACTGTATGGAATTGAGGGGAAAAGGAAAGAATGAAGGATGAAGGGAGAGAATGAGTATGTATTATAAAAAAGAATTATTTGCACAGTAAGAGAAAAATAGCTTTCTTGCCAGGAACAAATAATGAGTTACCTTGGTTATTAAAATAATAATAATAGTAATAATAATAAAACAAAATAAAATTCATATGTGAAAGAACCTATCTCCAGCTCACTTCCATTTGGCAGGCTGAAATATCTAATCATAAATCTCATCTCTAGAATTTCTGGGTGCAGTTTTACTGGGTTTCCTCTCTTTTTTAATGGACAATAAATTAATTTTACTATAAATAATCAAATAGTTTTTGAAATGCATTTACATGTAAGTTCCTTAAAATTATTTACCTTGCCCATAATTCACTGGAAGAGGAAATGGTGATAGACATAGTTACATAGTTACAAGCCCTCACAGCTGACACCTATAACCATTTCCTTTGTTTAAAATCAACCGTATTTTCTTTGTGGCAAATGACTTCTACTGATAGTTAGCAATACTAATATTTGTGTCATGTTATCAAAAACACTTCCTAAGAGTCATGGTTGCAGTGTTATCAATAATATATTTATCTGTTACATCAAAGTTTTGGTGTAATAAACTTATCTCCATTTCCACTAGTTTCCCCCAGCTCACTGTTGATTTGGACAAAAGGTGCTTTGTAAAGTGTGTCCCCATTAGAAACAGTTCCTTCAGGTGCACAGACCAGTGCCAGGTTCTACGACCAGATTTGTCTGTTGAGTTCAGAGCTCCCTCACCAAGATTCTGCAGAGAAGAGCTTTCTATACTCTGAGAACTATGCAATAAAGATGAATTCTAGATTACCATATAGAAAGCTTCTTTATGGTGCCCTAATGCTCACAGATATGACAATCTGACATGTAACAGCCTGTTGGGAATCCCCAGGTCACACGCTAGCAGCCTCCTCCAAAGGCTTGGGAATCCTGAGTGTTTAGGTTAGGATGGCTGTTCACCCACCCGGGGTAGGGATGCACTCCAGGGGAAAAGTCTATTTTTGTCTCAGCATAACCTTAAGGGTCTTTAGAATTCCAAAGTGGTGGAGGAGAAGGATTTTCCCAGGAACTCTTCTCCCCATCAATAATTAGGCCTCTCTCACAGTCTAAAATCTGAAATGGTCCCTAAATCTCCAAGGAAATTTTTCCAGCAAGCATGCACCATTCTTTTTGATGAAGTGTGTGTGTGTGCACGAAACACACACATACCTATATGTATGTGTGTGCATATACATATGTATACACAAATATATGTGTGTATACACAAATATTTATCTCTGTGCATACAAATTTATATGTATACATTACACATATATATTACTTGTATATAACATATATATGCATTATTTGTGCCAGATCATATATATGTATATATAGACATATTTTTAATTATAAAATATTTTGTTACAAAATCATAAGCATGTAATTCTGTAACATAACAATATCACACTCAAGCACACCATATGACATTTTAAGTGAAATTTTCAAATTAAAACTGTTAATTATTATACCCTTATTATTACCTAACCAACCACACTCACAGAAGTAGGCACTACTTCTGCCAAACCCTGTATATATACATCTCTCTATTTATGACTGGTTTGTGTGACTTACAAAAATTGTATATGGTAAGTCTTATTATTCTCTTTTTTTTTTCTTAACCCTCACCCAGAGGATATGCTTTCATTGCTTTTCAGAGAGAGAGGAAGGGGAAGAGAGAAGAGAGACAGAAACATTGATGCCGGAGAGAAACATCGATTGGTTGCCTCCCAAATGTGCACCAACTGCGGATCAAACCCGCCCAGAATGGGAATTGAACCCGCCACCTGCCGGTGCACAGGATGATGCTCCAACCAATGGAGCCACCTAGCCAGGGCCTAATTATTCACTTCTTTAAAGAAAGGACATAGGGCTCACAGATCTCCAGTTTATCAAAAGTCCCATTGCTAGCACTAGAGTGGGCTGCATGCAAGTGAAATAACAAAATTCTTATTGTCTAATCATATCATTTTTGTATGAGTGCTGCTGTACACATCACTGAGCTCTCTGAGTAGGGACACCCCTACTTCCACGGACACCGCGGTGCTTCCCACCGTCCCTCGCGGTGGCGCCCCCTCTCAGGAAGCGGGAGAGGAGAAGCTGCCCTTCCTCGCATGACCCACAGTGTGGCCCCCACAGTGTGAAGGGAGGGTAGTCCCCAGCGGTGACTCTTTCATCACGAGAAGAAATCTGACCCTTCTTTCAGATGTGTGGAAAAGGTGAAAAAGTCCCTTTTTTTCTCTACCAAGAATTGGACTTAAATTCCTTCCCAACAACCCCCTGAAGGCCCCTGGGAGGCGTCTGGGCCATTATGAGAAGTGTTTGTAGAGCCCCTTCAGGGCCTCGGTGGACAGGCGGTGCAGACACAGACCGAACAATGAGAGCCAAGCTGCAGACATGCGGCAGGCCCTGCTTCCGTGGCATTCTGACAGTGCCTTTTCAACACGTGAGCATTATTTCTCCGAGCAGGAATCCCACGGTCCTGATTAAATTTTCCACATCCCACAGAGCCCAGCACAGCCTCCCATCCCACCCCGAAGAGCACGCGGCACTCCCAGGGCGAACACGTTCTGTAACAAGCTGACTTAGAACGGCATCACGTTTTGTGTTCAAACACGCGGGACAGCTGGATTTGCCTGCTGTCACAAACAAGCCTCAAACTGCCTTCCTCCCTGGGTCCTGCACGAGGTCAGCACAGTGTACGGCTGGGGTAGACAGAGCAGGTTTGGGCCGAAGGTGAAAGACGCTAGGGAAACCTCCACTCGAACAATCTCGGTAAAAATATTCTGATTAGTGAAGATAAGGTGTACTTTCATTTTCCTGAGAGTTTTATCTTTAGAAATAGGCTGCATAATCTATAAGAAAGTCTTAGCTGAGTGTTTTGAGGTCGGTTGTTATTTTCAAATAGCATGTGCTGTGGCGTTTCCTTGGGGGAACACATTCCAATTTCTTAATGGGGTGTAATCAGTAACATGTTTGCTTCGGGCCTTATAATGACGATGCTGTTAACTGCATTCATCAAAAATCCTTTAAAACAGCTGTTTTCAACCAACTTTCGCTGTGAATATACTTTTGTGTGTTTAATGTACTTGGCAAGCCTTTTGAGAAAGCCCTTGCCTACTGTTTTATTTGTTTCCACTTATGAAAACATACGTTTACTGTGAAAATCAGATGCATTTGTAAAGTTATCAAGGAACTTGGTAAGAA
Organism: Trachops cirrhosus; assembly: GCA_028533065.1. Lineage (NCBI taxonomy): Eukaryota > Metazoa > Chordata > Mammalia > Chiroptera > Phyllostomidae > Trachops > Trachops cirrhosus. The sequence continues at coordinate 163,826,470 of CM052539.1, read as the reverse complement.
AAATGACCCTCTCCTGTCATCGTCAGCAATTGCCAAATCATCTCCATTGATGAAAATCTGCTTTGAGGGAACATGCATTTGGTTAACCATAAAATGACCAGCAGCTCTTTTTCAGGCAAAAACTGGGTGGACATATTTCTAGAGTTCTGTGTCCTGAAGTTTGGAGATAGCAATAGATATAGGGAGAGAGAGAGAGACAGACAGAGAGAGACAGAGAGACAGAGACAGAGAGAGACCACTCCGGACAAGGTCCAGGAGCAAAGATTTTCCACTCCGCAAGATTTTGTGCTCCACTACTTGGGAGAATCCTGCCCAAAGTTGTCAACCAAGTCCTAATGCCTCTATCATTTATCAGGCCTCTGCTCTGCAATGCAAGAATGATCCTCAGTTCACAGCCTTAGTAAGCACAGAACACCTTCCTTTTCTTGTAACATTATCCAGCCAGGAAATAGGCAGTGAGTACAAATGGTTGGTTGAAGTCTGGTCTTTGTTTTCTGTCTTCCTCAGTTGACAATGTTCGCTGCAAAGAAGCAGGCCAAAATAAAACTGCCAACCCCACGTTATGTAAAACTGTAAAAGCGGGAAAATTTTCCTTGCTGCTTTATGCCCACCAAACCACCAAAGTAGAAAGATCATTGCTATATTGCAAATGTATTAGTTTATGTTGTTACGGATATTTTTTAGTCATCAAGGCGTGCAATTAAAAGGCAAGCAAGGAAACAACAGCAGGCTCTGTATCACCAGTGCTTATCTGCTCACCCCCTGGTGGGTGCTGGGGTGGTAGGAGTCCCTGTATCCCAGTGCCCTGAGAAGGCTCCCGAGTCACTCCGCGTCCTTGTGCTAATCTTTTCATTTCCTCAACGATGAAATTATTCCCTAATCCGCAATCCCTGGGAAGGCAGATGCTTAAACAAGCAGAGAAACCTAGTGCATTGTTGACTGTGCCTCTTCCATGAGTCCTAAACAATAAATCTTACAACTTTTCTTGTATTCAGTATGATAGTGAATGCCAAGCCCCAGCTCAGCAGGAGTCCTATTTCCTGGGCCTTCAGAAGATAGAAAATATCACATTTCTGTTTCACTCGACCCTTTCACTCTCTCTGTCATGCTTCACCGCCTTTACAAGTCACCATTTCACTGTTGCAACAAAGCTTGCAGGGACTCTAACAGGTGAGGCCTCGAGCAAACACAGTGGGAGCGAGCAGCGTGGGCCCGGGAAGCAGGCAGAGGACCGCTCAGCTTATCTACGCCCTATCTCGCCATTTCTTACCACAAGGCCTGCTCCATGACAGCCAAGTTGTCCCGAGGCAATGGCTCAGTAATAAGATACACAACAAATAATGGGGTTTTTTGCTGGAAAAATATATACTCAGGTAATTAAATTGTTAACATGATGGATGGCCTTATTTTATATTTGAATTCAAAGTGACTTTCTGTATCATTCAACCAAAATGGCTTGATGTTACAAAAAAAGAACAAAAAGCAAAACACAACTCGAGAGAAATAGAAATATAGATTTTTGTTCATTTTAAAAACAAACACGGGTAGTTTTCACTGGGCTGGGTCATAACGTTTACCTGAAGTACATGGAGCTGGTGTTCAAATTTCATATTCATTGTTTCTCATTCCTAATGTTTTGTGCCACATCCTAAAAGGTGAAGCTATAGAAAATTTTCCAGTGGGTGTGCTTTGTTTTACGCAAAAAGAGTAAGAACATGTTAGAGAGACCTATTGTTCAGAAGGTTCCAAAAGCAAGACCCTGGTGTCTGGGTTTAAAATGTTAATGAACATCCATTTTGCCCACGTGGACTCCCAAATGACAATATGTTTTGTGCCCAAGGCATGATTCTGACTAAATCAATAAACTACCCTAAGTTTGATAAAAGTTTTACAAAATATCCAGGACATTTAGAGTAATTGTTAACATCTGTTCATTATTCAACAGTGTATGCAGGTTTAGAAGCCAGATAAATATATTTATTCATCAGCAGCCAGCATGTCACTGCTACCTCAGTGGTGACATAAAACAGTAAGACATTAGAACTTGCCTTGGTCTTGGGTTCAGAGAATACAAATGAACCATTGTAAAAAAAAAAGTTCTGCTTTCTCCATTTTTATACTCTGTGAGAGGGAGAGACACAGAGAGAAAGGGGGAGGAGAGAGAAAGAAAGGAAGCAAGTCAAAAAAAAAGTCTTGATAATTTACTTTGAATGGAAAACCTGGGGAATATGCAGGAAAAATAAATAAATAAGTAAAAGTATAAATCTCAGAGAAGGGATCTGAAGACATCAATCATCGCTGCAACATGAAGAGCATTTTTCTTGTTTATTCTCCAAAACACAATTCAATTTTGATTTCTTCTTTTATTTCGCAATATAAGAAAGTTATGTCTACACTGGAAGGGTAAAATAGGCTTTTGAAAAAATAACATTGAAAAGGTTGTCTCTATCAGAATGAAATTAGTTCTTTGAGAATATCTGCCAATTTACAGCTGACTAGTAGCCAAACCTAGCTTCAAATTCATCGTTTAGTAGCAACAAGAAAATATTAACCAAAGCACCTTCATGCTTATTGGTATCTTATGGGGGTGGGAAAGCATGCCAAGTGCTTTCTTGTGTGTTGTTGCTTTATATGACCTGGTGTGTGTGGATGTGTGTGTATATGTGTGTGTTCCAAGTGCCCTTCCAGTAGTCTCAGTGACCTCTAGTGATGCTAACAGATCTCAAGTAATGTGTTCCTTGAGTATTTGAAGCTGAGTTGATGATTAACTTTCAACTACTTGCATTGTACTCAATCATGATTGTGTAAAATTGACTGAATAAAGTCGCCTCGAGGTTTACCTCTTTGATGAGGGAATAAATCTGACAATATGCCATCAACTTTAATACAATCCACTAACATCAGACCTTAGAAACTGCACACTTGGCCCATGAAAGGTGCAAAGATTCCAGAGAAAGGAGGTATAGTAGAAGAAAGTCATCAGTAAACATTGTTGCATTTTTCTGAAGTGTAGGTCTGTAAACTCACTACCAATGTGTGCACAGTCAATGTCACGTGAAAGGCATTTAATAAGAGTTGGCTGAATTGAATAGCTAGAACAATACTATATGTGTATATAGTACCCAATATAATCGAAGAGATTAGTTGAAAACACTAGATTTCTCTAGGAGGACCAGAAGATTAGCAAGGTGAAGATGATAAAATTAACATCGATGCTATCCAACTAATTAAAGCTGTGAAAGAAGCAAGAACCTCTTCATGGATTATTCTGTTAACTAACCTGTAATTATATTGTCAATTGCATTAACTTCATTGCTCACTAATAGAGTAAGTTTCAAGGGAGGCAGCCAATGTTAGGATGGTTATTTATTTTTATGTCCTAATTAATCAGTACTGACACCAAACCACATCCTTCCTCTTTGCTCATTATTTAAATGAACCATTTATATGGATGAACCTCTTTGCTTTGTGCATTTCATTATCACATTAACATGCTTTCAAAACAAAAAGGGCTGTTTCTGCTTCAGCAAGTACTTTGAACAAACAGCCACTTGAGCTACTCCTGACAGGCTCTGCAGCCCTGTCTCCCTCTAAGCGTTTATATTGGCCATTTGGAGTTTCAATATAATCAAATAATCACGACTTGGATGTCAAAGGAATAATCCCCGATGAATTTTGTAGTGCTAGGTCAAGGGTAGGGGGAGGATTGAGTTTAGCAAATGAAAGCAAGAATTCTAACTCTTCAACCCAGGTTGGAAAGCAATTTTTATTTAGCTAGTCATATCTTTGTGTCTCCTATCTGGAAACCTGAAAGTAAACTGTAACTGAGTAAAGTTAAAATCTATTGGAGTCCTCAGATTGAAATATAATTCTAAAGTAACTTTGTGAGCCAGCCCCTGGAACATGATTTCCCTCTAGTGAAGGCTCCCGGAGACGTGTTAACCATTTCAGGTAGCTGTACCTTTGCCCTCTGATGTAGGTTCTGTTCTCAGACTACATTTTGAGGAACCAGCCTAACTAACCTTAAGAATATCAACCCTGATACCACCCTAGAAAATAGGGTTGGGAAGAGCACAGATGCCTTAATTTGTTTTAATGAGAGGTCCCCCCACCCCAAATTTTCCCTTAGAAAAGAGGAAGCATGATATACTCAAATGTTAACAAAGTCTCTTTGTATTATGGGGAACAAACTTTTGGGAAAACGCACTAGCTGGAAAAAAAACTGAAATCAAAAGTTGATTTGGATGTTTACAGATGTCATATAATGTAATCATTTTTAAGAAGAGGTAACAACATCACCCTGGCTGGTGTAGCTCAGTGGATTGAGCATGGAACTCCTAACCACAGGGTCACTGGTTTGATTCCCAGTCAGGGCACATGCCTGGGTTGCAGGCCAGGTCTCCAGCAGGGGGGTGTGAGAGACAACCACACATTGGTGTTCCCCTCCTTCTCTTTCTCCTTTCCTTCCCCTCTCTCAAGAAAGAAAGAAGGAAAGAAAGAGAAAAAGAGAGAGAGAAAGAGAGAGACTGATGATATACAATTTAATTTTAAATACAAATGTGCCATGAAAATGGAATAAAGCAATATTTCTAGATTCATAGACACTGTAACCATTCTCTCACAATGGTCAGCAATCATTTTTTGAGTTTCTGGTTAGGTAACATCGGTATCACTCTATCTGAGGTCCTCTCCACCGAATGGGGCATGGACTCTACTTGGGTATGGTGGCGGCTTTCAGGTTCCATCCTGATGAAAAATCTCCCATTTGTAGAATGCATCAAACAAACAAAATCATGACTTAACTCCATTCTTTCATTTTCTCTTGGTGGTTTTCTCACATTTTCAATAGTTACCAGCCGCCTTCCTACTGCACCTCCCTCCTCTGTGGTCTCGGAATCCATTATGCTGAATTCCACTTATTAAAAGGAAATCCTTCTGTATACTTTACCTAAATCCTGCATCCTTCAGTTAAAGCTCATTTTGTATTATTCAAACGCCTGTGAACAGTAGTCCAACATCATCCTCTTTATGGGAAAAACCCATGATTTGAAAATAGTCAATAAATCACTCTTTATCCTTCATTTCCCCACCTGAACAAGCCCCACTCCCAGGGCTTTCCCCGCAGCACTCAAACTCCACTCCCTCTCAGGGCGCAGCCGAGTTCCTGGGGGACTCAGTCACCTGTTAGGCCGATGATAACATTGCATAAGACTATAATGATTATTAATTTCAAATAGTAAATACAATTGCAGTAAAACCTGGCTCAGGCCTTCCTCTATTTCCTCAGGAAATTCTTGAATTTCTCCTCAGCTACCTCAGCCTACTTCAGAAATGCTTGATCCTTTTGTCAGTGACAGGGGCGGTCAGTTTATATTTAGGAAAAGTGGGCAACTGTCTGGTATGGAACAGATTAAAACCAAGGAAATCTGTTCCCTCATAACCGATTTGTAACACTGAAAAGCAAGTTAATTAACCCATTTCGTATGGTCATCATCCAAGCATCTATTATTGAAAGTGGGCTCAATTTCAAGCCTCATGTGTACAAAATTTTCTGAAATGCTTTTTGAAGTAGTGCATACCCAATGACCCAACAAAAGTTCGCTTTGCTTTTTTTGGGGTGGAGATGACCATTCTGCATATTTTTGCCTCAGGCGTTAGATTCTGTATCAAAACTAGAGTGTCACCTTGAAGACCAGGTGTCCAAATCTGCATATTTTGATTGGCTGCATCCTACAAGGATGATATTTAAGCCATACTCAAGAGCTTATATTTATTTCAACAGATTCCAATTTTTAAATTTATACTGCCATTTTTATGTAGCAGGCATGAAACATGATACTTATACTGGCCCACAACTGATAGGGTGTTTTGCATTTTAAAGAGATTGAATGGACAGAGGAGGACTCAGCATATAGTTGCTGTGGAAGGATGAAATGCTTCGGTGTCCCTTCCTGAAACTCATGATTAAAGTTTGTCGATATCCCCTTATTTTTTGTTTTCTGAAGAACATGCCAGAATTCTACTGTGAGCTCTGCATTAACCTTAGAAAATGCAGGCAAGACCCAGTGTATCTCCCAGGTCCTCAAGATCAGATTCAAATGAACATTAAGAAGGACCCTAAAGGGGGGATGGGATGGGATGGGGAAGGTAGAGGAGGGTTTAGAGGTGATAAATGGTGATGGAAGGAGACTTGACTTGGTGAACATACAGTATAGTGTACAGATGATGTACTATAGAATTGTACACCTGAAACCTGTAGAATTTTTTAATTGTATACCCAATAAATTCAATAAAAAGAAAAAAAAAGAAGAAGGGCCCTAAGAAAGCTAATGGGGGCCACCAGCGATATGAGAGTAGGGTGTAAGAAGGGGAGGGCATTTCCGGCAGGGTCTCCTATACCCAGTGACAATTCTTGTCATCAGAGTTCCCCAAATCAGTCTGATAGGAGAGTGAAGATCTGAATTTAGGTACTGCAGAATGTTTGCAGGCTCCCAGGGAGTGGAAAAAAGATCTGGATCAAATTATATTCAATTCGGAGGCATGCGGGGCATTCTAATGATTTCCATTACCCCTGTGGTCATCTTGGGTGGTGCAGCTCATTAAGGTTCAATCACAAAAATTAGGACTCAGAGGATGTCAGACTCGAGAAAGACCCTACGTGGGCCACCGAAGCTCATCGAGAGGAAGTAACTTGGACAAGACCTCAAACCAGGCCACCTTATAACCAATGGTAGGTACCTCCATGACTGTTAAACAGGTGGCTAATGCTTGTCTTCTAAACACCTATACTAGGAGGAGTTCACTGGAAAAAATCGACCAAGCGTGCAAAGATTCAGAGAGAAGAGCTGCCTCGCATGAACAGTGTTTGCTCACCCAAGCCACCATCAAACACTCTCCCGGAATTCCAGGGTAGGCTCTGAACTCAGTCTGACGCCTCCGTGTTCACTCCAGCAATCCTTGCCTCTCGAGAGCATCACACCTTCCTCTTGCTCCGCTCCCTTTTCCAGAGTCTCCTATATGCCCAAACTCTGCCCAATCAGAACTTGATCTGTTTGGACAGGGCTCTCTGTAGTCTGGGTTTGTGCCCACAGCTGTGTCTCTGACCACACTGTGTCGGATCCTGACCTGCAAACATTCCCTTTCCTCTCCACCTGGCTCTGAAAAGTGCTTTCCAGTCTCCTCTTCCTAACCTAGAAACATCGTTGAAATAGCTCAAATAATTTATTTTTTACTTTAAAATTGCTTCATATCTTAATCATGATATGTCCACATTAATATTGAGATTTGTAATCAAACTGTGCTCCTGTGGATCCTCAGATACCACCAGGGAAAAGAAGTGGACACAGACGACAGGTTCTAAACTTCCTACCCCATTTTCACCATAAAAATTTAGCTGACTTTTTTACCCAGTACATATTGGGCTTCTGAGTAAGATACTGTTTAAAGAACAATTTGGCCTGCTTTTATTTAAAAGGGTTAAAAAATAACTTTTAAATTATAACAACACATGACTCAAAGAATTTGCCACCACCTGGTGGCAGCATACCCAAATTTCAACATGCATAAATTTTTAGCAAGGACACTGAGTTGAATCATAAAGAAGTATCAGAAATGATTCAGAATGTTAAGTGTAATTATGAAAAAACACATTAAAAAGTATAGTATCAATTTCAAAATGCAATGTGATAGCAATTTAAAGTTAGGATTCCATAAAAGAATTACTTTGTTGTATAAATGACATACTATTTACAGAAAATATTTTCATTATGTCTTAAAAACATTTCAGTAAGGTAAAATACGCTAGCAGAATTCTCTCTGTTTTAATGTCTGAACGGCTGTGTTATTTATCTTCAAATACCTGCGGGAAAGTTTCATTTCTTCTTCTTCTTGGAGTCAATGTAAATACTCAGTTCCTGGGTAAATTCTACCTGAGACATTTCTGTGCTTCTCTCCACCTCCCTCAAAATAAAACAGAGCAAAACGGCACAGACACCTTCTCGCAGACTTTGTAAATTACTGCACAAGGAGAGCTCAAAGCGCTCAACTTCTTCAACCACAAGCACGTTTATGGAGGAGTGGAAGAAAGTGATATTTTTTTTTTTCCTTTTCGGGCCTTTCAGCTCTCACATAATAGGACAATATAATACTACAGTATATTGGTTTTGCTCACTCTAACGCTAACCTTGCTCAGGACAGGACGGACAATACCCTGGTCAGGTAAAATATTTTTAGCTCTCAGGAACAGGTTCTAGTTAGTTAAGCACCTGGACAGTGCAGGGGGAAATGAAATCTGAGACCTGGCGATCTCTGCTGCTCCTCAGTCGAGACACAGAGACTCCTCCCTGCAGTGTGTGGGACCCCTGGCCCCTCTCTTCTGGCATGTGATCCAGAAGTCATTGTCTCTTTGCTCACAGTGATTGTCTTAGGTTACACTGGCAGGCAGGACGTTAGAGAATCAACCAGACAGACCAGGGGCATCCTGTGACACTTCCAGATCTGTGCAGAACAGCGTGAGCCAGGGTAACAGTGACAACGCCAAAGAAATATTTTTGGCTGCAGGCTAGAGGATACAGCAGGAAACTTTACTTCTCACTGTCTCTCAACAGCCACAGTAAACTTGCTCCTTAAGAGGCCATGATTACTTTGTATCAGATGTGTATTTGCCAGCAAGATTACATCCCTGCTGAGGTCTTTGCAAATCATCTGTGGTCACATGACATTCTGAGCAAACAGCAATTAGCCAAATTGGCTGAGTTTGCAATTGAAATCCTCCTGCCTAGTTCCCCTAAAACTCACTCAGCATTGTTTACCAGCTTTTCCTAGAGTCAATTACAAGGAGCAAAATAGGACTTGATTCACAACAAGTAATGAAGTGAGAGTACTAAAAAGTGAGGAAAAGGAAATAACAAGAATCAATTTAGCACTTTTGAAACATAAGGGTATTTTTTCTGACATGAATGTGAGAATGACCTACAGTGCTTCTCATGCTTGTAACAGATGGAGCAAAGTTGATGTCAATGATTTAGAGTATACGTCACCATTCATTCTTTCAGAGTGCTAAGAGTATGTCCTAGCAAATATTGAACACCCTGGGGGTCTAAACTGTTGCTTAAAATAAAACTCATTGATGAGCATGACTTTGCAATTGTTGGATGTTGCTACTATCCTTGCACCTTATGGATTACGTGCCACTGTATCAGCTGTATAAAACCAAACACTACCAGCTGTGCTCTTCCAACAGTTTGGAGCAATATTTAAATCTTATTTACACTGTAGAGGTACAAAGCCAGTTGCATAAAAGTTTATATGTTTATTTAAAGTCTTCAGTAATAGCAAGTTTCCACAAAGAATCCAAACAGACCAAAAATGCTCAATGTCAACGTTGCCAGGTGAGAAAACAAGCATACTAACACACACTAATTCGCCTTCCTGCTTTGGTTATTATATAACAGGCTGCCTTATGACTGCTGCCTTGCTCTTGGGCCAGTATTGCCTATCTTGAGATCACTTTTGATACTCCTAAGGTAAAGGAACAACAAACAGAAGTCATTTATCTGACAAAGGACCTTGTGTTTTTCTTATTCTATCAATCATTAAACTGGTAATGTCTTTTAGGTTATTGCTTTGACATTCATTAACACTCACATAAGAGGAAATCTTTGCAATTACAAACCCTTTTGACCACCTAAAGTTGTTTTGCCTTGGTTTGTTACAGTTTTTTAACTGACCCAATAGCACTAAGATGGGTTGGGAATTACCCAGTGGTTCAACTCAAGGTGTCTCTTTTATGACTCAAATGCAGTGGATACGCATACTTGTCTGAAAAAAATCAGCTTTCGACATCTCGGTGTTAACTTTCATGGCAAGCTTGACTGACTGTCTTAAGAGGAAGGAATACTTCAGAAAAACACTACAAGCCTGCTGTGTTGTCATAGGTATTCTTCCTCTTGGCAAATACACAAACCCTCAGGAGAGTTTCCACTAAAAATTTAAAAGGCTCATTATCATCTCTAATGCCTGAAACACATTTTACATAAGTTTCTTATGATTTGAAACCACAAACAGAAACAGAGTAAGATGAGTGTTTAATATGACAAAGTGAGAACTTGGAATATCATAGGGTAACTTGTTCACCACCAAACCACGCCTTTTGTGAGAACATCACCCATAAAACTGATTATACATCATCCACAGCCATATTATCATCCAGGATTGAGAGACATAAAACTGAACAAACACTTTTCCTTTTAATAAAGAGTAATTTAGAGGGTAGGGGAGGAACAAATTTCCTTCCTGGAAAAATTCATGTGTTATAAAAACGTCTTTTATTTAAGGAGTGGATTAACCTCATTTTACCTGTGTTTGTATTCTACCTACTTTACAGAGAGTACAGTGGGATGGCAGTAGACATCAAAATACTTCTTTAACATACATAATTGTGTTATCAATATGAAAACCAATAAAAGTGTTTCTTTGCATGTTTAACTATTATTTTGTTATTTATAATTTAATTAAACTATGTAGTAGTTCATTAAAATCAAAGACTGAATTTGGCCCCAGGGTACTACAATGATTTACAGATACTCAGTACAGAATATTTCGCATAGATTCTCTCTCTCTTTTAAGAATCAAATTCAATCAAAACAAGAAGACATGGGGCATGGAATTATCTGAATGTATTTATTCACTCAACAAACACTTGGGAAAGACACCGCATTAGAGACATCACAGCTGTGCTCAGAAGGAAACACTACACTTCCCTCTTCACACAGGGAAGTGATTTTACCTGTAGGATAACCAAGTTCAGGGTTTCAGGAAGTGAACTGTAATAGAGTTTTAATGTCCTTTGGGCCCTGCCTCAGCATTGTTCATTTTCAGTAAATGAAAGCAATACAGGCTTTGCAAAGGGATTTTAAACTATTACAGGGGAAACTTAGAAACAAATCCAATACCACCTTAGATGTAAGATTCCAGGAACTACTCATCTTGTGGAGATCTTTAATCTGAAACCACGGCAGGTTTCATGAATATTTAAGAAGCAAAGACTCAAAGAAGACAGTTGAGGGGAAAATTGCTGTTGGCTGATTTTTAATAAATAGATTCTTTCTAGGACTCCCAGTTCTCAGGAGGAATTGCCTCAAAGACACTTTCCACCTATAATCATTACTCAAGGATTAGGACTCAAGACACCACACTCAGGAGGCCCATTTATTGCAGACAGATGCGTAATGGTTCAAAAAGCAGCTCTCCCAGTGTGAAGAAAGACTATAAACCTGCACCCAAACTGAGGCAAAGAGGGGGGCCTCAACTCCCCACCCAACGCACACCCACACTCAGGTTTCTCAGAACTTCCCTCCCCACCCAGGCCTTGGTTGCTTTCCCCTCCTCATCTTGAGAAAAAATTAAGTGAAGAAATAAGCATGGTGTATAAGATTATGTCACGAGAGTTGGGGTTGAGTGACCCCTGTGTTGTTTATTAGTAGGATGCAGTGGACAGAACATTTAAAATCTTTCAAAGTAAAATTCACCCCAATCAGGCCGGAGCTGATCTCAAAGTCCTCCTAGACCAGGAATCCAATCCACATAAACTTTTCTCTGCAGAACTTCCTGTACCATCACCACCTTCCAAATATGCCAGTATATTGCTACAGGAATGTTGACTCCCATATCCGCATCCAGATTGTGTATTCATTAGTGTGGCTACACATTTGGGGGCTGGGGGGAATGTACCTTGAGTCTTGATGCTAACAATTTGGTCTCCCACTCTCCACTCCCCCAAATATTATATGCAAAAATAAATTAAACTACATATTTTTGCTTAAAATATGGCGAGAAAAGACTTTCCATGGGAGTATGGATGTGTATTTCCGATGTCACAAACCTGCCGATTCTCATTTCCCACATCATTTCACCTCCCTTTCCCCTTCACTCCCCCACACTTCCAACAAAGCTGTGAGTCCCTCATAGAAACCTTGGAGAGATTAAGGGACCCATTGTTTGTGCTCCGCTTAAAATGGTAGCGTTAAGTGAATGCACTTTGACAATAAGTTTTCAACATTTTCATGGAGTGTTTCAGATTAATGTCTCTATAAGTTCATTATCTCTCAGCCCTCAGCCTTTTGCCATATCATAACCTTTGTTCCAATGAAGTCCAGTCCACTGCCATAACTACAGATTTGATTCTGTTGGTAAAGAAAATGCAAACCACTGAATACTGAGTTTCTGCTTTCATAATAAGAAAATGGACTATAATTTATATCAAATAATGAAAATTTCCATGCTAAGTTAGAAAAAGCCTTAGCATTTCACAACCAGGAGCTCTTGGATATCTTTGCTTATAAATCATTCAAAGAGAAAAATTATTTGTATAACAAATGGCCTTGCAGATATTGTTTAAATACCTGTGGTTGCATTTTCTCACAACTTTTTGCATTAGCTGAGTGCAGTCAAAATAGCCCTAACTGTTAAAATGTCTGTGCCCCCCCTTGAAATGTTAGGTTCACAATTTTAATCTATTCTATACCAGCTCATGCAACAATGCATACGACTAATCATGCTACTGCGTGACAGCCAATTAAATATTTGATGCTGTTGCTCACATTCCTCCTAAGCCTTCTCTTATCAAAGTATCCCTAGGTCCTTCAACTCATTGACATGATCTCCTCACCTCTTGCAATCTTTGTGCCCTTTCTTTGGAAGCTGTCCAATCCATAAATATCTCTCTTAAAACATAGTACCCCAAATGAAGACAATAACCCAAATAGTCTCTAAGCACAACAGAGCTAACCATTACCCCATTAAATCAGGTCACTGTACTTCTATACGGGAGCCTGGGGTTCTATTACCTTTTATAGCCACTCCAACACCTTGTTGGGTTGTATTATGATTTGACAAGGCCTTGCCCAATAAGTAGTCCAGACTAAGACATGAACTTTTACTTCTGTTTCTTGTGCGGTTACTAGTTAATGAATTAACCTAAAGCAATCTTTCTTAACTCCATTTCTTGAACTATTCTGTGGGGTCAATATTCAAACATTGACTATAGCTTTTGTTGTTTAATATGCTGTCATGTTGGTTACTGTGGAATTAATGGAACATCAGTGGGATTTCGTTAAATAATAACACATCTCATCATTCTACACAGTGCTGTGGCTATTCCTTGAAACTGAAAGAGCTGCCCAAGGTGAATTTCTGATTAGATTATGTCCAACCTGAACAGAATATTTTCCCCCCAATCAAAACATTTTCTTCTCCCTCTTAAAGCTGACAAAGTGATTACAGGAATACAGAGTTCTGAAGAGAAGAAAATTGTATGATTTGTATCACATGATGCAAGATGCCACCCAATCCACTCTGGGGAAAGTTGGGAGAAAATATGTCTTTTACTTTTTCTATCATAATGCAGGAAATAAGCACTAGCAGTGTTGATAGCCTATGGCTTTTCATTTAGAATCAACAATAGTGGCACGTTCTATGATTTTACTTTTTCAGCACCATCCCCAAACAAAGCAATGAAATGTAAGATGATGTGAATGAGACCCTGAAATTTAAGGAGGCAGAATAATGGCTTGCAGGTGTGAACATTATTCATATTTTAAACAAAATTAAATTCTTCCCCATTACTCTAGGAAAATCAATATAACAATTACCAAGAGGTAAAATGCTTCTGATATTTAAAAGATATGCTCATTTTGATGACAGTTGTTAGCCCATGTTAATCATATAGAGTATGTGCACAGGATTTATATTATTAAGAATAATACCCAGGTGAAACTTATAAACTAATCCTTCATTTATAGCCTACCTACTCTGTGAAATTTATAAACCCCAAACACAGGATCCTTTTATGTCAGTTTCCTTTAGATATAAATCAATGTGACGGGCGCAGCACAAAGGAAAGGGGGCTTAGAACTGACATCGGTGCAGCTTGTTTAAACACCCAGATGATGTTTAGAAGAATGTGATTATTTTAGGAGATGTTAGACAGGGTGGTTTTTAGTGACTACATGCCTGTCTACATGTCAGGGAAGGCTGTAAAATGTTCTCTCTAGCATGTGGAATATGGAGGGAGTGAGACCACTTTGCTTTTTTAAACATGATCAGGCCTAGGCAGGTACTAAGCACTCTGACAATAACTGATGAACTTGAACATGTAGAATCTAAATCTGTAACTTCAAGAGAGGTAAGAGGATAAGAGAGAAATCCATGCACCAGGACCTGTGTGAAATGGAGCATAATGTTGGGTAACAGAAGGCAACCAGTGCTCCGGGCCGGAGCCCCTCCCAATGCCAGTTCAGGCTCCAGGCAAAGCACCACCTTGAGGAAAACCCTGGTGGCTGCACCGTGGTGAGGCTTGCGGTTTGTTTCACGTGCCCTTTCTGATTTGCTTGAGCATTTTTTGTCATTTCATTAAACTGAAGGAAAAGAAATCTGGTGAATTCATATAATTAGCATATTATGGCATTTGTTAAATATTAAAAAAATGAATAAACAAATTTTGGGGGCAAATGGAAAAGCTATGAAAGAATACAAAATTTTAAAATGTAATATTTTAGAGTCAACCAAGATTCTATTGAACTGGCCCTATCTCTCTTTTTTTATTTTATTTTTTAAAGCAGGATCAAAATCTAAACATAATGAGGGGTCTCTTTCAGCATATTTTTACATCTTTAATACTTATTTGAAGAGAAGTGACACATATTCAAGGATTCTTACACATATTATTACTTTTTAGATGATGATCACCTAAAATATTCACAAGAGAAACAACATAATTTGATTACTTAATGTCACCAATCAGACTGATAAACAACTTACTCTGATGAGGATGAGGAAGTGAATGGGGGGGTGTTGTTAAATAGAAAGCTAAACTGAACACATGTCTAACAGGATACTTATGAGCATGGGTAAGACGGTTTTTTGGCTATCCAGTCAAAACCCTACAAAAAAGAAACTATCTCCCTATAGTCAACAAATTCCAAGTCAATAATCAGTAGTGTCATCAGAAGTCTAACTCCCCTGCTTCCCAGATGATGGGAAAGTTGCTTGCTATTCTTTTCTCTTCATCCAATGGCTCACACTGACGCCATTATTAGATATTGCACTGATAGAATACGTGGCTAAACTCATTTCAACCAGATAAATATTTTGTCATTGAATTTAATCAAATGGGTTTCAAGCATACAATGCTGTAATACTTCATCTGTACATTGTGCTGTGTTCACCATGCACAGTCTGTCTGGTCTCCTTGTATCATCATTTACCCCCTTTTTCACCTAGACCCACCATGTCCCCTCTCTCTGGTAACCCCTGTACTGCTATCTGTGTCTGTGGTTTTTCTTTTTTGTTTTGCTTAATCCCTTCACTTTTTGCACGTGACCCCTCAATCCCCCTTTCCCCGCAGCTGTTAATATGTTCTCTGTATCTATGAATCTGTTTCTATTGTGTTTGTTTGTTTTGCTCATTACATTCCAAATATAACTGAAATCATATGGTACCTGTCTTTCTCTGACTGCCTTATTTCACTTAGCATAGTACCTCTAGGTCCATCCATACTGATGCAAAAGGTAAGATTTCCTTGTTTTTTACAGCAGAGTAGTATTCCATTGTGTACATGTACCACAGTGTTTTTATCCACTCATCTACTAATGAGTACTTGGGCTTTTCCCAGAATTTGGCTATTGTTAATGCTGCAGTCAATGAACATAGGGATGCATATATTCTTTCAAATCAATGTTTCTGGTTTCTTTTGGACAGCAGAAGTGGAATCACTGGGTCATAACAGTTCCATTTTTAATTTTTTGAGGTAACTCCATACTGCTTCCCACAGTGGCTGCACCAGCCTGCATTCCCACCAGCCGTGTCCGAGGGTTCCCTTTTCTCCACATCCTCACTAGCACTTGTCGTTTGTTGATTTATTGATGATGGCCATTCTGACAAGTGTGAAGTGATATCTCATTATGGTTTTAATTTGTATTTCTCTAATGATTAGTGACCTTGAGCATCTTTTCATATGTCTACTGGCCATCTGTATATACTCTTTGGAGAAATGTCTGTTCAGGTCCTTTGCCCATTTTTGATTGGATCATTTGGGTTTTTTGGTGTTGAGCTGTTTGAGTTCTTTGTAAATTTTTCATATTAACCCCTTGTCAGATGCATCATTGGCAAACATTTTCTCCTATTCAGTGGGTTGTCTTTTCATTTTGTTGATAGTTTCCTTTGCTGCATAATTTTTTTAGTTTGATGTAATCCCACTTATTTGTTTTTTCTTTTGTTTCCCTTGCCCAAGGAGATATATCAGAAAAAAATTGCTACAAGAAATGTCTGAGATTTTACTGCCTATGTATTCTTGTAGAATTTTTATGGTTTTGAGTCTTACGTTGAAATCTTTAATCCATTTTTAGTTTATTCTTGTGTATGGTGTAAGTTGGTGGTCTAGTTTATATTATATTTACTAGTAAATATCTAGTTTATACATATATATGTATGTATAATACATACCTATTATATTTTGTATGTACCTGTTCAATTTTCCCAACACCATTTATTAAAGAGACTACCTTTATCCCATTGTATGTCCTTGCCTCCTTTGTCAAATATTAACTGCCCATAAAGGCATGGGTTTGTTTTTGAGCTCCCTATTCTGTTCCATGGATCTGTATGTCTGCTTTTATGCCAGCACCAGGCCATTTTGGTGGGTATGGTCTTGTAGTATAGTTTGATGTCCAGCTAGCATGATATCTCCAACTTTGTTCTTTTTTCTCAACATTGTTGAGGCTATTCAGAGGCTTTTGTCATTCTGTATAAATTTTTGGAATATATTTTCTAGTTCTGTGATATACGCCATTGGTATTTTGATAGAAATTGCATTGAACCTATAGATTTACTTTGGGTAGTTGGGACATTTTAATGATGTAAACTCTTCCTATCTATGAACATGGCATCTGCTTCTACTTATTTGTGTCTTCTTCAATTTCTTTCCTCAGTATCTTATAATTTTCTGAATACAGGTCTTTTACCTCCTTGGTTAAATTTATTCCTAGATACCTTACTTTTTTGTTGCAATTGTAAATGAGACCATTTTCATAGCTTCCCTTTCATCTGAAAGCTCATTATTGGTTTATAAAACTGCAACCAATTTCTGAATATTAATTTTGTATCCTGCTACTTTATTAAATTAATTTATTATCCCTATTAGTTTTTTTTATGGAGTCAGGATTTTCTACATACAGTATCTTGTCACCTGCAAATAATGACAGTTTTACTTCTTCCTTTCCAATTTGGATATCTTTTATTTCTTCGTATTTTCTGATTGCTATGGCTAGGGCTTCCAGTACTATGTTGAGTAAGAATGGTGAAAGTGGGCATCCCTGTCTTGTTCCCGATATACTTGTGTGCATGTGTACATTTTTCCCACCAATAGTCACCCATTTATTCAACATATGTTTATGTTTCCTAAATGCTAATCCTGTGGCTAGCCTATAGAGCCATAAAACACTAGAAGTGAAAGATACATTAGAGGTCATTCACACCAGATGTTGCTGTCTCTGGGACCTACCTTCATGGCAGGGGAGTAGCATAAAAATGTGAAGATTCAGGTGAAAGATAATAGGGATTGGTAAGGTCTGTGTGGAAATAAAAACATTCAGCCCTTTTAAGATGTCCAAATGCAATTTCCTTTCTTTTTCTTTTCTTTTCTTAACATCGTGTCTGCCAGAAGGAGCCCACAGGCTGTAAGTTAGCAATCCTGATTTTGTTTAACCTCTTTTTTTTCTTCATATAATCAGAGTCATGCCTGTTTCCAGTCCCATAAATCCATTGAATTGGAAGTTTTATACTCCTCTCTCTCCACCATTTTACTTCAATGTCCCCAGTCCACTAAATAATTTTATTTTTTTAAAGATTTTATTTATTTATGTTTAGAGAGAGGGCAAGGGAGAGAGAAGGAGACGGAGAGAAACATTGATCAGTTGTCTTTCGCACACCCTGAACCATGGACCTGGCCAGCAACCCAGGCATGTGTCCTGACCGGGAATTCAACCAGTGGCCTTTTGGTTTGCTGGATGACACCCAGCCCACTGAGCCATACCAGTCAGGGCCCACTAAATAATTTTATAGATTTAGTTTGGTTTGGGGATTTTCTTCTTTCTCCTCTTAGTATATTTACCAAATGCCAAATACAAAGTCTGTTCTCAGAAAGAAAAGGATCAGCTTCTCAAGAGAAAGATCAGACACTACTGGCTACCTGGAGGAGGTCACCAGGAGCCCGGTGAACAGCTGCAAGAATTGTAGTTGCTTTTTAAAAAATATGAATGTTAAGCTCAAGCGACTACAAAGCAATGAAGTTACTTTCATGTTTACTAAATGGAAGCATAAGAGATAAGTTTTGAAGGAATTTTCCAGTCGTCCCACCTGCAATGAATCAATTAAATCAAATAATCAGTATAATGTTTGGCTCAATAAATATTTGCAATGGTCAAGCCTGTTGCTCACTTGCTGAGAGCCTTATTGTTTTAAGATAATTTTCTGTGCTAAGCTATTTTCATATATCTCTTTACCTCATCTGTTCAGTTGGGGTTTTAACATAAAAATGAATTTTAGTGTTGACTTGCTTTGTCTTTTGTTCTTGTAAGTATAAGCAGCCAAACAGACACATATAGAAACTATTATGTATCCTGAACACCTGTTCTTCCAACTTTACTTTTCTGGGTGGAACTAATTGAAAAGCAACAAAATTATAAAAATATGAATTGTATATAAATGATCTACTGTGAATTAATGGTGATGAAAGCCGCTGGGCTACTCAGAAGTCAAAGGACTTTCCTTATATTCTAAACATAAGCATTACTGGGCCACGCAGAGAAGGAGGTGGCAGGATAGCTGAAGCAACACAGGGCATTTCTCATCACCCTACTCATTTCTCATCACCCTACTCAGTCCCCTGGAAATTCACAGTCCTTAGTCATTTGGCTGCTTACAAACAAACTGTGGTCTTTTCTGTTCTTATGTCTCTTTATACTTTCCTCTACTTTGGGTCTTAAAATGTTATCTTAGCATTAGTTTTTATAAATAGTTATCTCTTTTTCCAGCCTCTTATGTGCCAGACACTGTGCTAGGGTCCCTGGTGCATAGTCGATGCTCAATAAACATTTATTACAGTGAGATCCTATGCAGGGGACCTTAAGATTCCTCTCTTCTGTTACCAATAAATTTACATTACTGTGAAAGGAAACACAGTTCTAATCAGAACGGATGAGGTTAGATACAATAGGTACCGACAGAACTCAATAAATATTCATAGAATTAGTGAAGGCTCTTTTGAAAATTAAACCCCCTGAAAACTGCATTTTTATACATGTATTTATTATGGTATTTACAGTGTGCTCTAGGAAGGAGCAACCTAATTCATAACATAATCATCTTCAGTGTGGTTAATTAATTCCAGATTTTATTACATTACTTGAGCTCACTTACTGCTTTAATCTCATGATATAGGGAGGTAGAAAATGTAGGTGCAACAAGTCATCTCGAGAGCCAAGTGGAACTATAACTTGCATCTCAATTACAAGGCTAGGACTAATAAATGATTACCTAATTGTGGGGGCTGGAAAGAAAATCACGATACAAGAAAGCCCAAAGCACTTCAGAATTCTGAGACCAGCTGTCTCTGCTCCACAGTGGAGCAGAGGCCCGGAGGAGAATGAAAGAAAAAACATGGAGGGCAGGAGGCAGGGGGTGCATTGCCAGTAACCAGGGCTTCCAGGAAAACAGTAAACTTATGCAAGAAATAAACCTGTCTCACAATGGACACGTTGACTGTCAGCGCCAAGGCCCGGCCCACTGGAAATCAGAGTTGCTGAAATATATGATTAGTGTTCTGTTTCATGCTCACTTTCATGCCACACCTTTCGGTGGAGGTCATCTTTCGAGTCATTAAATAATCTTAGAGTGATATGTACACAGAAGAGTTTGTTCCTTATCTTTTCCATGTCACACCTGGTACTTTCCATGAGCTCTTTGTTCTTGTTTTAACAAAGTGTGTAAAGGTTGGTTTTGTGTTTTTTTTCCCCCTTCCCAGTGACTTAATTTAACTCAGCATTTTAACCCTATATCAACCACAGATGTTAGGGACGTCTCTCTACCTAGACACGTATTTGTTGTTAACACAGATAAGTTATAAAAATGTATGTTGATTTCAAACAATATACTCCAGTTTTGTTAAAGATGTCTCCTTTATAAATATATCTAGTTAAATTGCTACCCTTCCATTTCTCTCAAGTAAATAGATTAATTCAGTATTACTTGGTCACCTAATTCTGATTTAATTTTTTTATGTTACTAATGCACAAGTGTTTGAAGTGAAGCATTATCAAGGTAATAAAGAAATTCATCCTATCATCTGCCTTCATATAATTATAGTACAATATTATATAATATCTGCTGTACAATGAATTTTATAGATTGATATGTACTATCAATCTATATTAGTGTATATTAGTATGTAAAACATATTAATTTGACTGACCTTTTCAACATTGACCATCTGAAGCTGTGGGACAGGCAAGAAAAATTTCACAGATGCAAATGAAAAATTCCAAGAAATTAGATGATTTAGCCAAACTAGAAATACAAAGTGGCAAAATCCAACTAGAACTAGAGTTTCTGGTTTCTCACTCTCGAAATGCTCTCAGATTCTGAGATACCTCTCTGTGCCAGCTTTCCTCAGGCCACTCTGGCTTTCAGTCTCCATCTTCCTTCAGGATTCCTTCTTCTTTTTCGACCTCAAATGCAGGCAAGACCTAGGGCTCAGTCCTATGGCACCTTCTCCTCCCCACCCTCTGGCAGTGCCGTATACCCAGAAGCTTTAAATACCACATGTAAACTGACAGCTCCCAAACTTATGCCCCCAGACCTCTTCTTTAGCTGCAGGCTCATATACACACATGCCAGCATGATAGCACCTCTGTGGGATTTCACAGCCATCCCCTGATTGACATGAATAAAGCACAATTTCTGACATCCCCCCCAAACCGGTTTCTCTTCTGATATTCTATGTCATGGGACACGGCTCCATTGGTCAAACAATATCTTAGCTTCCCTCCACTTTCTTTACCCTTGACATCTTACCCATGATTCTTGGTTTTTCTTTCTCCCTTACAAACAAATCTTAAATCCCTCTTCATCTCTCCAATCTGCTGCTGTCACTTTAGTCCCAGCCACATCTCACTTCTCTAGAATATGCTACAGTGGTTCACTCCTAATCATGCCCCATCAGATCTATTCTCCACACTGAAGCCAAAGTAACCTTTTAAAAGCAGAATCATGTTAAGATACATCCTGACTTAAAACTATAAGAGGCTTCCTATTAGAATGTTTTAAATGTTTAATTATTGAGAGGTAACACATTCAAATATTTCTAATTAAATAAAGAGTATCAAAAGAAAGGGTAAATCTCCCCTATCATCTTTGTTTCCCATCTACCTAGTTCTTCCCACCCCCACAGACAGCCACGGCTCCCTTGCTCTTACACTCCGGTACAATTTTAACAAGACGCCAAGTGTCCTGTCCTGACCACTGAGCCCAGCTGAATCGGACCTTGCTCCTCCTCCACTCTCTCTTTGTTGCATGCTCCGCCCCCCTTCTGTGCTCTACTCCCCTGACCTTCTTCAGTTTCATGAATTAACCAAATTCTTTTCTGCATCAAGTGTTTACTCACATCATTTACCTTAGCTAGACCACTCCCCACCTCTCTTCCATATTTTCCCCATTTCTATCCAAATGCCATCTCTTGGCAAAGTAGAGTGTCCTCTGTTGCTTATTTAGCAAGCTGACACAAGTTGTAATTATGTGTCAATTTATGGATTCATTGCCTATCTATTTCACTCGATGATGAACTCCAGGAGAACATGCGCTCGGTCTCTTTATTTATCCTTCTGCCACTGCTACACCTAGTGCCACTGCTTCTGCCACTGCTACACCACTTAAAAGAGGGGCTCAGTCTTATGGCTTAATGAATGTTAATGAAGTGAATTAATTAATAGTTTCTACCTGGGTACACATTGGGACTATAATTAGAAATGCCCTGAACGTTTATATTTACAGATGCAATGAAACACATTATACAAATTGATCTATAAAAGGAATCCTTCGTCCATCCAAAAAAGTGAGGAGATGGGTTCTTAAGAACATTCTGTGTTAAAGAATGTCATGGACCCTGGCTGCTGTGGCTCAGAGGGTTGAATGCTGACCTGGGAACCTTAAAGTCTCCAGTTTAATTTCTGGTCAGGCACATACCTGGGTTACCGGCCAGGTCCCCGCTGGGGGCGTGTGAAAGGCAACCAATAGATGTTTCCCTCTCACACATCTATGTTTCTCTCCCTCTCTTTCTCTCTCCCTTTCCTTCTCTCTAAAAAATAAATAAAATCTTTTTTAAAAAAGGATGTTATAGTATTGACAGGTCCACTCTAGGCATAACAAATATTCTCTCTATTCTTCAAAAATAAAGGGCAAGTAAGAATTACATATTTTCACCTGACAGCTTTCAACAGTGTATCTATTAATCTAAAGCCACTGCATATAAAACTCCATGCATTGTAACTAAAGTCTTTTGTCATTTGTTGCTTAAGAATTTTCTTTTACTTTACTCTTGCATGTGTTATTACATTTTTAATCTAAATAAAGATATTAAGTCAATAAAAATTTAGGAAAAAACACTTTTATGTGTGAACGAAGTGTTTATTACTTCTTTCCTTTTAGAAGGGGGAGGTGTCCAATGACTTTGTCCTGAATGAGCTTGTTATGATCAACTTTGTGAATTCACTCCCCAGAAAGACACGTCTTCCTTCTCATCCTGCGCAGAGCTGTACATTGAAGGACACTCCAGACATTTCCCTTTCAGACCTCAACGGGAAGTATTAATCAAACAAAAGATGGGAAATTAGGACATTCAGCCAGGGAGGTTTAACTCAAGTGGCCAAGTCTCAGTTGATCGCAGGGTACAGGTGACTATCCATCAAACAACCCATCATAACACACATTAAAATGCCTCGGTTAATCAGGACAGAAGCCAAGAATAATATTTTTTGCTGATGCTCAATAAAGACTACCAAAGGAATTCCCCTGAAACTGCACTCTACAAACATGCAATACCTAAAAAATAATGATAGTATAAAAGGAATTCTGCCTGACAGTATCTTAAACAAGGCAATGACACATTGTTCCGATTAAATACTAAAGAGCTGGAATGGCATATGCAAGTTTAAGTCACAAAAAATGTTGAAGTAATCTCGAAATAAAATATAAAAATATGTATACATGTATAACTTAAAAACATCAGAGAATTTGATAAAACATTCAAAATATACTAAATAATATTGACAATGCAGCATAAACTACTGAGACCATCAGATTCTCATTTCTTTTCCAGTCCCATCTTCCAAGAATTAACTTCATCTGCAAATCAATGATAATTATATACTGAGGAACAGAGAGCTGCCAGGGGTGTCCGATCTTTTGGTGTCTCTGCACCAACCACACTGGAAGAAGCAACGTTGTCTTGGGCCACACATTAAATACATTGCAGTACATAATCCCAAAAAAGTCTCATAATGTTTTAAGTAAATTTACAACTTTGTGTTGGGCTGCATCCACAGCCATGCTGGGCTGCATGCGGCCTGCAGGCCACAGGTTGGACACCCCTGTGTAGGATATCAACTGGAAACGAAATGTATCTTCTTTTAGTATTAGGATTCTTAAGATTTTTATAATAAATACGAAAGCTGGTCTTGTTTCCATATCTGCCTCTAACCTTATCCAAGGGACATAGAGCCACTGATAGCAGAACTGCGACAGCTATAGTGAGTTTTTGTCGGAACATCATGGCGTGAAAGATAAGGCAGCAACCCCAGAGTCCAGAACTTAGGTCTTGCCTCCCATCGTGCTGGCATGTGACTTCCGCTGAAGCCAAGTCAGCTAGTCAGCTGGAGCCTCAGGTCCCTGGCCGGCAAAGTGAGGGTGTAAGCTTGGTGATGTCTGCAGCCCCGCTGTATTACGAGGTTCTATGAAGAGCCATAGAAAGGGCCATCATGAGCACCACAAGGCAAAACTAAACATCCCAGAATACGGCACATCAGGGCCGGGAGAAGAGGCCATTCCAAACAAGGGACAGCTGAGGGCTTTTTACATTCACTGAAAAACTAACAATACCTCTGGTACTCTGTGACTTTCTGTAGCTACTAGAAATAACTAAAATACAAGATTCACTTGGGCAAATTTGCAATTAATTTCTCAGTAACATTATATTTTTATGAGATCAAAGACATATTGCTTCTCTTAGAAATATATTTATAGTTTTTCATGTGTCATATATTGACACACATTCAACATTCATTCCATAAACATTAGCCAAGCACCTACTATGTGCTAAGTACTATCTACACAAAGTAAAAACACCCAATCCCTACCCTCAAGTCACTTATATTATGTTGATCATATAAAATTGATCATACTCGATCCTTTATGACTCACAGAATAGCAATTTCATGGATCTCAGCCTAATAACTTTAAAGCAAATTGTGTCATCAAAGAGATTAATCCTTAAAATTACCATCAGCACTTTGGAAAGTCCCATTAATTCTGGAAAGTCATTATGATCACTTAGTGATTGTCTAAAGAATTTCTTAACAGGGATTTTTGTTGCTTACTTTGTTTTGGGGGTGTGTCTGCTGTTGTCTTTGTGTTTGGAAACATGCATTACTAATTGTTCAGTTCTTGTGCAGTTGTTTCACTGTCTTTTCCACAACCAGTTAATAATTGACTGATCTGCAATCTCCTCCGCATTAGTTAATTACGATTTATGCATGCACATGCATGCACGCACACAAGATAACTTGTTCCCTTTTCTAATCTTAAGGGGCTCTTTATTTAATTCTAACAGACATACTATATTCTTTTCCTCAAAGCTTGTTTCCCTAACAGGACTGTAGATACTTGAGAATAGGATTGGAGCCTATGCTTCCATATTATGACCCACAGCTTTTATTTATCCCAGGGTCCTGCATGCACTAGATGTTGTACAACATATAGTAATATCCAAAAATGAAAACCATGGGAAACCAGATGTTACATTTCTTGCCAACCATGCTGCTATTTGTTACACGATGCAGTAATGGTAGTTATATCACATTCTAAAGTTATTCTTCATATGACTCTTAAAAAGGTGATCACAGTATCACAATATTTAAGTTCTTGGATATATCAAGCACCTTCAAGAGCTGCGTGCATTGCATAGTAAGTACATCTGGTTATGTCAGTACAAGTAAATTTCCAGCTTTGCCTAGGAAAGGAAAATATTTGTCAGGAAAATGAATAATAAGGCTTGTATTATGATACAATAAGGGAAAAGCTTGGTAAGTTTATACAAAGACCACGGAGAGTTCAAAATATCCAATCACAGTTAGACTTTCTTTAAATGGAGCTTTCTCTCAAAATAAACAAACAGCTGAAAATATCCCAGTTTTGAATAGCTGTCTTAAAATTTGAATACTATACCTATCTAAGCAAAATCGAAACACTTCCCCAAATGATTAGCATGTAGTGCACATATCAGTTGCTTCATAGTGCAAGAAATGTCAAATGGAGCCGGAGACAATGCCACGCTTTCCTGTGCAGCGCAAACATATTTCTTCTCGAGACACGGTTTACATAATACAGGAAACGGCTTCATCTGGTTCCTGGTCTTTTTGATCAAGTCAAAAGCCTTAAAGGAAAAAAATGTTTCTTTTACATTTTACTTTTTTTTTTGGACTTTTGTTTTTCACAATTTATATTTCCCTAAATTGAAAATGGGAACTGGACAGATATGGAGAGCAACGTGCTCCAAGAAGTACTTTACCAAAAGGCAAGCTCATGACCTTTATCATGACTTCCACAGGTGGTCAAAAAGAAAAAGAAAAGAAAAGCCTGTGATTCAGGAGAAGTTGATTCCACAGTTCAAGATAAAATGTTCACTTCAGAAAAGTAAATAAACTCAAAGGCCTAGAGGTAGGAACGACTTGGAGGGGTTGAGAAGCAAGGTGGCCAGTGTGGCTGATTAGACAAGAGGGGGAGGTGGAAAGAGATTAGGTCAGAGGGGAGCTTGGGCCAGGCCAGGTGGGGCCTCTGGGGCCTTACAGAGTGTTGTGGGGACGTTGCATTTACTATGAGGGAATTGAGAAGCCACTGGAGATCTATTTTGAATAAATGAATTGATGTGACATAATGATTAATTAGAAGTAGGTGTGAGAGAATGAGAAGAGACAAGGATGATTCCCACTCATGTTTCCAAGGTGGTGGTGGTTGTTCTTGTTTTTCCCAAGCGCCTGATAGAATGGGGAAGAGTGTACAAGGAGCAGATTCGGGGATGGAGAGAAAAGTCAAGAGTTCAGTTTTTGACATGTTATTGAGATGCCTGTTAGATATCCACATAGAGATGTCATTTGGAAGTTGGATCTTCAATGCTGAAGTTAAAGAAAGAGGTCTAGGATGAAGATAGAAATTTGGGAGTCCACACATAGAGTGGTGTGGAAGCTGTGAGATTGGAAGAGCTCACTGTCCCAGAGAAGGTGTATGGACACAAATGAGATAAGACTCAAGTACTGAGCCTCAAGCACTCCAAAATGTAAAGAAAGAGAACAAGGAACAAGCAAAAGACATTTAGGATCAACCAGTTAAGGAAGAAAAGAAGTGGGATTAAATGGCTGGCAAGAATTCAAGTGACCGAAAATTTTCAAAAAAGGAGAAATTGAGCCAAATTCTAAGAGTAGAATGAGTCAAGTGAAGCCTGAGGCTCTATCACTGGATTTGGCACTGATGACCTTAACAAGAGAATCTCTTTGGTGACATGAGAAAAGAATGAGGGAGAAAGAGAAACTGTAGACTACCACGTGCTGCCCTACAGCGGAGCAGAGAAATAAAGCAAGACTGGAGTGGTAAGTGGAATCAAGAGTTTTGTTTCTAAAGATGGAAGGTTTACAGTGTATTTATACACTGACGAAAATGATCAAACAGGAGAAAAAATCTGGCGGTGCTGCGGAGAGAGTAAAGAATTGCTCGAGTATGTCCATTGATGAGCGTGTGAGAGAGAGAATGAGATCTAGTGTGCAAGGGAAGGGGTTCGCCTCACATTAGAGCAAGGACATAAGGAGGGTGACAGGAGTGAAGGCAGAACGAGAGGTGACAGATAACAGGAGATGCTGTCAATTTGGTGATGTGGCGTGTAGACATTCTAGTTTCTCAGTGAAATAACAAACATAACTATTGGCTGACAGTGAAAAAGGGAAGAAGTATGGGAGTTAAGGACCACAGAAGGTATAAAATAGTTGGTATAGAGTGAGAGTTTCATATGTTGGAAACTAATCCCCAATTTGATGGTATTTGGTTTTAATACTCTTATAAAAGAGGTCCCAGAAAGCTTCCTTGGCCCTTCCTCCCTGGGAGGACACATCAAAAAAATGTCCATCTATGATCTAGGAAGCAGGTTCTCACTTGACACTGAACCTTTCAGTGCCTTGGACTTGGACTTCCCAGCCTCCAGAACTGCAAACAATACATTTCTGTTGTTTATAAGTTACCCAATCAATGATATTTTGTTATAATAGCCCAAATGGACTGAGATAATAGTTCTTTAGGAATGGTGTAGACACAGAGAAGGTAGAGAGTTGGATTTAACCAGGGTTTGAGACTGGCCAGTGGAAAAGTAAGAGAGTTGAGAATGTCTGCAAAAGATGTTCATAAACAATGGGCCACACTAGTTAAGACCACCAAGCCAGGACAACCAATCAGGATAGTCTCTAATTCAGAAATAAACTTTATTTTATCGTCATAGATCTTTTGGGGTCCATCTGCTACTGCATCCCAACCTAACATAACTAATTTGGAATATAAGGTTCTTTATGACCCAGTCCCACTTTATTTTTGAGTTCTTATTCCCTGTGATCTGCCACACATATTTAGCTACAATTTCTTAGAATATCCAGAGCTTCTTCATTCCTGTCCTCTTCATCAGGTCAGCCCCACTCTGTCACTTCTCCTCTTTGGCCACTCTTTCCACAATTATTTTATTGATCACCTCCTAAAGCAGACCAAACATGAACTGACCCCATTGCACAGTGAATATCTCCCCCCAAACTTTCTACACGGCGACTGCAACATAGTTAGCACTTGTTTGTAGATGAATAAATGAATAAAGTTTCAACCACAAGTTCATCTATAATCATTGATCTCTAGAGGCCCGGTGTGTTTAAAAAAAAAGGAAATTTACATAACATGCAGAGTTCATAGGTTATGCCTTCATCCATGCTCCACTCCAATACAACACTCTGACTGTAATCCATTAATGAAAATGACTGTTTAATAAGTTACAATTACTGCTTTCCAATTTCTTTTTACATTCACTTCAATTCTCTTGAAAATTCTCATAATTACCTTTTGATAGAAAAGTGTGAGAAGAAGAAATGAGAAGAGAACAGAGAGAGAACAGTAAAAAACATCCAAGAAGGAAATGGAATGAAGGAAGGAAAGGAAACAGAAAGGGAAAAAAGGGGAACAGAACAGAGCCAGAGGGGAAAACAGGGAAGAGGAAATGGGGATGAAGGAAAGGAAGCATCAGAGGCAGAAACAAAGGGGGAGGGAAAGACAAAGAGAAGATCACAAAGAAGGGATGTTAAAGGAATTGCTTACAAAGCACCAGGGGAGTTTAGAAATTGGAGGAATAAGAGCTGATAAATTCCAGATCATTTATAGTAACACTTCATCCCTCTAACCATTGATGAATATTTTAGTAGTAATGACAGGCCATATTCACTGAGCATTCACTATGTGAGAAACACTGGCAAAGCCCCCCTATGGTTAGCAGGCCGACAATTCCCCACAACTATTATTACCCTCATTTTACAAAAGAGCAAACTGAGACCCTGAGTGTTTTACCAAAACACACAGTGCGTGGGCTGCTGAGCCTCAAATCCAGACCCACCCATCTTCTTCCCCCATGGCTCATCTCATCTTTGTCCACACTGCTTCTGCAATCAGGATGTGCAGGCCAGGGTGGACTCTGAGCCAGCTGACAAGGCTTTCTCGCATCTCCCATCCTTCGCAGGCCAAGTCCGGAGAAAAGATGAGAAGGGAGACAGGAGGAGCCGTGGGGATCAGCCCTGTGCTCCCTGACCCCAGGGACCCGAATGTGAAGCAGATGGAACCCAGACCTCATCCAAGACTCACACTGTCCTGCTTGGCTCTTTTGACACTTCATTTGGAGATATCTGTTTATTCTTTTTAAAATACATTTGTGCTCACAAGTTGGAAACAAAGTACACAGACGGACTCCTTTTCTAGAGATGTCCTGCCTCCTTCGGAGAGAGAGAATGTGAAAGAGAAGAAGTCAGCCATCTTACTGATGTCTGGAAGAAAAGTTACCCGAAAGCTGAAAGCCCTGTGTGTCTTCCCATGTTAGGCCTCTGGACAAAATTTTCCGGATATGCACATATCAGTAATAACGAGTTCACAGCCATATGCCACCTTGTGTTCCTCCAGCACCTATAGCAATCACTACTATGTGATCTCAACAAATTCTCACAGAGTCAGAAGAGAGCCTTGGACTCCTTCACCACACATTACTCCACGCAGCCCTGCACAACAGATGACGATGAGCACAAGACTGAAATCAATTTGTGATTCCAGGTGCAGACATATGTCATCATTAGATATAGCCCAAGATATCCTAAATTGCCTAACGCTGGTGAAGTCAAACATGAACCTGAATGTTTAACACTAAAGTCACTTGTTCTTTGGTCAATAATTATTTTCCCAACATATTCAACAATAGCTTGTGCTTTTCTTCATAAGAGTTTTGGAACTAACTAAAAAAACAATACATTTATATTGAGAAATGCTAATCCTTCTGTAATTCACAGTTAAGGCCTGACCAGGAAATAGAAAACTTTTTTGACAGGGTCTGGGCTTAAAGCCATGGATGGCTCTACTGTTTAGTGTTGTATAATTTACACACTTCTTTTCTTTCAACAACTACTCGGAGAATGAAGCTGCTACGTAAATATACAGCTCAAAAACAACGCAGAAGAGCTAACCCACCCGTCACATCTTGCAAAAAGGTGGTGGCCCAAAACAGGAAGACCAAGTGCACGAACGGCCTCCAAAACACCCAGATACTAAACAATCTCATTTTTTAAGAAAAAATTAAGTCTCCTAGGATACCTCAATGAGCTAAAAATCTTTTGATTTCACAAGTGAAATGCATCTGTAGCCGACACAGTCACATCAACAAAGTCTGATGATTTTATTTTATGTCCATGGCTCTTAAAATCATGAGGCACAGGGCACAAATGTCACACAGACATTTCATATACACATATGTCAAACATTTTCCACTTAGAAGAAATATAATTTTAATCAAGTCTTCATTATTACATGTTTCAGTAGTTTAAAAAAATCCTGCCCATTATCCCTCATTTATATCTGTCTATCTTAGAATTCTCATGGCATCGGCACTCTCAATATTTTATAAATTAGATTAAAAAGAGCATGATCTCAGGTGTACAAAAATGAAGTTAACTTTTTCCCAATGCCAGGACCTTACAGAGATTTATTAAACAGTTCTCTTTACTTACTATGGTCCTCAGCCCAGGGATAAGTGTTTGAGCAATATCAATAATATTACCAATTTAAGCTGTTAGAAAAGTCTTATTTTCTTTATAGAAATCTCTACCAATTCTTTCCCTCAAGTAAAACAAGTCACTGGAATGATAACACTTAAAATATAGTATCTTAAAAAAATAAATGATGCTAAACATTTTCAAATTCAAAGTTTTCAAAATGTTAAACAGTATTAGAATACGCGGCTGGGCAATTTTTTTTCTTGTTAACATGACAATCATTATATGACACTCAAATTAAGGTTAATATCCTGGAAAAAGAATTCCTTTTGTCAACTGGTGGTCTGTGGCTTGAGACTTCACTGAAAGGTTTCACTTGAAAAGGCTATGAAAACATCAGCCACTGATCCAGAAGTTCTGAGCAGCTCAGAGATGCAAGGTCATTCATAATTGTCTCCATCCTTCTTTCCTCTCTCCAGAGTGTAATTACTTCAAGAAACAAAATCCTGGTTTATTTTACTGAAATCCAGAAACTCGTTGCTTATATAGCAACAGTCACTTCCCTTATCCCTGGTTTAAATATCACAACTGTCACCACTGCCAGGTACATTCTACCGGACAATGTCTGACCCTTAGTGGGCCTAATTTTCAGAATCTGCGTATTTTTAAAATATCAGCTCACAGTCTTCAGGACATGCCATGAACTGGTCATATGAAAATGGATATTAACATTTGCTTGGAAAAAAAGGAGGTAGAATGGTATAGTGCAAATATGGCTACAGGGGCCATAGAACCTCAAGAAATTAACTGTCTTGGTTAAAAAGATGAGAGTCAGGGCCCTGGCCAGGTAGCTCAGTTGGTTAGAGCATCATCCTGATATGCCAAGGTTGAGGGTTTGATCCCGGTCAGGGCTCATACAAGAATCAACTAATGAACACATAAATAAGTAGAATAACAAATCTCTCTCACCCTCCTTCTCTCCCTCTCTTCTGCTCTCTGAAATCAATCAATAAATAAAAAATTTTTTTTTTAAAGATGAGAGTCAGAGACTATTTCAAAAGTACAGCATCATATTAGGACAGGAAAAGGAGCTTGTAAATCACCAAACCAGAACCCTTCAGATCTCCAGAGGATTTTCCAAGCAGGAGGTCACTGCGTGACTGACCTTCACCAGAGCAGTTTCAGAAGTACAGTAAAGATGAGAGCAATGTGTAGAGGAATAATGGTACGTAAGGAAATGGAGGAAATGGATCTGGACAGTCCTTTCAAGAAGTGTGGCTGTGAAATGCAGGACAGAGAACTACGGGGTTGGGTATGTGTTTTGGAATGTGTATGTCTGTTGGGTGTCTTTAGGATGGGAGAGTCTGAGCATTTGCATGGCTGAAGTTCAAGGCCAGATATAAATAGGAAGACCACATAATTTATCACCCAAACCAGACACTTTTGAGAGTGAAATTGGATGCTATTAATAATTATGCTGGGACAATAGGAGTAAACTGGAACTGTCCCAGGCCAGCCAGAGAGTCCTGTGATCCTAGGGGGGAGATGCTGAAGACACACAGAGGGGAACAAAGCAGGTGGAGCGAGATCCCTGAGAAAGGAGGGAAGTGTGGGATCTGAGTAGAGACATAGATGGTAGGAGTAAGAGAGGAATGAAAACATTGACTGTCTCCCACATGCCAGACACAAATCAAAAGCCAGCTGCAACCCCCATTCTCAGAGAACTTCGAGTTTAGTGCACTGATTTTCACGGTGGCGAGGGGAGGAAGAGCATGGGATTATCCAGCGGGAGAACAACATGTGGTATTCACTTTTGAGAAAATGTCCAAGAATTTCTTGGGCAAGTTGTCGTTTGAAAAGCATAGTCAATATTATAATTTGGTGAGTTTTCTTCCTTTCTTTACTAGCTACATATTAATTTTGATATTGAAGGAAGTTATTTTCTTTAGTTTTTGTTTTTGCGAGATTATAAGATAGGGAATATAGTCGTAATAAGTATGAACCAGGTGGGTACTTGAAGCATAGGGGGGACCACTCTGTACAGTACATGATTTTCTAATCCCTTCGCTGTTCATTTGAAACTAGCACAGAATAATGTTGAACATAAACTGTAATTGAGAAAAAATTGGGATTCACCAAGATACTGTTTCCTAAAGTATGTTACTTTTCAAAGTACATGTTTTCATGATGTATTTTACAGAGAGAATTAATTTTTGTGTACTGTGAGAAAAAATACACTTCAGGAAAACTGAATACATAAATAATTTTTATTTTTATTTATTTTATTCTTTTTGAAATACAATTTTTTAAAAGTAGTTTTTAAAAAAGAAGACGTAGGCTAAAAATGCTTCAGAAATTCTGACTGGGACATGGAAAAATAGCTGTGCTTTCATGAGCATATGTCACTTTCTAGGTTCTGCGCTAGATCTATATGTAGCTCCGTAGCCTGCACAACCCCCCAGCGGCACAGATACAAAGGGGCTCAGCAAATGTCTGTGGAATCGCAGCAGAAGGCCCACCTTCCTACCTGGGCAGGGCTCTACAGGCTAACGGAAAAGACACCAGCTTTAAAGCACAGACTTATTGTCAAGTCCCCTCCCAATGACCCACGGGGGTCATTTTTTGGTAAGTTACTTAGTGCCTCAAAGTCATAAATTTATCATCAAATTATTGGTCAGGTTGTTGATAAAATTATTTAAAATATTTTAAATATATATATTTATGCTCTATAGAATAATGTTTTTATTTATTGTGTAAATACTGTGACAAGTAATTTTATGAGAAGCCTGAAGTCAGAAATTATATATAAGGTTATATGTAATAATATATAAATAAAAACATATATGAAGAGAATACAGAACATAAACATATATTTAAATATTTTTACTAATTTCACAAACAATCTGACAGGTAATTTGGTGAGAAATCTGCAGAGACCACTGACATACACTGTGTCCTGTTAGACCTGAACCACTGAGAAAATGTATAGTCTGTGGGTTCTTCACTCAAGAAGTAAAGCTTATTGAAGACAAAAATCATAAACCATTAAATTAAAATAAGCCATGAAATGGTAAGTAGAGTATTATAGAATATAAAAGAAGAGTTTAAATCTGGTTTCATGGGTTTAGTCTGATCAGAAAATATGCCTTGGAGAGTGCAGCAATAATTTTTAGGATGACGGAATGGGTCTCTGTGTGGTTTGGTGGACAGTAGTCGAGGGAAGGCTTGGGGAGCACTCTAGTAAAACACAAAGAGGAGCAGAGCGTTATTAGAACAGGAGGTATGAGGCTAGAGGAAGAGATGCAGAACAGATACAGTTGGAAGGAAAGAGTGAATACTCTCCTAATAGCTGCTATCTTAATTCAGTACCAAAGTAATGAAATTAGATTTCTTTCCATAGAAAATGAAGGCACTGAAGACTTTTTCCAATTCCCAAGCCTGTCCTCCCAGAGCTGGGAATATTGAGGACAAGTTTCTCCAAACATCTTCAACTTTCTTCACACAATCTAACAAAACAGTATTGATCACACCACACGTGGAACCCCCTATAAGCACAATCATTTATTTCTAAGCTATAAGAAGATCCTTGACCTTCTGACAGTACAATATGACACTTAGAATTTGCAGGAGGATTAGCTTGGTCTCTTATGTGCTTCCTCTTAGGAGGTGCTGAGAGTGTTTATAACCCTACTGTGTTATCTGGGCCTACATATTTTTCTTCTCCACTCTCTATTAGGATGTGATGAAACTTGCCAGCAGAGGTATAAAGATAACCCCTTTGTAACAGAAGTAAAGATTAGATGAAAAGGCTAACACCCAATCTTATTTTACATTTAAAAGAAGGATCTAGGGCTTTGTCTCTTGTATACTCCTTTATTTCCCATATCCATTTGTTCCTGTGGCAGCTCACTACACGAATCCCTCAACAAGTTCAAGGTGTAAGGAGCTTTCTCATTAAAAATCATTTGAAAGCTCTTTCTCTCAAGCTGACCACAACTGATCAAGATGAAACCAATGGAACCTGATAAAATTCCCTCTATGATAAGTGAAGAATCACATGATTAACTCTTTCTAAAAGAGTGTTTCACCATCATAGAAAAAAATCTTAAAAAGAGCAAATGCCGATAAATGGCTACTAAAGGCAGATGATGCTGAATTCATTCATTCATCAGGAAGCTTGTACAATGATGGATTGATCATGTTTTAAGAAAAAAGAAGTAGTTCTACATGAAAAACTTACAGAACCCTGAATCGAACTGGATAGTCTCAGAATATGCAGAGTCATCATATGAATTCACACACACACACACACAGAGGCAACCAAGACAGGAAGAGCTACTGCCTCTGGGATCCACCTTGACCTCAGAAACAACTGGTGAGGAGTTCAGAAACCAATGCTCAGTAAATCACCTCTTTACCCGCTGTCTTCCCCCACTAAAATATGAAGTCATTAGAAATTCACCAGCAAATGTGGGATTGCCTTTTGTCACATAGCTGCTGGATCTTTCTGTATCACGAAGGTGCATAGACATTTGAAGAGCCTATGAATTAGAGGAGAGACCGACAAACAGAAAAACCGGAAAGAGTATCTAATAGTAGGTCAAGATCTCAATGGTGAACCCAGAATTAATTTATGGCAAGACCGACGTCTTCCAGTAAAAGAACAGGTTTACCAAATATGACCACAGTCCCTCTGCCTAGGAGGCCACCAAAGGACCCGCATGTTGCCTCTGCAGCCCTCACTTCACACAATGCATCCTTGTTCCATGGCCTCCCGGTTGTGACAGGCATGATAAAAATGGAGCTTGTGTTCATACTCTATGTGCTGTTCCTTCACTGACAGCAGCATGGTCATTCGCCAAATAATCACAGTATATTGGCATTTGTATGAGTAAAGCAGGGGTTTTGACAGTAATCTGTGCAAGGAGGACTTGGAGGATGGACAAAAAATGTCTTCTTTCCCATGCATAGGAAAAAGGTCTCCTTGGCTATTTTTCAGCTCCCTGAAATGTCTTTTGACCAAAAGGCAGCCAGGAGCACAGCTGACATCAGCCCAGCCAAAGACTGGCTCTCTCCGAAAGGACACAGGGAAGTATTTCTTTCCTCCAAGGCTCGCAAGAATGTGTTCCTGGGGCTTCCTGAGTTATACAAGGAGGATTTTATTTCACTAGAGTGGAGGCCTGGGGGTGGATAGGGAAGGAGTACGGAAACTAATGTTCAGCGAACTCCCACAGTGTTCTGAACATACAGAAATTGTTTTGTTTCATCCTCACAATAACCCTGGGAGGTGAGTATTATTGTTCCCAATTTACAGGCGAGGAAACCATGCACACTCTGGTGTGGTAACTAATGCTCTGTCTACAGCAATCCACCCCACAAGTAGTCAGAGGTATAGGGATCGCCAAAGTATGAGCAAGGCAGATAGGCATTTTTCCTTTTAAGAAATCACTTTTTGTGGCTAAAAAATTTCAAGCACATGCTCTGCGGTATATATTTAATATCTGTTTTGTCAAAAATATACATTTTACAGGTTTTGAAGTATTTTTATGGACAACATCTCTTGAAACTTCATTTAAGAAACCCACTGGGAAGGAGCTAGACTTAATTATTATTTGACAAATGAGAAAACTGACCTGAGAGTTTGGGCAAAGTGCCAAAGTCACGGCTAATGAGTGGAAGAAAAGGAACTCAGTGGAGATCTGATTCTTCTGCCCTGGTGCAACGTCTTCCTCTTCCCTCTGATTCTCTCCTACTGTGGAGCACAACAGAAACTCAGAACCAAGACTCTCCTGCCCCTGGTTCAGGAACAGAGATGACAGTGGGTCGGGGCTCACTCTACTAATCAGTTTGCCGGGAAGAACTTGTTCTGATAACTGGAAGATTCAACTGTGGGAACTTTTTACTGAGGGTTTTTTCACTGCCTCTTCTCCACCATCTCTTACCTTGTCTGCCCACTCCTTTATTCCAGTAAAGTCAAGTCACACTCGGTACAGATCCAATGACCTCGCAGACGGTGGCCCCTACAGTTAGTTACAGCACTTCACACTTCATACAGCTCGTATATCCCAGGCAGCAGAACACTAAATCCAGAATGATCGATACCAGACCATAGATTCCCACCTAGCGTGGCTTTGAGAATTCCTATATAAACAATAAAAAGTCTTTCCTGGGTGTTTAGGCAGGGGTGAACAGAAGTACCCCCAAACTAACAGTGCGGGCAGCAGGCCATCCACAAAACAGGAGCACGACGAAGGGTCCCGTTTGTTTCCCTTGTAGAAGTAACCCTTGGCCTTTTTCCAGCAACCACTAGAATCTGGGTGGGATGGTCTTGGGGCCAATGAGTTACTGTTCTGCTAGCCAGATTCCAAGTGAATGTTTACAAACTCTGCTTTCCACAAGAGGATTCGGAAATACTGAGTAAGTGCCATGCCATAATGGCTGAAAAGTAAAATCTACCCTTTGCCAGCACTTTTTAAGGTGCATCTAATAATTCAATTCATCCCCTTTAGAGGATAAATTTAGCACCGTCGGATAGTTTGAGACAAACGTGTCTGATGGCCGTGTAAAGCTCCCAAGACATCCTGCTTTACAGCACTCTAACGCCAACGAGTCTTGACTATGAACTGAGACGGAAAATTGGGTTCAATACAACTTGGTTTTTGATCCTTCAAGAACACTGAATGCACTATAGCACCTGACATATACACTCTTCTATATCTGAGTGGCGTGTATTTCCCTTCTCAAAGTTGGCTGACAAAGCCTGCTGCTCCCTTTAGCTCCTCTTTAATAAAGGAAGTAAAATAACTACTTTGAATGTTATTTATGATTGGGCTTGAGCGTGATAGTTGCCAGATGTGAGATACTTCATGTAAACTATTAAACGATAAAGATCCCTGAAGTTGCATTGATTTCCACAAAGCAGAAATAGAAACTAAAGGGTCATAATAAACACTGAGGCTTCCAAAATGTGTAACACTAAATTCAATTCAACAACCCTACCTGCCTGCCCCTGGACTAAGCACTAGAGATGAAAATACCTCTGGCCCACGAAGATGGGCCAGAAGTGACTTAGAGGCTGCTAAGGGGCCAAGGCAACGTGGCACAATAATAGTCACACCGATGATATGTGCTAACTGGGCTCTAGGAGCTGGAGGAAGAGGAGAGATTATTCTGCCTTGGAAAAAGAGCTTGGGGAGGCTCATGTTGGAGGTAACACTTGAACTATGCTCTGAATGATGAATAAGATTTTGCTGAGGACCTATAATGGGGAGGAAAGAAACTTCTGGGCAGAGAATAGCATAAGCAGAACATTAGAAGAGAAAGAATAGATGCTCTTAAAAATATGGGGCCGTATTCTATTCAGAGAAAAAACTACTATACTGTCTGAACCGGTAAAGTATGTTAGTTTGAAAAAGTATATTAATTTCAGATGTAAAAACATTTTCCTTGTGTACAAGTAAATACTGTAATTGAAGTGACAGAGTAGACATGTAGAATTTATTATCTGAAAGAAAATCTAATCAATAGGTATTTCATTTCGAAAAGTTAATGAAATATTAAGGCAAGAGTGGCCTTTTAAGCTTTGATTTTTAGATTCAGAGAAAGAGCTTAATTTTCAGTGACAAGGTCACTACCAGTTGAATGGTCTCCCTTTGCTTCCCACAGAAATGACAGTTCTTTCGTTCTTGAATTATTTATTAAAATCAGACTTCACTAATTAGAGTTTATTTAAACTTTTTTTGTAGATCAGCAAATTAAAATCATGTTACCTTTGTTATTTGTACCAGCTCAGAAGGGGCATTAAAGTACTTACGTGGAATTAAACATTAATTTCATGAAAGTGTTATCGGTGTGTAACAAAATCTTTTCTTCTCAGTTTATGCTAATTAATATTCAATGCAATAAGTACACATGTATTTAATACTATTATCATCAAGGAAGGGCAGAGAGTTCAAGTCATTGTAAAGGACAATGTGGGTATATTTTATCTCCTGCTAATTAGCAAAATTAGATGAGCTTCTGGAAGATTATTTGAAAGCAAAGGTTTGCCAAGCCTACTTTCAATAAGCAGTTTTTATGCTCCCAATAGCCTAAGACTCAACTCTTAGATGACAAAAATAAATCTTTTGGTACATCCATCATGGTTAAAGCAAGCCACTTCCAAGGTCAACTATAGGGTCAAAAACAAAAGGCGTGCCAAATAGCCCCATATGCAAAATCATAGACATCAGCTCATCTGAAACAAATGCTCTACCTCGAAAAAGAAAAATTATTTACTTCATTACATTTATGGTATTGTGCTGATATAGCTTAATCTGGAGACATAATGAAAATTGTGTATCTTTTTGCCAATTGGATGATATCTTCCATAGAAGTTTTTTTTAAAAAAAGCACAAAAGATTTGACTCATATTTTTGCCAACATCTAGCTAGGTCAGGGAGTAAACTGCATATATCTTAGGCAATGTATATAATGCAATAGACATTACATACATAATTTATCATTATCGAGGCAGTCTTTCTTTCAAAAGGATGTCTTTTCTAAATAAATGTGTCCTCATAACAGCCTTTGAGAAGTAGACATGCGCTGATCCTATACTCTCTACACCTTCTTTGAAGCCCTTAAATACCTCACTTCAAAAACATGTCCTATTTTAATTATATCATCCTGGTACATGAGAGATAAGGTGATTTCTCTACTTCCTGGATCAAAAGGAACAGCAGGATTAGACAGCAACAGCACATCAACTATCATATTAACTGTCTCTCGATTTCACCATGGGAACATTTTTCTGCCCATGCCACCACCTCCCTTCAGTGTCTATGAGGAAGTTTCTGCACTTTGTTTGACCCGACTGAACTTTGTCACACTGCCTTCTCACCACCCCTGCTGCAGCAGGCCACTAAATCTTACCAACTATCTCTTTGTTGTCTCTGGTACGTTCCCAGCCCCTCCTTCCGATCTTACCAAGCCAGTTAAGTTGCACTTTTCACCTTCTTTGTTGACATAAAATGAAGTAACTGCATTTATTTGATTATTGACTGCACATTTTGTCAACATCTCAAATTTTATAAGTCAACTAGATCATGTTTCAAGGCAAAGTCTTAAAATTTCATAGCTCATCTCTATTTGCTTGCTCAGAGCTAAGTAATGAAATGAAAAACTCAGAACTCTCGAGAAAGTTTGTTTAGTCTTGTCATCATATAACTTAACTAAATTATTCAGTACCATATAAGTGTTTTAAAACATTCTATTATAGAAAAGGAAGCTATTAGTTTGTTAAAATATACTTCAATTTGATAGGCGTTTAACCAATGTCTATGAAAGTAGAGTGTGTTGGAATGAAAATTATTAGAGTGCTGAATGCAACGTGAATTCCATATAGAGAAAGCAGATGTGGCAGCTGTAAGGAGGTACTCACTTGCTAAATGCTCCGGCTGTGGGGGTGGGTTAGGGGGTGGAGGGATCAAGCAAAAAGGAAAAAGGACTCATGGACATGGACAGCAGGGTTGTGATTGCTGGCAAAAAGTGGACATAAAGGGGATAAATGGTAATGGAAAGTTACAATAAAAAAATAAGTTAAAAAAAAACAAAGAAAATGCTAGGAGTAAGGAGTCCAGCTCCCAAATTCAATGTAGTAGAACTTGGGCGCCGCCTCCTGCTAGCCACCCATAGGGTCAAAGACTGTTTCACCTTGGGCCTGGGACCATGGTCACTCGAGTTTTTAAAATATTTCATGGAATACACTATTTAACCGTGTTAGTGAAACACTAGACTTAAGGTCATTCACATCTACCTGCGTGACTTTAGACCAAGGCCCCTTACTACTTGAAACACTGACCGAAGCTGCTGGAGGATACTGTCAGCTCTTTAACTAACATCCCAAAGTTCACAAAGAACCTCCTTCTGCGGACTCCAAGCATTCCCAGGTGAGAAAATGTTATTTAACATCAATATGGGAACATATTGATGGGTATATACATGGGTTCTCTTTTGAGAACTTTATTTTTTTATGTTAGAGAAACCCAAATATTCTTTAGAATTGAAGAATTATTTTATTAGAAGTGATTTCATGAAAGAAGTCAGCATTACCTTCTAGTGATTTCAAAAATACTGAAAGTCTGTCAGTCAGCCAGCTCAGAAATTACACCGTGTGTTATATCCAGTTGCTCAGTGAGAATAAGATAAACATTTTCCTATGACACTTTTATTTTGTAAGCTTTTTTGGTGTGTTACATGAATCAAACAGAACCAGACCTGATAAGAAAGAGGATCACATGAAATAAAAATTAGGTGTACAAGGTAAACCCTAAGTAGTGAACAAAGCATCTGCCTGTACAAATAGGTAGTATCTGTGGCCTTGAGCAGGGGCCAAAAAACAGATGTCCTCAGATGCCGGGCAGGTTAGGGGGATGACTGACGTGGGCTTCACGGGGAATGTGGTGTGCGTGGTGAGAGGCTCTGATTGTTGCCTGGCCACATGTGCCCAATATGACAGCATCTTTACTGTTTTAAGTCTAACCAGAATCCAGACTTTGTCTGTGACATGTCCCAATTATTAAACACTGGCCATGAACTCAATACTATTGATACAAAACAACAGTATCTGTGGCTTTTTGTTTGCCGCCTTTGATAAAAGTTTCTGTGGGTCATTATATGGACTTTAGATACTAATCTTAGATACAAATTATGAATACTGCCTTTTGGGAAATATGAGAAGGAACTAACTAGTTAAAGAAGAAATGCTTAAGCTGATAAATTCAGTACCACCTTAGACCCAAACCTCTATCTCTGCCCTCACCCAAAAATATTAACAGTCACTGACAGTATGCCAAGTGCCAAATTCTTTGTTGGGAACTGAAGACAGAGTGATAAAGAAGTGAGATTCAAACCTGACCTTCACGCAATTTACAGTCAAATGGATGGACTTGCTTATAATCTTAGCATTC
Organism: Trachops cirrhosus; assembly: GCA_028533065.1. NCBI lineage: Eukaryota > Metazoa > Chordata > Mammalia > Chiroptera > Phyllostomidae > Trachops > Trachops cirrhosus. The sequence continues at coordinate 163,784,877 of CM052539.1, read as the reverse complement.
ACTGAGTGATTTCCTGTCTTAGAGAACTTCAGGATACAAAGGAAATCCCTCCATTTCTTACTTTCCTCCATGCCTACTTATACTTTATATTCATTACAGTTTCATAACCAGAGAGCCAGGGAAATTGTCTGTCACAGCATTCTATCCATCTTCTTAGGAAGAACTCTGGTCGAGCTCTGGTAGAGATTTGCACTTAACATGATATGAGGGAATTTGTAATTCTACTGGTGAACTCATTTCAATCTTCCTCAGTGTTTTATTACATAGACTGCTAGTTTCCTTTCTTTCTTGTCTTAAGGAGAGCAGCAGTATACCCACCCAAAAAGTGATGTTTTTGAGATTCGGATGGCCATGTGCAATTAAAATCTTATTAATGAAATGTGAGCAGAAAAAGGCGGTGAGGGGCTTCCAACAAAAGTGGTGTAAGCTTTTTCCCCTTTCCTACTTCCTTCTTCCTAAATGTAACCTAGATGGGGTAGCTGGTGCTCTAGTGGCCATATTGTGACCCTAAGAAAACTTTCAGGAGAAAGTCACCAACCAAGGTTGATGAGGCAGAAAAACTGAAAAAGTTGGGTCGTTAATGGTGTCATAAGATCACTGAACCAGCCCGGGACCACTTACCTCCTTGGGGTAGCCACAAAGACTGTGCATATAGGCAAAAATGAGTAATGAATGGTTTAATAATGTTATGTTGCAGTACATGATGTTCTGTTTCATTATGATATGTTCAACATAGCTCAATGCACTGTACAAAATCACAGTGAACAATGTTCCAGCATAGCATGTCCATCCATCTTTGTACATGCAACTGCAATGATTTGCCTCAGATAATTCTATCTCTAGTTTTACAAAAACAAAAACACTTGTTTCTTTAAGATATTTCAGAAGTACTCATGAGTTTCAATATGTAAAATATGATAGCATTTATGTTTCAATACCTTTTTTCCACCTTGTAGAACTCACATAATGTGTGGAAAATTAAATAACCTCCTAATGTGTTCCAAATTCAATTCCAATTATACAGTGTCCATTAACTCAAGCTAGTATCTCAAAATACTTGGAATATTTTTACATTGAAAACCTGGAATAGGTGAAGCATGGGCAAGCACCTATTCGGTTATTGGCAGGAGTGAATCATTTATGCATCCCTCTGGAGCACTAAGAGAATACCTCAGCTCTGGGAGCTGTTGGAATTCCATCGCCTTAAGCCATCTAAGTCTCCGTCTCCAGTTTTTATTTAGCCTCACAAGCCAGTCTTGTTCATAGTGATGTTGGAGTCTGTAGCCTAGCCTTCCCCAATAGTCTTTTGTAAATAAATGAGAGACTAAGAGGAGTTCTATTGCAATATTTTAAGGAGAAAATTGAATTGAATTTTTTGAATTAGAATTCTGTAAAATTATGGATACAAGGAAAACTGTTAAAGTGCTACTAGTCATGCATTCCATAAGCATTTTTATTCCATGATCTGTATACAAGACAACGAGCTGAGTCTACCCAAAATGTGTCTACTCACAAGAACCAATTAGAGGGGTAGAAGAGTAAGCAAAAAATTACCTCGGAGCATGACCAGTGTCAATACAGAAAGTATTGCTAAAAAAGGAATAGCTAAATCTATTTCAGGAGTTAAAAATGTTTACTAAAGAAGGGATGGGTAGGTGGAACTTTTAAAGGTGAGTAGGAACCAAGCGAACAAAGATGGCTGAAAGGCATTGCAAGTAGAGGAAAGAATCTTCTGGGAGATCACGTAACCATTGTTTGAGTAGGTGTAGTAACACCCACTGCAAGCCTGTGAGTTTAAAAAAAAGTGAGCTCTAACACAGAACTAGAAAAAACAAATCATTAAATATTAAATATTTTTGTAATTCTGTGTCTAAAAGACTAGAGTAAATAACAACCTTAAGGAGTTGATGCCTATGACTCTCCCAACATCTGATTCCATGAAAATACCAAAATGTACCTGATTCCATAAAAAATTCTTGAAATGGCTGAGAAAAAATAAATTTTCTTTCTTATTTTTATAATGTCTCGGGCAGTAACTATTCTTGTTCTTGATTTTGATTTTTATCAAAATAATAAAATAACTATAATCCATAGAATAGAAATCTTATATTACCCAAATAACTGACATTTTCATTGAAGTAATATATTTCATTGTAAATAACATTTTACTGAACTCACATTAAAAAGCTTTTATTTCATCTTTTTACATATATGTATATATCCAAAATTTATATCACTGCATATACCTAAGCCTGCATACATAAGTAACATAGCCAAAATTGGCAATTGTGAAGCTTAATAACCTATATACATACAACTAAAGTATAGATAAGTTTTAAATAATGATGTTGACTGTGATGCCCTCACAAACATTAATCCTTCTGCCTCTACTCCTGCTATTAATGACAACAATGACTACTCTATCATTCCTATCACTCTTCATGTTTATTATATTCCAGGCAGTAAACAAATACCCTAAATATATATTACATTTAATCCTCTACCACTACCACCTAGAATTAGTTCCATTTTGCAAATTAGAAGAATGAGTCTAACAAAGGTTAAGCCCATTGTCATTGGTCACACAGTTAGTAAAAAGCGAAGGCCATCTAAACATACTTGTGACTTCAAGCTCCCAATTTCATCACTTACTGATTGTATGGGTTTGGACCTCGCTGAACCTAGGTCTCCTCATCTAAAAATTGACAACAGCCATCATGCCTACCTAACAGAGTGGCTTTGAATATGAAATCTAATATCGTATATAAAAATACTTGTAAAATATACACAGCCATAAACATATTGACTAGCATCCCCATGAAAAGGTGGTAAAAGGATTTATGTAATAAAAACTTGAAGACAGAACATATCTACAAAAATAACATGGTAAATGATAATAGAAGGCAGGAATGTGTTTCACTGCAAGTGTTTCATATAGTTTTACAAGTGTCATAACACCCTGGAAGACGATAGAGACTTAACAACATCATTTATCTTAAGTCCCACTTAAGACTGATCTCAAAACACATAGGATGAACCACATAAATTGACCCTACTATAAAAATTCAAAGGGCTTGCCAAATTCATCTTCTTTTATTTTAATCTTTTAAAAGCATGTTTAGATTATTTTCATTTGAGTTTAGTGGAACTTTTCTCTGAAATAAATTGCCTATACATGCACACACTAACACATGTGGAACTCTTTTTCTGTAATCCTCAAAAAGGCTTTTGATTCTTCATCTGATTCACCAAAAAAGAGTCAGTGAGGACGTGTGATGCATACTGGGATTTGGAAGGCTCCACAGCCACTGCATCCATTTACATAGAAACCAGATGGTTGCAGAAAATGTTCCTTTTCTACTTAAAAAAAAATGGATTATTGAGGTGTTTCTACAGGCTCTTATTCTCTAATGGATAAATAGTGCAAATCAAAGGTGAACTGAAGAAAAACGGCATCCCAAATCACCAGGCAGCACATTGCAGCTCCGCCACACACCCCACAGGACAGCTTCTTAGAAAGTGACATTTCACTAGGACCTAGGACATTGTGGGGGAGAGTCTGGGGCTCCCATTATTCAGGGAAGGGAGAGAAAAAGAGAAAGAGACTCTTGGTCAGGAACGTTTTATTCCCCTTGCCCTTTGAAGGCTTAATTCCCCCCCCAAAAAAAAACTAACCACAAGTTTATAAGGTGGGATGTTTAAGGGGCTTCACTTTTTAATCTTGCAATATTAATTCCCTGAAGCTTTGAACTGACAGGCAGGCCAATGTAAATGAGCCAGAACAAGAGTCAGAGCCAAAATTTTTGTTGTACCATGACAAAAAATGTGTTATTAGTGCTCAGTGATTAATGAGCACGCAAGAGGAAGGGATATAACAAGTATAAGACTTTCTTGGTATGTGTACGGCTTACGCAATATCAGGGCAAAATACAACTGACTTTATACTACATTCTCAGATATACACAGATACACATTTCATATAGAGTGCCTGTACCACATGGGACATTTCATGTGAATTTCATTTACATTGAACATTTCAAAAAATGATAAAAAACTCTAACGGACACCTATGTGTTTGTGAAATGACACATACATATAGTAAGCCCTGCTTATTAATTAATGTACTTATTGGTTAGCTATACTGTATTGAAATCTTGTCTCAAATAATTTAGATTCAATACCTAGTAGTGAGTTAATTTCACTGGCAAAGCAAATTAACCAAATCTATGGTAACTCATGCATGCAATCACAGAAGATAAATTTAGTAAGAAATGCCATTAAAATTCAAACAACTAGGGAAAGAAAAAAAAAGCTTGGCATTAAGAGGAAAACTTTTTTAACAAAATAAAAAGTGTTCTGAAAAAATATGATGTTCTCAAATAAGCATAGCATTCCATTTTATGAAATTTAAATTGACGTTCTCTTTCCTTATGCCTGACCACCAAAAATATTCAGAAGAACATAAGGGCCCACTCTCAAATTATACAGTTTATGAAGGACAAATCCAGTGTCAGCTGTTCATCAGGCCCGGATGAAGCAGAAAAAAAGAAAGCCTGGAGAAAGTCAGGTAGGATGGGGAGGGAATGGAGGGACAGAGACCCAAAGAGGGAATCCGTCAACTACATGGACTGCACCGTGTCGAAGCTGCAAACAGCTGGCAGATGCCAGGCCAACAAGAAAAGTAGCCCTGATATTTGAGAAATTAAAGTATAGGGTAAATAATAGGACAACAATATAGTGATTGCCTGAAACAGACACTGGGAGGAAGGGGAATTCTCATTTGATCAGTTGCTTGGCTGAAACCCCAACTTGATATCTTCTTATTTTAAAGGCTGGATCCCCCAAATAAACAGACACAGCACCACCCCCACTGTCCCAAGCAATGAAAAGTAGTTCACTCATTGAATAAAAGTTTAAGGAATGTTATTTTCCCATACTACAGATAGAAATGAAATTTTAATATATCATTTTGCTTGATACTATAATAATACAATGTTTTAGAAATAATTGTTGCAGGTAAAGGAAAACCAAAGTCAAAGTAAAAGAAAAAATAAGCAAACAAACAATTTTTACTTGTAATATTTGGGGAAAGGAAGTTCTATATAACAGTTATGGTTTCCTACTTCTTTTCCTGTCACTACTTTTTTCATTTCTTCTTTCCCTTCTTCCCTTCATTCCTTCCCTCTTTCCTTCCTTCCTTGATTTTTTTTTAATTTTAAACACTAAAAGTAAGTCCAGTCGGTAGCAAATTTATTCACTTTTTCAGACATCTCTCTGGAACCTCATATCTGAATGATTCTTTTTTAAATTTTATCTTTTATTTTTTTAAAGATTTTATTTATTTATTTTTAGAGAGATGAAGGGAGAAAGAAATAGAGGGAGAGAAACATCAGTGTGTGGTTGCCTCTCATAAGCTCCCCACTGGGGATTTGACCCAAAACCCGGATATGTGCCCTGACTGGGAATTGAACCGGTGACCCCTTGGTTTGCAGGCTGGCACTCAATCCACTGAGCTACACCAGCCAGGGCTGAGTGATTCTCTTCTTTAATAACACTTTCTTAAAAAAAAAAGAAAATTTTCTAGCAAGGAATGTGCCTATTTTTGCTTGCTCTTTGCTGCTTTCTCATATGATTAAATCTATAAAAAATAGTATTTGGCTTTATTTAATCCTTATCCTTTCAATTTGCATGATGATTTTAGTTACTCATTTAGAGTTTACTCATTACAACATCAATATCATTATTCTTAAATAATTCTGCTGCTCAAATGGAACTTATACATAAAGAGCCAATACAATTAAGAATTCTATCTTGTGAATGAACTAATTGGGTTAAAATTACATATTGAAAAATAAGGTAAAACAATGGACACTATTTGGCCATTTCATCCAAACAACTGGTTCTCAAACCTGAAATCACGTGAGAAGTTTGAGAAAGGACTGATGCGTGGACCCTAGCACCCAAAGATTCAAATTGATTGATGAGGATGGGCCTTGGGGATCAGTTCTTTGAACTCCCACAGTGATTCCAATGTGCAGCCAGGAACCAGAGATGAAGACCTCTGGTTGATGAGAGAGAGGAAGTCATTTACTGCAATAAAGAAAGGGTTGAGGCCGGGAGGACGCTGATCTTGTACGAGCACCCTGGGAAGACCATCAAACACTTCCAACTCACCCATGATTTTCAAAAACTGTTTGTTGGATTAATCAGGGAGAAATGGAAGGAAGTGGCAGGAAAATAAGTAATTGCAAGTATCCCCTTGGAGTCAATGACCCTCGGAAGGTGGAGTCTAGGGATAGATTGAACCATCTAATGAAGACTGTGCAGCTAAGGCAAGCAACGCCATCATCAGGGTCTAACTTGGGAATCAAATTACATAACTAACCAAATCTATTTAGACTTCCCTTCCCCAGTCGGTACTCTCCCAACAGAGGTAACAGAGAGTTCCAAAAGGGGGAAACAGTACAATTCTAAGAGGGCTCCTGTTCTGTTGGCCTATGACAAGTAAGAAAAGAATGGCCCCGCTGGTTTACACAAAACACAGTCATTTTTCTCACAGGTCCGTATTTCCCCATGCCACTGTGTTCTGCCTCCTGCCAGACTGAACAGGAGGCCACAACTGGCCACGAGACAGAATTACTCATACATATGAGACAAGCTGTAGGAGAAAAAAGAGAGAAAACAGGCTCCAGAGAAACTGCACCAAGAAGAAGCTCAGAATGATTTGCTAAGAGCTCAGCCTTGGAGACAATACAGACTAACTTCACTTTGAGTTGGGGTAAACGGCGTTTGCTGTGTTCCCTGTGCTCGTTTTCCACATGGTATTCTTCCTCAGTCCTTTCTCTGAAACGGAACACAACTTTGTCCCCTCTTGTTTGGCCCTCACAGCCCCAAGGAACATACGGAAAACTGAGGTGTGTTTCATGGCCTTGAAGTTGGGAAAATGAAATTTATAAAATGGAAAAAGTTTGTTCTAGTGAAGGCAGAGAAGACACTTGAATATTATATAAATATAATCTTTAGTATAAGTACTTAAATGTATAATTGGGATTCATGCAGTAAAAGAAGGTGACTTCAGAACTCCACAGTTATATAACTGGTAGTTTTTGAAGCACCTTTCTTTTTGTTATGATGTATCAATATAGGTTTTCATTATTTATGTTTCTTACATTTGTTTTAATCCAAACTAATAGGAAAAGATTTGAAAAGAGGAGCTTAATAGTCAGTTTTATTGATAATTCAACAATATTTGAACCATTATTAAAGTATAATATATGTACAGTAAATTTATTTTTAAATAAGTCCATTTTTATTAAACTATGACTTTATATGACTTCAACCCATTTATAACAAGAAAACTTTAATTCTGGTACCCTTATATCCTTCTTACTTAATAAAGCTTAGAGAAATAGGCACTGGCAGAGTTTATGCAAAGTAACTTTTAGAGAATTTACTATTTTTTAGTATTTGATTCTGTTAGATTTCAAAATGCCTTTCCTGAATTCATCTTTGGTGTTACTGTTTTTAATGACCATTTTATATAAAATAGGAATTGTAACCCGCCTGACCTTTTTACCCTTTTCATTTCACAGAGATGTTAAATTCCAGTGAAATCACATACTGTTCGATGTGACTCACAGGAAGCCATCTTTTCAAAAAATATGACAGAAAGTCTTGTAATAACATTTCCTGAGTACAATCTAGGGAGCTTTCAGTGGGACCACATGAAGTCATAGAAGCAGAGCCTCCTATAAAAAGTGAAAATATTAATAAATACAATATTTCTCTCTCATCAAATAAAAACTCACCACAAAGAAGTACCTCACAACCTACAGAGAAAATGTTTAATATCTTAAAGCAATTCAAGGAAAACATTAAAAGTTACACTATTTTTATAATAAGGGTAAGGTTAGGTCTGAAGAAACTCAACATACGTCACTTCTCAGTGTTTAAAATAAAACTCATGTTTAGTACACATCAGTTGCTGACCATTTATCTTATGGTTTAAAGAAATTCTCCATTAAAACACTGTATTTCTTCCTTAAAAGTTTCGTGATAGGTTTCTAGCCATTTCTGTTTATTGCTACACAGAAGAGAATGTCTGGACAGGTGATTTACTTAAATAAATGGCTGCTAAATGAGAATGAACTTTGACTCATTTAAATTAACTTCAATATTTATTGTTACAAGCTTGACAATGCTCTTGAAAATGATTAAGCATGACCTCTAGAATAAATGAATTTAATAAAAAGGACTAAAAAGTAACACAGCATTCTATTTAAGAGAGCCCACCATTACTTTAAAATCAGAAGCCCATGAAAGGTTCAACATGCAGTACCAGAGTAAAATTTGATTTAAAAAAAAAAATCTGTCCTTTAGATAATTTTACCCAGGGAAATTCAATGTGACATACCCTGAAAATGACCAGAATGACTTCCCCAAAGAGAACAAAGTAGTTGAGTCTTATTTGTAAATTTAGTAAAATAGGAAGTGATTCTGTCTTCATATACGACTTCTTCCATGGACAAGATTTATCCCCTACAGGGAAAAAAAACAAACAAATATGACCTGTTTACAATCGTTGTTTAATTTGGAAATTATTTGGGCCAGCCTGTAAATTAAATTATAAACTTAAGAGTAGCATAGAGGGAGATCGGGAATAACATCGCAACTAACGTTTAATCTCAGTATCACAATATATAATTTTTTTAAGCAAGAAGGAAATTCAGTAAGATAACTTTGACTTCCTTTCTGTTGTAGGATATTTTCCCACTAGTGCCTTTAATGACTTTCTGGTTCACAGGAGAATGAGGCCTTTCAGACCTATGGTTCAAAACCATAAGCTTAAATGAGATTTCAACTTATTACTGATTCCACACACATCTTTTTGCTAGTTTCAAGAACACCTTTTCTGGTATTAATATTAACCTCCACCTTTTTAGTTCAAAATGTTATTATCATAAGAAAAAAATTGATGGCTCTGATACAAACCCCCCGGGGGGGGGCGTGTTATTGTTGCATGGAATGATTTCCTGCTGCTGTATCTGTGTTTGCCGCATCCTGTAACTAAATGTGTACACTCTTTGTGAACAAAGTCCCTGTCCACTACACGCCCTCCATACTCTGGAGCCCTAATCAAACACTAAGTACTCAGAAGGTGCCCGAGACGTGCTCCTGGAGCTGAGTCCTCGTAAGAGAGCACTGTTAAAACAGAACAGTGGCCTTTGCTTGACCTCCAGCTTTCTACACGAATAGATGCGAAAAGATGTAGCTCTGTGTGCAAGTGTATTTTTCACATGGTGACTAATGTTTAATATAATCTATACTCAGCCAAACTACAGGAAAGTAAAGATGATATCAGCAGCCAACCCTGCATGACAGCCTCTCTGTCCTTAATGACTATTTTCAATACTATTTACCAAAGGAAAACAGGTTTTTAAAAAGCCATTCCCTTTGTTAAGAATGCAAGAGAATTCACAGATCCTGTATAATCACAAAATGTGCAGGTTCCGAATATGTGGTATATTTGGCAGTGATATCAGAGGGTGTTTGTGCTCAGCCACACTGAACAACCTGAACATCTTCAATGTGCCTCACATTCTCTCCAGAATCCAGGGCCCTTTACCCAGCTGTTCCAACTGCCAGGAACCTGGCCTTTCCCGTTTCCTACCACCCCTCCCTTCAACTTCTACACATTCTTCAGCACCAGCTGAAATTTCATTTCCTCCAAGAAGTTTCCCCGGATGCCTAGTAAATGAAGCTAGGTCTCCTAGCACCTCCTCCTCACACAGTGTAATAATTATCGCCCTGTGTCTTAACTGCCCATTTGCTTGCAGGTCTCCAGCCGTAAACTGTCAGCTCTGGATTGCTGGGCTGTGTCTTGGTCCCCACGGTGCCCAAGTGCCTGGGAGGGTAGGTAGGCAACTCATAGGTAACTACCGCTGAATTGCAATGTAAATTGGGGTTATGAGACAAGGAAAGCAATTTGTGCCAAAGAAACCTTTTAAAAGATAACACATTTTTCAGAAGTATGGGTATTTGGGAAGTGCATCTATACTTAGGGGGGGAGTGTGTGCCCTCGTATGTTGTGAAGTATAAAAGCTGCAAGAAAAGGAGAGGAAAGGGAGAGAGGTTGTGAAATGAATCTCAGTCCTGAGGGGAACCAAAACTTTGCCACCCCAAAACATGCCTTTAGGGGTATTGATTTTAAGCTGGTTGTGAAGTAGCAAGAGTCAGACAGAATCTTGGACCCCCTCCCCCTTAACTGCCTAAAGGAATTCAGACAGAAAAACCTGCTTAACAGAGGGGAGCATCACCTTAGCATCCTAAGGTAAACTAAATGGGGCAAACAAGGAGAAATCCAGCCAAGCCTGCTTGTTGAACTTTCCTCTGTGCCCCATTGTTTCTGGGTGGCCCAGTGAGAATCTGTTTACTACATGTTTGCTCTTTCTCATCTATCTGTAAATTACCTGCTTCCCCTTTGAAATCCCGGATCCCTGCCCCCTTCTCCTTTGTCTAAAATGTCATGTAAACCTCCAATGCCCCATATGGCTCTGGGTCTCATATTCTTATGACACCCCACATGTATACCCATAATAAATTTTGGACATTTTTTCCTGTTTACCTGTCTGTTAATTTGAGTATTGGTCTAGCCAGAAGAACTTAGAAAGGTGGGAGGAAAAGTATTTTTTGTGCCCCTACAGTCTTCTGTTCAGGGCTGTGTTCCTGTGACAGTGAAATGCCCAGTCTCTCTAACTCCATGTTGTTCAAGCCTGCTTTGTTCCCATGGCCTTCAGGCTAATAGCTTCTGCTTAGTCTTGCATATAGACATGCTAATCATTAGCCAAATTCTGCTTGCCACTTGAGGAGATAAGGGAAGTCTGTGTTGTTTATCAAAGATTTGCAGGTACCTTGTGACAAAACTCACATCAACTAGCACAGTCTTCCTCAGCCCACTGTTGGCACATCTTGCCCCTCCCATTTCCTGTTCTCTTAACAAAAAAAAAGAAGTCCCAACTCTGTATTTTCTTAGGATGGATATGAGGAACCTCTAGGACTCATATCTTCTCCATTGGCCATTGGCATTGCTCGGCCCATAAACCTTTCCCTACCCTGAACTCCGATGTTTTGAGTTTTGGCCTTTCTAAGTATAAGGCACACAGACTTTGGAGTAGTGACCTTCCCTGACGTAGCATTTCATTCTGCTGTCACACCATCAACTATCTTTGTAGAATTCCTGCCTTCCTCACTAGACTGTAGACACCTAAGGTAGGGATTATGGGGTTTTTTTCATCATTGCCTGCAGAGCCTTAGCAGATCAGGTTGAGGGCAATAGGAAAAGGGGGATTTAACAAGTAATACTTTTATCACCACAATTTCACCATTTGATTGCTACTTTAACAACAAAATGTACCACAAAAAGCTGTATATTTTCACCTCCTCAGAGTAGAAGTTTGGAATCATGTAGGAAGAAATCAGGATGAGAGCTCTGTTTTTAGGGCAATTACAAAAATTTAGGCCATTTACTGGGCATGATTTCTTGAAAATAACGTATAGAGCAGCTTCATGATCAATATTGGATAAACTAGGGCAATTAGATGAGATAAATGAGATAACGTAGGTCATGAGCTTTACATAATGTCTAAAACATAGTTGGCACTCAGCAAATGTTCAGTCCTCTCCCCTGTTTACTTGTCATGTAGCTTACCACCTTGGCAGCATTACTGTGGGCTCCAAGTCTTGTAAATTCAATCCCAAACTAGGATTCCACACCAAGAGTCTTCAAAATGTGGTAATCCAGGAACTTTTAGCCATGCAAATTCTTGGGCCCACCCCAGACCTACTGAATCAGAAACTTTCTGGGTGGGGCCCAGCCATCTGTGTTTAAACAAGTTTTCCATGAGACTCCACAGTGTAAGTTTGAACAGCCCTGCTCCACACCAGTAGAGAAGACATCCACCTAAAGGAGGCAAATAATCTGGAGGGGAGCCTGAAAGGTAGGGAATAACCACCTCACCCAATTTCTTGCTATTGGAAGTGTGAACCCTGGGCCAGCATCACCCTAGTGCCTGGGAGCTCAGTAGAAATGCTGGATTTCAGGCCCCAGCCCAGACCTGCTGAGTCAGAAACTGCCTTTTAACAAGATCCCCAGGTGATCTGTATGCACATTAAGTATGAAAAGCCCTGATCTAGTGAGTATTTTGAGTTGCAGAAGGTGGACTGTGGGAAGGAAAAGAAACACAAAACAAGTAAAAATTATACACAAAAAACTAAAACCTCCAATCTCTCTCATATGGAAGGGTTTTGCAGAAAGTAACTGGTGTTCTATCACATGCAATTTCTCTAATTGTCTGTCGTAAGTCAGATATTTGGTGTGCGGGCGGGGGAACCCCGCAGCATTTTACCTAAGAACAAGCGGCTACATTTTAAAGCTCAAAGCAGGTAGATCAGACCTGTGTATTTGTAGCTGGTGCACATAAACACCCCGAGGCAATTTTTAAATTCTTCATCCTTTGTCCCACATTCGTCCATACATGCACACTTTTCACATATTAAACAAGTAATACTTTTATCACCACGATTTCCCTATCGACTGCTTCTTTAACAACAAAGATGCATCACAAACAAAAATGAATGAAGCTGTCTGAGGAGAAAATTCCCTAGTAGCGTTACTGTCAACGCCCATCATAAACAACCATGACATCATAGCGGCCTTATCTACGGGTTGCCACTACTGATCGATGGCATCACTCCAGTAGTGTAAATAGCTTCTAATGTCCCATCTTCTACCGTCAAATAGGTTCTGATTATTTATGATAGCTGTTAGGTTACAAGTCTGAGCTGTGGTTAGGATTTATTTTCTGCTTATAGCTGCTGTGGATTTCAAGTTAGATAGGATTATTTTTTAGTTAAGATGATGAACTGAGATAGAACTGTCATCGAGTCAGGTACGCCATCATCTCGTCTGGTGGGTGTCACCATTTGAGTGTGAATTTACAGTGCCAGAATGTGTTCTGTATTATCATTGTCAACCACAAAATTTAAAAGACAGCAGTTAGTCACTGGTTGTTACAGCATGAAAAGAAAAAAAATAGTACCCTATACAGCTTTCTATACAATTAAAATGTTTTAACATTTCAGTTAGCCTTTTGTGACTAAATAGTGAAAAGGCCTATCGTCTGCATGGCATGTATTTTATGATAATGAAAGTGTTTCAACTTGAATGTGACAGCTAGAGATGATTTAGGAGGTAAAAGGAAATTCATCACCTCTTGTGCAAGGTATTCTTTATAATCATAAAAGAGAATGACAGGTAACCTGGTCAAGAATACATTTTTGCAGAGAGGAATAGATATGAACTGTGTGAGCCAGACAGGTGAACTTTGAGAATTTGTCAATTATCCCAATATTTTGTCAATATAATACCAAATACCCAAATTATTCTGAACATTAGATAGACATGGTAAGTTATTAAAAATGTTTATGAACTTGACCAGAATCATAAACTTAATTTTTCACTTTTTCGGACTTTTTGTAAGCATTGTATAAATAAAGCATTTTTCTTCTGAATTCCCAATTTTATTGGGATTATACCAATTCATTATTCAAATTTATTTTACTTTAAGTCATTCCTTCTCACTGAGATAACTGTGGTAAAATTATAAACTCTCAAAAAACAAGGGAAAGTTTTTACCATGCAAAATAGTGTGTGGTTACTACCCTATAGCTATATTTTATATATTTTTCAAGCTAATTTTAAAAAAGAAATTCTATAGTTATGAGTCTATTTAAAAACCTTAGATTTCAGTATTTATTCTGTCATATCTTATGATTTATCTGTTAACCAAACTTCTAATGAAATATGCATAATATTTAAACATTTGTTATTGCAAAATTATATGTCCTATTTAATTTTGGATTATTTTGTGTGATTTTTAATTAGACTTAAAATAACTCCTATATTTGGCATTTTAAAATGGTTTTTGATCTCTATAAAAATAACTGGAAATCAGTTTGCCCCTCACATTTCATAAACATATATATAGTAAGAGCATGTCTAAACTAAAATATTACAAAGTAAAAACTTATTTGAAAATGCCTGACTCTACCAAATTATGAAATTATTACTGTAGCGATCTCTCTTTTCATATCATTATAACCTGATCAGCTATACATGCCTTGAATACAGTCGTTTTGAGGACCACTGTACATATTTAAATATTTTTTAATGGAAAGATACGCATACTTAATGGTGATAAAGCAACTGCTTGATGACGTATAAAATGAAAACAGAGGGTTCCCCCAGTTACCATTGCCCTTATATGAATATTGTGATAATTATTTAACACCAGCCTGTTTTGCCTTCTAATGGTAACTACTTAACATTTCTACCCAATATGCTTTGCACTGCTAAAAGTCTTAAGTAAACCGAAAATCAGCAGTGAGAAAGTGGGAATGTGGCTGCTGGGAGCTGACAATAGCTGTTTTGTCACGTCTAGGCCCTGGTACTCACTCAGGAAGTGGGGATTCATCCAGCCAGCTGATGCCAGGGGAGGATGATTTATTGCCTGGTGTCCTCAGTGGCAATTGGACCCTTTCCCACTGTCACTCACAACTTGCAAAGATTGTGTCCTAAAGAAGAGGTTCCCCTCCGTTCTAAAGAAATTACAATGCTTGTCATAAAATGTCTTTTAGCAGAGGGAAACGGGTATGAAAATGGGCAAAGAAAGGAAACAATCAGAAGAGGAGAGAAGATGGATGTTCTGTAACCTTTTCTCAGAGACCCATTTCTTCTACTTTTTCTCCTGTCTGTAGCGGGGTTTTGTTTTGCCTGATGACAATGCGTAATAGCCTGATAAATTGATTTTATGAGTCCTTTTTCTCATCTCTCGAGAAGACACTAACTCGTTGGGACTTCAGAGGGCTCGCAGAGGCAGGAGACAACAATTAGTTTGCTGAAGATGTCAGAAAGTAGCTTCAGAGTTTTGCCAGGAGAAATCCTTACTGACAGATCAGGGCTGACAATGTTGGCAGCTGCTTGAAAAGTGCCGCACGTAGCCCGGCCTCTCGGATCCAGGGAGGAAGGCCCGCATCTGGCTCCGTCCTCAGAGCTGTGAATTCCTCCTGACTCACCAGAATTAAAGATAATGTTGAGGGAGAATTTTTTAAAAAGCCCAAGAGCTGAATGCTACCAAACATCTTGCTAAATATATTTTTAATAGTTAAATAAATAGAAAAATCTTAGTGTTGCTGTTACTTCAAATTTAAATCAGTGCCTAAATAAATCTCTATAACCATTTTTAAAACCTTTTATGTACTGTACAGTGTCACCTTTACTTTTCTATATGTAAAAATAGATGCTGCTTGGCACTTAACTCTATAGAACATACTAATTTTAATAAATCTTTTTAAGACCACCTTGATGTATGTTAAAGAGATAAAATACTCATGGTCTGAACATACTAAATTAGTCAAGCACTTTGCAGGACCATCCTTGAAGTTATTTAACATTCAAATTTATTGCCCAAAACCTTTGCTTTAAGATTACCAAATGAGAGGCTCAAAGAGTTGCTTTTCTAATGTAAAGTAACTTAACTTTTCAAACATGAAGACATAAAATTGGTGATTTCTTGAAAGCTTTGTAACTAATAAAAAATCTGATTACATTTTGGTAAATGTTATAAATACTAGTGTTTCCCCCCAACATGAAAAAAATCAGAGGACAGATCTTTGTATAGCATGAAAGCAATATTTTATGTTTTCATAGCTTTGTAACTAATTTCTTTTAAAAGGTGCATAATTTGCAATACTGTACTGTGTGTGCACATATGTCTATGGCATATTAATTACATGTATGTGTTTTCATGTAAAATTATCCCTTTAGACTTGGTATCCTGGAAGTATAATATAGCAAAGTATTCTTTTTCCAGGCATTTTTTCTTTCAGAATGTTTCCCATATAGAGCTAAATGTAAACCTTCTCTATATTTTGAAGGAAGGTACATCAACCCCTGAGTCTCATATTTCTGAAAAAAGATATGAAGTGCTTGGGATAGGCAAATAATGGGAGGTGGAAATGGGTCAATCTCAAATACTCTACAGTGAAGATTTCCAGGAAAGCCTGAGAGTTAAGAAGGCTGAATCCTACATTTTGTTTTGCCATCAATTAGTAAATGACCTTGAGCCTTTCTGGGCCCCACTTTCCTCATCAGTAAAATGAAGGGTTAATCAGGATGATCTCTCAAAGGACCCTTTCAAGAGACCTAATGTTGTGATCATTCTCATTTGAAACTAATGAACATGATGAACAAATTTAGCCAGAGTAAGGTCTCTAAAACAAAAACCACTGCATAGGAGAATGGCCAATGCCAGTCTGAAATTTGAGGAGTGATTGATTATGCACATCTGGGGGCACCCAACTTCTTTGATTCAGGTGGATGGCAGAAGAGCCAGAGAGGTAAAACTCACTTCACAGACTTTACTGCTGATCAACTACTCAAAAAAAAAAACTTGGGGAGAATGAAGTGAGAACTGAGAACTGAAATCGGATGGAGAGGTTCTTCTAGAATTTCCCCTGTTCCTACTGCTGCACATGGTATTAATATGGCTGATAGGGAACAAGTGCATTGAACGGTTAATGTTAACTCCACAGAAATAAATTATGTGGTCAAATTGTTCATTAAATGCATTAATCCAGTTGTAAAGGACCAGCATCATAGCAATAATTGCACTGTCATTTCAAAGCTTTTAAAAGCAAATCAATCCAAATTATATCAACTTGACGTATACCTTCCCAGCAGCAGTACTTTAGTATCTAATAGGAAATATGCAATAAAAGATGGCTTCCTATGTATTTGTAAAGCAGTTTGGAAGCCTTTTGCATGTTTGGCTACACCAGGCGTTTAAGAGATAGGAAGAAAAAAAGCATTCTGGCTCAATAGGTTTGACCAAAGTTTTCCTCCTTTTACTTTCTGAGCCAAACCATACCATTAACTTAACTTCACATACCTTCCTAATATTTGTCTCTAATATCGCTGCAGTAGATAAAACCAGCACTTCAATCACAACAGTGAACAGAGTTCTACTGAGTAACAAAAACTCCACGGCACAACAGGGGACTTTTAAAAAGCAAGCACTCTAAACTTAGCTGCACCCCTGAGAGCCACAAATTGAGAGAGATTAATTCTGTGCCCCTGCACCCCTCATTACCAAGAGAGCTGAAGTAGGTCAAATGCAAGTTAATCTCCTGAATTCCACTTTTGCTCATGGATATTAGGCCAGCCATTACTGTGTATTGGCTAATGTCTTTAAGCTACATGCATGCAAAATTACTAAACAGTGTGCCCAGCCAATATGAAATATAAATACAAGTGCCTTGAAGTGATTTTACATAATGACACTGCCCATGACAGTAACTAAGGAAACTTACGTACCTGTGCTACCCCTGTGCCATCCAGAACCAACAGGGGTGAAAACAATGAAAACCAATTACTCCAGGTTCTAAATTCTTCCCCAATAAATAATAACACTGATAAAGAAATGTTAGTCCACCTAAATATTCATGCAACTTTAAATATGATCTGTCTCCACCCCTCATTTTAAAGAGCAAGACAAATGCTCATGTGGAGGAGGATGAAGGTTTAAGCAAAGCAAGACTGCCATCACTCTGTGAAGGTACAATGTTTTTCATTCTTTCGGGGAGGGGAAAAAAAAACCCAGGCGTGCATGTCAGCACAAAGCTAGTAAAATCAGGACTCTGCTTGTCCAGAAGGCCTCATAACAACCTAATTGCCTTACCTCTCCCCGACTACAGCCTGGTCAAACCACTGCTATTCTATTTTCATTATGAACTGCATATTTTCAGGAGTGATAAATGTTGTAATTTCTTTGTAAAATTAAATGAACCACTGTCTTGCATTTTGAGGAGCTCTTTTTTGGGTTGGTTGAAAATGCTGTCATATTCTAAGTTATTTCATTTGATCCTCCCCAAAACCTCAGCTGGTAGGATTCAAATGATAGGAAATACTGCCCTGTGCACTAGAAGGAAATATGTTAAATTATTTACGTTATAAAATTAACAACAAGAGAATCTGAATCTTAGTCCTACCACGGTCACTAACCAGATGACAAATTGATGCCATTTTACCTCCACAAGCACAGAAAAGAAAACATTCACTTAAAGGACAGTTCGAGGAATGAAAAAATGCAAATGGCTCTTAATTACATGAAAACATTTCTTCCCTCATTCTCAGAATAAGAGAAATGTGAATTAGCAATACACTGAAACATCACTTTTTAAACTTGTCCTTGGCAAAAGTCAAATAATTTAGTGATATACCGTACTGGCATGTAAAAGTGGGCAACAAGGTCCTTTCATACACTGCTGATGGGAGGGTTGGTTAGCACAACCATGCAAAATGGTGCGTGTGTGCCCTGTGACTCACCGGTTCAACGGTATGGGAAACATACCCTTTGAAACAATTGTAAATGCACATTTACAATGTACACTCTGACTCCTCAGTTCCTGTCCAGGGTTTATCCTGTAGATGTTTCTCACACAGCTCCAAAATGCACCATGTAAAAAGTCATATATTTAGCATTGTTTGAAATAGCTAATAATAAGAACAGTAAATTATGGTGCATACCTTCAAAGGAATACTATACAGCAAGTAAAAATGAGGAGGCTCTTTACACACTAATAAACTGCCAGATAAATAGTTGTGCGGAAAAAGCAAACTGTAGAATGGCGTGTTTAGTGTATAATACATGTGTAAAAGAGGAAAGCAAAATATATGCACCTGTTTGTATATGCACATCATACAGCTAGAAACATACACTAGTATAACATTGGTTGTGCCTCTGGGAGGGAGGTGAGGTGATGGGAGAGGTGTGCTTAGTTCATTAAATTTGTAAAGAATTAAGTGGATATATAGGGACAGATACATAGAAACATAGATCTATGTAAAAAGGTCTCTAAATTACTAATGTAAAAATAAAGCAAATAAGTGAACATATAGGTACACTTTGCACAAAATAGATTTCTTTCCATGTACATACAACATGTGCGTGTACGTGGTGTACACACACATTTTCATGTAAACTGTTTGGAACGATACGCAGGAAACTGTTGAAATTAAGGAGAAAATTGTCTACCCGAGAAAGAAGACATACTTGGGCACTGCTTGAATTTCACCATGTGCATGTTTTCCTTTCATAATCATATCAACCACATATAAAAGACAGAAATAGGGCAGGAGTAGGATTGACTGAAACAAATCCATAAAGCTATCTACCCTAAAATGGGTTAAACTGACCTATAATAAAAGGATTCTATTACTCCTCCAGTCCCACCTTCCTTCTCATAATTCCAATATAGATGAGCCTACTTTGAAAACGAAAATTCCAATTAGAAATTCTGTGTGGATGACGGCCCTGAAAACCTAAGAGCAAGAGCTCAGGGAATGGATTTGTCTGGTTCGCCACATAAACGCCCAATAAATACGTGTTGACTGACTGACAGGCCCAATTGCTAAGCATGCTACAGAATATGTGCAAAATAGCCTGCCCGAGCAGTCTGCCATCCCATGAAGACATTTGATTCCAACAGGCTAGAACTTAATTGGAAAAATATGGGAAGGACAGGATGGCAAGGCCATTCTAACAAAGTCCTCGAAACATGGACGGTTATTTCTCTCTGCTCTTCTATGGGGCACCTTCCCCACAAGACATCGAACTTTAAAAAATCATTCTACCAACAAAAAAAATTTCTATTCCATATGCTTTGCCAAAGTTCCCTGAGAAGGCAGCGGTAGCTGCTGTGAGCTACTTAAGAGGGGGATACTGCAGGTCCTGTCTGTGCGCACACGTGCAGAAGGACCAGATGAGGTGAGTGCTCTCAGAAAAATTATATTTTATCCACTGAAGTAAAAAAGAGGCTGTTTCTGGGTGTGGAGTGTGAAAAACAGTCTCACTACTTTATAGTCACACCTCATAACATAATCCTGTAACACCTACTGACCCAGGATCTCCAAGAAAGGAATAGTGTTAATTCTATTGCACTTATGGGAAATTTGGGAAATACGTAGGCAAGATCCCCCAGCCCTGAGGTTCTTACTCACAGCCTTGACCATGGTATTTCCTTCCTTATTTGATGATGAGTAGAATATACTCACACCTTTTCATTAGATTCTGCCTTGCTCTTCTTTGGGCACTAATACAATAAAGCAGTTCTTTTCAGATGAATGTTATGAACTCTGTAATGACTATCATTATTTATTTCATAGCATAAGTAAACATTTTATTATGTGGGCTCCCTTGCAGAAATCCAAAAGGAAAAATGAGTATTTCGAGTCTGAGTCAAAGATTCATACCATCTACATGTTGATGCCTAAGATGTTTTCTTCTCAATCACTTCAAAAATAATATTTCTTCTTTAAAATACTTTAGTCAAATAATTCCCTAGACCAGAACAAACTTCTCACACTGGCTGAGCTATCAGCAACACTGTATCGACATTACTATTCAGGCCTACCTTCCCTCCCCTTCATGTCATATCCAGAGTATTTTTATTTTTCAAACTTTGAACCATTTAACTGCCTGCACGGTTAAAGCTATGATTGGTTGTTAACCACTTCTCTAAATACTTCAGGAGACTGCGAAACAGTAGAATTGCACTTTTTTTCTACATCAATATAAAGTCATGTTCACCCCCACTCCCCTTCCTTCTCACCCCCTCCTTGCGCTCCCCCATGAATGTGTTTTTCTCCCTCACTTCTTAGACGCATTTGGTAACAATCAGGCTTTTATTTTAAGGAGCCCTAAGATAAGGTATCTGTGAGCTCCACATTTGGAGTAATTGATCACATTTGTTTCCTGTTCGTAGGTTAGACTCCTCACTCTTGCTCTTTTTTTTTTTTTAAACTTGGCATGTTTCTCATTACCCTCTGCCTTGTTAGCCCAGTAGAAATTTTCTACTGTGGAGAGTGAAAACAGGACGATACTATTACAAACCCCATCTACTCAGTGACAGCAGCACTTCTCTTTGGGAACTTCTGGCCACTTCAGGCTTTAGTGGGGAGCCCTCCTATGGATACAGGTATGTTCACCTGTAACTGAGGGAGGCTCTGTGATATCCGCTTGGTGTTCGCATGTTTAATTTTCACACTGTGCTGATTCATACCGAGACTGTTCCCGGGGATGACAACATTGTTATCATATGACTCAAATTGCCCCACCTCATTTCACTTGGGAATGTTAGCTCAGGTTCAATAAGTGTCAGCTGCCAATTCTGAAAAAGAAGACCTGTATCTTTCCCGTTTATGCTTTCCAGATAAATAGTAATCAGTAGCATTTTATTGACCCTGTCAGGTGGGGCTTAATTTCAGATATTGTCTAAGGAAAGAAAAATGCAGAGATCTGAACAATCAAGTTCACTCTTCAGTGTCTGTGGGCCAATGAATAGGAGGCCAGGGTTCAGTCACTCTCCCCTCATGGCTTCAATCACAACGAAGCAAGAACGCTAGTGACTCAGTGTAAAATGAAATGGAAGCCCTGCCTTTCTTTTCCTTTTTTAGGATAATATTTATAAAAATATGAGAGATTCTAATAAAGTGATATAAAGTTCATGAAAGAAATCTTAACAAATAATCCTGACCTAAATGGTACTCCTTCAACATTTCAAGTTTTAAATTATCTTTCTTTTTCAACTTTTAAAATGATCTTCTTAATAATGCCAGTTTGTTTGTTTGGCTGGTTGGTTGGTTGGTTTGGGGCTCAGTTGTTCTTACATGTCACTGTATTTTGACACTTGCAAAATAGTCAGCAAAAGCAGCATATTTTAATACAATTCAAAATAAGCTAAGATTCCGGAGGAAACTTGGAATCTGGTCCGAACTCCACCCCCTAAAGTAGTTAGGTGACCTTGGGCAAGTAGCTGACCCTCCCTGACCCTTAGTGTCCTCATTTATAAGATGAGTGGGCCGGGCCATATGGCCTTCACGGTGGCTTTCAGTGCTCACACTCTGTGATGACTAACATTGACCTGAATCACACTGTGATAGATTGAGTCCTCAAGATTTTCTAGGATGTCAAATACAGTAGCTGCTAGCCACATGTGGCTACTAAGCACTTGAAGTGCAGCTAGTTGAAATTAAGATGTGTTACAAGTATACACACCAGATTCCAAAGACTTCAGTGCCCAAAAAAGACAAAATATTTCAGTAATAATTGTTACATTGGCTCCCACTTTGAAATGACAATATTGTGGGTGTATTGGTTAAGTAAACTATATTATTAAAAATTAATTACCCCTGTTTCTCTTCTACTTTTTATAAATGCAACTACTAAAAAATGTTAAATTACATATGAGGCTCATGTTATATTCCCATTAGACAGTAATGAAGTAAGGGGTCCATGACTATGTCTTTATCACAGAGGCAGGGTTAAAATGGAAAGAATCTGAAATACTTAATTCACGGAAGGCCTGTAATGATAAAAGAGCAATCAGTTGTCCTCTGGATAAAAATACACAGGTCAAAGCCATACTTGAAGCAGCCACACTACTGAAAAAAGAGCATTAAATGTTATAAAATAGGTTTCATAATAATACAGTACTAGTAATCAACATATAACCTAAATAGCTTAAAAATGCCTCCAAACCCATAACTTTATTTTCTTATCTAATCTGATTTATATTCCCAAACACCTGAATAATTTGCCCATTAGTAAAAAAATTATAAAAATATTAGTGAAACGATTTTTTGGTATTATAAATTATCTTTTGTTTCTTTAGATAGATGCATCCACTTTATCTTGTGAATTCCTTTGGTAGAGCATTTCTGAAGAACTGAGGCAAAAGAGCAAATTTTTACATATTTTTGTCAACAATAATGCCTAGATAATTTAGATGAATAAGAAAAAAAAAAGTTTCATTACATAAAAATCTGTACACATTTGCATGATAGCTATTTCAGTCAATAGCTATTATTTTGAGTTTGAAATGATAGATCTAGGCCTCAGTGTGTTTATAAAATCATGTGTCTCTCTAGGAGGTACAGATACAAAACAAATGTTCACTATAGTACAGTGAAACCTAACCCTTAAAAGAAGCATTATCTGTCCTACACTAAAGCAAATCCAGTTATTATCTGAAATGCAAGGAACATTCTACAGCACACAGAAAAACAGGCAAGGGATAAATAATTACAAAGCTGATTACTGTCATCTTCTCTCTCTGATAGTCAAATGTTTTCCTGATAAAAATAGGCAATCTGATTTTTATCATCCTTTCTCAAGTATCTGCATCTTTGTCCATCCCCAGAACCTGACACCTAGTTAACCTATTGCAGGTAAAAGCTTTTGAAGATCTACTACTACTCTTGTCCTAATAAGGTCGCTGACCTTTCAGGCTCGACTGCAGCTCACCCCCTTCTTCATTTCCTCTCCTATCATTAGTCTGAAATGGCATCAACTGCCTCTCAATTTTCTTCATCTCTTCAATGCCCCACCTTTTAGTCCAAATTCACCTAATTAGGAACTTAATTTCCTTTTTTCCCTGATTGAAGAATTGATAATGGACAGATCCCATTCATCTCTGAATCACAGAAAATTGCATTGATGACTTCTTATTTAGGAATGCTAAGCATTTATTTTATTCTAGAAACTGTTTTGTGGAAGCCAAGCTTCTCCAAAAAGTATCTTTTTCCAACCACAGAACTAAGCAAATGTAAGTGTTGTTTTTATATTTTTAAATAAAATGGGAAAAGGAGAATCATTTAAATCTGATAAATTTTACATTTATTTTATATTTCACTTTACACAGTCATAGTTAAAACAAGTAGATTTTCCTGTAAGGTGCCAAATAACTGAGTTCTACTAGAAGATCACTGGACTGGATTTAAAGTGATATCTCAGCAGGTTAGGTTAATAATTCCTTGAAACTGGTCATTGTTGGCAAAATTATACAAAGAATGTGTTACACCAGCAATGACACATTTGGGCTGGATATCTACAACCAGGTAGGAGTCACATATTAAAGTGAGCAACTGGGTAAATATGTAACGTTCCTAGAAATTACCTCTTTGACTTTAACATTTAACAGTTGAGTTTCCTACTTAACAACTCAAAATACATGCATGAAAATATCCCCCCCAAGGCATTCTATGACCTTAAAAGTTAGTGGTAGAAAAAGAAATTGATCCAACAATTTTATTCTATTACTCAACTGAAACATTTAATGTCCAATTTCAAGTAGGAAAAAATCATCAACATCATTATAAAACTTGGAACTGATAGTCATATTAAGTAGCACAGACACGCCAACTTCACTCTATCCAGTTGGTACCTGAGCCCATACCCAGGGTATTCTTCCATAGAGCACCAGGGCGAGTCATTTCACCAGCATTTATCTTATGACAAATCTGTTCAGTGCGGAAGAGAATTAGTGAAGTAGATGACTGAGAGGAAAACGCAGTTTCGTTTTTTTTTAAAGTCTTTTTCAAGTACACGGTCTCAGTGCTCCCCGCTGTCTTGGGTGGGCCATTTGAACCAAATGAGGACCTGGGCTTTGATATCTGGGCCAAAACTGTGCTGACGTGATCTAGACTCTCCCCTTGAAAAGGAAGTGATAGTGTCTATTTTATTTTATTCCATGAAGTTAGACTTTCTTCTTATGAAAATAAAAATGACAAAACGAGTTGCTGAATGTTGCTCTTTCCCCCTCACTGAATGATGCATACCACACAAGTCCTTAGCATGTTCGGGGCTTAGCTATTTGTAAGAGACAGTAACGGCTAAAACAACTTCAAGTTCAGTCAGCAAAAAAAATTTTCTAGGACAATGAAATAGAAAATAAAAACAAAAGCACATTTAAAACACAAAATTAAGTGAATAAACTACCTCATCAATTTCAGAAAATAACATTGCAACTATTTCTGTCTGAGAATATAATTGCTTGTATCAGAAAAATCATTAATAGTTAACAATCATTAAAATGAAGGTTTCACCATAGTTAAGACTAAGGAGTTTGAATTCTAATCATCTTGGAGCCCTACATAGGTGGTGGTGGGAGGTTAGGGGATGGAGCAAAGAGGAAAAAGGACTCATGGATGTGGGCAACAGTGTGGTGACTGCTGGGGGGCCGGGGTAAAAGGGGACTAATGGAAAAAATACAATAAAGATTAAATCAAAAAGAACATCTCTACATAGAAAAGAAAAATAAGAGATCACTTTTACGAGTTGCCATATTTTCTCCTTCATCTTCTGCCACTACTCCAAATTAACCCTAAATAAATAAATGTGAGTATAAGAGCGAAGCGAAATGCAGAACCTGCTCCAGGAAGCAGCAGTGTTACAAGATCAACCAAAGCAGCCTTGTTATGTAGCTGAAACATCAGTAGGAGAGGGAAAGAAGAATGAAAGAATTGAAACCAAACAATGTCTTCTAAACTCATGGAAGATAACTTTATCTCATTCTTAAGAACATGTATTTCTACAAGCCAATTACAGTCTCAACACAAAACTTCACGTGTAACAATATAAATTCTGTAAATGGACATGTTGTTCAAGTTAAAATTTATTACAGTAAGACTACAGAATTTCTTCTCAAATTATTCAAGTGATCCAGTACTTCAGCCTAATTCTTCTGCTAATAAGCAGAATACATTTTTTTCTAGTACACTGAACAAGCATTAAGTTTCTTAAGCAAATGAAAGATACTTGCTCAGTCCTTCCGTAGCGAACCGGAAGATTCACATAGCTGAAATCTTTTATCGCTCCTTCCCTTTCTACTTGGTAAACCTCCTTAAGGTTATTATATAATGAACTGAGTAATGAAGTCCTGAAGATTTTCCACTGAGAGTGGAATTAATCCCAGTGTACTAAGAGTTTAAAACAAAAATCAAAATATTGTTAGGAAAAAATAAAAAGGAGATGTTATGGCATTTTAATCCTAATACCAAAAATGTCAAGCCCAGTAAATAAGATCATAGTCACAACTTGTTTTGGACACTCACACTGACAATAATCCCAAAAAGACTTGCCATCCCCCCACACTGCCCAAGGACATGTTAATTCTCAAAACCCTCATGCCTACCAATTTTCCCCTTATTCCAAACAACTGATCATTATTTCTCCTCCAAAGTTGCCAGAAATTCCTCACTGCCCATAAAGCTTAATTTACTAGTTCATAATATTCCCATATTTATATATTAAGCTACTTTCACAGAACACAAAAGAATATATTTGCCAAAAATTGGCGGTTTCTGTTCTCCATTTTAGTTTAGTTTGGTCGTATTGTCCCTATCTTAAATCCTAACCTGGCCTTTAACCTATTTTTTGGAGAATCTATATAACCTGTACTCCTTAGGAAATGTGTGCAAAATTTAAAAGAAGTCGTGTTTTATGGCTAAATGATAGAAGACTGAGAATAGGTAGAATGCAAGGAATGTTGTTAGACTCTCAGAAAGTCTCACCAAGTGAATGGCCGCCATGAAAATACAGCTGTATATGTTTGCATGGGCATATGTTTGTTCAGTTTTTTTCCCCTTCCCCAGCCGGGGCTTCAGCTTTAGGTCATTCTGCAAACAAGCCCCAGGAGACACACAATTACACTCCCCTGGAGACTGACCCCTTAGAGTGCCCACCTGTAGCCAAACACAGATAGCATCCCGGAGCAATGAATTAGCACTCTAAGCTGATTAGAGCAGCTCTGCACAACTCTATTTTATTGACACAATGAAGAGAGGACAGAAAAGGGCCTGAAATGAGAAAATCATTTCCATGCTGACTGAATTAAAAGAACAAAAGAGCTCCGTGCAGTTGCAGCATTCAATTTGTCGGGAAAAAAGGAAGCCACTTAATGGCTCACAATAGATCTGAGCAGACAGATGAAATTTAAAACTTCAGCATGAGTGCGATTAGCAGCGCAACATATTCTAAATCATTTCCTCCATATGCATAATTTCGTTTGATTATTTAGTTCTGTGTTTTACAAAAACACTCGGCTAGATGCTATCTCCACAATGTCTTGACTTTTCATTTTTCAAAATCACAAAACAGTTTCTCATTGTATGTTAATGTGCTCGGTGACAATATAAATTGAACAAAACAAGTGTGGCTCGTGTTTTCCTTTCACCTTCAGTTTCCAAAAGTGTATAAACAGAGGTTAATTTGTGAAAACTGGGATTGCGAAGTAATCTACTACCAAACAATTTTGAGTTTGGAATTAAATAAATTACAGGCAACAGGGGCCCTTCAAGACGGGGTAAAAGGCAACCAATTTTTGCAGCCAGAGGCTGCAAATAAACTCTGCCATGTTCAGCTCAAATCTCAAAACTGACGTCTTCCTCAGTTTAAAAGATAGCATTAATATCACTAAAAGCAATCTTGTTAAGACAGCATTTTCCAAGGGAATGTATTTTATTAAATTTAGCTCAATTGACTATTGTTTTGTTTGTTCTGACTCCTAAATTCCTTAGTTAAATAAATCTGAAATTGATGTCAAAAAATGATCACTTGATAAGCAAGCCTCATCTCTAGATATAAATGTTACAGCATTGAAGAACTTCCTAGAAGTGCTCCTTACTATTTTTTATTTTTTCCCAATTTATAAGGAAACTCGAAGTGTATAAACCCTATGTGGAAAACAGAATTGATTTTCATGAACAGCTCAAATGTTTGTTTCCAAGGAAGATTTTTCTCTTGCCAGTGTTGATTTTCTGGGTTTAAAAATAAAAAGAGTAGAAGTCAAGCTCCTAGTGTTTGAGTAAGCTCACATTTTCATTTTCCACGCTTAAACTTCTTTTAAGAAAGGCTTTTTGTTTAAAGTGGCCCTTCAGACTTTTAACCTCTCATCTTGCCTCCTAATTTAAATGAAGAAAATTCACTCTTTCTGATCTCGAAATACTCTTTGCCAAAGTGTTGAGGTGCAATGTAAATTGAGCAAAAAATTATAGAACAAGTCGAAAGAATAAAATTACTCTGAGATACTTTGGGATTTGATATCGGGGTGCATGACTACTTAATTTGCTAAGTGAACTTTCCCCCGAGAGAAAACCCAGGGTACTCTGAGAATGATGGAGGCACGAGGGATCTCCCCAACAGCTCCCATTCTCCCGAGTCAATGAGGTAAGAGTTTTTTATATAAAGAGAAGCTATAAAGCTCGTGGATATTTTAACAAAATCAACGTAGTGTAACTTTGCTGACAGCTTGTCACATGTCACTGACTGTCTGTCTGGGGTGCCGCGATAACATCTGCATTCACTCAGTACGAGAGCTTAACATAAGACAAAAAAGTGGGCCCTGCCACAGACGGTTCCATCAGTCTGTCAGTTCTGACATGTCATCTGAATTTTTTGAATCACTAAACACTTTTGAGACTCTGGTACTTATTATCTTTTCTTAGTTTCTATACTCACTCAGCAATGCTGGAAAATGTAAAATTTGCAAGTAAGGTAGTGGACGTCCCAGGCTTTTTGTTGTCTAATCCGTAGGCCCTCATTCATGCTCACTGTTAATCTCTTAAGACATTATAAAACTGTTAGACAAAGAAATGTGAATACCTCTGCTTCTTTTGAGAATGGGAGGAAACCAAGGAAAATCGGGATCATGCTAAGCTATTCTTTTCACTGTGAAAATGGTAACTTAAACCTGTTGCATCAAATTATCTATAATTCCCCACGCTAAGGCAAATGTTTTTGAAGAATGAGCTAGAGTAGTGTCACATAAGGAGAAAAATTATCACAAAATTTTCAAAATCTGCCAAATTTGATGTCAACAGAGCATTGGGACCCTAGTTGCTGATTTTCTCACTGTTTCTATTCTTCATGCCAGGCTACATGGCATATGGTTAAAATGCTTTCATGAGAACTCATAAAAAAGTTTACCAATACCTACTATAAATCATCAAATAGTTTAGATAATTTTGCTCTTTATTAGGTACACTGGGAAAGTTAATAGCTACATAACAATAGCCTTAAAAGTGTGGCTAAAATTCATTAAAACACTACATGTCTCTGATTTTAATGAGCAATTTTGTACTCAAAACTAGCAAACTTTACAATGTTGTTTCTTTAAAGTGTAAATATAAATGGATCCTCAGAGCCAGAGAGAATGCTTTTATAAACCACATAAAACAGCCAAAGCTACATTTCTATCTCCTCTTTACAGTCATTCAGGACATTAGGTTAAAACTATGTTCTCCAAGTAGCCAAGAGATAAGGAAGAGAGAAAATAATATTAAATTAAGAGATAAAGTTTCTCCTGGCCCTCCAATACCTATTCCTCTTTTTTTTATAAGCACATGCTTAACACCTGCAAATAATTTCAGGTATAGACATGCCCCTGCAAGTGACTAACTACAGGTGTGTTTCCACCTGCACCCTCAAAATGACTGTCCCCCAGATGGTCAAATCCTGTGAATATTAGTTTGAAGGAAGGTGACACGTATTAGATGGAGACCCAATTAATTAAACCCAAACTATTAGGTAAAGAGAATTGTATTGACATTTGGCTAACATAAGAACATATAAAATAAAATGAAAACAAGAGGGAATAAAGAGGGAAAGGGGAAGGAAAGAAAAAGAGGGAGGAAAAGAAAGCTGGCATTAGTCGCTGCTGCATTTCTCCAGGACACAGGGTGGACACACGGCACGCACTCATGGAGTTCATGTTAGTCAGCCGTGAGCAAAATTAGGAACGAATTTTACAACCATGTGTTGTCTTCCACCCTTCCTACTGCTTTATGTAAATTCAGACTGGAGAACAACACCCCCTACAAACAAAACCTCCGGACTGTAAGAATTGGGTACATGGCCCTCACACTGACAATCCCTCTGCTGCAAGTAGGTTTCATGACGATTTCTCACTTTTCTTCCTTTGGCGTCTCGTCATCTTGTAACTCTCTCAAGAGCTTCGATGTAATGTCATTTGCTTGATGTTTAGTCTGTGCCTAAAATGTCAGCTGTTTATTATTTTTACATTTCAACGCTAACACAATGGCACTTCAGAATAAAGGGCAGGGTTTCTGACACATCTCAATGCCCAAAGGACTTATATTAAATAGGGGTTTCCTTTCTTCCTGAAAATCCAGGGTCACTCATTTTTTGAAAAGATAGACCAGTTTTCATTACTACATAATTTCCTTTGGACATTCTTTGTACTCTGGCTACGGTTGCCCCTGTTTTACACACTGTAGTGAGATCTAGCTTATTACTTCAAGGAGTGCATGCTTTGTTTAGATACACAGAAAATCACCTTTTCTTTTGCAGAACAGAAGACTATAACAGTGGAAGGGTTTAGAGCCCTAGGAGAAGAAGATAAAATATTGCAACTCTCCAAAGGCAGTTTTTCTGTCCTTTCTAAACTCCTAAGCTCAGGGCTCTCATTGGGAGGAAGTATTTGGATTCTAGACAAAAATTAAGAGAGCAAATACAGATAAAGTTTTCCATGAGACTAGAACAAACTTATAAAAGTTATAACAAGGCTGAAAACATAAGTGGTTTTCAAATGATGACAGACAAATTCACAGCTGACAGAGTCTTGGTGAGGAGCAACTGATGGCGGAAATCCACCAAATTTATGCTATATTTTCAACCTCCCCCATCTTGGGTAATGAATTCTAACATTTTATTGTGGCAGTTGGTGCTTCTCTTTAATCTTTTTTCTTAGCTAGAATGAACTAATCCTTCAGCTCCATCCCATTCTCACTAAATCTAGTCTACCAGAATTCAGTTTTTAAAAATCATGTTTTTGTCTATATCCATATTACATGTCACATCACAATTCTGCCTTTCTTGACTTAAAAGTCCTAATATTTTAAGTGTCACCTTACCTGATTACAACACCTTTCATCCCACTCAATAGAAAGTGAAGGCGAAATGACCTTCTTCTCCCTTCTCAACACCACTTGGAGGCCTGCAGTTGGGGATTAGTGCTCTGAGGTGCTTAGCTGGACTACACAGAGAAACCAAAACTCCTCAATCACACTTTACAACTACATCTTAGACGCTCAATGAGGTTCATGGAAGATTTGCAGAGCAGAAACTAAAGTCAATTGGAGATCCATGGCTCGATCAATCAGTTATGGTGGTTGACTAAGGAATCAAACTTCAAATGAACACTTTTGAGTCAAGTTCACCAAGTGACATTATATACCTCCTCACCATAATGCCCTTCATAACGTTCCTGACGGGTCAATGTTCAGGGATCCAGATGGAGCTCTGTAGTTTAAATCATAACAACTCATGATTTCATCAAGTACTTTCCATATTTTTTAGCCAGGCCCATTGATAGGCAAACTCAACTACTCTTCACCCTTTGTATTGCTGACAATATTCATATAGAATTAGCATGTTAAACAGAGAATTTCCATACTTTGGAAGATACATGGAAAGGGAAAATTCTCTTCTGAAAATCATATGACATCTGGCTTTCTTGAGATTATTGTGTTTTTGAAGTTAAAAAAATACTCTTATTAAACCTTCCAATTAAGTGTATGACTAAATCCAGATTGTTTTCAATGGAGGCCCCCACACAAAGAGAGATCTTGGGACACAGCAGCGTTTGTATAAGTAAAGAATCATTAGCATGTGGCAGTTTTGTGACTAGTCGGCACGTGCTGCTGAAGTGAGAAGGTAGTGACGTGATGCTGGAATGGACGGCAGAACTGAAGGGGGTCGGTAATGGTGCCCCAGAGAAGCAGAGCGCTGGTCCCACCCTTCAAGCTTTTCCTTCAAGAAGCTTCTAACTACACTCAGGCAACTTGACTTCGGGCTACCGTTACTTCCAGCCATAAACCTTCAACCAAATAACTCAAGTATCCTCCTTCTACTATCCCATGATTCAGAGACCTTACCCTCAGTTTCCAACAGCGCATATTTTGGGTTTTCTTTGTAAGTAAAAAAGAAAAACCCAACTTTTGAGACTTCTTACATTCAAAATGGTCAAAGGTAATGGTGAACAATGAAATTTTACATGGGACAAGTCATAATGGGTCTCCTACAGAGTCTGATTTATGAAACCCCAAATTTCTTCCCAGAAAATCTCAGGACCCCTCTGGTACCTACCAGGTACCAAAAAATCTCAGTACCCACCAAGTACACAATTTAAGAAAAATTTAGCAATAAATAAATGGTAATGTACAAAAGATTAGGATATGTATTTCTACTTGTCTGCAATACTTTCATACTTTTAATCACAATACATTTAGTTATAATACTACTCTGAGCCATCCTCACTTAATGGGGTGGAGGTCCCACTGACTGCATAAAGCCCAAGAAGGAAGCAAATTTAGAAGCTAGTCAGGGCTGTTATTTCCCATGGAACAAGGTCAAAGGTTGTCAATAGGCAGAGTGTGATTTTTTCATATGAGATGAGATGTCATGGTCGTGAGGTATGTTTGTTCTATATCATTCAGAAAGATATTCATAAAAAATACCATCACAGTCCTTACTGAAGAAGAACATGAACTGGAATAATAGCACATCTATCCTCCCATACAGACCAGCTCACACTTGACCCTGATAGAGAAAACCAGCCCTATTATTATCTGGCTAAAGTCTCAGGGGGCAGAATTTGCAAGACACAGGAGTGTTGATGGCCAAGAAAGATAAAGAAGAGTGCAGAGGAGAGAGAACCCTTCAAGGGAGGAAAATACCAAGAGAGTTACAGCTGACGGAGCATACTTTCTGAAGGCTTACATGGTGAGCTCCTACCTCTCACTCCCTAGCGTGCTACAAAAACCTAAGTTCGTTGTCAAAACTCTGGTCTTCCTCCTCTGCATTGTTTAGGAATGCTTAGCAGAGTCTTCAGTGACAGAGCCATTTAGACACCCAGCAGCAGATCGAATACACTGGTTCCAGGGAAGGCTGCTTGCCAGCACCACCAGGACAAGGGACGATATGTAATTCTGTGATGTGATGGCTCTGCCAACCCAAAGAGCTCCTACCCCAAAGACTGAATTCACCAATCCTTCCCTATAATAGGATGCAAGAAGCACCCCTTAGTTTGGAATGATGACACCTCAACTTTAGAACCATGGTATTGATGATAACTTATTAATATACATTTGCTTTGAATTACTCACTATGGCATACCAAGCTCTGCCCTAACCCTTTACAATACTTTACAAAGTAATCTTCACATTTAAACTTCACAAACATCCTACGAGGCAGACTTTATTATTATAACCATTTTACAGATGAGGACTCTGAGTCAAAAAGTGGCTAAGCACTTGTTCAAGGTCACAAAGTTACTAAGTGATACAGAATTTGAACCAAGGTCATTTGCCTCTAGACCTGATCCCCTCAATCTATATGTTATATTACCTGTTTTATTGAAGAAGAATAAGAAGACAACGAAGTAGACAGAGAAGATGAGAAAGAAGGAGGAGGTGGGGGAGGGGGAGGGGAGGAAGAGAAAGGCCCATGACACTTGTATACATTTGAGAGAACCAAATGGAACCTTTGAACATTGCCTTAGTAGAGTTGGGGCTGAACTAAGTCATACCTCAGGAACAGAATAAAATTGATGCCTACACCTTTCCAGAGATGGGTAGGAAAAGAGTTCTCTCTAACCAACTTACTCTCCTTTCAAAACAAAGCTTTGGTCTTAAGCTGCCTTCTCTGCTAAAATATAAAACATGAAGAGATGTGCTCATATCAAAGGTGCTTTGATTTCACATTTATAAAACATAATTATACAATTTAATACAAGAGAACTTGTAAAATGAGCATCCATTTTTCTACTTAAAGTTAATGCATATTCTTTCCAAGTAGGTGCAAAGAGCAAAATATGGTCCCAATATAAATAAAATCTCTAAAATCATGACAACGTAGAGCATGTCCATAAGGATAAAAAGAAGTAAAGAGCAGGGTGTATGAGACAGAAATAAAAGACTCAGAAAGACCTCAGTGAGACTTCTGAGGACAAAGCCAGGTGACTTTTCCAAGGTCCTAAGTCAGTGCTGAGGCAAGAAGTCAAGGTTCCTGGCACCCAGGTCAGAGTTCCTTCCACTGTCTCACTGGACCTCCCGGAAACAAACACCACTAGACATACGACAAAGAAGCCAGGGAGCCATGTCACATGAATGGCCAGATTGTTGAGGGAAGGGGGGTGGGGAGAAGGAGTAAAGGACTGTAGGATAATATGGTTTTAAAGAAATCTATTTGCAAGTAGATCCTGTGGTAACCGATGTGGCTGCCCAAGAGAAAGAACAACTGACTGACAGCACGAACAAAGGCACGGGCGCTCTCACAAAGGGAGATACAGGAGTCGCGGCGTTTCGTGCACATCACTAATGCACTTCATCAAGTCGAGACCAAGGAAAACAGTGAGGGAAGCCCACTGTGCACAAGGGCGCCTTTATTCATTCGGCTTTCCCATTTCACATACACTTTACCTGATGAAACGTTAGACTTTTGCTTCTGTTTCTGTAGAATCCTTTTGATTTTTCCACATTCAACTAGCACGTTTCATAACTGTTTAGTGTTCTTATTTTTCTGCAAATTCATGTGCTGTGCACACTGATGACATGTTTGGAAGTTAATGAAATCAAATGAAAATAGCTTACATTAAAGTCTCCCCATTTCTTCACTACAATGTCTGCCACCTACTGTTCAGCCATGAAACACTGCAGCTCGTGCATCAATAAAACTTCGTATTAATATTCTCTGAGGTGGAAAGACTCTATTAGCCTTTTTTTTTCTCTCCTGTTCTTTGCTTCCAACCGCGTTTAGCTCTGGAACCCCCTGACAAATGGTCATTATTCTCTGGGCCAGTAAAAAAGAATTCTAAAATTTAGGGGAAATGTCTTTGGTCAAAAGCCCAGGGGAATTGGCTTGTTGAATTAAATGATAAATATATGCATTTAAGGTCATTAGAGACTTTATCTCCTGTAAAGACTATATTTGTCAGGTTGATATAATTTCTCTCAACTGAGTACTTAACTCCATCGGCCAACATTATTACGATTATTCCTTTTCCTTTAAGTGGGAGACTTCTAGCTAACAACACGTGTGTTCTTTCTGGTGCTGCTTCTTGAGCGATCAAGGCACACCTTTGTTTCATTTAGTATGCAATTTTCACCTCTGACCCAAGAAATGAGTCCTGGGCTTCCTGAACTTTATTGCCTGTTAATAGACTGCTGGCTCTCTTTTCAGCAGTAATAGAAATAGTGGAGAGGCATTTCATTTAAGAAGCTGGCACACTGCAGCCTGAAAGACAGTGTCAGAATTAAAAGTCAGCCCAGCCAAGAAACAATATAAAGATCACAGTGACACGAAAGAGGAAGTTTTCCATATTCCATCGCAGACGGCACTCGGGTATGTAAATAAGAACAGCGTCCCAGATCTCATTATTTTCCCACCGCACCATGACAGACACCCTGAACGGTGCTAAGTGATTGAGCCAGTAATTCATCTGCAGCTTACACCTATCTACATATTTTGTTTCTCCTCATTAGACTGGAGACATCAGTGACAAACTTATGAAGTGGCAGTCTTTGGCTTCATAAAATACACACAGATGCTCATCAGCGCTCTTTCCTGCCTACTTCTTAGTGACACGTGTTTATAATTTTGTCTGTATCCCGTTTGCTGTGGTTTACCCTTAAGTACA
The DNA here is from genome assembly GCA_028533065.1 of Trachops cirrhosus. Taxonomy (NCBI): domain Eukaryota; kingdom Metazoa; phylum Chordata; class Mammalia; order Chiroptera; family Phyllostomidae; genus Trachops; species Trachops cirrhosus. Next base: position 163,749,267 of record CM052539.1, on the reverse strand, counting down.
TCTGTTCAATTAAAATGGAAACGTGTGACATGGCCCGTACTCAGCAACTTTCGGGCTTGTTAATGAAACGTTCTAAGGTTCCTGCCTCAGCTCTTTATTTGCAAAAGGATTTCATTCTGCAGTTTTCCAATGATTGAAAAGTACAAATAAAAATACCCCTTAAAACACATACAAAGAAGTCGACTGTTTTGTTAATAGTTAAGAAAGGACATTATTGCTACATAAGGACATTATTTTACATAAGAAGACATTATTAGAAATGATTAACTGCCTTGTGTTTGAAAACTTACAGGAAAAGTCTGATAATATATTAAACTTGTTTATTATGATTTCATATAATTTTGAATAATACTACTTTTTCCTCTGACAAGTGCAATAAACTCTACTGGTATAGACATGGGTTGATTATCATGAGTCAACTGTGTTGCTTAAAGAAACATGCCCAAACAATCAGCTTTTGAAGGCTGCATCTCCAGTTATTTACACTCGCCATCATGGTAATAACTCACCATTTCTATATTAATAAGGCAGTGAAATTTATTGTGATGGTATTGAAAAGTTATTAAGTACTGCATCCCAAGTGACAAAGTACCATAGCACTGTCACTATCCAAAAGCAGTTGCCCATTCATCACCTGCCTTTCCAGATGGTCCTGCATCTTTATCGCTCCCAGGCTGGTGACATCACCTGTTCACCCACTCAAAATTGATGATGAAAGCAAACAGATCTATCTTACTTACATTTACCAAATCAATTTAATTTTTACAGGCCATGGCTTGGTGACATATTGACTGTTTTCCTTAATGGCATCTACTGTATTTAATGCAAGGATGTCATCTTTGATTCCTGGCTCGCATAATGTGTCATTTCATAATAAATTTCTCGAACATATTTACTTAATGGAAAGAATTATGATTGCTTGTCAGTTCTCTTATTAAACACAATGATAACTCTTTTTCTTTTTGAGAATCCTCTACTGGGCAACAGAGCTATTTTTAATCCTTCCTTGTCTCTTTAAGGGGGCCAACGACTTGGACATAAAGTAAGTTCTAATCAAACACTGGACATATGACTGACCGATTTCAATCCTCCAGCTCAGGGTAAGGGTTTTAATCTCACTTCTTTGTTATTATAGAAGAACTAGATTCTCCAGAGATGCTGTGATTAAAATTATATATTAGCAATAACTAAAGACAAACAGATGAAATGTCACCACCAAGGGATAACAGCTGTACAACTGATTTTAATGGTTCATTGGATGTTTAATGTTTACTTCTCCGGATTATTATAATCAGTTCTCTTCAGCTAGTGCCCTTAGATCAAGTGTATGTTAACGTAAATATCTGCATCATAAAAGGTTAAGATGCAGGATGAAAGACTAGTCTATTCACTATCTGATACTCACATGACACCCCCCTTTTCCCCAAGTATGATTTACAGATCCCATCTGCTGCCCTGCGAGACAAATGCTCCGCTGACTCGCGTCACCACTGCATTGTGCCGCATTTGTATTACCTAAAGGGAGTGGATGACTAACACCTATATTCAAAGAGGTACAGGGCCCAGAGGGCAAATCACTGTGTGGCCTCCTTGTCCTCCAGAGCCCCACCTCTATTATGTGTATGCAAATAAAACCGACATCAAATACACTCCAACTGTGACTCCAACAGAAAAACTGGGGAAGGGCCTGTGACAGAGGAAAACTGAGTAATCTGAGGTGTATGTATTTATTTCTTTAGATAGTATGTCCCAGCCAAGAGAGTTCATAGTGCAAGCACTTGGCTAGATGAATAAGGAGTGAGTAGATGGAGAGCTCGGGGGCTACGGCTTCACACTGCTGACCTACAACTACAGCAGAGCTCTCGGCTACCTCCTTCTTCAGGTATCTGGCTTCCCCAGACAGCGTTGTTGGAGTTAACCTGATCCTGCCCCTTCACGCAAGACAAGGTCTGAAAAAATCTTCCAGTTTATCTTGCCCTCTATTGCACTGACTGGGTCCCAGGATTCAGTGACTTCCTGAGGAGATCTCAGGGAGATGGAAGTACGCCACACAGAACTGCTCTCCATCTGTGCTCCTACTGCCTCGTCTCAATCAAATGGGCATAAATATGTATGTCAACGGCATCTTCGCATGGTTTATGTTTCTTTGGAAACCAAGTCCAGGATTTCCTAAATCCTTGTTGTTAGACTGATACCAGCTCAGGTTAGAAAGAAAACAGAAGGAGAAAATAAAACAACATGAGGGCAGAGCCAGGCAACCTGCTCCTACCTGTAGATTAGGTTCATGTAAGTTGACTCTTCATGCTCATCTATTGAGGTGAACCTATCCTAATCCATTAGTTAGGCAGAGGCTTGCCCTTGGGTGAGGTTTCCAGGAAAACAGGGGTTCAAGCTGGTAGTCTTGTGAGACCAGGAAGAACATGTTTTTTGAGGACAGCTGGCCTGTGTGCCAGGGTGGAGATTCTCTGCTGGCATCACACACCTGCAGAATTCCTACCATAAGAATCTAAACAAATAAAAAAAACAACAAATCATCCACACCTGTGGCTGCCAACCAACTGAAGTTTCTGTGCAATGCCAGGTACACCTGGGCAACCGAGGAGGTCAGCAGCAGTGTCAGAGGTAAATACCACTGCCAGTTGGCAGGAGGCACAAAGGTGCCCACGTCCCATGGATCTGTGACAGGAGCCAACTGGCCAAGAGTTACAGTAAATATGTCATAGAAAATAAGTGTATACCTCCTATACACTAGAAAAGCTCTAGGTAACAGTGCGGAAGGAAGAAGAGAAAAGATTTCAGAGCAGAGGTATCTCTAATCATCAGTCTCTCCCCATCGTGCTCCCAGGGAGGAAGGCGTTTCCGAGTCCACAGCTGGATCCTTGTTTATTATCCACATCCAGATGCTAGGTAACCCATACTCGGTACTACTACAAGGGAAGAAGGCAGCAGAGTGCTTCAGAGGGCAGAGTCTTTGAGAGCGACACCTGCTGGGTGTGTGTAAGGTGTTAAAGGAGTAAGAGAGTGAATAACAGAGGTACATAGGGGCAAAGAATTTAAGTTTGGCAGGACATTTTAAGGGAACTCCCTCTTTGATGCTTCTAAAAAAGATTTATTTTGTATTTTTTGAAGGGGTAAAGAGGTTACTTGACTTTTTAAAAAAAATGTTTTTATGATCACTGTCAAGGTTGAACTCTGTATAGGCTAAATAGAGAAAGCATCAGGAACCATCCAAAATGCTTAGATCCAAAACTCAAAATTTAGATTCCTAAAGGATCAATTAAAAAAGTTAAGGCAGCAAATGTGTTTGCCTGTGCACGTGCCTGTGCATTGTGTGTATGTGAGCTTGTGCGGTGCGGGTTGCGAAGACATTGTTTCTATATCTGATGACATTCTACAGCTGACTTCCTAGGATTAGATTAAGTAGTACAAACAAATTATTTTTTGTGTCTTGGGTAGCATTTGACTGACAGAACAAAAGTCTGATCTGAAAGCTGATGGGATAAATGCTTAGTAATTGAGAGAGTTTGGATCTGGAGCAGGTAACAAACAAGACCAACAATCATAGGATAAACTTTCAGTTGTCCTTGAACCTGCTAGTCTTGTTCCTAGCCATAGTGCCCTTCTGAGAAGACATCTCTAGATATTCTCCTTTTGTCATAGGAGTTCATATGGACTCAGCTCTGGTGTGTGTTCCTAAATGAGGCAAGCTCTTTCCATGCAATGTCATTTACCTTCTTCTGTCAGGACAAGCAAAATCCCTTTATAACAGGAGCACTGTCAAATTTCTTGTGAAGTAATAAAATCTTGTGATATCAAATATTGACTTGAAAAGAATGATAAAGTGACAAGTAACTATGGCATTTACTTGTTACATGCACACACATACACAAAGTCTCTATATCTTACTTTTTGTCATAATGATAGCTGACCACTTCTTGTTCTTGTGATGTTTATTGGGGGGAGGCTCAAGAATCCTACTAATTATCATGGAGAAAATGTTCATTAACAGCATGCTATACATACCTATCTTCAGCTTCAGCTACTTCACAAAAGGCCAAAAGATGTACCACAGCCAAAATGAGGATAGAATTTATTTATTGAATTTTCCTCTAAATGAAATACTAATTTATTTTTTAAAATTCTTAGGTAGCCCTGACTGGTGTAGCTCAATGGGTTGAGCATTGGCTTAAGAACTGAAAGGTCACCAGTTCAATTCCCCGTCAGGGCACATGCCTGGGTTGTGCGCCAGGTCCCCAGCTGGGGGTGTGTGAGAGGCAACTGATCTTCTTTCCTTCCCTTCTCTGTATAAATAAATAAATAAAATCTTTTAAAACATCATAATTAAAAAACCTTAAGCAGAATTATGTATGAGAAGTACTTTATCAAAATTACTATTGTATATGATTCCATCAATGTAAATAAACTGACAAGACAAGATGTTGTACTAATAAAAATGGTATTTATTGCTCAAATGCAATAGTGTACAAGTCCCCTCAGTGTCCCCACTTCTCCATACTACCTCCCTGTCATTATTGGAACAAATTCTCACCTCAGTACAGAACAAACTGGGGAGCAGAAAGCTGCACCAGCTCTTTTATCCTTCTTAAGTAGATCTGAATCACTGCCTCCTAACTTATACTGAAGGGGAAAGCTTAGAGAATGCAGTATCCTCATGCTGTGGTCCCAGCTAGGTATTCTAGAGTATGAAGCATCACAAAGAGTCTCTGTCTCTGGACTGACCAAATCCTAGAACCAATTGTGAAATTTATTTGCAATGGATTTTCCCGCTCTGGCCTGGTGGCTCAGCAGATTGGAGTGTCATCACCCTGTACACCAAAAGGTTGCAGGTTTGATTCCCTGTCAGAGCACATACCTAGGTTGCAGTTTCAGTCCCTGGCTGGGGTGTGTCTGGGAGGCAACTGATCAATGTCTCTCTCTCTCTATCCCTCCCTCCCTCCCTCCCTCCCTCCTTCCCTCCCTTCCTCTTTCCCTTACTCTCTAAAAGCAATAAATGTATTTACACAATGGAATTCTATGCAGCTGTAAAAAAAGGAACTCATACCCTTTCCAACAGTATGGATGGACCTGGAGAACGTTATGCTAAGAGAAATAAGCCAGCAGAAAAAGACAAATGTCGTATTATCTCACTTATATGTGGAATCTAATGAAATAACCTGATGAACAAAATAAAACCAGAAGCAAGGATACACAGGACAGACTGATAGATCTCAGATGAGAGGAGGGTGGGGGACTGGGAGATATTAGCCAAAGAACACATATGCATATATGCAAAGCTCACGGACACAGATAAGAATGTGATGAAGGCCAGACTGGGGTGGGGGGTGGGGGTTGGTGGAGGAGACAAAGGGAAGCCAGGAAATGGGTGACATCAATAATAGTGTTGATAATTTAAAAATTGAATTAAAATAAATATATATCTCCTCTGGTGAGTATTAAAAAATAACAATAAAAAGGATCCTCCTGAATATTTCATTATTTTAAGCCCATGAGCTTTACTATCGATTTAGTGCCTAAAGAAAGAAGCAACAAACAGTTGTGCAAGCACAGTGTAGCAGCAAACAGAAAACTAAAAAATTTTGGTCCATTTTGTGGGATACGCTAACAACTTAGATGAGGGTTCCTAACTATAAGAAAATCACCCCATATTGCTCTGAAAAGTGAGTGACTTACACACATATTCTAGTTGATCACCAAGGTAAGCGTGGTAAAGCAAAAGACTCCTGACACTTGGGGAACTTCTACAAATATTCGATACCAGACTTTCCCACACCACTGAAAACACATCTGAAGTACCAGAAGTTGTCAGAACAAAACCAGGAAGAGCTGACGTGCTGAACTCTCCATCAACACCTTCCACGGAAGAAGGTGTAGGATGAGCAAGCTCCCTGGTATCCCTGGTATTGACAGAGCCTAGGTGGGCGGGGTAAGGGGACTTCTGACCTCTTCTCAGAAAAGAGGGGTCTCTCTGGAGTCCCAGTCAAAACTGGAGATAGTTTATAGTGCTTCAGGAGAACAAACTTCTATTTTCTTTCAACAACCAGGGATTTTGTTTCTGTAATATATGCTGGCAGCACAAGTTGAGTAAAACAGATTGTATCCTGTTTCCTTGATCTCCTTACATTCTAAGAGAATCTATAACTCCTCCCTGGGCCCCAGCCACAGTCATGTTCAGGGTCATATTAACTAAACCTTACTTCTTCCCTTGACATTTTCTCAGTTCTTAATTCCTCACAGAGTAAAAGTGAATTTCCAAACTATATTTACCATTTTAATAACATTGCAAAAATTTAATACTTTATAATCTAAGGTTTTATGGTAACATACCTTTACTATTAGATTACATTCCTCTATCTTAACTACCCATTAAAGACATACCTTTGGATACTAAGTAGTCTCCCCCTCTATTGGAATCAATTCATTTCAAAATTATTAAAACAAAGGTCCTCACTCTTAGTTATCTAGCTCTAAGGACATGCAACTTGTGGAGGATACTTGCTTTCTTATTAATGAATAAATGATTGGGTTTTTTTCTTTCCCTCAGAAAAACCAGGTAAAATTCGCTTTAGCCCAAGGAGACCTAGAGAAAAGTAGGGGAGAAATACCGACATTCAAAGATATCTAGTATGTATCTCTAACATCCCAAATTACCCATTTTTCTTTATTACCAAACATATATTATTTGATTGTCAGCCTCCTGACTCTGAACTCAGTTGTTAGATTTCTTGAAAGCATGCTGTTGCTGTTGTTGTTTTAATAGATATTCCTGTTTCAGCTAACATAGAGGTGGTGTGTTTCAATGGGTAAGGCATCATTACAGCACTCAAAATCGAACTTACAAATGGGAGAACTATTTCTTTTAAGATGATTTAGGGAGGCACACATTCATTGTAATATCGCATTTCAGGATTACATTGCAGGAGCACAATGCATTGTCAAAGCCCTGCATCGAAATTATTTGATGAATTTCTGACTCTGAGTAAAAATCTCTTTCCACTATTCTTTCCCTTCTATTTAACAGAACATAAGAAAAATTTACTGTCCACTCATGTCATTATTTTTCAGTGTCTGAATACATGTGTGCTTGAGGGGAGGAAAAGAAAAGCTAACTTTGTACCTGGTATTTTAACTGATCAAAAGAATCTGGAGCATCAGGGTGGGATGAATAAAAAAGAGGGTTTGGCACCTAACAGATCCCTCACTGGTTGACCTACATCTACCTTCAGAGTTTTATAATGACCAATGATAATAAAGATGGGCCAGAGATGTGCTCAAGGGTAATATTCCAAAGAAACAAAATTTTGCACTGTTTCTCTGATGACCTATCTCAGACTATTTAAAAAATATGTCACCCAAATTACCCTTTGGCTTACAAAGAAATTTATAAATCTCTCCTGAATCCTTGTTTTAACTGTTAATTAGGAAACAATCAGTGCTTCCTTTTCAAATAAACCCAGAGTCACACAATTAGACCATCCTGGAGATAACTGAATTTCTGGGAAACAAGAAACAGGAGAAAGAACAATAATATTTATAAAATCAATAAATAAAATATAACTGGCCTTTGCTCTAATGACCTGGTGCTCGATCTTTATTTCAATCCCGCTTTTGTTGTTATTCACCTGTATTGAGGTCTTCTACCAGGAGGCTCTTCGGTAGGTTTTTAACACAGAATGTCACATTGCACCCTCACAATATCCTTAACTGGATAGGTACAGTTAGTAACACCATGTTAAATAAAAGTAGACCGAGGGGCAGCATATTATGTAACTTTTTCAAAACCACTCAGCCAGCAGGCAGAGCCTGGAGAAGCTACTCCCCTCCACTCTACCATGTGCTTCCCATGTTATCACATCATGGTCATCTTTGCAGGAAGCATACCAGAAAACCCTCATCTAGAACCAACAGAATTCTTTTATTAACATTCACTTAATCAGTAACTCTAAAGTTCTAACCCTAAGAGGAAGCGTTCTATCACCAATTATTTTCAGATTTTAGAGATAATCAAGTGCTCCCCAGTCTTTAAAGATCTGCTTAGAAAGGAATCATATGCATTGCAAGGTGGAAATTATTGCCAATATTATTTTTAAAGTTCCTCCTTTTTAAATCAATACTGGTTTGGGAGAAATCACGCATACAGTTTTTTAAATAACTATGCCTATTTTCCCAACTGTTCATTTTGGTCTATGAACCACAGTTTCAAAAATATTCTATTTCTCTAAAATATAAACTTAAGTGACTTTCAAAAAGTGCCTTTTGGGGAAGTATATTTAAGTTTTTACAAAAAAAATTAAATAGGGTTCAGAAAGGTGGCCCCTAAGTACAATATTATTTATGAGCTTTCTCTTTTAAAAACTTTCTTTAAAGCACACCTCTTTACTTAACTTTAATTATAGAACAACTAATGATGTGACAATTATTATCTTGTTTCTCAAAAAAATGCAGGAACTAATAGATTTTGAGTTGTTTCCTAGAATCACACAGTAGTAGCAGAGTTAAGGACTGGTTCTCCATGTCTAAAGTCGAGATTCTAGCTTCTTCCATAGACCTACCTCAGTCCCAACTCCTTGCCTCCTATATCCTTTCATTTATTCTTTCACTCATTCTTTTAGTAAGCAATTATTTGTTAGATGTCTGTGTCATGGACTAAGTGTTTGAGTCCTCCCCAAATCCATACATTGAAGCCCTAACCCCTAATGTGACCATATTTAAAGAATGGGCCATTAGGAGGTAATTAAGGTTAAATGAGGTGATACTGACGGGGTCCTGATCTAAGAGACACCAGAGAGAAGTAGCTCCCTCTCTCTCCCTCTGTGTGTGTGTGCACACATGCACCTAGGGATGGCCATGTGAAGACAGCAAGAAGGCATCCCATCTCTAAGCCAGAAATAGAGTCTTCAGCAGAAACCAAATCAGCTGGCACCTTGATCTTGGACGTCTTAACCTCCAGAATTGTGAGAAAATAAACTTCTGCTGTTTAAGCCACCCAGTCTGTAGTATTTTGTTATACCAACCTGAGCTGACTAGCCCAGCTGAGTCATTTCAGGTAACATAGTTAGCATTAGACAGCACCACAGGCGCCACAGAGAGAACACAACCACACTTAGAGAATAAAGCTCTCAAGGAAATGTCATCCTTCTAGAGAAGCTTGCCAAACAATTTGGATGCTGTACAATGCTTAAAGTTCTTTAGTATGTGGATTTACCTGGTGCTATGGTGGGACAACATTTAAGCAGCACTAAATTGTGACTGGAAAGCTCAGGGATGGCATCATAGTTGAAGAGAACTTGAAGAACAAGTAGAACTTTGCTAAGGATGGGAAAGAAAAGGAGTTTTCCAGGTAGGGTGACCAATGTGCGCAAAAGGAATGAAGGCTTGATAGGATATGGGAACTAGAAATCAGACACAGTTGGTGTGGGAAAGGGCAGAGTCGGAGATGACCCATATTTTGGGTTGAGCAACTGGATAGATAGTAATGCAATTTATTATCCAGGAAATGTACAGGAGGGGAACTTTGTGGGAAGAAAAGGGCAAGGATAGCGCTGGGGTAGGGATGGCCACGATCCATTCAGTCATCATAGGCGGGGTTCCTGCAGGTGAAACATTTAGTACAGAATGTGACACACAGTAGGTACTCAATAATTGTTTGCTGAATCTGGATTTCCTCTGTTCTTGTTTATTTTCCTTCACCTAAGACCTTTACTTTTAAAATTGAAGGAGTATCAAAGGAGAGGTTAATCACAATGATCTGTCTAATCCAACAGGAGGGAAATCAGCTACAGTGGAAGACAAATATGACACAAGAGGAATGAAACATGAGCATTCAGGGGTAGGGTGAGATGCCTTTGTAAAAGTGCCCTTGGTTGGTCATCATGATTGGATTTAGTATTAACTAGGATAAAATTAAAAAACAAAAAACAAAAACCCTAGAGTCAAGAAGTCAACTGCTCCTCCATGGATCACAACTTTGCCAAAAAGTCCTTTCTCTGGTTCTGTTCGTAATACATCTAGAGCAGAAAAGCCACATTCTCCAAAGTGAAGGTAACCATTAAAATGGTGAAGAAAACTACTGAATTGACAATCAACAAATTCAATCAATTGAAAGAGGGAGAAAGAGAGAATGGGTGACCTTTAGCCAAAGAGTTACGGACTATTTTTGGAGGTACCTTAAATTCCAAGCAATATAAAACATTACTCAGTTTTGATATAATGAAAAGAATCACTCTACATTTCTCCAGGTAAATATTTGCCCATATATATACTGAAGACATCTCACTCTAAGGAGAAAAAATACAGTTATTTTAAATTTCCTCTAAATGCAGGATTTCCCCCAACTTCATCCCCCATTCCATAGGTATCCTGTTTAAAGAGGCACAACCCTGCATTTACCAACCCTGTAATTGCAAAATAATTTCCTTATTAAGCTTCGTTTTACTCCCAGCCTTCTGGATAATCCCAAGCAGTGCTGCACTGTTGTTTAACTCTGGAGATTTGGTAATAAAAGTTTAATGAGTTACTTATTATTAGAATGTTTATAGACATTATTTTAAGGAGAACAATCATGACGTAAAGTTCCACGCATTTGGTTTAAAATGTATTCAACTCACATATCAGTTAATGCTACAGTGAGTTTTTTAAAATCTCTTATCAATATATGTATCTAAAGGCAACGTAGCTACACTACAGCTTTACCAGGGCTGTGGCTACGAACAGAACTAAGAAAGGATTTCTGATTCATCATCATATCAAATCCAGGTTTCAACTTTTGGCACTTCGGAATCTGAACAAGAATTGTTATGGCAGCATTTTGAATAAGTATCACAAGGGGACACATGTAAAGCAAAGGGAAAAATATTTGAAATTAAGTCCTGGCACTGCATATTGATTTCCATTTAAAAAAGCTGACCAGATAGTCTATTAATGATCATGAATAATAAAAGAACGTAACAAATAAATCTAGTTTATCTAATATCTGTCTAACTGAAATACTATAAAACCAAAGGTTAATCACATCTCTGAAAAACACTTCCTTGCCAACATAGAAATGCCTACAAGTTTTCAGATAATCAGATTTTCCAGAAATTATGATGCTGTTAATTAACCACAAAAGTTTTCAAGTTGTAAAAATAAATGGGAAGCATATATAACTACTGAACCTGTACAGAATTATAAACTCAGAACTGAGTAACATAGTTACCTGCCCTTATGGAAATATAACTTACTTAGCTTCTATAATCAGGCCCTAACTCCTCATTCTCAGATATTGTCAGAAAGGTTCTGTGAAAAGTATGACTGAAACCACAGATTGATTGCCATATTGTTTTTTGTTGTCATTTTATGCATGAATTATTCATTAAATCAATTTAATATAAGGAATCATCACAGAATTCAGTACAGTGCTCACTTTCTGGAAGCATTTAGAATCAAAGCAGGGTTATCAGGAGAGGCAAAATATATTAGAAGAACACAGAACAAAATGAACATGTAAAACCAAATTAGCCACAAAATGGAGAAAATAAATGTTTCCTCCAATCTTCCAAGCTTCCCCCAAGGAAAATGCGATAAATATACCATGCATTGATGTTTGGTTGCTTATGCCACATACTGTATGGATGGCTGTACGTAATGTTCCCAAATGTTAACTAGAAAAACTACTGTACTTTGCCGCATACAATGCGATGCACACCCATGATTTTTGGCCCAAACTTTCAGGAAAAAAAACTTTCATTTTAATTTTTTAAATTTCAATTATTTATTTATTTATTTATTTATATCTAGAAATAAAACCAATTATCATATTCCAAGCTATTATTTTGCATATGGATATCATTATTGCTTTCTGGAGTTACACTTTTAATGCATAAGCATAAATAAAAGAATTAAAAACACTTATGTAGATATAGAATTAGTACTACCCATGTATATAATGTGCATTCTTATTTTTCCCTCAAAAATTTGGGCAAAAAATGTGTGCATTGTACAGGGCAAAATATGGTTTGTTCCCTTTGGGGTGTTTTCAAGTCAGTAGTGTTCTTTGACCATTCGTTATTAAGCTGCTGCCCATCGTGCCGTATATATACACCTTTAAGCAACACTTTGTTTCTATCAAGAAGTGACATTGTAAGGAAGGTTCACTTTTAAAGATCTGTTTGAAGATATCTGCAACACACGGAACTTGCTTTTGATGTGTGGCCATTTAAAAACTAATCTCTGTTTTCGCACAACAGAACATGTGTAAATGTGTTAACTCAAAATAGTAGTCTTACCTCCCATCCATAACTGGGGTCTTTCAGGTTTGACCTCTGCTCTCCCACGTAAGGCCCAAACTTTTCGCCTGCTTCAATCTTCCTTTTGGTCCATATTCCCAGTCCTGCTCCAGGCATATTTGACTCTCGAAGTTCAAACTCAGCAGGAATGGGGATATCATCTGGGATGTAGATGGGGGCTTTGTAAGGAGAGCCCTCCTTGGGGGTAAATGCTTCGCTGGATGTGGCCGGAGAGCATGGCTCCTGAATATTGAGGGAGGGTATGCTGGCTACTCCATCTGCATCTGGCATGTCTTCCAAAGGAATTTCAGGGTAGCTGCCATATACACACTCATTACCTGTGAATAAATAATAACTTCGTGAATTCCTACTAATGTGGAAGAAAAAAATCCCACAGCTCACTAAAACAAAATAGAGAAATTATTGTTCAAATATGCCTGCATTAAAATCTCTATTATTCACAGATGGGGGAGCAGGGTTTTTGCTTCTTCGGTTTATCTACAGTGAGTCCATAAATCAAATGAGCCAACCTTCAATTGTCAATAATACTCTCATGAGCCACCTTCCATCCATTATCCATCTGAGAAACAATCAACAATTTAATTATTGGTCCAAATGAAGCAGAGATAAGAAATAAAACTGTGTATGCTTCCAACCCCACAAAGGATCCCAAACTGGGAGCATATAGCATTTTACAATGTATTAGAAAATTGTACCGTGCAGTGGTATCTTGGCTTAAATTGGAGGAGAGTCGCCACAGATTCCAAAGGTTGCCATGTGCAACCAGGCTTAAATCTGTGTGGCAGAATTATTTATTGGAATATTAATTTATGTTTGTTATTTCTCTGTTTTTCCTCTCTCATTTCAAACACATCACCGAGCCCTTGGTATTTTCTTGCCTTGGTAACTAACACAGAGAAGAGAATTAAAGTTACTTGAAGCTAGTGACTCCTCTGGATATTTGTAAAAGCAAAAATCACTAAGGAAATTAGGTGAGCTTCCCAGAGGGGAAAGGGAGAAGAGGGTGTCTTGAGGTGCACCAAAAAGTATTTCCTCCAGATTGAGAAAGAGAAGAGCTCAGAGGGCCTCTGAGTGGCACAGGCCCCTGGGGGAGATGGCAAGACCCTGGAGGGTGTAGCAGGGTAAGGAGGAGTCTGGACACTCAGCACCAGGGTTCTAAAACTCCCCAAAGCAGCACAGCCCCACACCTGAAGTAAATGAGTACACCATGTCAGACCTTAAGATCTTTATGCAACTTCTTGGGGGTTTGAAGGGAACCATAAAGAATAATGGCTAGGCTTGAATTTCCCACCAGTTCACCAGTTGAAGGGGATTTCAGCTATCTTAAAGCAAATAAACATATGTTTCTTGTCCACGAGGATTATGGACTGAGAATTATATATGACTTTTTTGATTTATAGGCCTTCAAAGGGAAAACTAAGAAACATGGGTTAAAATTACAAGACAGATTTCAATCAGAGCCATCCAAAGGTAAAATGAGATGCCTTAAGTTACCATTGCAGGGGTTCTAATACAGCCTAAATAACCACGAGTTACCAATGTGGAAGAATCTGAGTTTCAGGTTGGTGACTAGAGATGACTTTTAAGACCCTACCAAACTTGAAGTTCTATGAATTTTTAAAGTCTCCCAATACAGTTTATTGGGCTAGAGAATAGAAAACCTGAGTTCTAGCCCCACTTCCTTCTCTGATACATTATGGAACTTAATTAACTATAATACTCAATAACAACTGTCCATCAAGAACTGACTCCCCCTTCAAGTTTTCTAAAATGCAATGTGACAGTACATGCAAAAGTATCTTTCCAACAAAGAGCTTCGTTCTTGATTCAAACAATGAGATAATGCCATTTAAACCAAGCATAGAACTGAACTCCTATGAGACATTCACTGCCAAAATACAAGCTCATTATCCTTCAGGTTCAGTATATCCAAAATCTTGCCCATTATCATCTGCCCTTAATCAAGCCTCCTGCCCATTTCCATGAACAATACTATTTTCCCTAATTATCCATATTCAATATTCTAAAATAACATGGACATTTTCTCTCCCTCATCCTCCAATCTACTCAGTCATTAAATGCTGCCCACTCTTCTGACAACATTTTTACTTTCATCCCATTTTTTTCAGTCTACATTTTCATTCCTGAATTTTTTTAAGTTTTTGCCCATTTATTTTAAGAGAGAGAAAGTGAGGGAGAGAGAGAGATCTGCTGTTCCACCCATTCATGCATTCATTGGTTGACTCTTATGTGCCAGGGCTGAGGATCAAACCTGCAACCTTATGGTATGAGGATGACGCTCTAACCTAGTGAGCTACCTGGCCAGGGCCATTCCTGAATGTCTAACAGTCCTCTAAATGAGTCTCCAGACCTTCAGACTCTTTCCAGAATCCCTCAACACTGAGCCATGGGCACACCCAATTTCCTGTGATATAAGTCTTCAATAATTCCTAGTGTCCACAGGTAAAATCCAAAGTTCTTGGTCTTGGAATAAAACCTCTCATTTTAAAACCATTCTCCCTTTGTCTATGATTCTGAACACTCTTCAGTAGGAGGCCCCAGGATATAAAAAGCCTAACCCTGTTTTGTAAGCTCAGTCAGTGAGAATTTTCTTTGTGGTTCTGACTGCCCCATTACCTATCTCTGATCCTCTGCCAATCCAACTTCTAGTCATCCTCCCAGTTAAGCCCTAACTTCTCTCCTTACCATCCCACTTAAAACAAGTACCCCCCTTCCTTGAATTGTTCCCTAATTTCTCCCCTTGGTCTAATGATCAAATTGCTGTGCATTGCTATTTAGAGTTTAATATATGAATGATTCTTCTATTCCCAGGTACGAAACAGGACTTGAAGGGAAGACTCAGAACTCACACTTCCCCAAGACTCAGAATTCTCCAAATGATCTACATAAAGGTACTTAATAAATATTTATAAAATAGATAATTAACCTATCAAATAATTTTATTGAACTATTAAACCAAATCAATATTTTTCTATCAAGCATAGGAAATTATTTTGATCCTGAAAAGCATCACACAACAGATTACAAACTTTTCTCCAAACACAACTTCAAAAGAAACAATTCTAATAATGCTCTAAAGAAATATTATCAGAGAAATATACCTCAGGGTCCAAACACCCTTGATAAAGTCTATCTAATTTTACCCTTCAGGGAGATTTTGCACTTCAACCAAAGAGCCAGCAAAAGTTCACCAGCACTCTTGACACAACTAAAAACATATAAAAACATCTCTCTAGAATTGTAACATTTAACTACTGCAAATGCAGACTTACTTTACAAATCCTTAAAGGGATTTATCACCCATTGTGAAAATGCTGTTTTTCTCAAGAAATAAGTGCTGTAAATTGGAAGACACTGTGTGATCAATCTATAGACTTGTCCATTTAAGCAGCAGGAAAGAAAAAGGCATCTGAACGAACAGAACTGTTTCCTCTTGTAATTATCCGTTAAAGGTCAGTAAAGTTTCCCCTATTTCCTCAAAGGGTTAAGTTAGTCATCCTGTCAATTCCATCAAAGTCATCTCAAATCTTAAAAAAGGGATAGAGACAACCCCATCTGGGCCCTCCTACTGGCATAGCTGATCCATGACCTTTGAGTTACCCACGAACTCTCCCAATGCATGTTTTAAATGAATGCATTTGGATTTCAATTCCTGTGGAGACAAAATACGCATGTGTGCCCAGGCTGCCGCAAAGAAGAATTTGAATTTAAAGCCTGAATGCAATTCTGCTTACAATGGCAAAAAAAATCCAATTAAACCTAAAGAACAACTTATACAGGCCCAACAAATCCGGGAGACAGACTCATGGTCTTATTCGTCCCCAGGCAAGCAGTACAGGTATATGCAAACTCTGGAGATTTGCTTTCAAGCCTCTGTTAGTTGAGTATCATCAGACTTAAATGTAAAAAGGGTTATTGTGACAAAAAAATATAAACCTTCTGAGTTTTATGTATCAAAACATGAAGTAATATTTTAGTATTATAAAATTTTTAAAAGCAAATGCAGTTTCTCACATTGCATTAAATATTTGCATAAACCAAAATACTCATGCATTCATGTGCATTACACAAGAACTATCCAAAAAGCTGGGAAAAGATTTCATCTCAACGATAAACTACCTCAATTACCATACCTCCATTAAACCTCTGTTATTAAGGAAAAAAATGGGTAGATCCTCTCCCTGAGCTACAGGTATGGTTAATTAAAGCATTGCTCAGATATTACATTGACAGGTTGGGCACATTTGCAATAGGTAAGTATCAAGTTATAAATACTAATACATCAGTGGTCCATAAAGATGAATAACAACTTGTAACTTCTTGGAGCTGAGCTGCCTGCTACTAGAATTTGTTTCATGCATCCTTTAGGTGTGTTATTAACCGAGTGAGGATAGAAAGACAAGCGTATTGTTGAATTTTAGGCAAATGATTTGGAAAAAGCTCTTGGAAATCACCTTTTTCGAATTTTAAGTGTTCTAACATCACCAGAGACCCAGCAAGAGCACACCCTTTGATTAGATTATACTTGTTTCTATGACTCTTTGAATAACACAGGTTTCCACTTGAGGTGACTACCATTTTGAAAACAAATCGGAATCTGTGAAGAGGAAATTTCAGAAATAATATTGATAATAGTAATTCCTTTCATAAGCGCATCTGTATCTTCTCATTGTGACACTCATGGCCCAGTGAGAAAACCATGGAGAGAAGCATAACTTTCCATTTTGCAAATTTGGGGGCTGATTCTCAAGGACGCTAAACAGCACAGCCAAAGTCAACTGAGGCTACAGCCCCAGTATACCCAGCCCCACTTTCACTTTTAAACAGCTGTTTTTAAAAAGATTTTTTTTAATTGTTGTTTTTTTAATTATGGATCTATTAGGTGAATAGTTTGTTTTTCTGTTTTTTCACTTGATATGTTAGTATGAATGCTTCCTTATGTTTTTAAAAATATGTTCTAAAACCACATTTAATTGCTGCATAATATTCTATTATATGAATCCACCATAATGGAACTATTTCCATAGTATTTATTTATGTTGGTTCTAATTTTCTGATACTATAAATAGCACCAAAGGAACTTTCTTTCATATAAATATTCATATTTGTCTGTTTTAATTTCCTTAGGTTAGATTTCTAAAGAAAGCTTAGTGAATATTGACAGATTGCTTTTCAGAGGTGTATACCAATTTATATTCCTACCAATCATACTGGCATTTATTATTATGCCTTGTTTTTAAAATTCATTAACACAATGGAAAAGATTATATATCTATTCTTGTTTCAATTCACATCCCAGTGATTAATGAAACTAAATGGTTTTGTCACTCACATTTCTTCTTTTGCAAATTGTTCATTGTTATTGTCTATTTTAATTGGGCTTTTATTGGTCTGTTTTATTAATAATAAAGAAATTAGTCCCTTGATATAATTTCTGCTACTTTCCCCAGTAAATCATTTATCATTTCATTTTTAATGAGGTTTTTGTTGTGTAAAAATTTTAACTTGTATAGAATGAAGCTTATTTTTCCTTTGTGACTTTTATATTTTTCTTAGAAAGTCTTTACCCATCTTAAGGGGAAAAAAGGAAGATTCTCCTGTATTTTCTTTGAGTTTCGTACTTGCTTTTCTACCAGCGTTGGACCTCCAATGATTTACTGCTGAGTGAAAAGCAGAGAAAAATGATTTCATTTATTTGAGCTTCTGTGAACGGCAGGCTAGGAAAAAAATGCCATTTCACTCGTAATTCTTTGGTTCTTATTTGCAAGGCTGGCCTAAAATGCCTTCTCTTTTTGTGGGTTTTATATAACTCACCATTTGTTTCACTTGGCCTCTCTGCCTAGTTTAACTGCAAATCTCCTGGGCAGATGCCATTCAAAATCCTGAGTTTCACCATTAATAGCAATTCAGTACCCATCATAATACTTATCACTCAGCATTATCATTAGTGATACTAATGTAAATACTTTTTCTTTCTACTCTTCACATTAGTTCACTGATAGAAAATATTTAACAACTAAACAGTTTAACACTAATATTAAAAGCATAGGTGTGTAGTTTGACAATAAAGCAAGGCCATCGATTTCTGTAGGCACTAAGTAAGAACTCAGTTCTTTATGCTCAGCTGTACACACATATGCATATAATACACCCATGTGCATTTGCAGTGCGTGTATGTGTAATAGCTCACTAATCTTAAAAATAGGCTGAGACAGAAACATGGTTTGAGATCTCAGGCAGACTGGTTGAGATCATAACTACAAGGAACAACTGCCAGGAGGAGACCAGCTAGGGAATTGAACAGATTAGGTAACTTAGAAATTTAGACATTTCCCCCCATTATGTTCCTCATTGCAGTTTTGTAATAAAAACACGAGCAAACTTCAAAGGAAGCTCTGTAGTAAAGGTTAATTGCTACTAAAGGAGAGGGTGGGCCCAAGCGCCAGTCCTTTGTGCCCAACTTGCAAGCAGACAGGAAGGATTACACGTGGCTGAGAGCTGAGGATGCGTGCCCAGCTCTAGGAGGAGAGGAGCCGCTGCCAAACCTCAGGCCCCACCAGGGACCTCCTGGTAGGACGTGAGCACAGGAACACAAGTCCATGAGTCGGTGCCCGCTAATGGTGGGGCAGGGAAGGGAGGGGGAAGACATCAATTTCCTTCCCAAATTCAAACCGGACATGCTCTTCTTCCCTTGTTAGGACAATTCCAGAGCGGTTACAGCAGCCTGTTTGTGAGAAGTCAGAGGACTTCGGGAGCCAGCTCCGTGCACCAGCACCACAGCCAACAAACGCGTGCTGGGCTGGGGGGGAAAGGGTGGAGCCCAAGTAATGCCAGATGCACAAACAGAACAAAGAAGGAGGCTCTGGACTGGCCAACAGAATATTCTGTGATAATGGCCCCCAGATAATGAAATTTAAGATCCCAAAGAAAGGAAGAAAGGAAACTAGTAAAAGTAAGGAAAATGAATTTCCAGAAAACTGACTTAAACTCGCTCTGAAGGACTGTTGTAAGGGTCCAGACACACAGGCTCACACAACAGAGGCGTCTGTGGAAATGAGAAGCTGCTGAAGGACGAGGTCTTTAGCATGTGCTGCCTCTGGAGAGAGGTGAGAAGAAAATAGACCTCCATGGATCTTTTGACACCAAACTGCATTTGTAGAATCCATGTCTCTAGAGACCACTGTTTTTGTGAAATAGTCTATCAACATGGCTTAGCACATGGAATTTTTTTAATGACCTTTTAAGCTTCCTTGCCCCTCTAGTATTTGCTACTTCCTTGTACCATGCTATTCCACCTCTTCCTTGTGGAACTTTTCCCCCCAGAATCTCCTAGAAGTATTTCTTGTATGGGCTATCAAGAAGTCCCAAAATGTACAGAAGAGTATGGGGAGACAAATAAGGTAGATGGCAAAGAACATCACATGAACTGAAAGTGGGGGCCTAAAAGAATGAGCAAACATTTATCTTTCTCATAGGATGTGGCATATCTCTTGCTTATTCTGTGGCTTTTAAATCTGGTTAAGTGTTTCTCCACCCTCCTAGGAATTTCACTGACATTTCACTAAACAAGTATGGTTTGGGACTTAAGCTGGTAGCTCCTCCACTCTTGTGAAATGGTTTTGACCTCCCAAAAGTTCCTCTTCAGAGGTGGAACTACACTTTTTAAAAATGGTTATAGGAAGAAATTTCTAGAAAGTTTGTAAAGTGTCAGTAAAGCCCTTTTGGTATCTATTTACAGAATCTAAAACTGCTAAAATAAGGGCATTAAATCTCTGAGTACTGCTCCAAGGAAAAGCATGACCTGGTTAATGTTTGGCTTATGCTGTCGTTAGGGAGACATGGTCACCATACTCACTGGAGTAACCAGGTAAGAACAGACTTACACATCAGACAGTGTTTCTTTTACATTGTAACTATGTGCCTTGACTTTCTTTTAGTAGTACAAATTTTTAAGAGACTTTTGGCACCCTTCGACCCGATGGCTTTTCTCATAAGCTCTTTATATCCCCAAAGTGATTTTCCTTCAGATTCATTTAGAGTAAAATAGAAATACCCTGAAATTATGCCGCAGCAGACTGGGTGGTGACTTCTCAGGCAGTCTGAAATGACCAGAGAACAGCCTTTCAGTATTCAAACCATATCTACAGTAATTATTTGCCAGCGTATCTAAAAGAAGGCAGGCATTTCCTGTTGCACAGAAATGGGACACTCTTATCTAAATTACTGTTTAAACAGGTATTTAAGAAAAGACTATCACAAGCAGGAATTTACTGATGACGGAACACATTAGTTTAGGGCTGGACACATTAGTTGAGGACTAGCATTGTCAGGAAAGAAAAGCACACAAGCATCAGGAAGGTATAGAGAATATTTTACAGCTCCCATTTGGGTAGAGATGGGGATTGTAAACCCTGCCACTTGCATTTGGGTACAGCAGGAGTGGTGTAAGCCCTGATATGGCGGCCTGGATTCAACAGTATGTCTCCAGGGCCCAGAGTAACCTCGAGAGTCAGAGTTTGAGATTCCCTGTCTATAAAATAAGCACACTGGGCAAGTTCAGCCCCAGGTCTACTCCACTGAAGCAATCCCAGTTCTACGTAATGAAAGCCAGAGGATGGTCAAAGTTTGGTGTACCAAAAGCTTATAAAATACATTTCCTGGAAAGACACTTTGAGAATTGGTTTGGTCTCTCCCAAAGTGTAACCTAGGAGAGACTGTACTCTGGCTGCCTCACTTTGCTCTAACCAGTGAAACTGGAATTTATTCCCAGTAGAGGCTTATAAAACGGGGCTGTTATTCTCGCATTAAGTAGACTGCCCTCTGGTGAGGACTGTGGTTTACGTGTGGGCAGAATGTGTGGTTTACTACCTCTAATTTGTTTATGTTGTTGATGGTGGTTTCAGAAGAAAGCTGCAGCCCTTCACATGCTAAAGAGTGACCTGATTTGCTTCCTTAAAAAAAACAACAAAGTGTTTGAAGGGGGGAGGGGGGAGCATGAGGGTGCATTAATGGGCCACTGCTAATGCAGGAGCAAGTGGGATCCCTTTGACCACAGCTCTGCTCCATCCAGCTCTTCACGTGAACTGAGAACCCCAACTTGTTTATTGTAATTACCTAAGTGTGGCTTGGTGGCTTTTGGCAGAGATCCTTCTTGCCTCCCAAGGACAGACCAAAACTCAGAAGCTACAAGTTAAAGGAAGGTGAGGGGGAAAGTGCATTTTGTCACAAGGAGACTGAATTCTATTGTTAACTGGGTGGAAACATTCAAAACAACCCTCAAAAGGTGAAGATGAAAAAAGATGAGATTAAGCTCTCCTTTCTACCACATAGTGAACAAAGATAGGTGTAAATGTAAGTTCAAATGCATCCTCGCTGCTGACTTGATGCAGACCTTTCTGTACTGCTACAAAACCAAAGAGCTTTCCTATAGCCAGGAGGCTTCCATAAAGAAAAGAAAATAATTATGCGTGTCTGGCAGAAGAGGGAGTTGTAGCAATGGCTTGCTGATAAAAAGGAATGTGAACAAGCAATAGAACACTAACCCAACCACGCTCTTGGTTTGATAAGGAGCAGAGAGAGTGCAAAAAAATTTTTATTAGAGTCTCAAAATTAGGTTTTATTTGAAAATGAACAATGGTCCTTGTTCTCACAAGGCTTGGCATCAGACAACAAGGATTTCTGATCTAAAAGTCACTCGCTGAGGAAAGTTCCTTGATTTGGCCGATGTCAGCTTAGACTCTGGCCCCACTGCAAATACAGTGTCTTCAGTGTAAAATGAATTTAGATGGTTCCAAGAAGTGCAATTTTCTTCCCCCATTCCAAGCTCTAAAGACTCTCATATTGAGTTTCCCAACACTACATCATATTAAACATAAAATCATTCAAAACCATGGGTATAGAGGGAATGTCACTGAAAACATAAAAGGGAAAATTCTTTTTTTAATTTGAGAAAACATTATACACTTTGATAAAAAAATGTTTTCAGAAAAATATGAACAGATGTGCTATGCATATGTGTATACATACACTAAATAGCACTTATGATTTAAAACGGGGTAATTTCAACATTGCTAAGTGGTAACACAAGCTAGGTATTTAAGGGAATGATATAATATGACAACTTCATAGACTACCAAACTATGTATGGTCTCTGGAAACTGTCATTATCAACATGTACAATAACTAGTAGCATTAGGTGCTCTGTGCAGTGTCCTTCACGTCCAATTGAGTCACACAGTCTCAGACACTTGACGGGCACCAGGCATTGCCTCCTAATGAGAACTGACTTTTGAAGAAAGGCGTTCAGGACCTCTTCTATATAAATTACTATCGTTTGCAGCAAGAGAGGATTATAAATGTTTGCTGGCAGAAACTAAATTTATTTACAAACTGGGTTTAATTTATTTATGGCTCCAGCACGATCAGCTTTTGTCGAAATATTTATGTAATCTGTACTTCTGTCTCGCTAAACTCTATCACACTCATAAACATTTGAAAAATTATTTGCAGTTAGCAGGATTTAAACTACCCATTATATCACCAACTAGTGCCAGTAAACTTTTGCCCTGGTTGATAAAGTTTCCTCTGTGGAATAAATATAAATTTGACTTTCAAAATCTTTGGTGGGCTCCATACAATAAGAAGTGAAGGATTAAACAGATGTCCCAGACTTTACTGGTTTTGTGTGAATGCTCAACTGCATTCCTATTGAAATTTTGTGGATACACTACAAAGGTATAGTCTTTACTAGCATTGAAAGGGGAATTAGATGTTTGAAGTGTCAGAGCTATCGTCTTTGCCAAAGATGCAGGTTCTCATACTCACTCATTTACTCATTCCAAAAGACTTATCTGGCACCATGTTGTACCTGGAACTGTGCAAATTGCTAAGGCTAGATACGGACATGAATCAGATGAGTTTTCTGCCCTCAAGTAGCTTAGAGTTGAGTAGTGAAGACAGAGATGCAATAAACTAAGTTCAAAGATGAGGTTAGGAAGAGTGATGAGTGTAGAGAGTTGAGTATAAGTACCTGCAATTGGGCATTCCAGTCTTACAGAAGCGTCTAGCATCAGATTGACTAAAACTATAGATCTGTTAAATAAAGTATAAACCTCTTATATCAACTCTTAGTGGAAATGCAGTAGTTGTTTACATTTATTTCTGAGCATCACCAAGTTCTTCACAGTAACGTGAGGATCAAAACAGGGATGGTTTATTCCCACTGTTTCTAAAGCCAACAAATTAAAAAACCACATTACCCACATTTCCATTACAAAATAAGCCATGAGAAAACTCATGGGGAAGTAGAAGGCTTCCCAATCATGTACCTAGTAAGAGCGCATTTCTGCATGGCCTATTTCAGTGAAAAAGATGAAAAGTTCTACCGTGAATCGGGTAGGATGGCCATGATGCCCATGAATCTTACCAACCTGTAAATGGCCCAAATCACAACATCTGTCTTCCAGTTTGAATCGAAAGTTATGCCAAACAGACCAGGGATAGTCCTGATTGACCTCAGAACAGTGCTGTATGCAGAGGGAAGGCTGGCCTGATCACTCTGGGACCTCCAGTCTAGAGCTAGAGGCATCAAAGGAAATGGTAGTATGACTGATTTCTGCTGTCTCACGCTAGTCAAAAAATGATGGTCCTTGCCTATGATAGCCATGCCTGTGATAGTCAAAGTAACTTGACCAAAAGCCAAAGTAGCAAGGCAAATTTTGAGAGCAGTGTACATATATTGTTTTTAAACATCTCATAAAAAGAGCTATTTATTTATCAAAGTGCTTCATAAAAAGGGAGATCAAAAACCCAGAGATTTGTAACATTCAGTAGCATATGTATTAAATATTTTGCTGCCCATTTATATCAACATTATATAAAATGACATTTACTGATAAATCTAGGTATTATTCTGTTCAATAGATGAAATGTCAGGGACTTTGTTTTGTGCTTTTGCTGACCATTTCATGGTCTTTTCCCAATAAATCTTCTTTAACAAATTGCTTGTTTTATCAGGTTATAGCTATGCTAGTTAAGTTAAATAAAATCTTTTGGCATCATGTTGCTTAAACCTCAGGATAATTGATTGAAATATCCATTTTTCATAGCACTAGAGAATCTCAAAGCTACAGAAGCAAGAAGATTATCATTTCACTCACCTAAATGTCTACTGAGATGCTTGTTGATTCAATTATATTGTGAATTAATAAATGTAAACCTATGCTAACTATGACTGCTTAAGAGAAAAGGAAATGGAAATGTTTTAATTCTATCAAAAGTATACACTCTTAAAATGCACAGGGCAGGAGAGGCACCTAGACTCCAAGGACTAATTGCACCATAACTTACGCTTTGTGCTATCGTTGCTCTTGTATTTTGCTGCTGTTTTTGTATTAATAGATTTACTTCATTTGAATGTTAATATGCATCATCACTATAAAATCTTAGCAAGACTTTTATATGCAAAGAACCATGGTGGGAGGGGTGGTCACTAAGAAGAATAAAGTGAAATCGTTGATTTCAAAGGACTTACAATCTAGCCAGAGATAAGATAAATGCCCAGGAAGAACTAACTTGTATGATATAAACCTCCATTGCATACAGTCAGGGGAATGGTACAGAAAACAAGACTACAGGAAGATGGCTGGAAATTTTACTTGTGATGAAGACAGATCATCGAAAGAATAGCGAAACAAAAGGTTATAGACTGCGGCCAAGTCTTAGTGAGGTAATGACTTTTAATTGGATTGAGTTTATCATATTTGCAGAGGTGCAGCAGACACAGAAGAAAGGATTAGAGTGATTTCCACTTTCTATTATTTGGCATAATGAGAAAACAGAGGGTGGTCCACATCCCTTGTATGTATTATGAACCATGGGAGATGCTTAACATGTCAGTTTTCGGTAGCATTGATTTCTCCTAAATAAACACATCTATTGGACATAGTCAAGTCAAAATGAGTCACCTGGAAAAAAGGTTATAGGTCATTAATTTGCATAGTACAAAGGATTTATGAATTTTTTAAATTAACGTTCCTGGATCTCTACATCACATCAAACACTAGGGTATATCTGCATTTTTCTTCAAAGTTTAAATAGCTTAAAGGGGAAAATGAAAATACTTGGCTGAAGAAAATCCAGCTGAGTAGACTCTTTCTTCTAGGTGGAAAAGAGGTACACTATATACCTCAAGTCCAAACACACACACACAACAAAAAAAAAACAAAAGCCATGTATACATATGTGGTGAGTCATAAAAGGATCGTTCAATGGCACATTCCAAATTCAAGTGAGCCCTAGTGGGAAAGCTTACTAAAGCATACCTCCGCCAAAACAGCACTGCAGGTGATGAGAGCAGCAAGTATGGGTGTCTGTCCACTGAGGAACCCCTAGAACCCAGCAAAGTTTCTAGCTCATGATAATAATTCAACATTAGATCGTTGACTTGAAAACATCAGCCAAAGCCAGCCAAGTGTACTGGAAGTAATGAGTGGTAGGTACCTCCTTTTCCTTCTTTAAATGGGGGGATTTTAACATAAATGTGCCAAAGGCATGAAACAAGTTATTCCCTCAAGCTGTTTAAGGAAACAGTAGCCATGTCCCACCTAAGGAAGGAAAGTGCATGCTGAACCTACACATGCTGTGTACACATGCACACACACACGCACGCTTGCACATGCACACACACACACTCCAAACGCTCACGATGCTGATAGATGACTTTAAACAAATGGCATCAGTTCTGAGTTTGTATCATGTCCTCCTTACATTGCAACCTCTTCAAATATATTTGTTACAAAAAGAATAAAAATAGACAAAAAAATCTCTATATGGGTAACCCATATTTTTGTCCTTTTCTCAAGACATTCACTGAGTCCTCCAGAAAGGGAGATTCATAAATCAGTATCAAATATGGCCAACTAAACTGAATCCCAATGGCATTTACTGCAGCACCTGCCATTATAGAATGTCAGCTTCATGAGGGCAGGGACTCTGCCAGCTGTATCCTCAGCAACAAGTATAGTGTCCACCATGTAGTATATGAAATAAGCACTTGCTAAACTAATAACTAAATGTAAGGATGGAGACGTGCAATAATGAGCCATCCAGGAGCCCAGAGACCAGGGCGGCTATCCCAAACCAGGCTGTGCATCCAAATCTCATGTGAAGGTGATTTTTAAAAATACAAATTGTATGGCATTTCTAGACCTAGCAAGGAAGAATCCACATCCTGAATATGATAAGGTCATCTTTCACAACCTCTCCCTCTTTCCGTTCTATAGTCTCAACCCTCAACATCACAACTACGTCCAATAAATGTGTGAATTTACACATTTATTGGACGTAGTTAAATCAGATAATCAGATAAACCATAGACACAAGCCAATTCCTGTTTAAACCAAAAGACTACACCTACCTAGTTATGTGAGCCTGGAAAGCCCCTTAATCTATTTGAGCATTTTTCTTTATCCATAGCTGATTTTTGTCCAATGTGGAGCCACTAGACAGCTGTGGCGATTGAGCATTTGAAATGTGGTGGAGAAATTGTGATACACTGTAAGTTTATAATTATACACCAGATTTTTAAAACTTGGTACAAAAAATTGCAAAATGTCTACTGATGATTTTTATATTGATTATATACTGAAAAGATACAAATGTGAATATAATGGGTAAAATAAAAATAAGGAGGTAAACTTAATTCTACCTGTTCCTTTTTGCCTAATTAGCTACCAAAAAATTAAAATTAGCATATGGCTCTCATTTATATTTTTGTTAGACAGCACAGTCTTTAGAAATTATAACATAAAATTATAGTCAGATCAGAAGAAATAATGCACTTGAGCATCTTTTGTAAACTTCAGAGGAAAATACAAATGCTAGAAGTCATTATCATCATTATTAGAAAAGGTTCCCACGCCTCTAGGTATGAGATGACAGCTTAAAGGTCAGTGTCTTTCAGGCGTACCTGCTGCATTCAGATGTAACAAAAGGTGATGAAATGATCCACAAACAATTCATTCTCTACCACTCCCCTATCAATAAATCTCTCCATAAACACTTGTTGAGACCAAATGCAAAGAAAGATCAATGTGGTCACTGACAGTGGTATACAAAGATGAGCTCATTCCAGGATGCTCCCCTGCCAAGATTTCTGTAATGATACGGGAACTAGCCTGGACTTAATAAGGGTGGAGGAAGGTTTATATTTGAAAGAGGCATTATTGGCCAATGAACAATAAGTAGTATTTTATGATAGGAAATGATCAGCGTTTTCCATGATTTCAGCCCAAGATGCAAAGAAGAAGAAAAAAGTCATGGGATTAATTTATCACTTTCTATATCTCTTGGATAGGGCAAGTTAATTCCCCAAATCATCCTATTCCATTATGTCTAAAAGAGTTTCTGCCTTCAAACACCAGGCAGATAAAAGAACTTTCTAGCTGCTCTTCCATTACTGTGGTGGAGGTGATGCACCTCCAAAACACCTCCTAGATCTGGGCTGATGGATGAAGGTAGAGACAGGTATTCCCAGGCTGTACATCATACATTAAACTATTTTGATAACATTTCCAAGTGTTTGAAGAAGTTCAGTAGGTAGGGAGACAAGCAAACCCACCTAGAGTTCCTCAGAGCCTTATTATGCAAAAGCGAGGAGTGGCCAGCGTTTCCTTGGGGGTAGAAGATTGAACTGTCATGTGCAGTTCATTCCATACTCCCACCAGGTCATGCCTCCAGGTCTTTATGAATATTAGTTGACATATTTACTACAATGTGAGGCAGTTGCTAACATTCCAGCCTTTGTTTCAAGCCTGGTATCGTTTTCTTCCAGGCTGTTGATTTTGGAGTGGCTGTGTAATCCTAGTGAGCTGCTAGCAAAGAGTGATCAATCAGCACTTTGAGAGCTTCTGGGTCATCCCAATGCCTGGGAGCTGCTTTGATAAACAGTATTCTTGGGACCACGTAAAATTTATCCTTGTGGGAGGAAACACACATGGAAATGGAGCAGGTTATTGTTCTTCTACTTTATTGATATTTATTTAACAGCATCTTTTGTTTACAACAAATCCCCACTTGCCCTAAGATTATTCTGTCCCAAACTCAAGTCACTGAAGATCCAGATACACTCACATTAATGTTTTCTCTGGGGATTTAAAAACTGGCACTCCTTCATCCATATTTGGTGGCACATTAATAATAATAATAGAAAAATTCCCTAGATCCCATTTTTAAACTCTGGATAAAGGGGCTGAAGATCCCCATATCACACAACTGCTTTCCTGGCTGAATGTATGCTGCTACAGAAAGCTTTATCTTGGGTCCTTGGAACTGACACTCACTTTAGGAAGACTTGGGAGGATTAGAGCTCATCTATTTTCTTCTCAAAAAATGGCCACAGCTTTCTGGAGACCTCAGAAAGTTTTTTTGTGATTGGTCAAAATCAATCTGACCATCTTATGCCTTTAATGCATCCTACAATCTAGCCATAACAATCTATTCTGAGTCCATGAACATCCTATGGAATTTGGGTTCCCTGTGCAATTTTCCTTGGCAGCCTCCTGATCTATAATGCCCTCTCCTTGTTCTCCACTCCACTACAGCCTTGGATCTTCACACTTTTGTTCTGAGGGCCAGGGATGGAGCCGTGACCAAGACCAACAATGCCCCCGCTCTCATGAACGTTATAGTCTGGTGGGAAGGGGAAGAAAGGAAACCAACACGTAAATGGCAACTATGAGATAGTTTTAGGTGCTCAGAAGAAAATTAAACAGTTTGAATATGGAGGTGGGTGGCAACTTTAGGTAGGGAGGGCATCATGGAGGAGGTAGCATTTAAGATTTGTACCTTTGAAGTACAGTTCAAATGCCACCTCATGGAGCATGCTAACGGTTCCCATGCTCCATGTCCACCATATCCCCAACCAGAGTGAACGTCTTCCTTTTGGGGTCCCAGAACTAACACAGGATGTATCGTAAAACCCATCCTCACTCTTTATCTGGGTGCTATTACAGTTCGTTGTTTTCACATCTATTTTCCCACTTTGATTGTCAGCTACTTGAGGACAAGTGTTATGCCTCAATTATCTTTAACTTCTCCCTCCAGTGCTGTGAATAGAGTAGGTGCTCAAATTCAAATCAAATTTAGAAAACGCCATTTATAAAGAGTTTCATTTCTGAAAGCTGCACTACATCACTCATCTAGCTCTGAATCTTCAGCAGAGTTCAAAAGAAGCTGTTACCCATGAAAGTCAATGCCACCACTGGAAAAAAACCATTTTCCAGGGGATTTGTAAATGATGGACAATTCAAAATACTTGCTCAAGCAAAGGAAAAAGGACTCATGGACATGGACAACAGGGTGGTGATTGCTGAGGGGAGGGGAGTATATGGGAACCAAATGGTAACTTTAACAAATGTAATAAAAATAATTAAATTAAAAAAAACACACTTGCTCAAGCAAATGCTAGTTGCCAAGTGCTCTTCTAGAGGTGGTTACAGGTTGTAAACAATGATCTCTTCCAACCAATTTCAGATAATTACCCCTCAATCCAAAAATGGAATTTTCAAGCTTGCTTTTTGAAAGTATCTCCCAGATTGAGGATTTCCTAGTTGAAGAGAATCAGAGGGCCTTTGGGTGAGAAAACTGGAACATTGAGCTGAATCGTGTACAGCACAAGCTGGACTTCACAATAGCCAATGAGAGTAAGCACAGAGTTTGAAAATTCTACCAGAAAGTTTTAGGGTTTTTTCCTGTATTTTTATAAATCCTTTACTCTTTTATTCCGGGCTTAAAGATTGTGCTTCACAGAGTTTTCCATCCTATAAGAGACACCTTTAAAAAGAAAATAATGGTTTAAATATAAGAAATAATGAGACAAGTTTTTAAACACCCATTCCCAAAGAATTCTCACTTAGTTGGGATCCAATTCTGAAATTCCAGTTTAATAAATGAGTCCTCAAACCCCCTACCTCAACAAGAATTCTTCCAAGTTTAGACCGAGGTAGGATAAATATGCCACATGCTATTTCAAATACCAAGAACAAGGTAGGTATTTTCCCTGCTGCTTCCCTGCCTGCAATTTGACATCCATTTTAATGATGCTTGCTTTATTGCTTGTCAGGAAAGTGAAATGGCCTGTCAATTTTACAGACTTTCTCCTACCTTTTGGATGGTTATATTACATTTTGAAATAAGTGTATAGCTTCTCTTCCCCCTTTATTTTACCCTAAATGGTGCATGTGTGGGTTTGGTCCTTGGCTGCCAGTGGAATGAAGTCATAATTTCAGAAGTCCAAGAGAATAGATCAAAATCACACCAACACTTTCATGGATGGGTATATACTGCTAAATGGATGTTTACCCAGAAAAGCCATCATCTGGCATGCAGCATAGTGCATGTTCCTAAGCAGCTAACTCATGTATACTAAACAAATTTGGCTCGGCTGCTCCAAGGGCTGCCTTGTGGAAATTCTCAACATACATTTGTTTGATTGAGCCGTCATTCCCAGTTGATCTGCTGATGATCTGTGTCACTTTGTTTAAATGTCCTGGTGTGTTTTTTTATATATATACAGTGAAAAGCCAGTATGTTTCTGTGATGGATTAAATAGAGGTGAAATTTGAGAGTGACTCCTGTTTTTGATTCCTGTGTTCTCAGACAGGTGGGTCTGGAATGATCAAGAATGTCACATTCAAACACAGGGGAAAATATGGAGCCCTTTTGATTTAAAACACATTACTGTAAGATATATTTGCTACTGTGTTCTCCCAGTACAAGAAGCTATTTAGGATTCCCCATCTAAACAAACACCATATGGGTTCATTCTCAGCATCCCTTTCATATGTCCAAAAACAAAGGACACAAAACTCACTGCTGGAAAATATAGTCTGAGAGAAGTGAGCAAGGCCCATTTCTGACGTATGGATTCAGAAATCAAACGCAAGGTCAGGCTAGAACGGAGGCTCCAGATCTCAAATGTCCTAGTAATGGTTTGGATGGAAACCCAACACCACAGTGCCATACCGTGTCTGAGGCACTAATCAAGTGACTGCCTGTTTGCTCCGTGGTTAAAGCACTTCCTCCAGCTAATCTTCCTAGATAGGCTCTTGGCTTTAATAACCTATGGGGTCTGCTGTTAAGTGCGGGGGTCTGGGCACCATCAGCACTGATGTCTCCGCTCTGCCAAACCCCAGACAACACGTGATGCATGCGCACTCCCTCTCCTCCGTTCTCCTAGACCCAGGCCTGCCATGAGCTGAGCCCCCTGCCCGAAAACTATATCCCTGACCCAACTTGTCCTCACACCTGAAATTCCCCCCATTTAGCATCAGTCCTTTGGGTTAAGGCAAAACCACCTTCAGGAGTACTCATGATCATTGATGCTTTGCTCCTTTCTATATGCATTTTGAAAGGAACTACAGTGGGCCACACAGACACTGCAGTTACACTCTAGAAGCCAAATGCCTGGCCTTATTCCTGGCCTCAAAGAAACACCGTCTAGTAGAGAAGGAAGTCGCTGAAATAAAATATAGTACCCATGATCACCAAACAATGGACAGGGTGAGGAAGGAGTTGACTCTGAGGGTGGGGAGGGTTAGGAAGGGCTGCTCAGAGGTGGTGACACTTGAAAAGGTGTTGAAAAATAACAATGGTTTCCAAGGAATTTCCCAGGGTAAAGACAGGGGCAGAAAGGCCATTCCAAGAAAATAAAGAGCATATTGAGAGGTAAGGAAGTCTGAAACATGCATGTGTGTGAGACTAAGGGTGTCTCAGTAGTCCTGGATTCACAGTGAGAAAGAGGATAGACAGAGATGTAGAGAAATAGGCAGTGAGGAGCCAGTCAAAAGCCTCCAAGCCATATTCTAGAGTTTGGCCTTTCTCCTAGAATACATAGGGAGCTAGCAAAGGATCTTAGGAAGCAGAATGGAGAGATAAGAGCTGTGTTTTGTAAGGATCACGCTGACTCAAAGAACAAGAGGAATTTAGGAAAGATGACATGGAAGGCAAATGAACCTGTCAGAGGCTACTTCTACAGTCCATGAGAGAGATCCTGATGGCTTTAAAAACAACACTGATGGAGGACAAGAGAGATTGGGGGAGTAAAATGAGGGAATTTAGGGAGGGAGTGGGGTGGGATAAAGTAAACCCCGATGAACCAATGTGCTATATGTCGTGAGTTTATCAGTGATGAGTTGAGTCTGCCACTGATGGAATGAGACACATATGTGGATGAGAAGGGAAAGCCTGGGATACTGAGCACTGAAGAAGGAGCTCTGGGGCAGACAGGAAGCAACAAGAGAACTCTGGGTGCCCGGAGAATGAGGCCCCCATTGAACCGAGGGGCTTTTCCCTTGGTGGAAGACTCCATGAAGGTCAAAAGATCAGCATAGGAGCAGGAGAAAACAATGTCATTCTTGCAAGTATAAACAGAAAAAAAAAAAAAAACTCCAGATAAGGCATTCAAGGGTACCTTCACTAGGTATGACAGACTCTTCAGGAATGTTAATTCCATAACAAGCCTCATTCCTTCAAATTAGTACTCTACTTTTAAGTATTGATCATCCTTAAGTTTTTATACTTTAAGTTGTTCAGTGCATGTTGGCAATCCTAGCTCAGGTACTTGGCTTCAGGAAATGCTCACCAAGTACACAACCCCTTCTTCATTCTCCTTGGGAAAGGCTCCAAAACAACTCCTCATCTCAATGGTTTGGATAGGGATTTATTAAAATTTGATTTACATGTACCTTTGTCTCCCCACTTGAGACCTTTGAGGAAAAAAAATAATTTAATGTCAATTCATGTAATTTATGTCAATTATTAAGATAATTCTAAAAACCCATTAAGCAAATATGCAGAAAATCTTGCAAATCAGCATTGTCTATCCAGGCCTTCCCCTGCTCACCCCTCCCCCAGAACTCCAAATCCGCAGGGCATATGAGGTGCCCGCCCAGTTCACACGACCTCAGTCCATGTGCCCCGCTCCGCTTAAGAGGATGATATGTTTTGTATTATGTATTTGTATATTTTCTTAGTGGGGAAAAAAAGAAAATGGAGGGGATAGAAGTTGGGATTTATTTATTATTATTTAAAATTATTTATGATTATTTTAATTTAGGTCCAACATCCCAGGAGTCTCATTGCAGTGGGTGTAACAGATACCAATAAAATAGCATTACAGTGCACATACATCTATTCTTCTACTTACTTTTTTACATCATATTTTTCTCATACGCACACAAAGCAAACCCTGGCAAATATACTTCTAGGCATTCTGCCTTGGATTTTCAATTTAAGAAATATAAAAGGAGGAAGAATGAACTAGAAGACACATTTATTTTATGGATTTATTTGCACCATCCAAAATAGAATGACATTGAACCCTCTTTTTGGGAGGGTGTGTGTTTACCCTTGGATAATCATCTAAAGTAAATAAAATAATATGAAGTAATATGAAAACAAAATAGCAGGGACTCTTAATTTACATAAGCCTGAATGATTAAGACACAGATTTTTTTTTTTAGAAAAAAAGTTTTTCTTCGAATGGGGTCAAGGGTTACTTTTGAGATTTAGTAATTCCATTAACCCTCTAAGACAGAAAAGGGGCAAATTTAAATATATTTTCTTAATGGGCAAACATCATCAAATTGGGACTTATAAGTTGTTACAATGTGTCAATGCATCTAGATTTGACTTCCTCCCTAGTTTCCTGAGAAAAACCAAAATGGAAGATGAGTAAAAGTGTACATACTTGGCTGCCAAAGTCCTTTGCTTTGGAATTGAGAGACCAAATTAGTCATTACTGAGAAATCCAATCTCACGCAGAACTCTCCAGCAGACGGGCTCTGAGATCATATTGCAGTAGACACTGTTCTATAGAACTAGACACTATCCTCCTAGTTCCGGCGTTTCAAAACATTTTTTGAAAATAGCCAAAAAACCACATTCCTTCCTAGGTTAGAAAAAAAGAGTTTGAAAAAAGTTGTTACGGATATAGGAATATGTAATAAGGGTTTTATTGGTTATCTCCCCCCAAAACACACACACACATACACACTTACACACACTGACTCACTCACACACACACCCCGACTCACTCACACACACACCCCATGACACAGCCTTTCCTTATTTCAAATGACAAAATCCAATTCTTCCCATAAAGCAAGTGAACACAGAAGCAAATGATCTAGAAAGTTTTTTTTAATTGTTAAAGCCTACAAATATATACAAACTCAAAATAAATTAGAAGTAAATTCCAAACAAACTCAGCTAAATCCAAATTAAGTTGAGGAAATAAAAAAAAATCTTTCAAAGTACTGTATAGTTACTTCCTGTTCTTAGACTGTCGCCTGTGGGGACTGCTGGCAGGGAAAGCCCCCCAAGTGCAGGCCGATCCAGGCATTAGTTCCCCTGCAGCCTCGTCCACCCCTCCCTCTGCCAGGCTTCCTGGAGCCTTGCCCCGCAGACCAGAGAGCGCCACGCGGAGAAGGGCTCTGGCCGCCCCGCCGGCCTGGTATTTGGCTCCTCAGTCACCCAGCACACAAGTATGATGGATGATGATGGATCACAGCCCCACCAAAACCGTGTGAATTTCCCAAGGCCTCTGATTATTCTAATCAAGCCCCCAGAAGAAGCACAGAGCTTTACAAAAGCCTCCAAGGAAACCTCCCATTCTCCTTGTCTGCCTGACACAGGCCCCACTAAATAAAGCAACCTGGCCCTGATATGGCCTCCTGTCTTTGACACACAGATCTGGGCCTCCATATTCATTGTTCAGTGATATGATTTCACCTTGAATACGTTTTTAACGAACACCCAGAGTCATAGCACAGTACAATCACCACTCCAGCCTCTCCCAGGGGACGATCGTTTATGGACGCTTTCAGGTCACGGCTTTTCTAATGTTCCCTTGCTCTGCCAGACAATATGGTCAGGAGGGTTTCTTCTCTATTGTGTAGTGTCTCTCTCTCTCCTTCTCTCTCTCAAACCATAAAGGGCCCCCAAGAAGCATAATTCTATGAGGTAAAAGCATAATTATTGAATTTGTTCATGCTAGATAATATCATGACTAGACCTAGACACATACAATAGAATTTTATATGTTGTAATAATGGAGACTATTAAAAAATAAAAGTGTTGTACTACTTAATTTAACTGAGTTGGGGGTCTTTGACTTATTCAAATGATTTTGGTGTTTTGTTTTCCATGGAAGGTTATATAACCTGTGCAACAGGCCCTGTGGAACAAGGGTGCAGTAACTGCTGTTGGCCTCTTGGAGTGTTCTAAATCAATATACAAAGGATGAAGAGTAGCACCATATATGTCTATAAAACTCCACAACTCTGCCATATTTAGAAATGTAGTTAGTGTACTTGTAGGAAAGTATACAATCTTTTGATCCATTTTAATGTTTGCCACGATCCAGTTGCCAATGCTTGGGTCCCTCTCTCTCTCCTCACTGCACCCTCCTGGCTCAAATACCCTACCACTTAAATTCTTAAAATCTCTAGGAATCTGCATAAATAAATTAAGAAACCCTCAGTCCTACTACTCAGCAGTGGCTCCAACATTTCTGCATTAGAAGAGTTTATGAAATAATCTGATTGGACAAGGGTTGAAGTATTTATGGAATACTTTGCAAAAATTAAGAAATCATCAATGGCCTTTATCAGTCATTGGAAGAGGAGTGTGGAGGACATTGGATATGGGTTAGCCTGGGACCACTCTCCACACTCTGATCTTGCAGTCATGTTTACTCATATCAGACATACACTTCGATTTTTCCCTTCTCTAATGAGCTGTGCCTCTTTCAAAAGTGCAATATCTTAAAATAGTTCTTTCTGGTGAACGACTCCTAGAATATACAACCATAATTTTATTTCCTAAAAAGAAAGGTAGGTAAATAAGAAAAATAGATTAGACTTCTCAAACTCAGGTCCTGTTCTTGGCATTGCCACTAATTAACTGGGAAATTTTGAACAAGTTTTTTTATCTTTCTGAGAATCTATTTCCTTGTCTGTAAAATTACTTAATGCAAAAAGCCCCTAGGGTCCCTTCCAGCTCCCATCCTATGAATCCATCAATCTCTGTGTGATTATGGAAGTCGAGTCCTAGGAAGAGTCACATGTCTACACCTTGCCTTGTACCATAACCAAGAGAGTACCATGTGCATATAAATTTAAGAAGGTCCATTGAAGGCTGCTGCAGATGGGATTTTTAGTTCATGTTATGAATTTGGCTTGGACAAGGTAAATGAGAAGATAAAAAGTAATAAAGTTTTTTTCTTTTATAAAATACTACATATTAGACTAACGCTATATTATATATTTTACACCATTATCTTAGTTAATTTCCACCAAAAAATCTACTGCATAAATAAGTAATAAACCCTATTTGATAGACTTAAAAAAGAAAAACAGAAGACTCAGAGTTCATGTGTCTAAGCCCAGGTCCCTCAGCCAAGCCACTGAGCTCGGGCCCAGGCATAACGTTCTCACACCATTCTATTTCAATTTCATTCTAATAGTTCCCTCGCCTCCTATCAGTCATAGTATCCCAAATATCCAAAGATAAATAAAGCCACTAAAATTTGACAATATCTTCCATGTTTCTTTCTTTTCCAACAAGGGATTGCAGACTCCTTGGCTTCGCTTCATTCCCCTCTGGAAGATGGCCCAGGTGCTTAAAAGCCAGCTCCAGCGACTTCTCTAACTCAGGGTTCACTTATGTTTTGTACAAAAGCTGAAGACTAACTTGTTATAATGCTGTAAAAAGTTAGAGCAAAAGCTCTAGTCTTCATGGATTATCTCACCATTTCACCAAGATTGTTTCTGTAACCTATTATTACTGTAACACTTGTTTTTATTATTTTAATCAACTTCTAACTGCAACATATAAGAAAAACAACAAAATCTAGCCTTAACACATTGACAATCTTGTGAAGAAAGGTATGCTACTTATATCCCAAATAACCTCAAACTAAGTGTAAAATACTTCATCACATGTAATCCCAAATAATGACTTTGGAGGAGATTTATATGTTTGATTCCAGTTTAAAATTAGGATAAGAAATAAATATAAATATAGAAATACATATATAAATCTTATGGAAACATTCACATACCTATATTAGACAATAATTTCTACAGAAGTGCTGAAGAAGACATATGGGCAAAAGGTGAGCTTTCATATTGTTCTGTGCAATCAAACCACCGTTCCTGGGACTCTTCCGCATGGGAGTCCATTTCCTGATGGCCAGCCAGAATGCTAGGACACTGACGTGCAAAATCCACATTGGGATCTACCCATTTATTGGTCTCAGAAACTGACTGTGTCTGGGAAAAAGCCAAGATTTGGAGACCTGCACCAACAGAGTTGTTAAAATCAAAGAGCAGGATGTGGTGTGATTCCCATTGCTTCAGTCGGAGTCTGTGAAGTGCCAATAGTCTGCATATCTTCAAAGAGCAGAATCTGTCTCCAAAAACCGTACAAAATAGCCCACTACAAAGGAAAATCCTTCAAGATCCTTGCTATTGAACTAGAACCAGAAATAAGAGGAAAACCTCTGAGAACAGTGTAAAAATGACAGATATAAGAGGAGGCCGAGCACGCCACGAAATGAGAGACTCTTTGCTGACAGATGAGCACCTTTGAACTCTAACCCAATAAAAGAATTAGCACTCCCAATGTATAATCAGTACAGCAAGCAAAATATGTCAACACACGATAGGCAGGGTAATCAATCGACATGCGAGGTAGGAAACAGCCAGACTAAATAACAACTCAGTCCCACTGAGCCAGACAGCCCTTTCCTGCTCCTTAAGTTTCTCATACCGCAGGGACAGGGAACTAATCTGCAATAACAGAAAGCCCCTAACAAGGAGCACAACAGAGCAAGGCTAAGAGCCCTCACTCAGAAGTGAGCGAAGGTTCCCAAAGTGACGGGCTTGGTGCTTTGGTTTTTCTTACATGTATTCTGTGTGTCTCTCTCTAATCAGATAATAGAAACTTTGAAATTATCAACCACAGCCCTGTTCTTTATTCTCCCTTCCCATGAAGATTTCAGAAATAATAAAGGGAGCAGGAGCTACAGACATAAACAGAATGAGCTTTTGCTCCTGGTTGGCTGTATGCAAGTAATTTAACCAGGTTGGGGCCTCAGGTTTGTATTTATCCGTGAAAACAGAAGAAAAACACTTTTTTAAGGGGGTTTTATAATAATTAAAAAAAGAGAATACATAAAATGCTTTCCATAATACCTAAAGTGGGTGGACAGTCATATTCAGCAAAGGATGAGGGTAGGTAACCCCAGTTTCCTTACAGCATAGTGCTCTGACCCCTATGAGTCCTTAAGAAATGTGGTGATGCCCACACATATTAAATAATAAACTTGCAAGCCAAAAAAAAAATGTGTGGTTTCAGATATGCATGGAGGGGAAGAAGGGATAGCCACGTAGGTTTGAATTCCCTACCTATCATGTATTAGCTCTGTGACAGTGGGAGAATCACCCAGTCTCTCCGGGTCACAGTCAATTCATTTGTAGAGTTGGACAAATAGTATCTCACCAACCCATAGGCCCAAACTGAGAAGACTGACTCACAGTTCCTTTCATCAATCATTGCAAATTATCTGTTGCTGATTTACCTTATCTCATGGGTGAACTTGATAAAACCAAAAACTAAAATGTTTCAATTCCCAAATTTCTATCCTTTCAGGATTTGAGAAATTATTTTTTTTGTTTTATTTTGCTTGTGTTTTCCATTTTTTCCAAAGAAAAGTTACTAGTGTTCTCTACATAAAATCACTTAGCAGGTCTGCAGGATTTTCACAGTGTGGTTGACATGGTTGTCGGCAGTAATTGATTTAAAAAATCATCCTCTAGCCTCAAGCCACAGGTGGGTATACCCTGTAACACCCCCGACTCCTGCTGCCCGTCGTTCAAGGTTCCACCTGCTTTCAGCTGAATAGCTCTGTGTGATGCAATATTTTATTTTGTACTTATCTCATTTTAAGTATGTTTATTTTCCAAACAGATGCATTGCAAGAATGGCTTTTTAAGTATTCATTTCTAACCCTCATAATTGCACTCTCAGTACTTCAGCAGCATTTTAAAAGGTAATTTTCTTCACTGACCATGGCAAATACCATTTAAATTAGCTAATGATTTCTCTTTGGATCCATGAGATAGAAGAGCATCCATCCCACTGCAGCTAAGCTGATGACTGTAATTTTAAAACCACTTGGAGGAAAGTAACTTAAAGTCAGAGAAGTAGAAATATGGAGAACTTTTCTAAAATGCTTAACTTTGTTCTTGTAAAAAAGAAAATTCTCTTTTCTGAGATGGTGGATACAGACAAATTCAGTCATTCTAGTTTTTAACATTCACTGATACTACAGCAACAAAAATAAAATCTGAGGCTTAATTTGCCTTAGAATTCAGCAACCAGAGAGCTTTCAGAGGGCAACAATAAGTCATTTTTCACGTTTATTTTCCACGCACACAGGACACACCACTCTGCTATCAACATGTCAGACAAAATCCGAAATAGCTCAGCACAAAAATTACCCACAGAATAGCTATCAGAAGAAGAGCTGTGACAAAACAACTCTGCTGAAATAGTGCTTGAACTTGAATTATATTTGCATTGATTTGTTTCCTAGTACTTTTGGAGAACATTGTAAAGAAAAGAGTGGGCTTGTTTCTGGTAGTTTTTAAACTATCAAACATTTGTCGCCCATCAGCTATCTCTTCTTGGATGACAGTGTGATAGAATAAAGGCCAACTTTTGTTTCAGAATTCCATTGGCATGGCCTCTGGCAGCTTATGAGACCTGTTCTCATTTATCGTGTCTTTTGTACACTGATGCCTGCTTGTAAGGAAGGGCGATAAGGAAGGCCCACGTCAAGGTCTCGGCTTTCCTCCTAGAGACTGAGACCCCACGGTTCCTGTACAATACAGCACAAACAATACGTGTTGTCAAAGAAGAGAAGAAATGTTCTGGGCAAAAAGAAACATCATTTGACACTTCTCTTCCAGATGTAAGAAGCTAAGCGAGTCGTGGAATTGTGCCTCGGAGTGAACAGTATCTCATCACAAACTAGATTGAACAGTCCCATGTGTTTGCGCCCTCTCGGAACACAGCCTCCCTGTTCCTTTCATTACAGTTCTTTAAACGCTTTCCATGAAGTCACAAAATAATTATTTCAGGATGAAATAATTGACAATGCAAAACGTTGTCATTATTTTATATTATATTCTGTTGAGTTGTCCAATTATTAGCAAAAATTAAAAGGACTTATCTGCCACCAACAAAAACATGAAATGCTTAGTTTAGACCAAATCAGTGATTGAAATGCACTGTCAGCGTAGCTCTTGCCCCTTCTCCTCCACTCACATGAGTGTCTCCCTCTACATGAACACATGCACAGACACGTGTGTGTCTGTGGATGCCTATGTCACCGCAGAAGTTCTCCTTTCAATTGACTGTAACCTGGTGAATTGCCATTTTAAAAAGACATGGAAAAAGGAGCTTTATTTTTTTCAGGATGAAACTGTTCAACTACATATAAATATCTGAAGACATTACTAAGAGAAACTGGGCCACTTCCATTTTCATTTTCCAGAAGACACTAATGCCAGAAAAAAAAATGTGTTTGGCAAAGCTCTTTTCTTTCTAAGCATTAAGAAAAAGTTGGTCATAAAACCAAAAGGAAAGACACTGTTCTCCCAAGAATCCAGATCCCAAACTAACCACGAACAGGAATGCTTATAAAATGACTTTCTTGCCATTCTCCCTGT
This sequence comes from Trachops cirrhosus, assembly GCA_028533065.1. NCBI lineage: Eukaryota > Metazoa > Chordata > Mammalia > Chiroptera > Phyllostomidae > Trachops > Trachops cirrhosus. The sequence continues at coordinate 163,708,142 of CM052539.1, read as the reverse complement.
TACATATTTCATGCTATAGAACAATACTTCTGTAAAGGACATCAGTTTGTCACAGATTCAGTGTGCAGGTGAAACCCAAGGATGGCACTGCACTGTGACCTTCCCTCCCGAGGACATGAAGCTGGAGGAAGTATGTGCCCGGTGTCCTGACATCTCCACTGTGACGGGCCTCCACTGCTCCAAATTACATATCGTCACTGCAGATGGCATTTCTAATATGAGAACAATGCCTTCCGCTACAGTTAAACTACTAAAGCATCCAAAACTTGTGAGGCCCAGATGTGTCATGCATACCTTACATAAACATTTACGTTAAAAACTTTCTTTGGGTTATTTTTGTTACAACGACCGGACTCTCAAAAACCCATGCTGTTTTCCATGCAAAAAGAAGATGATGTTCCTCATGTTTCTCACTTAGCTTCTGCCACACTCCTTTGGCGCTGGCGATGGGTATGCCATCAAAATAATGCCAGACAAACGCTCCTGACAGCTGGGGTCTATCGGTTTTCACAGCAGGTTTCTTCCCCTGCAGCTGACAAGAAAAATAAACATCTTCCAAAGAAAATGAAGGCAAATGCCAAAATGTCTCATCGATTCCCAGTAAAAATCCCTTTTTAAATATTAATTATGATAATGTTTGACTTTAAAAGAAAGGCAAAAAGGAAAAATTTGAGTCGGGTGTGAAGAACATTAGGAACAGTATGATCTCAACAATGTGAAGTCACTGAAATGTACGAGAGTGTCACTAATCTCCATCTGACCGCAAACCAACCACTGGCTTTTCAAAGGACTGGAACAACCTCTCAGTTTGGGTCACAGATTTTTCTCTTTACAAAGTTTCAAACGTTCAGTTCAGCGACCATTGAGTTTCAGCTCCAAAAACACTGTCTACTATTGAGCACTTAGTTTTATGTTTTATTTGTGGTCAAGAAAACACCATGAACTTAAAAACCTCTATGTTTTACTCAAATTGTTTGAGAAAAGAAATAAAACCAGGTTACCTTTAAAAATGTATATAAAGATGCAATGAAGGAACAGGAATAGCAGCCAGAGGAAAAATTAGTGACAACTCTGGGAAAAATTGACCCCGAGCTCAGCAGGGAAGGTGCCAAAGGGGAGGGGTTCCAGGAAGCAGGCCGGGGTCCTTGGGGTGGGAGGCTACCAGGGTGTGTGTTTGTCAGGCAAGGCTGAGATGCTGCTGGACACTAAGAACACCTATAATCTCTAAAGCAGGTGAAAAGAGACAATGGCAGAATAATTTGAGAAATCCTAATCCATCAGTAGGAAAAAAAACAGGCTTTCTTAAAACGTGTTTAGATAACTGTCAAAAGCATTTCATTTATGTGTGAATACTTCCCCATTCTGGTATTTGTTTTTAATCCTGCCGGTTGTAAGCAGAAGACAGAAGTTAAGCATGTTTTCTCAGAAAAGAATTACAATCAGGTTGGGGGTGGGGAGGCACAAGTGAGTGGATGGTGCATATTTTTGGGGTTCCCACTACCTGAAGGCAAGGTATGATGATTCTGGATTCAAACTTACAGTACCACCCAGTGAATGTAATTCCAAATGTCTGCATAGTATCCAAGAAGAGCACATGAAACCACAGAGAGGCCATTAAATTCAGGAACAGAAACATACTTGCAATCATATCTCTTTCTTCCTTAAGGTACATGGGAACTGGACCCACCTCTTTTAGTCACGATGTATGCTTAAGGAAACAAAACCAAGAACCGGAAGTGACCCATAAAGTCATCAGATTTAATACTTTTAACAACTGAAGCCTAAAATGATAGAGCCAATTCTGGCATCCAATCCAGACCTTCCATCTCCCAGGTTCACGTTTCTCTCCACCAATCAGCTACTCCTAAGTTGGGCAGGTGCTCCAGTCTTAATGAGATGTCTGAGGAAGAGCTCTGGACTGGGCAGCACGGGACCTACCTCCTCACTCCATTCCCTACAGAAAACCCACACTGGCTACCTCTTTAACCTTTTACGACGAGTGGGCTGCATGTTCTTTTGGTTCTAAGAACCTGCGGGTCTGAAATCGAATCATGGGAGAAAAGTTGAAAATAAAGAAACAGAAGAAACCGGGGCCGTGGCTTCTTCCTATCTGAGCAATTGAGCAACTCGCAAACACATTTCCTCATGGGATGCTTGTCTGCAGGACGAGGGCAAGGCAGTTTCCTCCACGGAAGCAATTATAGGTAGTGAAAAGGGAGAAGAGAGCCCCACTCCTTCGGTTCAACTATGAATCATTTTTAAAGAACAGCCTTGCCACGTGATTTCATTTTCAGTTCCAATTTCTCTCACAGATGAAGAATTTGCCACCTTACAAACCAAGGACATAATTCCTAGGAACATGACATTTAGCATAAGATGGTCACTAAAAAGTTAACTGAAGATGCTTTAACTGGAAAAGAACATACACTTTGAAAGAAGACAGGTATGTATAAAGGAACCTTGAAGATAATGAAAATAAAGACTATTTCTTAAATGTTCCATTGAACATAATTTTATGCAGGGCATGTTTTCATCTCCTGTCAAGGTTCTCAACATTCCATAGAATAATATAGCGGGCAAATTTGGCGACGATGGCAGTATACAGTATTTTTCTTGTAACTACATCTCCTATGAAGTCACTGTAGTCACGACAAACTCCAGTCCTGCTGGAACTCAGAGATCTCACTGGGAGGTGACACATGGTCTCAGAGAGGACATCTATTATCTGTCACAACCAAGAAATGGAATAAGTTTCTAGATTTTTCAGGGCTAAACTATTTAGGCTCTGGTGGCTTTTAAATGATGATAATTTACTATGAACAATCTTCTTAAAATGCATTACCTCCTTCTCTACTCATTTTTGTGAGCACAATTATTATACCACGCTCGACTGTGGCTGCTTCAGGACACCGTTAAGGAATGTGGAGTTGTTTGCCGCACAGCGAGGACTTTCAGATTGCTGTGCTGTTTCACATGGCATTTCTGCTTTCTTTCCCTAGGTTCGCTGCCAATCTCCTCTGCCAGCTGGTCCATGGTCCATTGTCAATAGGTCTAATTCTTTACATCTATCTAGTACTTTTTACATGGTAGCATGTAAAAAGTTTACATTGCTTTTCTCCTTTTTAAATCCTACTTTCCTCGTTGTTTTCCTTTGATCCCTTGTGTTTTCCCTGCCACCCACTTGCATTGACCTGTTTTTATAGCCTAGGATGACCAGTGAGAATATTCCTTTTTCTTGGATGGCAAACCAAACAATTATATCATGTCTTTATTTTCAAAAAAGTCCTTCTTTATTTTTTTGTGTGTTTTTACAATTCTTCTTTGTGTTAAGATTGAAAGATATCACTGCTCAGACTCAGAAATTATCTGGTATTTCTAAGTTAACGACTTCTCCAGTGGGTGAGAGGAGTGATAAATAGGTGGATGTGATTAACCCTCTCTTGTCTCTACTCAGATTATCTACATCAATCCAAGGAAAAATCTGCTCTTCTTAAGGAGAAAAACCGTGCAGTAATGGCGACTAACTTTTTATAAAGAACTTTGGCAACTTAAGAAGAGAATTCATGTCTCATATTACATCCTATATTGTGCTAACAGATAAAAATTGTTTTTCTCTTTATATTAGTTTCTATTTTTTAGAAAATAGATGTTTTCCTAGTTACCAGTGGAAGACTTGTTTGTACCAATAAATATTCCCCATAATACATTTGAAAGTCAGAGTTACAGCTGAGACTCACATCCCTTTGTTGTTGCATTTGTTCCCACGATGCTGTGCGTGCCATTAGAACTTAGAGTGAATTAGTGTCATAATGAAGAAAAAACAAATGCATTTTGATAACAGAAAATGACTACCATGATCATTTACATTCCTGAATAATGCCTAACATAATCAAAGTTCAAGTTGAATATCAAGGATGAAAAATGTACAAATAATGCAACAGAAACATATTGTTCCCCAAAGAAAGCAAACCACAGAGTGAATCTTCTTTTCACAGATATGAAACCTCAGATTGTTTATTTCTTTTCCTGGACTTAGAACCCAAAAGTTTTTCCTTAACATTCTATATCACATTCATTTGTCTAAGGAATTTATCTCATTTAAGGGAGTCAAGAAAGACAATTAGTTTTACTTCTAAGGCCTAAGACACTAAAATCTCCCAATAAATAAATAAATAAATAAAGCATCAGCCCTAAAAATTAAAATTGAACTTTTAGCAGAGATTCACCTATCAAGGTCCTCTATGTATATCAACGTGTATTTAAATAAAATTTAAACCATGTGACCCAGTGGTGAATACATGGATTTAACAGTCAGAAAACCCTCACTTTAATGGTAAGCTCTGTCATTCACAAGCATGCAACCTTGGACATGTTACTTTACCTCTCTGTGTTGCTATGCTTTAATAAAATATAATATCATGTAAAATAGAATATCACCAATCTCAGTGTAGAGCTTGAAAATAAGAGGCTTGGCAGAGTGCAGAGAACGTACACAATAAATTATAACTATTATCATTATTGCTTCCAAACGGGTGCTCTGGTAAGTAAGAAAAATAACTAAACTGAGACTATAAGTCTATAATCTATGTGTTCTAACACTGCTTCTCAAACTGCTATATGCATAGAAATCACCTGAGATTTTGTTAAAATACAAGTTCTGATTCAGTAGATCTATGTGGGCCCTGAGATGCTCCATTTCTAATAAGCTCTTAGAGAATTCTAACGCTGCTGCTCCCTGGACCACACTTTGAGAAGCAAGGCTAACTATGAATATGGACACTGTGAATCATTACAATGTCATTGATTCATAAAAGACAGAACTGTCTTAAATGAAGACTTCACACACGGAAGCACCAACAGGAAGTAAAACAGAATAAGTCCAATTAACCTCTTTAGGTTTCAGGGAAGAAAGGATTTGCCTAAAGTTCCTTTCTATTAAATAATTTTATATATCTTTAGAGCTCATAAGCATACTTTTCTCAACTTCAAATTTTCTGGTTATCTGTAAGAGGAAAGTTTGAATCCCATGCTGACATTTAGCAGTAGTGAAAAGGAAATCTCCTGTTTTGTAAGAAGATGAGTGTTATGGATTGAATGTCCCCCCAAAATTCATAGGTTGAACCCCTAATCCCTAATGTGGTGGTATTTGCAGATAAAGCCAATGGGAGGTAGTTAGGTTTAAAGGAGGTCATGAGCATGGGGCCCTCAGGATGGAATTAGTGCTCTTACAAGACGAGGGAGAGACACAAGAGTTCTCACTCTCTTCACCATGTGAGGATTCAGCAAAAAGGTAGTTCTCTGGAGCCAGAAAGAGAACCCTCACTAGGACCTGACCATGCTAGCACCATAATCTTCAACTTCTCAGCCTCTAGAACTGCAATAAATGTCTGTTATGTAAGCCCGTTAGTCTAAGGTATTTTGTTATAGCAGCCTGAGTTGACTAATACAGTGAGGATACTACAGAAAACTAATTGAAGCTAGTCATACAGGTTTATGTTTGATGGGAATTCTTCATAAAGTTCTTTGACATGAATGAGAGTTTCTGACGATGATTCCTAATAAGATGCTTTAGCAGTAGACAGGACATGAGCGAGTCACCAAATATAACTCCACCATATTTCTAATGAGGAAGCTTGACGTCCAGAGGAACTCACTAGTTTCATCAAAACAAAAATGAAGACTTGGTTTTCCAAAGTTCTATTCAAGTTACCTCCTAAGTTTTAAAAGCTTTTTTTCTAACATGAAATCCTCATTATGCTTAATAATTAACTTATCATCGATTACCAGGAGGTAATACTTAACCTTGTCAACATAGGATATATGTAGAAGACAGATGTGCCCTGACATAGTCGGATGATATTTACTTGATTTCCAATGGTCCCAAAGATTTAGTCTAAGATGCAAACAAGCCAAAAAATGTACCTTTCTCCCTCTGCCAGAATTTATAGTCAACTGCTTAAAGCCTCCATTAAGTCCATGACATTTCATCATCTTCCCAACAGTCCTGCAGTTATTCCAACTGAAATAAAGAAAAACTCACTGTTCGGTGAGACCACCCCCTATAGGGCTGGCTTGAGAGCTCCATTTCTGAGCCTGACCTTGAAAACTAAGACAAGCATCTTCAAGACTGCTGAGGTTTCGTCAAATTCCTACTGTGCAGGGACCATGGTGCTGTAATGTAAAAGCTGAAAATAGCATCCTCTCAGTGGCACAGCAAACCTGCCATCTGATTTTAGAGTAGTAAAACTTCAGGATGGCTTTCAAAGTCTTTCTGATCTGACTAGTGGTACACTTCTCTAAGTCTACCATGACTTCTGGAACAAGTTGGCAGTCAATCTCCAGTTAGTCTAAAAAAGTCATGGCTCATGAAGCCTCTGATCAGAGACCTTGAAGACGCAATTGTACAAACCTCCATCTTTACCATGATGTGAAAGAAGACGGTTGTTCCTCTGAAGGGTGCACAATGTGAAACATGACTGGCAAGTTTTCTCCATAAACAGAACAAATCTATCCCTCACAGAGCTGCCTTTATTTGAGCAAGACATTTGCAAAGCTTAGCGTCTCCTTGAATCTATTAGAAACCCTTCCCTGAGTGAGGAAACAGACATTGTAAATGAACCATGACTCAGAAACCCCCTTGTACCAGAAAATATTCTACAGATTCCAGAGGCATTTTATGTTCTATTTCCCTGACATACTAGTTCTAACTATCTGATTCATTTATTTTTTGTTTAATGCTTTAACCAGTTTCTGTAGATTATTATAGTCAAACAAGTGATTTCTTTCAGGGTTAGTTTTTTTTCTCCTTCTGACTTTGGAAGAGTTTCAGATTCAGTTGAAGGAGAAGCTCTGTTATATACTACAGAAACACCCAAGACCATATATTCAGATTAGCTACAATAAGAAAAGCCAGACCCTGAGGTCCCCAGCTAAACAAAGGAAAATGAGGAAAATTAAAATTTAGTGTTCATTTGCAGAAATGTCCTGCTTACATACACCCCAGATAACCAGTTGGAATCAATGAAAATTTATAAGCTTACAGAATAAAAATCTAATTCTCACGTCTCAAAGGACCTTGCAGCACTGTGAATTTTTTATGTACTGCACAGGCGACTTCAATGGCACCAGAATAACTCATCAATTAAGAGAGAAGAAATGTGCATTTTCATGCTTTTTCCAGTAGAAAATAGACCTATCAGAACTATGAATTACGAATTCAAGTTTCCCATGCACACGATCTGTATCCAACAGATAGGTATTCTCTCGAATTCTGTCCAAACATGGCTCATAGTTGTTAATAGGGAATCAAAATTTCTACAGTGATAATGGCTTTGATCCAGAAATTCTATTTCTATATGTAAGACTGTGCAAGAAAATGCATGTAATAAAAAGCAGCTATAGGAACATTTATTGAGCATTTATTATGTAGCAGGAATTATCTTAAGACTTTATCTCCAGTCTCAGCACAACCCTGGGAAGTTGATTCTATCACTACATCAGCATTAAAGCTGAGGAAATGGAGATTTTGAAAAAGCATCTTGGTCAATCAGTAACCGATGGAGTATATTCAAAAGCCCACACTCTTGACCACTCTACTGTACTGTGTGTTACAGCACTCTTCATAGTAATGAAAAATCTTAGCAATCAAAATCCAACCATTGAAGCTTTGGGAAAACAAACACAATGGAATTCAATGCAGCCATATGTTGAAGAAGAATATTATTATGTAATATGAGCAAATGTTCACAGTACATTGAGTGAAAAAGTAAAACAGATTTTCAAAATGAATAGCATGGAATTTTGCCCTTTTTGTCACATAAGATCTATACAGAGGAAAAAAGATGAACAGATACATACCCAAAATATTGAAAGTGGTTATCTCTGAGGATAAGCTTATACATGATATTTTTCTTCACTACTATTTATATTTTACCAATAATCTACAATAAATATTGCAGAATACTTTTCCACTGAAAAAAATAGTTAATAAAATGGCAGCCATTACTTAGTAACTGTCCCCAAAATAGCTCTGCTAACACAAAAATATAATTTTGACTGAATCTGTTCTATCCACTATAACAAAGATTTTTCTAAAAGCCCACATGAAAACTTCAGCTAAAAGATTTTAATATTAATCTTATAGAAAGGAGTCATCAACATCTTTCTGATGATTCTGCCAGTAAGTGCATGCTCCTTGGGGAAACCTTGGAGACACGGTTATAAGCAAAAGTCATTTAATGTATTGAGGCACAGCCTAAGCTCAAACTTACAGCACAGTGTCCAGACGGTGGGCACCTGGGCAGGGAGAAGGAACCTCCAATGCTCAGGCACGTCACAGGACATTGGTAAATGACATCTCCTTGTTCACGGCAGATGAGGAAGCTTCCAAACATGGTGGTAAATTAACGTCCCCCCTCCACCCTTCTCAGTTCACTCATGCTGAAGAGTGTTTTTCACCTTTTGAAATCCATCTAATTTGAAGTAAATGAATAGTTTTCTGCACTAATAACATGAAACATATGAGAGTCAGCTTATAGCAGTTACAAGTTTAGTAATTACTGAAGTAAAAGGGCTAGAAGAGTAATCACAGTTAATATGAGATTAATTGAGCTGTACATGGAGCAGAGAAAATTTTTCAGTAGAGCGCTGAGAGTCCCTCTTTCAAATGTGAAACCATAAAATGTCAATATCATGTAACTATCTAGCTAGTAACATAAGGCAAATGGAGAAAGTGGGAGGAAAAGGCCTGCTTTTAAAGAATGTCTGCTATGTGCTGGACACTATATATATATAAATTAAATCTTCAAAACCACCTTTTTTGGTAGAAATTAATCAACCCCCAATTTATAGATGATGACATTGGGAACCAGAGAGATGTATACTCAGTGCCCGTACTTTCCATAGGGCCACATTTCCTCAGTAACAGAGGTGCATTCGCAACAAAGAGTTTCTCATGCTGTGAACCCTTTCTCAAGTCTCCTCTCATTTCTTAATTTTTTCTCTATGCACTTTTCTTCAGATGTTACAGAAATGCTAATATATGCCCTTTTCAACTTTTCTGCTTCCCTTCAATCAAAATCATGATGTTTAAATGCCTACTATCATTTAAAGTCACAGAGCCATGCTAGTCCCTGTTTTCTTTACCAAATGCTATTCTTTTTAGTTCTTAATGCAATATAATAGCCTTGTATTTTCTTGAGGTAAAAAATTTCCACTTCATTTAGGTGTGTTCATTGTTAGGTGTGCACCTAACAATGTCAAATAAAGAGGTATCATCTATGCTATTGATAACTTCACAGATTTATTCTTGGTCTAAAAGAAAATAAAACCTCTACAGCTATTCAAAAAAAAATCAACATCCTTATTGACTACAAAAAATGACAGAGCTGAATCTTGTCAATTTGGACATTAAAAGCAAGGCAACCTTGTGTTGACCAAAAAAATTGTATAGAATTTGACGTGGTTGAGCCAATAGACATCTCAATCGAGATGCAATTGAACTCACTCCAAGTTACTTGCAGTGATACCTTGAATAGAAGGTGGAATAGCCAGGGAAAAGGTATTTATCAAAATAAAAAGCATCTTATCACAGAGAGGAGTTTGGAGATTATTACTATATTTTGTAACACCAGAACTCCCTTTCAGTGCAAAATATGTGTTTGACAGATGCTTAAAGTAGCAACTAAAGACAGAAAGAAATCAACAAAAAGGTGAATCAAGTTGTTATGGGCTGTTGTCACTGCGAAATTCATGTGTTGAAGCCCTAACCTCAGAATGTGACTATTTGGAGAATAGGGTCTTTAAAGATGTAATGAGGTTAGAAATGAGGTCACCAAAGCGGGCCCTAACCCGCAGGTCCATACAAGAGGAGGAGATCAGGACACGGACAGTGGGCATGCACTGTGACAAGATCATGTGCGCTCACAGCAAGAAGGCAGTTCTCTCTCTCTGAAAGACAAGGACAGAGGCCTCAGAAAAAAACAAACCTGTCAACAGCTTGATCTTGAATTTGTAACCTCCAGAACTGAAAGAAAACAAATTTTTGTTGTGTCAGCCACCCAGTCTGTGGTGTTTTCTTATGGCAGTCCTAGAAAATTAATACACAAATCCTAGACGATTCTTGGAGAAGAATATGCTGATGAAGTGGTAGTAGCTATATGGAGCTTTGTTTGTAGTAGTAAAAAAATTTTTATCTAGAATTGTTTTTCACAAACAAAACTCTAGAGACTATTATCTACTTCCCCAGACCAACAAACTAATGCAACAAGAGATTTTGTGGTGAAAGGGCATTGGAATCAAAGGCAAAAACCATGGGTCAGAGCTTTTATCCTGAAACCACCTGGGAGGCTGTGAGCCAGGTAAGGGGAGGGGATGAAGGTAAAAAGAAGATGCAAGGAAAATGAAGGGAAGCTCAGAGTCCAGGGGAGGAGCCAGACACTAGGATAACTATCAAATGAAGCCAAAAGTTGAAGTATATGTTATAAACAAAGGGTCATGGGAACAACAGGCAAATTATAACTAATTTCAAGTAAAGCTCTCCAAAAAAGTATAATCAATAAGTGAGAGACTGCAGTCAACTCTAAAGTCTCTTTCAAGTGCAAAATTCTATGACTCTGAAATCCCTCTGCTCTAATGACTTCGATGGTTAATAATGGTCAGAATGAGAACTCAAAACACATGACCAGATATGCTCAGTATAAGCTTTTTCTGCTATTCCAGCTATAAAATAACAAAACTGCCTGGACAAGTCAATCAAGCCTCTTATCAAATGACTCTGTGTGTGTGTGTCCGTCTGTCTTAAGGTCGTAAGAGTGATATGGAGGAAATTCAGTTTTTATAATTAAAATAATTTTACAGCAAAAATAATAGACCACATTAATTCAGATTCATTCTAAGCAGGGAAAGCAACCTTTAATTAAGCACCAAAAGGGAGGGAATGTATTGATCTTATTCTCCATCACAAGTTCAAAGCCTAGCACCTTATTAGCACATGGCACGTGTTCAACAAATGCTTTTTACATGAATGGATAAACATATTTTCCAACAGATGATAATGTAATATTTATGGCAAGAAAACATCTTGAAAATTCAGCTCTAGAAATACCCTAACTCATCTAGCAGCCAGATGAATGTTTTAGGAAGCATGTTGCATGGCTTTGACATTAGAACATATGGGTTTCTGCACTCAATAGTTGGGTAACTCATACTGTGTCCCTATATCTCTCAGACTCCCCATCATTATTGGTCCATTGTGGTCAGTGATACCAATAATTCTCCATATCACTGATTGTTGTGAAGATCAAATAAGATACCGTGCATGAAAATTCCTTGGAAACGAAGCGAGAGGAATGATACAAACGTACAATTAGGCGGTCTGTTTGTTGCAAAGAGCTCCACCATCTCTCTTGCAGCTCAACATTCAGAGATAGAACTTCACTCACACTTTAGATACTTTGGAAGAGCACTGAACTATAAAAAAATAAACTTTGAAAATAAAGAAGAATGTCATGAGTTTAGACAAGTCAGAAGTGGAAAAGTCGGTTGATGCCTGCCTCAGCAAGATTCTACTTTGCACAATATGTCTGCCCCATTCATAGAACCAGCCAAAAGTAATTTGTTTTTCAGTAAATCCTCATTTCCAATATTCTGGATGGCCTCTGGCAGGAAATGTTATATAGCTATAAAAGGCAATTCTTCATCAGGCCATTTTAAGATTTTGCCTGTCCTAGCTACTTAATTTTGGAAGCTGCATCCTACATTCTATCAAAAATTAAAATGTACCCACATCCCATATTTGATATAATTCAAATCCAACTCTGGATGAGTTGTATTACAGTTTGCTGGCCAATATAGTAAATTCCATATTGATAAGTGTTTATTATCTTTCATTTTATCATTTTCATTCATTTTTTGAAGCTAGTAATTTTGTTCAAGTCCCATAAATATTGAGTAGACCCTTGGAAAACTAGTAGTACCCACGGTCTAGACCCATAATGGCAACAGATAATACAGCCCTGTCTTTCATAATTATCCAATTAGTCACTTTGTATAACTGTACTGGATTTTGAAAAAGGAGAAGAAGTCCTCACTCACTGTTTCCCAGTAATCTTTGTCCACAAGTCTATTTTCCCCACCTGCTATGTTTGCCTAAGACCGGTCATTTGTTACCTGCTAGTTCCAATTGATTTCCTTTGCCTTTGCCTCCTTTAGCCATGAGTGCAAAGAACAGACTGTACGATTTATACCAGCCATCTAGTACCAATCATTAGATAACAAGACCCTTTACTGAAAGCATTTAGAGTAAAACAATACTTTAAGTTTACCTTTGCTTTCATTTCCTTCTTTATTACACTAGGTTCAAAGTGAGGCCAAAAATGGTATCACAAGGCCTGTTTAGACATCCAAGCAAAGAATGCCAAGTCATTCTAAATAAATCCCTAGGCTCCAATAGAATTTTATGCGTTTTCAAGTGCAAGTTTCCAATAACATTTTTGGGTTTGGTTTTCCCCTTGTTTGTTTCCGTCACTGTCTTTACATATAAGGGGAAATGAGTCATATTAAATTATGCCCCAGCAAGTGTCTTATGGAGTTATATCTAAGCCATCCTGTTTGCTAATAAAGAGATAAGATTTGTCCTCTGAAAGAAGCAGGGTTGGACTACACCAAAAAGCTTAATAGCAGTGTTAGACAATCCCAAAGTCATTAGCTGGTGGGGGCATCTGAACTTGTGGCCTTGCTTCAAGTGGGAGGGGTAGGAAGGGAGTAGCAGGGATCTGTCAGTCTTGGAAACTCAGTCTTATGACAAAGATCCTGAAAACTTCCTATGGTTACCAAGATGCTGCAGTACATTGCATAGTTTTCTTGATAATTATTTTCTCAAGTTGGTGCTGCCTACTGGCTCACCATTGCTGGTAGAACATTACCAAGACCCATGTCTTCCAGAATTATAGGACTCTAAGATCCATACAGAAGAAATAAAGGTTTCTACCACCAGATGTAAGGGGGAAAGTCTGTATTTCAAACTTTGAGCTCAAGTTGACCTCTCTAATGTGTAACCCCCAAAGAGATTTCCTGACTTACTCACCTGATTAGCCTCAAAGTCATACAAACCAATTCCAATATTTGCCAAGGTAAATGCAATTAGGTAGAATAGTCTGCCATAAATCTTAAAGCCAAATACACATGGTTTTGAGATATTTGGATTATCCTGTTTGGGGTATTCTGTTCATTAGCATGGATTCATGCCTATATACAATTGCCTACAAGGGTCAAGCACAAAATGTAAATGAAGTATAAGGCAAAATCAGATGGTAAAGACAGAGAAACGGGAGAGGCCATGCCTCATCTAAGAGAGCAGCTGCTCTTCAGCCATGGCTGATTGCTGGCAGGTGGAATGGTGTCCTGGCATGGCCAGCGAGTCTGACACTTCAAGACAAGCCATAAATTTGGATTTTTGCGTGAGGTTTCCTGTCTGAGTTTTTTATACATTGTGTTCAACTAGCCTGTATATGTCTGCAAGTCACAGGTAGCCCAGGGTGCAAAGAGTCTGAGGACTGCTGTGAATCCTAATTAATTCTTCCATTTGGCATGCATGACAAGGACAGTACCACCATCATTCTTTTGTTTTCGCTATTTTATTTAGCCTTTGCTGACCTCAAAGAATTACTAAAGAATATTCAACAACTAGGAAGTGTGGAGTGGAACAAGATCTATGAAACAACAAAGGAGATATCAAAGTAAAATGCACACACACACACACACATTCCTTATTAAAAATTACCAGAAAAACTTTGAACTATGAACGTTCATCATATGGATAAGTTATTTCAACCATATAGATTTTTAAAAATCCTGTTAAGTGATGTACCTATTTCATCTATTTTCTTTACTATTGAATTTTTTTAAATATGTGCACAGTGAGGTGACCTTTATATCAAAGACCACAAACAGTGTTTAAAGATATGCAGCACCTTCTTAAAGAAACACACGCATTCTTATAAGCATAGTTAAAAGGGGAAAGGTTAAAGGCTATACTAGATTGTTCTATTCTGTGCCAAGATTCTGCTCCAGCTGCAACTAAATAGTGGTTCTCAGGCTTAATTAAATAAAGACCTGTGTAAATTCTAACTGTTTACTATGTGATTAGAACTTCTCTGGGCAAAAAGCTCATATTTGATTTCCTTGTTGTCTGCACTTGCCCAAACCCTTTACCCACCAGGTATGTACTGAAGCTGTGTAAACTCCACATTTTTCTTTTGGAATCAAGGGTAAGATATAAAAGTTTATAGAAACAGTGAGACCCAATTGTGGAAAATTCATTTTATGTGAATGAAAAAAATAGTCTATATAATTACAACCAATGTTGTCATGATGAAATTTCTCCTGGTAACATGGGGAGCAGTAGTTCTTAACCTCTGCATAACAGTCGTCTGGGTGCCTGTTAAAAACACCGATACCCAGGCCCCATCCCGGAGGTTCGGAGGCTTGCTGCAACTACGGGTGAGACCTCCCAAAGTGATCTGAATGCTGGTGATCCAAGGACCACGTTTGGAGAGGCATCAATCCAGACAAAAACCCTACCCCAAGCTGAACATGGGAGAAATGTTATCTGAATTCATTTTGGGAAAAAACATGGTTTTAGTCTTAATAATGAGAGGTGGTCGTGGCAGGAATAGCCTCTTCAAACAGGAATAGCTTTTTCAGTTTCAAAACTTAGCTAATAATTCATTTTATCTTTTAATATTTTCAAAATTCAGTGTACTTAAATAATTAACATCATCCACTAGTATTTTTTAAATTCAGTTCATTTAAAAATCATACAAAAAGAATCTGAGATAATGTACAAAATACACACTCAAAATTTTGATGCTTTCATTTGAACACTCTGAGAAAAATAAGCACAGTTTAGAAGCAAGCAAAGAGAAATGTATAATTCAGTTAGTGTTTTCTTTCTTTTTTTCTTTCTTTCTTTAATTTGTCCTTGGCATTGATGAAGAACAAATTAGCTACTCTCCTTGGGTGCCTACCAGAAATAATAGTAACAAGTCGAGCTTCCCCCCACCCCTCAGTAATATGTTCCTTTGTAGATAAGCACTGTGGAGAGAGGTAAAATAATGTCTTTTAAAAGTTTAGTGTTTTCTTGTTCTAAGATGTAAATGA
The DNA here is from genome assembly GCA_028533065.1 of Trachops cirrhosus. Taxonomy (NCBI): domain Eukaryota; kingdom Metazoa; phylum Chordata; class Mammalia; order Chiroptera; family Phyllostomidae; genus Trachops; species Trachops cirrhosus. The sequence continues at coordinate 163,692,983 of CM052539.1, read as the reverse complement.
TAGGGGAAGGACTAGGAGCTATTTCAGAAATACTTATTCCATTGAGACAATGGATTCGGTCATTAGAAGAAAGAATCACAGACTATCAAAATGAAACAAAAGACAACATATTTCACTCAACAGCAAGTTTCAGTACATAAAGAGTAGGCATAGCTTCTCACAATATTGTACATTTATTGTCTTACAAAATAAACCAAGGGTGCAGGTAGACATATTATGGGAAAAGCTTTAATGATGTGAGGCAAATTTTTAAGAGAGGAGATGTTTTTATTTTTAAGGAATTCAATAAATATAACGATAGAGTTAACAAATGTTTTTCTTGTTTTTGCTCTCAAAACTATTCAAACTACTTATTAATCTCCAGACTGTTTCATCAATCTTTTATGATGTGTTACAGGGAGTTTTTCAAATTTAAACTTCATTACATCATTTTATAGTTATAAACCCTGACCACTATAATTCTTAGTTTTAACTAGGCTATGAAGAGAGGAATGTATTCATTAGGCTAGTATGGTGCTAGAAGACTGCAGTTTAACCAAGGTTAAAACAAATAAGATGCCAAAGCCCACAGTTCTAAACACACTTGAGAGCCTGAAAAATTACTTGAGAAACAACATAATGCATTTTAATAATTAGTTTGTCATTTCATCTCTTAGGGAAATGTAGAATATGCAGCAATTACTGTGTTTTTCTATATCTAGGAAAGAGACAGAAGTGATTCTTAGCAGTAAGAAGTTATTTGGGCTTGGATCTCCTTTGCCACAGCTTCCTTAACTAGCTCCTGGGTAGAATTCATTAATTTTTATTAACAGGGAAAACATTTGTTCCCGTGACAATATTTGCATTGCCTGAATGATTTTCACCTCTGGCACAAGGTGTGCTATCGGCTCATACATCACCCGATTACTTGGAGAGCAGAAAGACCCTCAGTCATTAGTGAGTGAATTAAAGATGATCTTAAGAGCTATTAATCACAGTGACAAAAGCCTTAATGTTTCTGTGACCCTAGTGGAGCCTGGGGACTCAAAGGGAAGCAGAGGGAGAGAAAATGGAAACATATGTTTTCTCCAAAATAACCTACCTTAGGAGAACTGTCAAAGAGAGAGTCACATCAAACTAAGAAATTCTGCCAGCAACTGGCCTCTGGTTTATGTGTCTATTTATCTTCTTGTGAACCCATGTTTCCTTTTAAAATATATGTTTTCTTTCTATAGACAATTAGAGAGCCAAAACCATTGTCTTCTGTATCTTTAATATCTCTATTGCAAGTGTAGGCAGAACGACTTGTGTTTTGACTAAATTGCATTTCTTGAAAAAATTCAACATAAATTGTATTTAGTCTGCTAACCATATAAATCAGGACAAAAACAAGCAGACAATAGAGTAAAGCACCATTATAAACATTAATTCAAGCAGATACAATATTCCAATAATGGACCAAAACGGTAACATTATTAAGTACTACACTAGGTTACAACACTTAATCATTCTTCAATATATCTGGCTGTATTCGTCTGGATGTTTACAAGATTATAATGGCATCAACTCCACTGTTAATAACATAGGCACTTGCTGGAATTTCAATTATCTTTCGCAATATGTTGACATAAGGGACAGACTACAACTGGCTATTTCTGAATATGGTAAGAAGATCCATATCCCCTGATTTGTATGCATGTCTTTGTTTACATAGCTGAGGGAAAATATTACACTGTGCTCATATTTTGCAATTGGTTCTGCCTCTATGATGCACAAAAACTAAAGGAAATTCTAGCTAAATGGCTTTTCTGCATGTTAGTTTTCTGATGTACTTTAGATTAGCAGAAATATTACTGAAATTGCAATTTTCTCTCTCAATATTGATACCATGAAGCCACACACAAAAAGTCTCTCTTTCCAGTGCCAGGGAAAGAGACTGAAATGTAATTGGAGCTCAATTACATTTCAGTCAACTATGTGTTGACTAATTGAATTGGGTAATTAAATGACATTGAAAAATAAATACTGTGGATAAGGAATATGCAAAATTTTCAGAAATTTTTGAATTCTCAATAAACTTTTATTTTCTGTTTTGACTAAAGAATCCAAATTAATTCAACTGAAATACCTGTGTTTGAATTACATAAGATTACTTTATTATTTATTAGAAAGAACATTTCAAGCATAATTATTCTTCTGGAACCATAGAGAAAATAAAGAGAAAATTATATAAAATTATTCTGCTTTAGCATAAGAGATTTTAGAATCATTTAAAAGTCCCAAGAGTAAAATAAAACCTTTTACAGAATCAATCAGTATTTTTAATTCCATTTTACCATTTGCACAACTCTATGAACTAGATTTCATTATTTCCTCATCTCCCAGATGAGGAAACCAAAGTTTATAATATTAAAGTCACTTTCCCTAATGTTACAAATCTAATTAAGAGCCAGAGATTGCCAGGACTTCTGGCTTGAAATCCAGTTCTCTTGCCATTAATCTAAGCTGTGTCTCAAAGAGTTTCAAATGCAAGAAAAATGCCTCCGTTAACACAGAATCAATCTATGAAATTGGGACTCTGATAAAGCCTCCTTTCTATTCAGGAAGTCATACTATGAAAGGTTATGGGTGACATCCAAATTCTAACTTCTTTGCAATTATTAGTCATAGGAAGAGAACAGTTTAGGAAGTTCATGTCAGACCCACTGATAGAGTATCAAAGATGACTGAACAAAATGCTCAAGGAAGCGCCTTCCTTGGTAACCACACAGGTTCAAATTACCCCTCTATCCATTTAACAGAATCAAGCTCTCTGGAATGTTATTCCTGGGGACAAAAACCTTCTTTATGTAATTCCCTCTTCTCCTGCTGCAACCCCCAACAAATAAGAGGAAAGGTATTCTTGAGTTAAAGGAAAATGAAAAGTATAGATTTACAGAGAAATCTGTTTTCATTTGGCATTTTTCCTCTCCCCAGGCACTTAAAAGGAGATCCATTATAATCTCAGAATAGAGTTCAACACTCATGAAATTGTAACTTTTTTCCAAAAACAATTGAAAAATTACTTTTGAATGGTTACACCACGCTTCCTAAGATTACAGCAGAGCTTAATTGCAATGTCACATACAGAGTGACAAGAAATACATAATCATCTCACCCTTCTAAAATGTATCGAGTGATGTGTTGTTCATTCAATGGCTCCAGGAAGGTACAACTAATTTCTAATATTTATTGAGAATTCACCATAAGCCAAATGCTAGTTTTGGCACTTTGCTTATATTAACCCATTTAATCCTCATAATAGCTCGTGAGATAAATATCACTATTATACCCATTTTATAGGTAAGAAAACTGAGGCAGAGACATTCAGCAAATAGATGAAAAGAAGTCCATGATTCAAACCAGGAATATCAAACTCCATAACCCACACACTTAAACCCTAAACTATATACCTTCTCACTCTGCACTTAACCCTGTTGTAGCTTCCCAGATATAGGATTACAGTAAGAATAGTGTTTAAAAAGATACATTTATCCAATCCTAAATCACAGGGATTCAAGTTCCTGGGTCAAAAACTGACATTAAAACATTTAAAATTGCACCAGCAGATCCCGAGACAAGGATTCGTGAGCAAGTGGTTTATGTCGGAGGTGGTCGCAGAAACACAGGTGGGGAAACAGGACCAGAGAGAAGAAACGGAAGTGAATAAAAGGTGCGTTACCCAGTGAGTTACCACTGGGAACTCAGGAAACAGTGTAGATTAGCATGGCTGAGGTAAGGGAGCTGGGGATTTAGCCACCATTTCCCATTCGTCATATGTTGAGAGCCAACCCCAAGGGATGTAAATCCTTGAACTTCTGACCTGCCCACGCTCAGATCAGGCTGACTCAGGCAAACAGTTTGGAAGTCCTGGCTGGCACACGCAGAAGCAGTAAGGGGGCATGGATGGAGCACTGGCCACAACCAGAGAGTGCAGAGGAGGTGTTTCAGATTCCGACTCGTTTTCTTGTTCCAATATGCAGAGCTTGATCCAGTAATTAAAAACCACATGTGCTTGGCAAGGGAAATAATTTTTTTATTAATCCTCTATTCATATTACTTACTAATTCACTGTTTTGCAACCCAAACTTAATGTGATCTTGAATCTAGGTCGGGTGCTGGGGGCAGAGATTAAAATAAACTAAAAACAATGTCAAACAAGACATAAAGTAGCCATTAAAACAAAGACTGATAAAATTGACTACATTAAAAGTAAGACCTTCTGTTCATTTAGAGATAGCATAAAGAAAGGAAACAAAAGAAAATCAACAAACCAGGGGGTGATATTTGAAAACTACATCCTTATCCAAGGTTTATGATATAAAAACAACTTCTAAAATAAATAAGACTAAACAAAACCGAATGGAAAGATAGACAGGTCATAGACATGAACAGGATTTCACTGAACAGGAAACACAAAAGGACTATAAGTACATTTAAAGAAACTCCATCCCTTTAGTTATCAGGAAAATATACAGTAATAGATGAAAAGAAGTCCATGATTCAAGTCCAGGATGAGAGTATTTTATACTTCCTAGGTTAGCATATAGGATAATAACAAATGGTCTAAATATGTAAAGGATGCAGGAGCTCTTGCACACTGCTGGTGTGTGTATAAATTGGCACAAATACCTTTAAAAACAATATTATACTACCTTGTGCTTTTTCCCTTAGCATAGCAATTTCATTCCTAAACATGTAAGTTAGAGAAACTCTTGTGTGCACATACTGGAAGCCACATTTGAGACTGTTTATGTCAGCACTGCTTATGTCAAAAAAACTACAAATCCAAAGGCCCATCCGCAAGTGAATGAATAAATACGCTGTGGTACAGTCACATCATAAAATAGTACAAATTTGAAAATGAGCAATACTGATGAATCTTAGAAACTACATATGGCATGAAGAAAAGCAAGACCCAGGAGATTATTTTCTTTAACTCAAAAACAAGCAAAGCCAGACAATGTATTGTTTGGGAATATATACATAAGCAATAAAGCCATTTTTAATTAGGGGCATGATAATGGTAACATTCAGGGGAACAGTTACCTGTAGAATGAGGAGGAGCGTGGGACAGGGAAGATGCATGTGGGGAGATACTACAATACAGTCACAGTCTACTTCTGCAGTTAGGTAGTGAGTTCACAGCTGTTCATTTTATTTTTGTAAAATAATTACTTGTGCATATCTTACATATATTATGTTATATATACTCTTTTCAATGTATCTAGTATGACATAATGAAAGAATAGTAATTAAGAAAATGAGCTCGACCTCACACGGCTTACAATTCTGTGGGGAAACCTTCTGGCTCAAACAGGAAGTGCTTTAATAGACAAGTGAATCACAATAGAAGGACAGAGGAGTCCACCCCACCTGCAAGAAGATTTCGTGGAGGAAGCCTTGAAGAATATGTAGGATTTGCCAAGTGGAGGTCAAGAAAAGCATTCCAGGCAGGGGCAACCAGATGAGCGAAGGATTGAAAGAAGACTGGAGCCTGCTAGTATTTAAGGGGCTAGGATGGGAAGCAGGGGGTAAGAGGAGGGAGAGGGGTAGATGACACCCCAAATCATTTCCTATTGAGTGAATGCCAAGATTTGGATGATTTTCTGGCAAGGTACAATTCTCACATCTTTAAAGGGATCTGTTATCATTGCTCATCTTTTCAGAAACGAACCACATGCCCTCCAAAGCTTCTGAAAGAAAGGCCACTTCTGTTTCCCACCTCAAACTGGTTGTGTTGGGAGAGGGGGACAAGAAGTTAAATACATCTAGCCCCTTTTCTCTGCCAGTTTAGACAGCTTACCCTAGACCTGAGGGTCAAGTAATCACCTCTAGATTTGTAGAGAAATTCTGGCTGGGTGGTCTACCAAGGATTAAATGCCAGGATCATTGAGAAAATTTCGTCCCATTAAAGGCACAGAGGCCAGGCAATCCTTCCCTTTGTGGAGCTGACTCTGCCTTAGGTGCACAAGTAATTTCCAAAATAGTTCAAACAGCCTAGAGGAGCAGAGGCTGCACTGGCAGGAGGAATAGAGACAACAATGAGTCTAGTCGCACCGGAGCCTGCCCCGTCTGGCCGCACTGAGCTCACATGCAGAGTAGGGAGAAGGGCCGCCCTTTCCTATGCCCACGGCCTGCCAGCTGGGCACTGTGGGTGGACAGACAGAATCCACGGCCCCCTAGGAGAAATTCGAGGCATCCTTACCGTGAACAGAACCTTCATCCCTAAAAAAGCATAACCAATATGTTCGCATTTCTATGCTGTATGACAAAGATTTCATTACAGATGAAAAATTATGCAATGATAATGAAATCTATCCCCAAGTAATGTTCCTAATGTTTATGGTAAATATTTTAATTTACCCTCATTTTTAGAACTGTGAACCAATACAAACTTGTTATCATATTCACTGACATATATTAGTAAAAATATGCCCATTTTACCAAACCCCAAAATTCAATCTATCAAAAGCTAGAAAGGCCTACAGGAGACAGAACGGTGTTCATTTTGTTTATTCTTAGCAAATTTGAAATATTTTATCACGCAGATAACACATGGCATTATTACTGTTACTTAAAATAAACTGTTCCAATGGACTTGTCTGAAATTATATCAAATACACATAAGATTTTTGGCAGATGAAAATATCAGGAATAAAGAGGTTTTTAAAAATAGGGGAAGGGTCATCAAGGAACATGTATGAAAGACACATGGACAAAGCCAAAGGATTCAAGGGTGGGAGGCAGGGGTGGGTGGGACGGGGGTGGGAATGGAGACAACTGTACTTGAACAACAATAAAAAAAATAAAGTAAAAATAATTTAAAAAAAAGATTTCTCATCTCAGTTACATTTCTTTTTTTAATCCTCAATAGGGGATGCTTATTCATTTTAGACAGAGAGGAAGTGGTGGGGGGAGAGAGTGAGAAACATCCATTGGTTGCCTTGTGTCCCAACTGGGAATGGAACCTGCAACCTAGGTATGTGCCCTCACCAGGGATCAAACCCACAACCCTCTGATATATAGGGCAATGTTCCAACCAGCTGAGTCACCTAGCCAGGGCTCAGTTACATTTCTTAAGAGTAACTTCCATATGCCATTAAAGTATAAATCAGAGAGTTTTAATCTACTTTAGTTTCCTAGTAAACAGAAAGGATAGAGGAGGAAACTAGTAACAAGGTATAATAATTTATAAGGCATAGGAATGTAAGCATCCTGATTAGTTAGGAGTGCTGACTTAATTTCTCCCATGTGTGTAAAGGAAGCTTCAGATGTTTCACATTGAAGAATCGTATTAAGGAAATTATAGAGAAACTGACCACTAACATTTAGTGGCAAAAAGAAAGAAAAACCGTGAAAACAAATAAATAACAAGAGTTTCCTAAAAGTGAGGTTGCTGAGATGAAGGTCCAGGACCACTCTGAGTGGTTTCTCTTCCATTCCTGGACTTACAGGCCGACAACCTTGGAAAAACCATCAATGAGGCTTCCGCATTTTTTTCCATTTTCAGTTTTTGACCCTGAATATACAGTAGAATTGGTCAAATGTAGTCGTGCCTTTGTGACCCTAGTAGATCTCTTCATATTGCAATATTTCAATGGAGGTCTGTATCGTTTTTCAACATGCCTCACAAAACCTAGTCCAGCACCTTGCATTCAATAGGTGCTCAGTAATTTCCTATTGAATTTAAATGATTAAATTTCTTTGAAAGATGACAGATTCCCCACAGTGTCAAAAACAACTATAAGTTCATAAAGATTATTTTCTTTTTCTTTCCTTTATTGTATTTATTTATTTATCAGAAAGAGAGAGGGAAGAGAGAAAGAGAGGGAGAGAAACACAGATCGGTTGCCTCTTGCACGTGCCCCAACCCAGGACCAGGCCCCCAATGCTAGCATGTGCCCTGACCCGGAATCGAACTGGCAACCATTCACTTCGCAGGACGACGCCCAATCAACTGAGCCACACCGGTCAGGGCAGATTATTTTTCTATTCACAATATTTGAAAGTATTTTCCAGAACTGGGAATTCTTCTCTTCCGCATCTGCTTTGAAATTTCTTGATGTTCCATGGAAAAGAATAAATTGTAAATGGAAATTCCACCCAGGGCCTCTTCCCCGTGAGCAGTCTCTTTGACTCTCTTCCAAAAATAGCCAACAACAAAGGCTCCATTCATGCTGCCCACATTAGGTCCTTTCAGCTCACTCATGCCCGTTGTCAAATATTTATTGAGTACCTAATACGTGCAAGGCACTGCACTATTTTCCATGGCAGGAAGGAAAGGGGGAAGAAACATAGTCCCAATTTCCTCCCCAAATTAATATTGCAATCTGAGCAATAGAGTTGCCTTAAGTAATCATGTTTTTTATTGTAACATCTTTGCTCTCCTTAGCTGTCAAACACCACGTTAAAACACAGGGGAACGAAAAACAAACAAACAAAAAACACTTCTTCTGTCTGCCCTCAGACAGCTGAGGCTACAGCCCGATTTCTGCTCCCATCATTCCACTGAAAGCCCTTCTCTGACTTTGCCAGCAGCTGCTATCCCATCCAATCCAAAAACTTTCATCTTCAACCATCCTCCTCTTTGACAAGGCTTGCCTCCTTTCTCCACTCTTCAGGAAGAAAATGCACCGCCCCTCGCCCTCCCCACCCACCACTGTCTTCCCACCTGCAATCCCGGGTCTGCTGCTTTCCCTGCTCACCCCCAAGTACAGCGGGGCTCTGCCTGGGCTGCCTATCAGCAACCCTCTCTGGGGCACAGGAGGGGTCCAGCTGCCCTCGGGAACTCGGTTCTCTCTGAAGACAGAAAAGGACTCTCAGTGCTATATATTTAGCCTGCTTCTCTCCCCTCTTGTTGTCAGTGAGCCCTGTCCATCCACAAATCTCACTGAATAGAGAGATCTCCCTGATATGTGGAACATTTTTTAAAAAATCACAAATACAGAGAGCAGGTTGGTGGTTACCAAAAGCAGTTAGGGTAGCAGAAATGGGTGAAGGGGATATAAATTTATTAAATAAAAAATTAAATCAATAAATCAATAAATAAAACTGAAGAAAGCCATAAAAAGAAAAAAAAAAAGATGGATCCCTGGTAGGGAAACAATCTTTTTAGATAAGCCACTGCATTTAATGTTATAGCAGATAATCTACATCTAACAAATGATGAATTTTTTATATAATGTCCTCACTGAATCCTCAGTAATACTAAATACCGGTTCCCTCAATTTTTCATATTAAAAAAATGGCATAACGAGGTTGAAGACCTTGTATAAATGCACATGGCGAATATGTGGCCGAGGCAGGATCCTTACCCAGAACTGTTTTTCTCTCCATAAATGAGTGATAATACATTTTGTGAGGATAGATTTTACTGGTTTAACAATTTCACAAGTTTAACTATGTCCCCATACCCCCTAAAACACATGTGCAATAAATGAAGTTGAGACATTCATAGACTTTTTTTTGAGCTCATATACATGTGCACAAAACTGCACAGGAAGAAGTGAGTAAAGAAAAAAATAGAGAATGCCCTACAATCTCCAAATTTTCATCCCCCAACTCACCCTTTCACAGGCTTCCCACCACTGCATCTGAGGACTCTTTCTTTATGCGGATAGCTGAGTTAAAATGCATGGAACTTCTCCCTCGTCCCAGGCTCTCTCACCCAGTCTACTTTCAAATCCTTTTAGCACTTCCTGAAGCATCATTTTGATCGTGTGGCCCTCACTCTCAAATCCTGTGAGGACTCTCAGTTCTCACATCAAGGAAGATAGCCTAAGGCCTTTGTCAGCATGGCCCATCCTTCCCACAAGGACCTCAACACACACCCACTGAACTTCCCCGACAGACGGTCTCACCCTAAACAAATAATGCTGATTCTCCTCCACAGACAACATGCTTGGAGCTCCTATCACAGAACTTGCTAAACCTCCTCCCTATTCTTGACAACTCACTAAGCAGGCAATGGTTCTGGGTGCTGTATTTTATCTTTGTTTCATTATCTTAAATTCTACACTACCATCCACCACCTCTGCTTTGCAGATGAGAAAATTAAGACTGACAGAGTCTTACGCCAAGTGTTGGCCAAAAAAAATCCCTTGCTCTTAGGTGCCACACGGTACTACTCTCCATGTGCACACCAGGACGGATCATCCACTCCCTGTACATGCTGCTATGGTCCACTAAACACAAAACTAAATAAAAGTTGTCTTGAATTCCCAGTAGATTTTTTTAGTATAACTTTGTCAATCAATAGTACTTAAAGGTCTATAAATTTTTCATGTTATAAAAAGGAGTCCTCGTATTTTAAAAGATTAAAATCCAACTCCTTCATTTTACCTAGAATCTAGAACTTAGTTGGAAGCTTCTTCACAACCCTGAGATCTAAACAAAATTGCCAGAATCACGCAGTCCCTTGGCCTGTGACAGTCCAGAACCCTCACAGGGACATACGTGAATTGCCTGGGGTGGAGGAATTAAGTCCTCTGGTACCCAGACTCTAACATTCTCCTGGTCCTCCACCACCCTCCCTCACATGGCCTGTAAAACTTACCCTCTCATTCAGTGTACTGAGGAAGGCCAGTCTAATCCAGCATTTTATGAGTTTTATTTGATCAAGGGAAGAAATAGGTAGGGATCTGTAGGTTAAGATCACAGCAAGGAATGTGTGGTTACCCACTATCTCCCCTGCTGAGAACTTCTCTGACTTTGAGTTTGAGGTGTTCAAAGAAAAGCAGAACATTTTTCTCATTAAGTCCATGTTTATAAAGCACCTTTATAAAGCACCTACTACATTCCAGGTGCCATGCTAATTTCTGGGAGTAAAACAGTGAAATGGATATTGTACCTGCCCTCAAAACAATTCAGAGTTGGAACCAGAGCACAAAAACAGATGATCACTCCACAAAATGGTGAGTAGGCCATTACTCAGAAAGTACTCAGGATCACCTAACAGAAAGAAACCACTGCAACTTGGAAAGCCAGGGAAGGCTACACACCAGAGCTGAAATTTTAAATGATGCATGTTGCGTGAAGATTTGGTCATGTCAAGGCAGCTGAGTGAGAGGAAGTGCAATCTAGGCAAAGAGAAGCATGCATGTGACTTACATATTGAAGGACCAGTGAGTAGTTCTTTGTAGCTGGAGTATGGGCATAAAGAAGGGTACAAGATATAAAGCTGAAATGGTAGGTCTGAGGCAGATTATGAAAATCCCTGTGATGTTAAATGGTTTGGCAGCTAGGACTCATGACATGATCAGCTCTGTATTTTGGAAAGGTAACTGGAAAAGTTCTTGGATGAAAGCTGGGAGCGGAGAGAAATAAGAGGTTATTACAGTGGTCCTGGTGACCAGTGACAAAGTGATATTTAGCTCATCATTGGAACCTGACTCACAGTAGACTCTCCACAAATGCGCTCACTTAACTGAATTTGTCTCACTAGCATCTTGCTCTAATGTAGCAAACAACTGGCCTTGACACAGTATCTTTTAAAATGCCATCTAATTTTGAATGTTGACAGTGCTCACATGTCTGACCAGTATTAAGAAGGCATGGAACTAACTGAATATTTATAAATCCTCTACCACATGCTAAGCAATTCCCATACATTATCTCATTTACTCCACACAACAATGCTTCAAGATAGTATTTTCTCTATTTTACACAGGAGGAAAATGATGTCAGAGTAATAAATGAACAAATTTATCCAACTAGGATTAACACCAGAATTTGATTCTGCTGTGTACCTAACTTCAACGTCACTGGTAAATTGTAGGTATTATGGCAGCAGAGATCACTGGTAAAACCACATTCTCCTTGATCAAATATTTCAGAATGGGATTCACAGGAATAAGACAGGGGTGTGGCTGAGAGATTCCTGGCCTGGGAAGAGGAGTTCAGATACTGGTTTCATTTTTTACTACACATGGCAGCAAACCATAATGAGTCAGATATTGTCATAACACATTGCATAATTCCAATGAGGCATTCACATCTCAACAACTCTTGGTTATTTCCGATTCAGTAATAAATCAAAGAGATCAACTCCTTGGTTGGTGGGGGGGTGGAAAATTCATTTAACCCTTAAATGCCATTAAGTAATAAACAGCATTATCAGTAGGCAATGCCACTTTCCATAATACATTTGTCTCCTGATCCTTTGGCATCCAGACTTCTAACATCTTCACATACTGATAAGTTTCTGACCCTGAAGTTTGATTTCAATTCAGATCTCCAAATGCTCTTTCAGCCAATCTACCAGGAGGAGTGTCTATCAACACAGAGATAGAACATCATCCACATTACTTTAAAGTTTTAAAAACAAAGCCAAATGAAGCTCCTTTGGAAAGGCCTTTTCTTTCTTTAAGGTGAGAGATGAGGCACAAATGAAGCATACCATGGTAAATAGAAACTGTGCTCGCTTGCAGTCATGCACTATAGCCATTAAGCCTTAAGGTCTTAAGGTACCAAGCAATGCATATGATAAATTTCTCAAAAACATCCCAGCCATAACATAGTTCTTGCTGATTGCTCATTTACCCATAATGCATGCTGTCATAGCAAAGCCTGACAAATGACAGAGAAAGCTCAGGTTATTTTTTACACTGACTGCCAAGCCCCTCACCTCAGATTATTCATTTATTAGGGCAATCACTGAGGTCTGGGTACTTAATATTGTTTTCACCAAATATGAAAATGATCTACTTGCCTATTCTTCAGTTCCTCCTAGGGCAAGCCATTTATCATCAGCTCAGGATAAATGACTGCTTCATTATAGCTATAATTTATGAGGTGTTAGAAGTAAAGAGCCACGCCTAGAGACTTAAAGCTTTAATATGGATTAAAATAAGATAATCAATCAAGCTAATACAAATTTTCTCTCAGCATTATTTCTTGTTTAGAAATAGCTTAATAATTTGGTGGGGTGGGCAGGTTTTAAACCGTGTTGAATATCTCATTATCCAACACCATGCATGTGAGTCTGAGGCAGTATGTAAATAGAGGATGGATGAGATACTACCGGGATAGAAGGAAATAAAACCAAACCACTGGCTGTGATTGACCGGCATCCTTATTTTCCTTAACGGTGTCTGACAAACTGGAGGCCCGAGTTTACAGAGAAGGTGTAAACTTAAGGAGTCGATTCTCTCCTATTTCCTTATTTCTCTGGAAGAATATTATAGAAAGATTGCTGCTGCCTTATTGTTTTCTTACTCTGTCTACAACAAAGAATTGACCCTAGGGAAAAAAAAGTTATGTCTCAATAACATTTCAACAATTTTGCTTTCTTTTATTATCTGAAGCAGAGTTTCGCAACTCATAATTTGGACAAGAGCAGCTTCTTGCTGTGTCTAGGGAATAGACCATTTCCCACTAAAATAGCATTACAGTCTTAAAATTTTTTTTTCTGGTTTGTATCTTGATTTTATAGTTATTGGGCTATGCCAAAACAAATATTATTTCTAAATTATGTGTCATGCTCAACACACTAACAGAAACCTATTTGACCACTTGAGTAAGAAGCCTTGAAGACTGTACGGGAAGTTCACAATTTAATGCTTTAAACACATACCACCAGGAGGAAAATCACCACAAGAATTAACAAATAAGCAGTCTAAAGCCAAAGACACTAAAGTGCTAATTAAAAAACCTTCGGAAAGTTCTTGCCATTTTCCTCAGACGGTGTTCAGTGCAGGTGAGACAAACGGACCCCTGCCGCCCGCGGGCAAATCTTGAAGGATACTTCCAGCAAGGCCTGGTGACTGAGAACCACTCAGCCTTGAAATTAACATCCCTAGGAAAAATCTTTTCCTCCCCCTCCAGACAACAGCAGCTTACATCTTCAGGGCAAAATGGAAAAAAAAATGACAAAAAAAGGGGGGCCAGAAAAGACAGTTGAAGTCACGCTGTGTTCCCCTGAAGGGCCCCTTCATTTTTTACTTCAGAGAGAGCGTGGAAAACGCAAAGATCCGGATAATGGCTTTAGTCAACGTGGCCAATCTCCCCACTTCCCAACACACACGTACCACTGAGTTTACCTTAAAAGAGTAAAAGCGGGACTTTCACAAAAGCTCTGTGTCAAGAGCTGTTATTACAAATTAAGCTAAGAATATATAAAAGAAGAAAAGGATCTTTCACAAGCTCATAATGGGAACTGAATGCAAAAGCCATATAATTGTATTCTAGAGTATGGCAACCTGTGATATAAAATATTTCCACTTTAGTGAAACTGTTTTCCATTCAATACGATTTCCAGCAATAAAAGCCTCTGGAATATCACTCAGGCTGGTTTAAGCTAAATTCCAATCTAGATCTTTGTTGGCTAAGGGACATTTTTCAATCCAGTCATCTTTCTCCACCCTACATATAATTCAACAACAGCACTTCAACAGGGATAAAGCAATTTAAGCTCTGCAGTTGTTCTGTGCACATCGTATGTGCTTTCCACGCCCTATGTATTTGGACATTAAATGAATCACTTTATACACACATTCACACACACTCACACATACTTCCTCTCTCATTTTGGCCCTTAAGAGTTGAGATCATTAAAAAACTGAAATGCAAAATCTAGCATTCACAAGCCCACAGCATCTTATTTTCCACCTTTAAAGGTACTAAAAATATCTGTAGGGAATTCTACTTGTAAAAATACATGCGGATACACACTACAACAATACTAACCATCCTAGCTGTGAGTAATAGGCTGAATGTGGTTATAGAGAAAAAGGAAACGAGATAGAAAACGTTGGTTTGGCTACTGTGTCTTTGGTTTATTAGTTATATGTTTATTTGTTTGTTTATTTAACACAAAATATGTATCCAGTTACTTCACCATCCATGTCAGCGACTATTGGCAAATTTCAGTTCTACAAGGTTTGATCCCTGTTCTACAAGGTTCCTAATAATGAAGAAAATAGTCTAGGTCTTAGTGAACAATGTTATTATAATTATGTTTTGTATGCTATTCTTTATGCGGATGTCTTTAATATATGGTATCAATGATTGTTACTATGATTTTTTTATTTCTATGTTAAAATAAAGTTGGCAAAAATATGTAGTAGGGAAATATGTACAAATAAAAGTTATAAAAGACATTAAAAGTATTTTCATAATAGGTGTGAAAAATCCTCACAGGTATGTTTTAAATAGACATGGTTTGCTTATGATGAGCATAAGGCTCCATCATTAGTTGAGAATTTTAAAGCACAGAGGTGAAGAACTACTTTTTCCCCTTACATCTGCTTCCCTGTTTATGTGATAAAATTTTCAAATAATTTCTCCGCTTAAAGTACTATAGTCTCTAGCAATGCTTTTCTGTATACATGATACTTTGGAGTGGACTTTCCCAAGCGATAGTTACCAATAATAAAATCTTTGAATAAATCAAAGCTTCCAGCAGGAATTAATCAATATGATCAGATGCACTGGTAAGAAAGCCATGTCACCACGATTCATGCCACATGCCCTACTACAAAACTACAGACGGGTAGGCTGCCAGAACAAAGCTCCTCTCAGGGAAGGCTAGGTGCTGGACATAGAGCTTGAGTCTGCTTAAGAAACAGACTCTTTCTCATTTGTAGAATGAATGCTATAACAACGTCAAAAATAAGTAAGTTAATGTATGAGAAAGCTATTGGTAAATTGAAATGTGCTACATGTGTTAGGATGAATCAGTGTTGCTGTTACTATTATTTCTCTTTAATCACATCACTCATCTTCCTTCATGAGTGGAACAGGACTTGGACATTTGCACTTATTGAATTTAGCTGATTCAGTTGAAGGAATGTAAGCTGAGCATCCATCCTGTAGAAGAGCACAGTGCCAGACACAAAGTGGGTGTGTATTATAGAGGTTAAGGCCTTGCTTTCCAGTAGCTCACAGTTTGAAACCACTGAAATTCAGTTTTGTGCTGGCTTCAGAGGCCAGGTTCCCCAGAGGATCTAGACCTGACCAATAACTGACTACACGCACTTACCATATATTTGCTGAATGAATGGACGAGTGAATAAATATATACCAGCATACTTCATTTCTTTAGCTGAGTTTGGGTACTATCCTTATTTTCATCATCTACTGTAAGTCAGATTGAATATTTCCATTTTTCAATAAGGTTTGAAAAACAATATTAAAAAATCAAGTTATTTTTAAGAAGCTAGGCCTAAAAAAAAACAAAGGCAAGTACATACTTTTGTATGGCTTTCATTGTCCCAATCATTTCTTGCAGTTATATTTAAATGCTGGATTTTCATGGGACATTTCTCAAATGCAAATAAATATATATCACTGAGCAAAATCCTGACATGCATGAAATGAAAAATAGTAACTCAGATGTAAACTGCTAAGTTACCAATTAGCTTCTTAAAACAATTGAAAGTCACAGAGAGCCCTCAATACACAGAAGCGGTTAATTAATTAACATTAGATGTGATTAATAATGAGTCTCGTTTAATAGCGAATATCTGCCTGCAATGGCTGCATGACAGAACAAAAAGCCTTCAGAGAGCAAGCATCTATATTTATCCTGATTGTGTTTGGGATTTTAACATGTTTTGTGCAGGCTGACAAATGGCCTATTAATTATCTAATGTTGTCTGACAACAACAGCTTGATAAAGATGTATGTTTTTGAGTCGCTGGATGGAAACTGCTGGAGAAGAGCCCCAGAGGGGCCTTGCTGTCCTAAAACTGGGCTCCAAGCCACAATGACAGGCAAGACAAAGCCCTATCTCTCACCACAGCCTTCACCGATAAAATATGGCTTGGCATTAGGGACATTTTTTTTTCTTTCAGAAAACTGCTTCTGCAATATCTGATTAGGAAAAGGAGGAGTAGGTCTTTACTAAATTGGGGTTAAGGCATAATCAATATCATATATGGAGTGTCTGGGCTATTCTGCATAAACACAGGCACTTCATATTATTGAGGAGTCTATAATGCCAGGGAGGCATATGGCAAGACACTGCAGCTCTCTCTATTCTTTTTATTTAGAAGTTTATCTTCCAACCTGTTTGACAGCTGCTCCTAAGTGGTTTCACAGTGCCAAATTATTTTTATGATTGTTTGATGTTTTATTCTCCCATTTCAGTTAATGAGATAGGATCCCACAATGGCCATAATTCAAGACTGTCAGAACTAAAAGGCATGCTTGTGGCAAGAGAAGCCTGATGGTAAATAAGGCTAAAAGCAATGGATAATAAAAAACTCTGTTATCAGAGTCGCCTTTGCAATCAAAACTTGTTGGGGTCAGAGCCTTCCTTTCTTTGTGTGGCTCCTGGATATTCCCCAGCCCCGTGCGAGGTCCCTGTCCACCCTCCTCCATCACTCATTTTGACTCCGCAAACAAGTCCTCATCTCCCCGGAAAGGCGTATGAGGAATAATATTAACTAAGAAATGTTAGGAGGTCTTAAAGATATCGAGTGCTAGATTCTAATTAAAGGGCTTGTGCATCATTTATAGTGCCAAGCGAGTAATTTGTCATACACTCTTAGGGAGAAATTGTTCAACAAATAACCTTTACAAGAGTCTTGAGAAAAGCTTGATAATTGAAATCCCTAATGGTTTTGCTGGGAACTTTTATTAAGGTTGGAGGGTTGTTTTCTCCCCCTCCCCCTGAAGAGTTTATGGTTGTAACATAGAAACTTTCTTTCAGAAAAGGAAGCCCTTTCTTAATACTTACAAATGCCGTAAGTCTCAACAAGGCCATTGCTGCTAATAATCAAAAGACAGTGATTTGCCAGAAGAAAATGAGAGCTTTCCTTTGTTTTGCTCGTTTTTATTTTTGCTTGTGGTATTCCTACAGGAGAAGGAAGCTTTAATTAAGAGAGATGTTATAAAGTTACTTGAATTTAGGATGTTTTAAAACCTTACACTGAAGTTCAAAATCATTATTTCAGTTTAACATGATCCCCGAAAATGTGATGATAAAAAAAAAACAAAGTCATTACTAGACCAAGTCTGTAACATATAAATTATTATTCAAAAGTTCAAAAAATGAAAAGCTACCGCTTTCCCAACAATATTTCTTTCTTCTTATTACACATTTAAAATAATGGTCCTTCATAGGCAGAAAATAGCATGGCAAAAACTCAAATAATAGTAAGTCCCATAACTAATTATAAAGCCTGACAGCCTCATGCAGAAACACTCCCCGATGAGTACCAAAGATTGGCTGCTTTATAAATATTTAATGCTGGCCAGAAACCCCAGTTCTTCTCTCACATCTAAGCCGAAACCATTTGTCTCCCCTTACAATCAGTCGTGTCTGTGTGGTGTCATCATGTCTGAACAAGTTGGACTTACTGCATGTTTTCCAGGATATAAAATTCAGGACATGACACATCTCCATAATGTGGATGGAACAATTACACAACCAGAGAGGGGTAAAAATAAAAAGAATTTTAAATGGGCTAAGTGTCATTACGGCCTCAGCTCCAGAGAACTCAAGTCAGAAAAATGGAACATAAGAAAATAATGACTACATATGGACCTATTGTGGGTACTTGTCAAAGATACAGCTCTTGTAATACTGTGTGTGATCCTGAATTCCCTGCTACAACCAAGTAACATTATGCAAAGAACTGCATCCCTTCCCCAATGGTCATATCCATGGTAACATAACGTACATCTTCTCATTTATACTGAGCCACTTCTGGGGAAAGTGAGATAGTCTCTAATCAGGGCAAGTAATGGCACTTGAGTCAATAAAGTAAGTTTGACAATCAAATGAATGGTTCCTACTAAATGGGTCTTAAAAGAAGTTAAAGATTATTACTCTGGGACTTAAGAGCTGTCACCTCCCTGAACTATCCTACAAGCCACAGGTGTCTCTATGAGAAGGACTCTTACAGTTCCTGAGCATTTCCCAGCGGAGCATCACTGCCTCAAAAACCAGAGCATGTACGGTAATACCCAGAACAGTAAACATACCAACAAACCCAGCTGTGAGTCATGGGTGGGGCAGAGACCTTCAGGAGAGCCCACACAGCCTGCTGGTGCTTGGTGCACAGCCCCTCCACCCATCAAACGAGCAAGTCAGGAAGGCCTGCAGTGCCGAGACACCAGCCTCCTGCATTCCACCATCAGAGCTGGTCTGGTTTGTCCATCATGAATGTTGCTCTCATTGGCTTGATCTGACTAATGTCTGTAAACACAGCTCTTACATGTGTGCTGGAAGAAGACTTTTGAGCTTGGTCTAAGCTAGGGGCCAACTGGTGGCATGTGGGCCTTCTTTGGCCTGCTGAAGTATTTTAGGCCATTTCCAGTGTGTTTCTTTTCTTTGAAAAAAATTCATTTTATCTGTCAACATTTAAAAGGGAGAGAATTTTACATTAATTTAAAAAATTGGATTTCCAGCTTCTCGAACATTTGTAAGGCCTGGCAAGGCAGGATCCACACCCTGTAGACATCACAACCATTCTTGGGTCCACCACGATCCTTCCATGACTCTTTCTCTTTCACTTTTCTCACTCGATCCTGCTCCTGCTTTAAAATGACACCCCCTAACAGTCCAGGCCCCCTAACTGTACAAAACAGAAGGCTGGGGATTTCAGGGGAAGTGATCAGTATCACCAAACTAGTTTGCTGTGGAAGCGAAGTGGGTTTAGATCCCTGACATCCTAAGTTGCCAAACCAAGGCTGTCACAGCCCTTTCTCAAGGAGCTTGGTACCTGGCAGGACCCAGAGAACACTTTCACAAATGGCTGAACCAAAGTGAAAAGTCACTCTTGACATAAGAAAAAATATGTATAAAGAGCCATGGACTTTCAGCATCCCCACCACCTGGGAGCTTGTTCGAAATGCAGAATTTCGGCCCACCGCAAACTTACAGAACCAGAGTCTGCATTGTAACAAGCCCCACCCCATGAGTCATGGTCCAGGCTCCAGAGGAAAAGCTTCTTACCATTCCTGAGTGTTCCCATCAGCCCCTCTGTCAGGGTGGAGCCGCTTGGACCCTGTCCTGTGCCCACCATAATACTATGCACCAAGAGCTTAACCAGTATGAGTAACAAATAAATCAGGATACTTAATTAGGGTTCTTTTTTCAACCCCTAGGAGGAAGATTCCTTGTGTGTTCTCACTGGATATACTTCTGCACTGTGAAAAGCTAAGGACTGAAAACTGAAGAACCACAGGAAGCGAGTAGGGAAAACTGATGTGGGGCAGAACACCAGCAGGACATTTAAGAGGAAAGTATATCCAGGGAGCCGGGCTGTCTGCAGTCCAAGAAGCCTGACCCAGAACCAAACATTATTAACTGTCCTTCAGTCCCTCCAATCGTATGAGGCCCCAGGCTCTACTGCTGCACTCCAGGGCTAGAAGCAGCTGCCCTAGGGGATGCTGCCACGTGTCTGGCAGTCTGTTCCAGGCACGCTTCCTCCACCAGGAGGGTAGGGATCTCCACTGATTTACAGCACATGGGCCATCTCTTAGGAGAGGCTACTGGCTGTTGAGATATCCATGAGGATTTTTTTCTTTAAATTAGCAACTCAGAGGGCTTACTTTTGAGCTACAATTGTTTGGTTGGACTCCCTGTGGAGAATCTCAGCCAAAGGGACCGAAAACTAGATCTAGGGCATGAAGATAAAATAAATAAGTAAATGAGTACAATATCTAAAAGAAGTAGAGACATCCTTTAGAATGTAAGGGGGAGGGAAGGACAATGACCTAAAAAATACTCAGCTGTTCTCGTCTGGTTACATTAGACCCACTTGTATATGTACAGACAAGCAGAATATACACAAAAGAAAAAAATGAACCACAGCCTTCCTTTTGGCTCCATAATTCTGTTTTGGACATAAAAATGAGACTATTCCCTTAAACAGAATCTCTGATGTCCATGTTTGAATAATAGATGTTCCCAATTATTACTAAAAGTGTCACGTCTGAAATACGAGGGCCACATACCTGTGATGCCATCAGCCTTCCAGGCACACGCCGAAGATGTAGATTCCTTGTTTTGTTTTCCCTTATCTTTCCCCCCTTGACTAAGTGCAAATGTCTCTGTATTGTTCAGAAGCATGCCCAGAATGTGAGGTTACCTAAGCTAGGTTTTCAGGTGTTCCTTTTTCCAAGCAGAGGGAAAGAAAATAGATGACACCACAAGTTTAATACTAATTGATTTATTACCTGCCTAAGCAAATCCCAGGCACTGCAATGGCAGGCTTAGACTTAAAGCAAATGATTTACAAGATAATGTTTGACTCTGGGAAAGGGTAATCAGACCCAGATACAATGGATGATAGGATAATTGAGAAGAAATAAAAAAGGATAAATTGCCATGTGCTAATGAGTTTACAGCCCTAATGGGAAGGACATCAGTTTTAACACTCAGGTTATGAGCTGGGAGCAAGTCTTTTTCTTCACCCACCCCCCCTTCAACTGCTAAAGATGTAGTGCTGAAACAAACCAAGATTAATGGTATCCCACTCATTTACTTAACCATTCTTTACACCTCAGACAGCTTCCTGTATTAAACATAGAGAGCTGTGGTGCTTATTTTTTAAAACCAACTTTACTCCAAGCAGTTCCTGTCAACAAATGCCACTTACCCAACAGTGCCCGGATATAAATGTTTTTGGCTCAACCACTTGAGCAACAACTCTTCTGCCTCCCAGGTCCCTGGGGGCCTTGGAACCTGATGAGTTGATGCCTTATCTGTAAGCCTTTTGGCCTAACGGAGAATATTCCAAACCATTTATGCAACCTGGGTGCACTCACATTTGGAAACGGTTGCCCGAGCAGCAATCATGTCTCGCCTCATGATTCATTTTTATATCTCACTCACCGCCATCCCACATCACCAGTGAGGACCGGTGACACTTTATTGGTATTTTTGATTACTTCTATAGCTATCTGAATTTTTCACAGGTTGGGGGCCTCTGGTCCAAATGTAGCCGCACACTGTACTAAGAGTCCAGGCTACAAAGAAATAAAGGGGCAGTGGTGAGCAGGGCGATTGGGAAGTAATGTCGAGCTGAGGCACTTCCTAGGAGACGGAGAACCTATTCCCTTGTAATGTTTCCGCCAAATGAAGTTCACTGTGATGAATCGTGGTGCAGCTCCAGCACGTCTTCCCCTCTCAAAAAGGCAGCTCAAGTGCAGCATTTAAACGTGTCTGAGTGATGACTTGATTCCCTTACACAAAGGCTGAAGGAGTACATATCCAACATGGCTATTTCTACCTGTACTGGGGAGGTTGTTTGAGAGCATTTCACATTTGCTTGGGAAATCTGAATGTTCATTTCATGTATACTGATGTAATGCTGGCCCAGTTGTACTAGAGGAGTTGATTCAATACAGTGAGATCACAAAACACAACTGAGTGACTTATCCTCAACCCATAATTATTTTCTGACCTGGTATTTCTTGGAGCAAGGTCTAAGGGTTTGATTTGAATGTGAAAACCTGGCTATTTCTAAATCAAAGAGTGTCACTGCGAAACTCCAGGCAATGCTAACTTTCCACTCTGTACGTGAGATTTTAGGAGCACCTGGCTGCTTCAAGTTTCTGACCACGGTAAAACTCCACTGGTTACATAAATCTGGGGAAACCAGTAAAATAATATTATGTTTGTCACACTACTTTACTATACTTTTATCTGAAACACTGACCGGATAATATACAAAAGTGGTTTCTAGCTTTCAGTTATCACTGAAAATATCTGCAGGAATACAGAGGAATCGGTTCAGCCTAACCAATAGCTAGGACTCATTTTAATTAAGATGCTAATTGTTTATGTTGAAACAGATGCTTCTAGTAAACTGTAATTGAAAAATAAAAGTTAAAAAAAAAGAAAGGATGTTTCTAACAAACTTTGCAGGCTTGGCCTCTGCCTCTGTGCCCCTACCGTCTACCCCCAAGTCCTGCATTCCCATATTTTGCAACTTTATTTGTTAATACTTTACACAACAAACCTATTCTCACATATACAAATGGTCATCTCCAGTTCAGGCCACCCATTCTGGTTGAATTCTTATAGTTTCTGAACTAGGCTGGTGAGACTGTATCCCAAAGTTCCTGGGGCTAGGTCATCGAGAGCACGTGAGAACAAAACCCACACAAGCTCTGAAAGACCAAAGATGATCATCTTAACCCCTCGGGCTGCTAAAAACTTTTCTAAAAAACTTTTCTCTGTGGTAGAGATAGAGGATTCCAACTTCTCAGGCAGATACACTGAGTCTTAGGAATTGTCCCACAGCTTCTGAAGGTCACGCAAGGAGCAGAAAAGCTGGGAACAAGTCTTGGGATCTCTGACTCCCACGTCCCCATTGGGAACATTAGACAATACTGACACCCTCCATGAACTGAATCCAAAAATTGTAAAAGATAAGTTATTTCCTTATATTGTTTAAAGAGGAAAAAAAGAATAGCTTTCCCACAGAGAGCAAACAAATAGTGGATGGGCCCTCTCTTCATCCTATAGAAGTCTATGGGAGAATATTGTTTTCTTATGTGAATTCTTAAAAAGTCCATTTGGATTACTGCCTAATACAGAACATTTAAGAACAGACCTATTCTCTGTCTAAACAATAGAAGTATCGGGTCATAGAATTTCAAAGTTGGAAAAGACCTTGGCTATCATAGAGCTCAATACCCTCATTTCACAAACTGAGAATCAGAAAGATTAGATGGCATGAACATGTTTACAAGTCATTCATAGCAGAGGCAATTAAGTAAATTACAAGGAGACTACATTTATTTGCATGAACATTTGAATTATTCTAGGAACAAGGTGCAAGGATGTGTTATCTGAAACAAATTTATTCTTTTATGTGAACTTGGCTTCTACCCTCCCAGAGAGTTAAAGCAAATCTCACCAGCAATGGATTCAGTTGCATTGCAAGAAATTGAACAAATATCAAGGGACACCTCCCTCTCCCTGTAAGACCAGTCCATTACAGATTCCATGGGTCCAGGTTTTATCAATAGCCAAAAGAGGAAATAAAAGAAATTGGCATGATAGCAAAGACTAGTACAACACAGGGATTAAATAAGGGTCAAAAACATCCGTGACAGGGAATCTGATAACCTATGGGAAAGTCTGAGGTATATGGGAGATCATGGTCCAGGTTCAGGTATCAGTTTGTCAGGACCTTTTTGGAATATAATCCCTGTCTTTTACTAGGTGCCCTCCTTGCCTTCCCGTTCCCTCTCAGCCAGTAAACCCGCAGCCTGCGAAGCCGGCTCCTGAGGAAAACTATCGTGCTTCTGAAACAGACAAGCAACTGTACCAAGGGGGCCTTCTTCCGAAGCCCATGGCATACGGATACTGGGCACAAGGGAAGTGCTCGGTTCTGCTGGGTTTCACCCTTCTACTTGTCCCCACCTCACCTCCTGCATTTCCTGATTTTGTCTCCCATGGATGGAAACTGAAAAACTATAAAATGAGTAACTTGAAAATGGCTTAAGCTGTGATCTCATCAGACTCATTACTTGGGACAGAAACATAAAAAATAGGTGTTTTTAGAAGACATTTTTATCTGAAAAGGATGACAAATGCTTAATGCTGCTGCTCAGAGGAAGCTCATAGGCATGGCCAAGTTTTAGAGAATCCTAGAATGTCAGGACTGCAAAGAAATGTGTCAATGTGTCTTCGAATTTTTATAAGATAACTGAGTTTCCGGTGTTCAGAGATGGCCAAGTTCATCTAGCCAGTAAATAGCAGCAAAAGGTTCCTGGGTTCCCCTTGCAAAGCTTTCTCCAGCAATTCTGGGTAAGCTCAGACAGGTCTAAAAAGAGGCAGCAATAGATAACAACAAAATACTGCTCTCTGCTTTTGGAAAAAAGTAGGATCTTGGAAGTGATGGTATATAAATTAATCACAGCTATCTGAGGGTATAAATTAACAGAACATACAGTAGATAAGGAAGCTCTTTAACTCCTAAAGGAAGGCAAGATTTAAGGTGTCCTATGGGGAATGACAGGCTTCAGCTAATTCCGAAGCTACTACAGACCAGAGGGGCAGCGGGAAGCCTGGTGAGCAGGTTTCACGTCAGACCTTTACCTCACGTGTGGTCACAAAAATGGTGGACCGCTATTTTTGTAGCAGAGCTACCTTCTTACTCTGCCTTCGTCATAAAGCTTCATTTTCCCTCTCTAAATTCACTATCAGAGCATGTGGTTTGGCTCTCAATCACCAAGCTCTGGTGGCATTTCGAAAGCAAAACGCAAATCTTAGATGCCTCTGAGCAGGCTTGCCATGAACCTTCACATGCAGTGAGAGACACAGTCTGCCAACAACTAACCCCTCCAGCCGCTGGGGGTGGTCATGAGCACCAGAGAACGCCTATTCATTTGGACAGACTTTCAATCAATAGGCAGCGGCTCAACATGCCAGATTTCAAGCATTATATATAGTTTATTCTTACACCAAAATGCAAGGCTGTAGCTGAGAAAATTGCGCACGTGCCAAATGATGGGCTTAAAGTCAGACAGCCAGATGTTTTCACTTAGCGCTCATCCCACCTCTGCCAGCAGGAGGGAGAGGGAAAAGAACACAGCAGTGGTCTTCTAGACCAGGGGACCTCGAGAGCAGGGAATGGGAGGGTTTCCATTTTACATCGTTGTATCTTTAACATCTGATACGGTGCCTGGTACACAGGAGATGCTCTGTAAGTGTTTCTTAAATTCGTATGTTGGTTCTCAAATCAGTTAATTTCTCTATTGAGTTTGATGGAGAAAAAATGAAGGCTTGACATTTTCATGTTCTGTTTGTTTTATTTGCCCATAGTACACTCGAAACACATCCTATGAACAACTGGAAATAGTCTTGGATAGTGGTTTGAAATTTTTTCCTTTCATATTCAAAAAATAATTTTGCTGCTACAAAAGCTGCTGTGAAAATCTTCATTATTTATAAGTATATTTGTCAAGTGCAAATAGAGTTTCACATTCCAGAATTTAACAGAAAAATTATTTTGAAAGTGTCTTAATGACAAATTTTTTTAGTGCCAACATTGTCTTTTATAAAATCTCAGCAAAAAAAAAGCAAACTTTTAACAACATGCTCATATGTAAAGCATATATACAGGCCTTCTTTTTAATTAGTCAGAAAAACTAGTTTTCAAAGTCCAGTTCAATAAGATAGTGGGCATAAAAAGTCCATTTTTGTCACTTAAACAAATGTTCAGTTCAAGTATTTCATGGACAGTGTAAGTACACATTTATATGACTTGAAACATACAAAATAACACAGAGATGTAATTTTACAATTCAGTTTAAGTATAAAGACATGGACTCACTCCCCCTCCCAGACACGGACATTAGAAAAGGAGCCAGCCCATTGGAAAATGGAAGGATTAAGCCAGATTCCTGGGCAGCATCGTTTATCTTGCACAGATATCAGCTTGATGCTCGTGTGAAAACATAAAAACTCCATCTGTTCCCCAGGCGTACTTAGTTTGTTGTTCAGATGGTTTGTTTTAAAGATTAATGTGTAATGGTTACATTTGTTATTTCAACTGAATAAGTGTACAAAACGGAGCTTGGCATCTGGTTTTGCTAAAAGTGTTAAGAAATATTTCAGCAGGTGAGCGTTGTCCCTACTTAAAGGATAAAATGTACAAGGAGTTGGATTCTGCCTGCGGATAGTCGAGCCTCCATCAACGTAGGAATGGAAACAAAATAAAAAGAAGACAATGATTCTCATTTAAACTCTAACATCACCCCTAAATACACTCAAACTTTTATTTGGATGATTTAGCCATATCAGAAAAGTTTCTTTAACTTGCTCTGCTTTAATTGAAAAACCTTAAGTATTTCAACATATCAAGTTATACATTTAAATATTCTAATTCAATTATCATTGGAGTTGGAGGTAGCTGAGAGAATGTAATAAGCTGGGCTTCATTTGCTTTTAAGTGAAAATTTGCATTTTCATTGCCATGGTGTCAAACACCAAGTATATATGCAAATTATATTTTATTAAGTATATTTTTATTAGGAGACTTAAAATATGTAGTGTGAGAAAGTTTTCTTCATTCACCTGTTTTTCTGCAAGTGATTATACTTTCTATATACCCCTGACCAAAGAAGAGCTCAACTCAGTATGGGAAGTGTCCATGATTTTGCCGAGAGACTCCCATGGTGTGGGAAGGGCTAAGGGAACAAACACACAACTGCCCACAGAGCTAGCCAGAGCAGCCTGAAGGGCAAGGGCGCAATGGAAGTCAGAGCGGCACATCCAAGATAATGTTACTCTAATTATCAGGTGAGGTCATGTTTGTGTGAGTATTCTTGCATATGTACCTGGTAGAGGTTAACATTTGGGGTTTCCTAACATTTCCAAGACAGATAATTGAGACACTGGAAAATTTTGTTTTGAAGACATTTCAAAGCAGTTTTTCTGTTAAATTTTAGAGTGTAAAATTAAACTGCATTTGGCATATACACTCAAATATAAACCACATCTTTAAAATAGACTTTGTAACATCAATATTCTTTGTTGGATTTGAAACAAAAGAAAAATCACAATCCACTACCCAAAACTCATCCTGGTTGTCCATAAAGATGTCTCACTAGTATAGATTTCATGTTCTCTGCTTATCCAAAAGCACTGCGGGCCCGCATGCATTGCTTATCACTTTATCTATCCTTGTTCTTATTACTGCATCACTTATTTACCTTTGTTCTCTCTGCTTTTCCTAACTCTCTCTAAATCAAAAGCAGCAAATTAGAAAGATATTAGGTGAGAAAAGAGTAGGGAAAGTTCTCCAAGAAAATGAGGAATTGCTGTATAATTCATTTAAATCTATTGGGCTTTATGACCATATGGATCACCTTAAATGGTACCTTTACTTGATATCAATTTATTATGTACAATAATTTCCCTCTGATAGTTATGCCATTGCAGGGAAGTGAGAAAAAGAGTAGCTCTACTACTGTTCACAGTCATAACTATCAAATCTTTGTCTATGTGGAGAATAAACTATTCAAGCTTTCTTTCTTTTGGTAAGAAATTAAATAAAACATTAAATAGTAAAACTTTTAATAAGTGCTCACAGAGTTCTTCTGCCTTCCTGTCAATGTGTCAGGCTCCAAATATCAATGTTAAATATTTTTACAATGAAAAATTATTTATTTTATAAACCAGGAAGAATCAGAGATTCTTAATAGACAGATTACACCTAGTGAAATTGAAGCAGTAATCAAAAAACTCCCAACAAACAAAAGCCCTGAACCAGATGGCTTCACAGCTGAATTTTACCTAACATTCCCAGAAGAACCAATATCTCTCCTTCTCAAACTATTTCATAAAATTTCAAGAGGAGGGAAGGCTCTAAAACTCATTTTATGAGGCCAGCATTATTCTAATTCCCAAACCAGGTACAGACACTACAAAGAAAGAAAATTATAGGCCAATATCCCTGATGAATATAGATGCTAAAATCCTCAACAAAATACTAGTAAACCAAATACAACAATGCATCAAAAGATCATACACCATGATCAAGTGGCTTTTATTCAGGGAATTCAAGGTTGATACAATATTCACAAAGCAATAAATGTGATTCACCACATAAACAAAATGAAGGATAAAAACCACATGATCTTATCAATAGATGCAGAAAAAGTTTTCAATAAAATTCATTTATGATCAAAACTCTCAGCAAAATAGGGATAGAGGGAAATATCTAAACATAATCAAGTCCATATATGACAAACCCACTGCCAGCATCATACTCAATGGGCAAAAACTACAAGTGTTCTCCTTAAGATCAGGAACAAGCTAGGGATGTCTGCTTTCACCTCTCTTATTCAACAAAGTACTGGAAGTCCCAGCCACAGCAATCAGACGAGAAGAACAAATAAAGGGCATCCAAATTGGAAAGGAAGAGCTTCCGGCCAAGATGGAGGCATAGGTAGACGCACTGTGCCTCCTCGCACAACCAAGATAGGGACAACAAAGATATAGAAACAAAATAACAACCAGAACTGACAGAAAATTGAAGTGTATGGAAGTCGGACAACCAAGGAT
>CM052539.1:163651402-163663484 GCA_028533065.1 Trachops cirrhosus | reverse complement strand
GAAGGTAGATAGAAAATAGACAGGGGGAGGGCAAGAATAGTATGGGAAATGTAGAAGCAAAGAACTTATGACACATGGACTGAAGTAAAGGGGGAGAATGTGGGTGGGAGAGGGTGTTCAGGGTGGAGGGGAATGAAGGGGGGATAATAGGACAACTGTAATAGCATAATCAATAAAATATATTTAAAAAAAAAAAAAACAAATTGGAAAGGAAGAAGTAAAACTCTCTTTATTTTCAGATGACATGACACTGTACATACAGAACCCCAAAGATTCCATGAAGAAACTACTAAAACTGATAAGTGAATTCAGCAAAGTAGCTGGACACAAAATTAATATCCAGAAATTAGTTACATTTTTATATGCCAATAACAAACTAACAGAAAGGGAAATTAAGAAAACAATCCCATTCACGATTGCTTCAAAAAGAATAAAACACCCAGAAATAAACCTAACCAAGGATGTAAAAGACCTGTACACAGAAAACTATAAGACACTGAAGAAAGAAATTAAAGAAGATACATGTAAGTGGAAGCACATACCGTGTTCATGGAGAGTAAAATTGACATCATTAAAATGTCCACACTATCCAAAGCAATTTACAGATTCAATGAAATTCCTGTCAAGATTCCAATGACATATTTCACAGAACTAGAACAAATATTTCAAAAATTTATATGGAACCACAAAAGGACCCACATAGCAACAGTGATCCCAAAAAAGAAGAACAAAACTGGAGGAACCACATTACCTAATATCAAACTATACTGCAAGGCAATAGTAATCAAAACAGCCTGGTACTGGCATAAAAACAGATACATAGATCAATGGAACAGAATAGAGAGCACAGAAATAAACCCACACTTTTATAGTTAATTAATATTTGACAGAGAAAGCAAGCACATACAATGGGCTAAAGATAGGTTATTCAATAAATGGTGTTGGGAAAATTGGACAGATATGTGCAGAAAAATGAAACCAGACCACCTTCTTACACCACACACTAGAATAAATTCAAAATGGATCAAACATTTAAATATTTGACCCAAACTATAAAAATCCTAGAAGAAAACATAGGCAGCAAAATCTCAGACTTTGCTCATAGAAATGTTTTATCAGATATTCTCCCCAGGCAAGGAAAACAAAAACAAAAATAAATGGGACTACATCAAACTAAAAAGTTTTTACACTGCAAAGGAAACCATCAACAAAATAAAAAGACAACCCACAGAATGAGAGAACATATTTGTTGATTCATCTGATAAGGGGTTAATATGCAAAATTTATAAAGTACTTACAAAACTCAACACCAAAAAAAACCATACAACCCAATTAAAAAATGGGCAAAGGAGCTGGGTAGACCCTTCTCCAAAGAAGGCATACAGATTTCCAAAAGACATATGATAAAATGCTGAACATCACTAATCATCAGAGAAATGCAAATTAAAACCACAATGAGATACCATCTCACATCTGTCAGAATGGCCATCGTCAATAAATCAGCAAGTAATAAGTACTGGAGAGGATGTGGAGAAAGGGGAACCCTTTTGCACTGTTGTGGGAATGCAGACTGGTGCAGCCACTGTGGAAAGCAGTATGAGATAGCTCAAAAAATTAAAAATGGATCTGTCTTTTTACCCAGTAATCTCATTTCTGGGAATATATGTGAAGGAACCCAAAACACTAATTCAAAAGAACATAAGCACCCCGATATTAATTGCAGCATTATTTGCAATCGCCAAGATATGGAAGCAGACCAAGTGTCCATCAATAGATGAGTGGATAAAACAACTATGAGACATTTACACAATGGAATACTACACAGCTGTAATAAAAAAGAAGAAAAGTTTTCCCTTTGCAGCAGTATGGATGGACCTGGAGAATATTATGCTCAGTGAAATAAACCAGTCAGAGAAAAACAAATACCACATGACTTCACTCATTATTGAATCCAATGAACAAACTGAACTAACAAGGAGAACAGAGACAGACCCATAGATGATGAACAGATGACAGCTCATTGCAGGGCGGGCGCAGGGGGCAGTGTTTAGCAGGCGGAAGAATTGAGCAAAAAGGAAAAAGGACTCATGGACTTGGACAACAGTGTGGTGATTGCTGGTGGGAGGCGGGTATAAGGGACTAAATGGTAATCAAAAAACAGTAACAAAAGATAATATTAAAAAATATTAGGATTAATCCATGCCAATAGAGAAAACAAATTAGAAAAAAAATAATAAAGTAAAAATATGTATTTATTTTTAGAGAGGGGGAAGAGAAAGAGAGAAACATCGATCAGGCTGCCTCTCACGCACCCCCAACTGAGCACCTGGCCTGCAACCCAGGCATGTGCCCTGACCATGAATCCAACAGCAATCTTTCCGTTCACAGGCCAGCAGCACTCAATCCACTGAGCCACACCAGCCAGGGCTGACATTAAAATTTTGAAACTGTTTCCTTAGTTCACCTCTCTTATGTGGAAGAATTTTTCCCTTTAAAAAATCTGATAACAAAGTAATTAATCATATTAGAATTAGAAGAAAAAATAAACACACTACTAACAAATTTCCTGGTTTACATTCTTCTCATCTATTTTATACTTAAACTTACTCTGTTCAAGTTCTTTCATTATTTTGTAGCAGCCTTGTTTAACAATGAAGAGCCTGAATCCTGGGGCCAGGCTGCCTAGGTTTTAATCCCAGCTCTGCCACTAGGTAGCCGTGCGCCCTTGGCCACGTTACTTACCCTCGCTGAGCCTTAGTTTTCACATCTGCAAAACTAAAACAATAACAATAGCACACACATTTCCTAGTATTGTTATGAAGATTAAATGAATCATTATATGTAAAGTGTTCAGAATGGTGGCTATACACACTAAGCTCTCTGTGTTTGTTATATAATTAAAATACAAATCGTAAAGACAATCATTGATTAGATTCCATTTGGACAATGCCAGATAAATGGCCAGCACTTTGCTAGTCTTAGATTATCATCAAAATGTGATCTTTCTGGTTTTACACTGATTTTTCCTGTGTGTGTTGACATCCATTTTAACATAACGACATCATTTCATTTCACTCTGGCCTCAGCTGTTAACAGTGCTATTGAACACTTGGCGTTGGATTAATTTATCTTTCACATTTTAATACGGCTTTCTCACTGTAGGAAAATCTCACTGTAGGAAAATCCTCATGATGTACGTCCAATTTTATTTCTAGAAAATTCAGTCTTGGGGATAAGTGATTACTTCTAACAATACCCATAAAAATTACAAGCTCCATTACAACTCATCTGGCATTTTCAATGTTTTATCATTTCACTTAATTACAGAATCTGTCTTGACCTTCGGGATTTGAGCTCATAGTATTCTGAATATAACCTCCACATTTTATCTGATCTTCTCTATGAACAGGTCTTCAGAAACTACAGTA
The DNA here is from genome assembly GCA_028533065.1 of Trachops cirrhosus. Lineage (NCBI taxonomy): Eukaryota > Metazoa > Chordata > Mammalia > Chiroptera > Phyllostomidae > Trachops > Trachops cirrhosus. The sequence continues at coordinate 163,660,056 of CM052539.1, read as the reverse complement.
CTTAGGAACGCAGCTGCAGTCGTAGTATAAAACTACATGTCTATACAAACTGGCATTTTAAAAAACTTGTGTTCACTTCACTTTGATCTAAGTCATAGTCTGCTGCCATCTGAACACTTGAGATATAACATTTGAGGAATTAACTTTTAAAACTGGAGTGGAATAGAATCCCTAGCCCTCCATTTTGATTGGCTAAACAGGTAACCTTCAAAAGCCCAAACACTTGATATGCATATGCCAAACGGGCTTCCAGCTGAATTAAGTGACGGCCAGGATTGGTATTTAGGAACGGGTCCTTTTCCAAGAAGCCTTGGCACACACCTTTGACCCTGAACTGGGGTGCTCACACAGTGCCTGTGATGATGACTCCCAGGGAAGGCTCGGTGCTGTGCTTGGCTGCATTTCTATCTGAGTGCCAACAGCAAGATAAATGAAAGACTGGTTCACTGGAGTACTGGTGGTTTGGGGGCTATTGATTTTTGGTCCATTCTCTTTAAAAGTGAGATCTAAAAAGTTGACAGAGGGTCATTAATTTCATCATATACTTGTCGTCTCATCCATAACCAATCCAGGGTCTGAGTGTGCTTGTCACTCTGTGTTTGCACTTTATTTGTTTAGGGTTTTCTTGGTGATTCCACTTTTTTTCCTTTTTTTTTTCCCTTTGCTTTCACTTTAGCCCCTTTAAATAAAGATGAAAAAAAGACATGCCAGCTTGTGGATCTTTCCTAAAATTGATTTGAAAATGTAGAAAATTGTAGATACACATGTATAGAAAGGAAACTCAGATACAGGGAAACATTTAAGAATCTTACAAAAGCCTCTGCCAGCTGCCTTCTAACCTTGATTTTAAAAAGAAAAACACAAAATTCATCAATCCTAATGACTCCATTGGCCTCCAATTGAATAAACACTTAGATAGGTGAACTAGTGGTCTTGTTTTAATGAAGTGTTAAAATTCAAATTGACAACATTCTTTTAAGAAAAGAGAGTGGGTTAACAAAGGCTTTTGAAATGTATGAAAATAATTGATAACAATGACCACTAATTGAGTGTCTTTGGTTACAAGTTTTCAATAGGTCTACCAGTCCTTCAAGAAACACAAAACTGAGTCTTAAGATATCATGAAAACATCTTACCATTGTGATTTTATTGCGTTGTGATGGCAGGTTTATTTTTTGTGTTTGTTTTTTAACAGGGTAAGGAGAGCTTGGCAGCTCCATAATTATTATTGAAATAACCATCAAATAAAATCTTTAAGCCTGGCTGAATATTCAATGAGCTGTGTTAAATCTGGAGTGCACGAAACAAGGGCAGAATTCTGGAGAAATAAGCAGGGATTTTTAGATAATTCTGCAGCAGCCATCCAAGGCAGCAGTGTCCCAACTTGACTTGGGACAAAGTCCATTCTACAGTATCTGTTTTGAAACTCAATGCCAGGCTACAAGTGAGAAAAGCAGAAGAAAATATGATTAAGTTCATGAGCCAAGGCAAGGAAATCCAGTATTAATAATATCACCACCTGCTAGTAAATCTCTATTTTATAGGTGAAGAAATACATTCCTACTTTAAAGTGTGTTTTTATATACCCTTGAGTGCCCAACTAGTTAAACTACCAAGGGAGCTCTACATGATTTAGAAGTTAATCCTTCAAATGGCTAACAATTGAATGCCTCAGCTGTTTGTAGTTTCCTACTGCTGGCTAATTTCATTTTTGTTTCATATGTTCAGTGGTAAGCTTTCATTGTTCGCTGACACTGAGGTTCTAAGTCTAGTTAATTTAGTTAAAATGAGGCTGGGAATGTTCCAATTTCTGCCCTCTACAACCAGACTTGGGAGAACTTGGAGTGAACACCCTATGAAGAAACTCAATGGGGAAGAAAATTCAGATTTTTAGAACCATCAAGAAAGGATGTAAATAAACATCTTTAAATGTGTTAAGGCATCTGAGATCCGATAATGTTTGATGTGTTACATTCCCTCAGACTCAGGTTGCTGTTTCTGGCCAAGTCATTTGTCTTTATTTCAAGTGGTTTTTCCCTCAAATCCATGGTTTGAAATTGTAAGAAAGGACAAACCCAACAGCCTTCAGGTGCTTCTTACTACCCAAACCCCTGGATTTATTTTTGCGTCCATCATTAATGACTGTCAGGAAGAAAGGATTTCCCCACGGACCTGCTGCCTCCCTTCGCTGTCTCAGGGCTCCCTATGCTTCTTCTTTTAGCTGCTCAAACACACAAGCCTCCTTTCCATATTTTCCCCATTAGTTCCTCTTTCCTCTTCACCCAATAAGTCCTCCTTGTCCATTTATCTCAACATACGCATCGCTTCCACAAGGCATCTTTGCTAACTTCACACTGAGTCCGCTCCAGTGGCCCCGTATTCTCTCTCCTGGGCATGTAACCGCGCACTTTACTCTGCATCGCACTAAACAAGATTGTAAGTAAACGATTAAGCTTGTCTTTCTCATTAGAATCTAAAGCTCCATGTAGTCCAAAGATATATCTGTCTCACTGAGTTTCCCATGCTCCTGGGCCTAGCTCCTGGTATGCAGGATCCACGATCTCACCGGCAAAATGGAATAAAAAGGAATCCGGGTTTCTCAGTGTTGCAATTAGGCTCAGATGATACTGGGGTGTCCAACCTTTTGGCGCCTCTGAGCCACACTGGTAAAAGAAGAGTTGTCTTGGGCCACACATTAAATACACAAACACTACGAAAACTGATGAGCAAAAAAAAGGGGGGGTTTTAAGTAAATTTACAATTTTCTGTTGAGCCACATTCATAGCCATCCTGGACCACATGTGGCCCATGGGATGGACACCCCTGAAGGGTAGCATATACGTGAAAACACTTTTTATGTAATCAAATGTTACAGACATTGTTGTTAATACATAACAGTAGTGGTCGTTGTATCAGTTTCTGACATATGGAAGCAGTTTTGTTTTTTTTTTTACTTATTTGTTACAACTTTATTCTGGTTCAAATATATACATATTTTAAATCCATGTACATATCACCCAGTTTCAACAAGGACATTAGTCTGGATTTCAGGAAATTTAATATTTGACTAATCTATGAATACATATTAAAGACCCCTCAATTGTCCCAATAGTGTCCTTTTTAATCACCCCATCCAAGATCCCAAGATCTTCCATTTAGATTTAGTTATATTCTTTTTGTATTGTTTATTCTATTACAGTTGTCCTAATTTTTCCCTTTTGCCCCCTTTCACCCAGCCTACCCCTCTCGCCCACAGTCCATCCCCTCTCCATTGTCCAGATCCATGTGTTGTTCATACATGTTCTTTGACTAATCCTTTCCCTTTCTTTCCACCATTCCCCCCTCCCTCTTTGCATCTATAGCTATCAGTCTGTTTCACGTTTCCACATCTCTGGTTTTATTTTTCTCATTCGTTTATTTTGTTCATTAGATTCCAGTTGTAAGTGAGGTCATATGGAAGCAATTTCTTAAAAGGAATTTCTCAAATGATGACTATTCTGATCTTCCTTCATGCAAAAAGAGACAGCCACTAGCCTGGGAACAGCCCCACAGTCTCCATCATCTACCTCCAAGCCTCCCAAATACCCAGCCACCTAGGAATCTAATTTCAGACCTTCATAATTCCATCTTAAGGATTGTCTGGGTTGAGGTCAAAAAATATTTTGGGGCAACAACTATAAGAGCATAATCAATAAAATATAATTTAAAAAAAGTTCTTAGAGAACAAAACAAGGTTCTGTCTAGAGGAATTTACTTGTATGAGCTAATAGTAGAGACGGACATAGAATAGACATTATAAATGTAGCCAAATTCTGTAACAGGAAGAGCCATAGAGTTCTATCAGCTCCTAAGGAAAGGACACTGAACTCCATCTGGAGCCTCAGGAACTACTTCCTGGAGGAGATGGTGACTGACTGATCTTAACAACCGAGCACACCTCCCCAGATAAAGATGGTAAGGGTGTTCCCAGCAGAGCAAGTGGGATGAGCAAGACACAAATGTGTGAGGCAGTAAGAAGTCCAGATGGCCAGTTGGGTAGGCTATCGGTAGAGGAGCAGAACAGCCTTTATCCGCAGTAGTTTATTTTAATGTTCTAGCAGTTGCATAGGAACTTCATTCTGAGGTGCGGTTTTATCAGCCAAAGTAGATTGCCATATCCCAGCAAAATCAGCTATGAGTAATTTAAAATCAAAATCCCTACCCCATCAGACCTAATTTAGCACAGCTAAATGGAGCTGCTTTTAGAAAAGCTCTTCACTGCAATAATTTTTTTCTAAAAAACCAATCATGTGAAAGTATGAAAAATGTACGTTTCAATGCTTAACCAGGTCTTTTTCTTCTCCTACACAAACCCCCTCCTCCTTTTCTCCTCTCCAGCAATGCCCCCTTGCATTCATAAACTCTGTCCACAGAGATACACACATTTTTTCTAAAAGTCATTAATTTTTGAGTTTGAGAAATATGAAATAGACAAAGTGGGTAATTTTTCACACTTAGAAGAATTTCCCCATTATGTTTTGACTTCTTTTCTTACACAGCTGTAAAGAGATTAATATAACTTACTTTTCCCATTAATTGGCTTCACAGATTTCCATGGGAGATGGTACCCAATCAGGTCAAAAAGAACAGAAAATACCCATAGCACTCATTTACCCCCAACCAAGAAGCTGGGGTCATTCCAGGTTAATCTCCCAGAAGCTCACCTTCCCAAGAAACTGATATGATATGATATTAAAGCTCAGAGGAGTCAAACTGTCCTATATTGCTAAAGCATCCTCTTCTCCAAGAGGCTCCCAAAACCACTTGGGAAAGAGAAGTTTTCCTTTAAATTAAAAACAAAAAAGTATCATTAGCCAAGCACATGTGCCAGCAATGTAAAAGTTTATGTGATTACATCACTTGTCAAGTCATTTCATTTTACAGAAGTTTGGAGTTGGAATAATTCTAGCTTATTGCAGAACTCTTTTAACAAGAAGATGGGGCATTGGTAAGACAGTAAGTCGCAAACAATGCATTCCAGATTCCTCTACTCATGGTCATAAGAAAAGACCAGGGGAAAATTTTTTTAAATCCTGGAATCCTATGAGACCACATTTAAACTCTGAGGTCTCGGAAGCTCTTACTTTAACATTAGGAAGAAGTCCAAAGATTTGGATTTAGTTTTACGGGGGAAAAGAAAAAGAGGAGGGCTCTCTGATGACAGGGAAACCACAATCAGATCATCGAAGGTCCTCATGACCAGCTATGAATTTATTCCTTTAATAACCCTGCCCTTCCTGTCGAAGCTCACTGCTGGCAGAATAACACAACTATGACTAGTCAGTCTCTACCATGGAGGGAGGGATGTGGGGTGAGGTGTGGAGGGGCGGGGAAGGGGCCAGAGGGAGGAAAGTGTTATTTATGACACTGGCCCCCTCTACCCATGTGGTATTTGTCCTATTCCTGGTCAGACAAAGAAATTCCAAGGCTGTGTAAGCCCAGTAAGTCACAAAGGAAGAGAAACCTTGAGAATCTTAAAGGTCTTCTTGCCATAGTGTAAGGTAAAAGGAATCTGGCATATCTATCACCCCAGAATGACATGCAAATACATATCACATTAGTTATCCATTGGGGAACTTACTGCCAGAGAAAAATGCCTATTTTAAACCTTTATTGATAAATATTAAAGTGGCTAAAGATGAGCTGAGGCCATTTTTTTCTTCATTACAAAAAGACAAGGCTTTAAATGCCCAGTATTTTTTAACCTCTTCTACACTTTTTGCTTCAGCTTTTCTCTCAAAGTCTGCCTCAAAAATAGGACAGGTTCCATGTTTCCATGCCTCTCGTTCTATTTTGCACATTTGTTTGTTTTATCCATTAGGTTCCTCTTGTAGGTGAGATCATATGGTATTTGTCTTTCTCCACCTGGCTTAGGAAACAAGGAACAGACTGACAGTGACCAGAGGGGAGGGGGGAAGAAGAGGAAGGGTCTAGTCCAGGAACAGGTATAAAGGACCCATGGACATGGACAACAGGATGGGAACTGACTGAGGGAGCTGAGGGTGGGTGGGGCAGGGGAGAGCAATGTGGGGGGAATTGGGACAACTGTAATAGAACAACAATAAAAAAGAAATTTAAAACATTGAAAAAATAAATAAAAGTCAAGACAAAAAAAGAACAGGTTTCTGCTTTAAATTCCAGGCTCCTATTCTGTCCAACTTACATCTAGCAAGATTTCAATAAATATATTTAAATGGAAGCAGATGTACCAATTAATCAGGTAATGGAGAACACCGATAAAACCAGGTAAAACTTCTCAGAAAAGACATGAGTTCTTTGGGCTCAATATCCAGGAATCCAACAAGGAGGAAAGCGCTATCCCAGCTGAGCAATAATTATTCTTTCTTAGGTTTCTAAGCTCCCGTAGTTCTGCAGCAAAGCATCCAAGTACTACAGGTTACCCACTCTCCTTTTTATGTGCCTCTAATTTCTGTTTTTCCTATCCTCCCAGCTCCTCATCAAAATACCTGAAATCACATTTTTATAATCATCTAGGTGAACAAAGCACTTCAGTGTCCCTTTTATTCCCCTCTTTGGTTTCTTTTCCCTTTTCCACTTACACCATTTACTCTGTTTAACGGTTTTCCTGACTATTTAATTCACATCCTCGTCCTTTTATTTATGCCCCTGGTTGGAGAAAGCGTGTTTTGTTGTCACGTACCAGGGACTTTTGGTTCAACATGGTCAGCTGCGTGGACCTGGGCTAGACGTCCCATGGTCTGGAAGGAAAGAAATCAATACGACGAAACCCTGCCAAGGCTGCATGTGGAAGGGTTTTAATAGCTTTTCTCTCCCCATGCAAGAGAGTAGACCACTCAGTGGCGATCATAACACTGTGTAAAAAATAATAATGTAAACCATAATGTCTATTCTATTAAATTGCTACTCCTTTTTTTTTGAACAACAAAATATCATGGGCAAGGTCAGTGATAATGACTGTTATGATGAAAAATGTCACATTTGCTACTATATGAATCAAAATACTTACTGGGCCCCTACTTTATGACTGGTAGCTATCCCTGTACAGCATAGGGAAAAAGTAGGTTTACAGTTGTGAGTATGCAATACACAGACTTTATTCTTGCTTTGTTGTTATTATGATATTATTTACCATATGAGCAACTATAAACCCCATTCTTCCCCAACCTGTATACAAACACCACCCAGATAACATGCCATAACTGTCAAAATTTTAAAATCAGTGGTGAAACTTAGGGGAGAATTTATTAAGTCCAACAGTTACTGGTTTCCAAAATGAGGTCCACAGTAGTGGTTCTAAACCTGCACAAGAATCAGAATAATCTTGGGGAATTCTTAAGAAATGCAGAATCCCAGTTTCAACCCAGGCCTTATGAATAAGACTGTCTGGAAGCAGACTTAAGAATTTGTATTTTCATCTTGCCATTTACAACAACATGGATGAACCTAGAGAATATTGTGCTAAGGGAAATAAGTCAGACAGTAGAAGACAAATACCATATGATTTCACTTATATGTGGAATCTAAAGAACAAAATAAACAAACAAACAGGATAGAAACACATAAATACAGAGAATAGATGGATGGCTGCAAGAGGGGAGGTGGGTTGGGGGCTGATAAAAATGGAGAAGGGATTCAAAACTGCAAATCGGTTGTTACAGAAGAGTCACAGGGATGTAAAGTGCAGCATAGTGATACAGTCAGTAACACCGTAATAACCATGCACGGTGCCAGGTGGGTTTGGGAAATATTGGAAAGAACACTTCGTCAAGTGTATGATTGTTTAACTGCTGTGCTGTACATATAAATACAAACTAATATAAAATAATATTAATGCAAACTGTAATTTTAAAATAAAATTTTTTTAATTGTGTTTTTAAAATTTCCATGGTGATCAGAGTGATCTGCTTATCTGCAAGTTGCTGATCTATCTGGTCTTTGCTTTAATCCACAGGCTGACCAAACATACAAGAAGAGATATGGGAAGTGCTTGGCCACTGAAATAAGAGAAAAGGGAGACCTTTCTCTCAAATGTTTCAAAGCTGGAAATTCACCAACACAGACTTGAGAACACCTAGCAGTCACTACCTTTCTGTTTTCCTACATGTTAGGGGAGGAAAGCATGTGTCTGCACCCCTAGAAACTATTGATTTGGGATAAAAGAGAGGGAAGTTAATTATAGACTTGGCAAAAAAGAAAAAAATAAGAGCCCTGGCTGGTGTAGCTCAGTGGATTGAGCACAGGTCTGCGAACCAAAGGATCGAGGTTCGATTCCCAGTCAGAGCACATGCCTGGGTTGCAGGCCAGTTCCCAGCAAGGGACGCATGAGAAACAACCACATACTGATATTTCTCTCCCTCTCTCCTTCCCTTCGCCCCTTCGCCTCTAAAGATAAATTAAAAAAAAGAAAGAATAAGGAATACAAAACAATATTTAGGGGACACCTTTGTGTCTCCCCTCCCTTTCTCCTGGGAGCACAGCTCTGTGACAGGCTGATCAGCAGCTGAGACGGAAGTGTCTCTGGTTTGCAAATGTCAATGATCATGTCAAACGATCCCCCCCAGGGGTGAGAGGGGGTCACCAATGCCCCCTCTCATTCACGAGATGAATTTCTCTTGTAGTGGCATATGGAGGGG
>CM052539.1:163473902-163646402 GCA_028533065.1 Trachops cirrhosus | reverse complement strand
ATTATGTGCCAGAGACAGAGCTGAATGTGGGGGACAATGTTATGACCAAGACAAACAGAGTCCCTGGCCTCACTAATGTTCTAGTTAGAAAAAAAGACAGACATTAGCCACTATCTACCAAAATAATTGATTAATCATAATTATGATAAGTAGCAGAATGGATGCCAGGGAAGCTTTAAACCAGCAGATCTGAATCAAACCTAGGCTGGGGACTCAGGCAGGAGTGACAATGAATGTGAGACATAAGCAACAATTAAGTAAGAATTAGTCAACCACAGACAGGATATGTGTGTGTGTATGTGTGTGTCAGGGGGATGGGGACCGGGGGGGGGCAGGTGGGGAAGGCAGGAATTTAGGAGTATTGCAAGCAGGGGTAACATCCTAAGAAGGAAAGGAGTTCAGAGTGTTGGTGGAATGAATAAAGCCAGTGTGGCTAGAGTGTAGCCAACATGTGGTGGGGGTGGGGGGATGGTCACCTGGTGAGGCAGGAAAGATGGGCAGGGGCCACCCTCCTAAAGGCTGTGACCTTCTCATATCTCCTCAGCTAGAGAAAGCACTGCCAGCAAAGCAGAGCAGACACGGTTGCCGTGTCTGAGCAGCGAGGATACGGTGGTGAGTGAAACGTCTCATTTTCAGATCTTCTCTCACCTCCAAAGCAAAACTCTCCCTGATTCTATGGAACAAATTTGGAAAGCAGGTGCATTTGATGATACAGCCACTAAAAATCATTTCACCCTAACATTTTCTAAATTTTCATGGCCTTTTCTCATCGGGACTTCCAGAGCTCTTCCCATGGGGCGAGGCAGCTAGCATACCTGAGCCCACAATGGAGTGTGCACCAGGCACATTCTTAATACCTTCTCTTATTTTAATTCTCACAAAATGTTAAGATAAATCCCCATTTTTAAATGAGAAAACAGAGTGTAAATAAATTCTTGAGTGTCAGAAAACTACGAAGAGCCCCGAATCCCAGCCCGTCTGACTGCAAAGCCTATGTACTTCCACAGTAGAGCCTTTCCTCATTGATCCACCCTCCAGTCAAAATGCAGCCATCATTTAAACAGCTGGTATGAGAAAATATGGTGATGGTCATATGCAGGTTGCCACTAAACATGCCAATTTAATTATGCTCTTGAGGTAAGCAATTGCCTCCCCCTCCTTTTATTTTTATTGAAAGTGTTTCTTTGTCATAGATACTATTCCATGAATATCTTCCTTCCTAACCTCCACCCAAAATGATTGATCTTCACCCTCTAGCCTTCCTCAATATGACAATCTGAATTCTTTAAGGACTACTGGAATACTTCCAGGAGGAGAGAAGATTCTTTATTTCCCAGAGGATGGGTCTAAGGTGGATTCCGATGGCTTGCTCGCCCCTCGCCCCTCTCAGGGCCTCCCTTCCCTGCTGTCCCTCCTCCCTACCTACTCTCAGCCCATGAACACACCCTCCCTTCCCCACTGCTGCGCCCTTCTTCTCCACCCCCCTTCCACTCCTTTTCTCATCTTCTCAGTCACTTCACCCACACCCCTCACGCTTTATATAAATAAGCTGGTCTTTCATTGGCATCACTGGACATTTTCCTTCCACCAACCCCGTATTGGAACCTTCAGCGTTTCTCTGCTATGCTTGTCCGTGCTGGTTTTGGTAGGGCTACTGTTCACCAAAGAGACACATGGTTTTTGCTCTTCAAAAAGAGAGGAAGGAAGACAGGCTGTTTCTGAGACACATGCAGGAAGTCCATACTTTCCAGGAGGCTGCTCATGGAAGGAAGGGCTGGTATTTGTGTGTGTGTTGGGCGGGGGTTCTACTGCTACTGGCTGCAAAATATTAATAACCAGTACCTTGAAAGACTGCTTCTTTCTCAGCATTTCTCTTTTTATTGGGGGGGAGAAGGATTTTATTTGGTATTTTTGTTGTTTTATTTTGTTTTTGTTTTTGCTGCCCTCATTAATAACACATAGTATACATTATTAAAAGATTTTTCTTCATAAATTAACAATAAAAACAAATACATATTTATTATGGCCAGGAAAAGCAATTTAACTTTATGAAAATAAGTAAATTTTATCCCCCAAAAAATATTACCCTAGTATGACAAACATAAGTTAAAAAAGTTGAGAACTTAAAGCTGAACACAAATCTTTTAATATGTTGATTGTTCATGACTATTAGCCAATTCACAACTTTCAGCTGTATATCTTGGCACCTTATTTTATACTGGGTATTATAAATGATTCTGAGACAATGTTGAGATTAGTTATCAAAACACAAATTGTTCACAATCTGTAGAATACAATTTGTCTAATCTAAAGATTCAATGCTGTTATATTATCCCAATGGAAAATTAATATATGTATAATTTATATATTATATTAATGTGTTATAGAATTAAGTTATATACAATTTTTACATTATGACACTATCTATGTACACACATACATCCTCAATATCTTTCACTACCTTTTTTATATTTCCCTAAGTACAGCAATCTCTTATTTTTATCAAGAGAACATGAGCATTACCATAATGAACACTGCATTATGACATGTAAACTTTCCACCCACATTTACATGGATAAAGCAGGTTTCATTCTCAACCATGTAAAAGTCAACCTTCTAATACCATATCTCAAAGACTTACCTCAACTGTCAGTCCCATGAGGTGTTGATGGTTCTTACTTGTTTGATGGTTTTGTTATTGTGGTTTTGAGGGGAAGAAGAAATGTGAAGTACAGCTCTTGAGATCACATTCTGCACATTCTGAATAGGGAATTTATAGACTAAAGGGAATATGTTCTCTCTCTTTCTGGAAATTCAACCTTAGTACTTCATACCTACATGTCAAGTGCTTCACTACATTTTCAGTCACTGCAAAGTAAAAGTTTCTCTTACCTCCATCACTATTTTATTCCCAGAGAGAAGAAAAAAGAAACCCTAAGACACAAAGGATCCAAATCTCACAGCCTGAACTTCTCCCTGCGGTATGGGCTGCTTACAAAGGAAGCTCTCAGAGAGAAACTAAGATGCACCAGGGGGTTTTATGCACCAGTGTCATTCACCACCGGGAGGAGCCTTGCGGGACTGTCTCGCAGGAGAGTTTCACCTCTCCGCTAACATGAAGAACTCATTCATCGAGGTCAGTGCCGCTCGTCTCCTTGGCAGTTCATATTACTAAACAAGCATTAGATGAACTGAAAAGAAGAATTCACATTAACTTGCTCTGGGAAGACTCCGATTTCTTATTTCTGGTGAGTAACACGGTGATATTTTACATGTTTTAGCTGTTGTACCCAAAACATTTAAATGGATAGGCCTTTTATATCTATAGCCATGAACAAGGGACCTGCCAATATTTCTAATGGAAGTCTCCAAATGTACACAAAAATACATATATTGACTTCTTGTTTCATTGAGTATCAAGATTAATTGTCCCTGTAAAGGTAAATAAATATTGACAGAAGTTTCACTTTGGTCCATATTTTCCTCTTAGGTCAATAAATCTTGGTATTTACCTCAACTGAAGTCAATATCAAATGATTATTAATTCATGGTATACTCGACTAGCAGCCAAAACTACAATTTAACATACGGAAACATAGTCCTGTGGACCAATTTACATTCAAAATAAATACAGGAAGTGAAAAATCACTGAATGTTTCATATATGTAATAGAAATAAAAGTAAAACCTACAATCACCAGAAATATAAAAGAATCCATCTTATTCTATTCTATTTGGATTTGTCTAATATACAGAGAGTGACTTCTTTTATCTTATAGTTCAACATTTTGCTTCTTTGCCTATAAATCAGATTCCTGCTTACATGTACTAATGAGTTTTATAAATTGATAAATGTCTATATGAGAAAAGAAGGAAGACGGAGACAGAAAGCAGAACAAGAAATTTTAAAAGAGGAAAGAAAAAAGAAAGAGAAATTAAAGGCAGAGAAAACAAAGAAGGACCAAAGAAAAAAAACAGTAAGATAAATTGAGAGACATAAAAAAAAATAAGGAGGGAGAAGAAGGTAATGGAATTGGAGAAAAAAATTAAATATTACTATTGATTAACTGTGTGTTTTCATAAATTTCAGCAAGAAGATATTTATTTCTTTTCAATACTCTTCTCCACTTAAAAAGATGCTTCTACCCAACTCTAATGACTTAAACATCATAAATATTCTAGTTTTTCATTCAAGATCTAAAATGTAAAAATCTATTAACTTATATAAATAACTCAAAGAAAATTTAGAGCAAATATTTTTACACAGTAAATTTAGGACAAGTTCATTAAAGTTTTTAGAGAGTGAGTCATCTCAGCTTTTAATGGAAAAAATCATTAACTATTATTACTAATAGGTGGATGGTCCATATGAAATTACCACATTTTTTATTTCTTGTGAAGGCACACTAACATCTGAATATAGGCTGCTTAAAAGAAATTGCTCATCAACACTAGAAATTGATAAGCATATCAAAAGAGTTGATCTTTATAGTGTTCTAGCCCAGACATATATTGTAATAAAAAGCAAACAGGCACCGAGTAAGACTAAAAACATTGCCTATTTGATATTACCCAGGAAGGGCTTTGCTCATTACCTGAGCTTTGACTACACGTGCCTGGAGCACTACATCTCCAGTCTTCACTGCTGCTCTTTTAGTTCTTTTCTTTTTTTAACTTAATCTTTATTGTATTTTTTCCCATTACCATTTAGTCCACTTATATCTTCCTCCCCAGCAATCTCCACATTGTTGCCCATGTCCACGAGTAGCCAGAACTTTCTGATTAGTGTTTATATTAGCTGGGTACTTTACATTCAATTAAATATTTTTTAATTCAAATTTACCTTAAACATTTATGTTTTCTAAGAATTATGAGCCATTCATTGGTTTAAATTTACCAGCCAAAAAGAAGTGATGGTAACTTAGAGGAGTGGGTCACTCCTCAGTAAAACATCTTTAGATCAGACACACTCCTTCAAGTCACTAGGAAGGTTTTGGAGGTGAAAGGAAATTGGAGACCATCTCATCCAACAAACTCACCCTAAAAAGAGGAAAACCAAAGCAAGAAAGAAGATACTCAGTGAATCAGTTACAGAAGCAAAATGAAAATCCAGTTTTCCTACTTTATTAAAAAGACAATTTTTCAGATTTGCTTCCTTTACTTTTCAAAACCTCTCAAAAGGCAATCTGTCGATGAAATGTACAATATTACAAATATATAATATTTTGCTAATATCCCCGAACAGAGATGACTTTGAAGACTTTAAAACAAGTAATATTTTCAACTGAAGCATTATATATATACATATACATATACATATACATATACATATATATATATATATATGTATATATATATATATATAAACACAATCCCAGAGATACTACCAAGTTTGATGCAGTTTTAGGTGTGGAAATATGAAAAGCCTAGGAATACAAAATGAAAAATTCCACCTTTGCCTTTTTAATTCTTTTTAAAAGCAAGCAAAGAAACTAACAAACAACAACAAAAACAAGATGATATTGAACTTAGGCTTAAAAATTCTGTAGGAGGCTTACTTTGTCTCAGATAATACTAAAAGTTAACCAAGGAGAGGAGAGTAGTTAATGATGAAGCAGCATGTGCAACAGCATGGACACAAGACAGCTCCTAATATATTCCAGAAATTTCAAGTTCTTCAGTTTAAACATAGAGTGTCAAAGAAAAGTGGGAGTCGAGGTTGGAAAAGACAAACCATGGGTCAGAGCTTCCCAAGGGGCTGGAGTTCGTTCTGTAGCTTCATCGTCAGCCATTGACAGATTAATAGGACCAGGATCTCCTTTAAGGAAAATTATTTGACATCCGTGCTGACGGTATGTGGAAGAAAATTACCTTAGATACATAAATATCTGTTGAAAACATTTTTTGATCATCCTGGCGAGAAAGGAAAACACCTGGATAACTAGCAGATTTGGATTGTAAAGAAGAAATAAGCTTTCTCTTGGGATTTAGGCTTGGAACAGAGAATGAGGAATAGGCTTACAAGGTCAAATATAAATTCAGTCTGGAATTCCAAAACTGCAGGGACAAATGCAAAACTGCTCCAAAGCAACATAATCTTAATGTAAGCTCCACAAGATTTCCTCAAAGTCTTCTGAAATGAAGTCATAGCCCCAAATTATAAAGCACACAAAGACATACTGCTTCAGGAGAGAGAATAAGCAGATACAAGGAACTTTAAGATTACATCACCATAGACCTATGAAATGATCTGATAGAGATGACAGAGTAAATTTCTTTAAAAATTAAAAAGGTGAAATAAGAATATAAAACCAAAAAAAGGCAATAATATTTTTAATTACAGGTTTTTAAAGAAACAAACAGAATTTCTTGATTTTGAATATGTAGCTACTGTAAAGAAAATATCAGTAAATAAGCTAAACAGCAGACTGGAAACAAGTGTAGAGAACAGAATGAAATACAATGCAATACAGATCTCAGGAAATTCCCCAAAATGAATTATAGAGTTGAAGAGAAAAACATAAAAGAAAAGTTAAGTGATATCAAGGTTAGAATAAAATGGCCCGAAAGAGGACTAGGAATTCCAAAAGGGGTTAAAAGATATTTGAAGAGAACTTCCATAATTCATTAAAGATATGAACTGTCAGGTTTAAGAATCACTAGGAGGCTCAAGTAGAAAAAAAATAAAACAACTCCATACCAGACACATTATAGTAAAACTATAGAACACCAAAGACAAAGAGAATTAGAGAAAAAGTCAAAAAGCAGATTATTACAAAGGAACTACAATAAACTGCCAACCTTGAATTGTATGGTCTGAAATACTATTGTTTATAAATAAAAATAAAGACATTTTCACAGGCAAAGGCAAAAAGAGTTTACTACTTATAAAACATTTCTAAAACATATTAAGAATATATTTCAAGAAAACTTGTACCCAAGAAGAAGGAATAGGATACAAGAAGCAATGGTGAGAAAACAAATAGGCAAATAATACATATAAAACTAATCATCACTAATTGCATGAATAAGTGACTCATTTAAAGGTGGTAAGTACAAGGTAGAACTAAAATCCTGGGCAGCAAGTAGCTTGTCAGTTGGGGGAAGGGAGGACAATCCGAATTAACGTATTTCTCACACATATCAGAAAAACAGTCAATATTGTTTAACTGAGACTTTGTTAAATATGCACATTAAATGTTTACTAGTGTCTATTAAAACAATACAGAATATTGTAGAGAAAAAGAAAAAATAAATAAAGCCAATACTACAGAGAGAAAGATGGAGAAAGGAGGACCCATTTTTCAATTTTTTGAAGTATCTCCATACTGCTTTCCACAGTGGCTGCACCAATCCGCATTCCCCCAACAGTACAAAAGGGTCCATTTCTCCACACCCTCACCAGCACTTGTTGCTTGCTGATTTATTGATGACGGCCATTCTGACAGGTATGACATGGTATCTCATTGTGGTTTTAATTTGCATTTCTCTGATGATCAATGATGTTGAGCATCTTTTCATACATCTATTGGCCATCTGTATGCCCTCTCTGGAGAAGGGTCTATTCAGGTGCTTAGCCCATGTTTGAATTGGGTTGTTTGTTTGTTTGCTTTTTGGTGTTGAGTTTGTAAATACTTTATAAATTTTGGATATTAACTCCTTATTGGATGAATTGGCAAGTATGTTCTCCCATTCTGTGGGTTGCCTTTTTATTTTGTTGATGGTTTCCTTTGCTGTGTAAAAACTTTTTATATTTTGATGTAGTCCCATGTGTTTATTTTTGCTTCTGTTTTTCTTGCCTGGGGAGCTATATCTGACAAAAAAAAAATTGCTATAATCAATGTCCAAGATTTTGCTGCCTATGTTTTCTTCTAGGATTTTTATGGTTTCGGGTCTAATATTTAAGTGTTTGATTCATTTTGAATTTATTCTAGTGTGTGGTGTAAGAAGGTGGTCTGGTTTCATTTTTCTGCACATATCTTTCCAATTTTCCTAACACCATTTATTGAATAAATTATCTTTGTTCATAAACTTACCCATTGTATGTGCTTACTTTCTCTGTTGAATATTAATTGACTATAAAAACATGGGTCTATTTCTAGGCTCTCTACTCTGTTCCATTTATCTGTGTGTCTGTTTTAATGCCAGTACCAAGCTGTTTTGATTACTATTGTCTTACAGTATAGTTTGATATTAGCTATTGTGGTTCCTCCAATTTTGTTCTTTCTCGGGATCACTGTTGCTATGTGGGTCCTTTTGTGGTTCCATATAAATTTTTGAAATATTTGTTCTAGTTCTGTGAAATATGTCATTGGAATCTTGACAGGAATTTCATTGAATCTGTAGATTGTTTTGGGTAGTATGGACATTTTAATGATGTTGACCCAGTGATCCCACTTCTGGGAAGATAGCTAAAGGAACCCAAAACACTAATTTGAAAGAATATAAGCACCTCTATGTCCATTGCAGCATTATTTACAATTGCCAAGATATGAAAGCAAACCAAGTGTCCATTAATAGATGAGTAGATAAAACAACTATGGGACATTTACACAATGGAATACTACTCAGTCATAAAAAAAGAAGAAAATTTTACCCTTTGCAGCAGTATGGATGGACCTGGAGAACATAATGCCAATGAAATAAACCAGTAAGAGAAAAACAAATACCACATGATTTCACTCATATGTGGAATCTAATGAACAAACGGAACTAACAAGGAGAGCAGAGACAGACTCATAGATGGAGAGCAGATGACAGCTCTTGCAGGGGGTGTGTTTAGGGGTTAAGAGGGATTGAGCAAAAAGGAAAAAGGACTCACGGACATGGCCAGCAGTGTGGTGATTGCTGGGGGAGGGAGGTATAAAGGGACTAAAAAGTAAAGTAAAAAAATACCATTTTTAAATGGTATTTTCAAATTCAAAGAAAAAAGGATAAAAATAAGTAGAAGGAGTTAAAAAGAAAGAAACTAAGAGCATGGCAAACAGAAACTATGGTGAAAGAACAAATCTAAATAGGTCTCTGATCACAATAAATATAAATGGACTGGAAGAAAGAGAATGGCAGGTTTTAAGAAACAAAATCCAACTCTATATTGGATTTTATATTTGTTCAGGAGACATACATGCAAAAAATTCCTGAAATAGTTTGGAAGTGGATGAAAAAAATAACCAAAAAAAGCTGGAGTGGCTATACAAATATGAACAAACTAGACTTCAATTTAAAAAATCATTCTTGACTTATTATTGCAAAATGACCCAAGGAAAAGTATTGGGAAGACACCTAATCTTGGATTTGTATATACCTAATATGTTTTCAAATGTATTGGAATAACATTGGTTAATAACGTTATATAAATTTCAGGTGTAGCACTTTATAATTTATCTGTATACTCTGCTATGTGCTCACCACCCAAAGCCTGGTTTCCTTTCATCACCTTGTACTGACCCCCTTCACCTTCTTCCTTCTGCCCACTCCTCCCCCAACTAGTAACCGCCATTCTGTTGTCTGTACCTATGAGTTTGTGTTTGTTACACTTTTTGTTTGTTGTTTTTTGTTTTACATTCCACATATGAGTGAACTCACATGGTTCTGTCCTTTTCCATCCGACTTATTTGACTTGGAATAATGTTCTCAATGTAGGTACCTAATATCTCTATCCTCCAAAGCATGTAACAAAATTGATAGAATTATAAAAAATAACTTGACAAGTTCACAGTTATAATGACAAATTTTAACACACCTCTCTTAGTAACTAATAAGAAGACCCTAAATTAATAGGAACACATAAGATTTGAATAGCATAATTATCAAGTTTAATCTAATGAACATATATAAAAGCCTGTACCCAAAAATTATTTTTCCAACCCGTATGAAGCATTTATGAAATTTGCCACATTTAACCACTAAAAGCACAGCACGATAAAAATGAGTAACAAAAATATAACAAAAGTCATATGTTCAGAAATTTTAAAGCATATTAAATAATATGTGGGTCAAAGAAAAATCATGATGGAAATTATAAAATATTTTAAACTAAATAATATTGAGAACATTATATATCAAAACTTGTGGAAAGCAGCTAAACCAATATTAGAGGAAATTTATGGTCTTAAATGTTTATATTAGAAATGAAGCAAAATGAAAACCAATGAATAAAGAATCTAATAAAAAAAATTTAAAGACCAACAGAATAAAAATAGTTTTTTTAAAGAAAAGGGAAAACACTTATAAAACTAATGAAACAGGCAAAATCTTGGCATTTGGACTAATAAAAAAGAAAACGGCATAAATGAAAACATTAGTAATTTAAAGGGAGACATAAAGAAACAAGAGATTTTTAATGCTTAAGAGAACACTAGAAATAAATTTATGCCAATAAATTTGAAAACCTAGACCAAAGAGTCATTTCCTATAAAAATAAAAACACCTAAAATTGACTCAAGAAGAAAGAGCACATCTGAATATAACCATTAAAAATTTAAATGTATGTAAGTAATTGATTTGAATGGAAAACGTAACTGATTTCCAAAATACATCAACCTCGTATTAACAAACCTTCAAGTAACCAGTAAACCCATTTCATGGAAACTATTTCAGAGAACAGATGGGGAAAGTGCCAAATTAAATCAATGTAGTAAAAATATAATAGGATTATTTCCAAAATTTGAAAAGATTAACCTAAAATTCATATGGAAAAACAAGTGACTAAGACAATTGTGATGAATAAGGAAAGGTTTGCCTTACAGATATCAAGACTTACTATAAAGCTACAGCAATTAAAAACTTAGTGTTAGTGAAATCGGGATAAAGAAAGAGACCCAATGGTCACAAGAGAGATCCTGGAAACAGACCTACACATTTGTGGGACCTGGTATATGACAGAGGTGGCCTTATAAATGGCTGGAGGAAAAAAGAACTGTTTAATAAATAGAGCCAGAAAACATAGCTAGCCATACAAAAAAGATAAAATTGGAGGTCTACCTGGTACCCAGATACAAAAACATATACATATAATGTATATACAGTGTGTATATCCCAGAAACTCAATCATTGCTATCAGGAGTGTGAAAGATACAATTGCAATCACAAGTTGACACTAGCTGGCAAAGTTTAAGATGTGTGTTAAATCATGATGCAAAATTTTCCCTTCCAGGTATTTACCCTAAAAAAATTCTCACACATGTGCACAGGCAACCCAAAAGAGACACTCAGTTGTGACTGCATTAAAGGAGAAGCAACCCAGTTCTTCCCAAGAAAAGGAACAAGTTCAACTGTGGGGTGTTCACAGAATGGAACGTTCTATGGCTGTTGAACCAATCTGTTGAACCTTTATCAGCACAGATTGTCTCAAACACAAAATGTCGAGTGGAAAAAGCAAATTTAAGAATGACATGTATACTATGATATCACTTACATACATTTTAAAACATACCCCCAAATCACATAATGGTTTGTAGTGGGGCACGTGCAGTCAGCATACAAACAAGACACAGAAATACTTCGCACTGGCCCCAGGACCCCAGAGGAGAGGAGGGGGTCTCAGATGGCCCCGCTAATGTTGTATCTTATTCTATTGCTTTTTAAGAGAGTTTGTTGCACAAACGTGCAAAATGTTAATATCTGGGTATGTAGATAATTTTATCCTATTATTTTTAATATGCCTAAAATATACACAATTAAAAATAAGATGAATTAGGAGAGGGTATAACATGAAAAAGGAGACATACTTCCATTTAAAAATCCTGCCCACACAAGGGTTTCCTGGACTCAGGTCTCGCTGCTCCCCGCAGAGAAGCAACTGAACCAAAGAACGTGGCTTTTCTCCAGGCCCCAGGGACACAGACTCGGGATGAGGCTGTGTAAGCCCCTACTGTGGTGACTTCCGGACCAAGATTGCAATTGTCAATAATTCAAATAAATAAATTTTGTATATACATATATACATACACAACATAATTTCCCAAAAGAAAAAGCATTGCAACATAGAAAAATTAAGAATCATCTGTCAGAATTAACAAGTCTTTTAAATGAAATCAATTTATCTTCATGAATAATTCCATCCTTCTCATCTTCCTCATGGGGCCTCAAACAGTGAAAGCTTCCCAAGAGACTGGGAGGAGACCACAAACCAACGTTAGGAGACCGCTTGTCTCAAGAACACACCCAGCACTCAGTTCCAAGCCAGAGCCAAGACTACCAACAAAGCTAACATTATGATAAGACTTCTGGAGAAACCGCAAGTAGATTTCAGGGGTTACATGATAAATTTTGCATTTCCTTCTCCAATTCTTCCAGGTTCACAATCCAGTGAGAAACACAGGCCACCAAAAACTAAATATACAGTACTCTATGAATCTCATCATATTCACCTATTGCCAATGACAGAAAATTATTTAGTTTGCTGGTTTAAGAATTAATTTAATTCTACCTGGTTTTGCTATACTTTGCCTTATTTGTTTTTGTTTAAGTCAGTCCGACATGCACAGAGTGTATTCAAATATTAGAAACACACTTTCATTTAGAACGAGTACCCTTAAAAAATAAATACATTTTAATCTTTCCAAGTTTGGCCATTAATATTGTCTTCAATTCCCCTCAGCCCAGACATGCTTTCAGTTTCCTGGGGTCAGTGACATGACCTCACTGACTCTGAAGAAGAGTTTGAAAGGAAGAGTTAATGCACAATGTTGAAAATACATATGCAGCTGGCTGCTTAGACTGTGCAGCCAAGTGGTGGTGAGAGGAAGTTGAGAGGTAAGAAGGAATTAGCTCGTTAGGAAAAGCAAAATACAGCTTAGTCAATTCAGTGACGGCAGTCAAACCGACTGTGCTGATAAATGGGTCACTTTTCCATGCACTCGTGTGCCCAATTCCAATGCCACAGAGGTTTAGCCATTCTCAGGACTTGTCATCCACAGAAGATCATTCTAGAATTTCCACCCAAGAATCACGTAAAAATCTCTGCCTTCAGTATATTTTCAGTGTAAGTAGGAAATATAAAATCACTACTTGTCTATATAAGCACAGAGTCACAAAATTATCTAAAAGGTCAAATTACATATATCAATTTAACATACCTGTTTAATACTACCATTATATAATACTGCCTATCTATACTATTATTATTGGAGAAATATTAATAAACAGAGTAAGCAGTGAAATTAATATTTAGAAATACAAGCATACCTACTTAGCTCCTCATATTTAAAGGAATAGAAAGCTATAGTTACAACAGTGTTCAATCTTGCAGTTCAATCATTGAACCTTTCATGATACATATTTAAGATACTAGATTCTATCATTTTTCTTTTTCCCCAACCATGCTATGCAATTCATTCATTTGCTCAAAAAAAAATCCACACATTTGGGTACCACACAGTACCAAGCACTGGGCCTCAACAACAGAGCTCCCAGCTTAAGTCCTAAGTTATGGTTTATTAGATCAAGTACCGTGCCTTATAAAACATGATAAGAAATATCTGTGCAACACCATGGCATTTTATTTTCCTCATCTTTGCAATGAATAATTGAACTTCTAATCTCTCACAGTGGTGCTGAGTGTGCCTCTCCCTTCTCCGACAGGATCACAGCTGCAGAGCTGCTTCCTTCACTTTGAGGGTCCCCCAGAATCGGAGGGTGAGCATTCACTGTGCTTTGAACAGTGTACCATGCTCTAAAAAAAATACATGTACTGGGTATGCTCCTCAGAATGAAAATGATTTAATCTGTAGTAACGTTGGACTGCGAAGCAGGAGCAGCCCTGACATTTTATGAATAGGGAAATGAGAGAGCGTGTTAAAGAAAGCTTGACAGCGAGAATGAAAGAATGAAGATTCAACTTAAGCTGTTGAAAGCCTAACAAGATAAAGACAGGCAGGAAAGTCTCCTTAAATGTGATGAAATAAGGCCTGAAGGGATGGAACGATAGAGAGATTGACGAGTATACACTTTGAAACAGAAGATGAATGTGTTCAACCTGACAGTAACATGTGGTTAAATTAATCAAAGTACCCAGGGCCTTAAACGGTAGGAAAGAATACAGATTTATGCAACAATCATCTTTGATGGGAGGTGTGAAATTTGAGCTAGACCAAAGAGGTGGAGCTTTTGAAAGAATGCAATTGTTATGATTACACAGCATTTTCATGACATGTAAACGTGACCACTGACCATGTCAGGATCTTCTCTGACATGGTCAGTTATAAAAGTCAGTTTGTCAAGGCAGTTATAAAAATGGACACGGGGATGTAAAGTACAGCATAGGGAACACAGTCAATAGTACTGGGATAACTATGTACAGCGGTGTCAGATGCGTACTGCCCTTACTGGGGTGATCACTTCGCAAAGGATATAAATGTCTAATCACTATGTTGCACAGCTAAAATTAATATAAGACTGCATGTCAACTGTAATTAAAAAGTAAATTTTATTTTTTGTTATATTTTATTGATTATGCTATTACAGTTTTAAAAAAATAATTTTAAAAAATACTAGTACCAATAAAATAAAAGGTAAAACAGGAAACTAATAGCAGTTCTTATTACCCAAAGGGAATATTTAATTTTAAGTAATTTTGTTCTTGTGATTTTTAATGATGAATTTTTTAGGAAGGAAACTTTTCAGAGAGCAAGTATTTTGGTAAAATTAACAAGTTGAGAGTTTACACTATCCTATTTTCAAGCTTCCAAAGGCATAATACAGTCCCAAACACCAGTTCCACACATAATTTGCCTCACTCTTGATCTTAGCCCCTCTGCCTTGCAAAAATGCTTCTCATAAAGTCAGATACCACAATTTCCAACTCTTGAGAACACTATTAAAGCAAGGAAGAGGTAAAAATATTTTCAAAATATTCTCAAGAATAAGCACTGGAATAAATCAGCCCTTACCTAACTCAAAGAGCCACCTAACCAGAATGCCCACTGAATATACTCATCACTGAAGTTTTATTAAGTACCGTTGAAGAGAAACCAGACTGACAGTGCCCAGAGGGAGGGGGGACAGGGATATGGGTGGAAAGAAGGGGAAGGGACTAGTCAAGGGTTGTGTATGAATGACCCATGGACATGGACAACAGGGTGGAGGCTGACTGTGGTAGTGGAGGTGGGTGGGGCGGTGGGAGCAATGGGGTTGGGGGAATTGAGACAACTGTAATAGGACAACAATAAAATATTCAAAAAATTAAAATATTCTTATTATTATGAAAAAAATACTAAACCAATGCTCTTCCCAGTGAACCAGCTAATCCATAGGCATGATTCCAGGCTGCCATTGTGTTTCAAATACTTGTGTGGTATGTCAACTAATCATAGTTGAATTAACAAAGAGGTATTTTTTACATAGAGTAGACTCAATTCTTTATTTAAAAAAAGAAACAAGTATGCCAGGTGGGTACTTGAATTATCAGGGGGATCAGTTTGTAAATTATATAATTATCTAACACTATGCTGTACAACTGAAACTAATATAAAATAACAGTGAATGTCAACTGTAATTGAAAAATAAAATTTAAAAAAGTACCAAGTCCTTTCACCTACCTGAGTTAACTAAGTGAGAATATAACCTTTTAAAGCAGCTTTCTCCAGGGAAGGTGGAGGATAGTGATGGCTTTTTGAGCATCTGTATTTCGTCATAGTTGCCTGTGTGGCAATTCTGAGGCCTCTTACTACTTCAAACTTCCAACTGAGAATCGCTGGTTTGCTAGAAGAAAGCTTTTTTTTACATATTAAACTGTTCCCCCATGGTGCCATTCACCTTCAACCTTCTTGTTAAAAATCAATAGAAGGGATGGGAGAGAGTAGGTAAGTGACAATAGCGAAGATGGAGAGGAGACTCCTACTTGAAATTCACATCTAAGTAAAATCCTTCCCATTGTAGTTTAGTCACTTCTCTCCTCCTAGGAGATGGATTTGGAAGACACTTGGTCACCATGCTCCTCCTAATAGTCCTTCACACAGTTGAGGACAGTTATTAAGTCACCTCTAAACCTTCTCAATACCAGTAATCCTGATTCCATTCATCTTTTTTCATCAGTGCTATTTTCCAACCCGTTAATCATTTTCATTGCTCTCCCCTGGACCCTATCTAAGTTCGCCACGTATCTTTAAGCTTCTGTGAATTATGTGACTGGTTTATAGCTTTGATAAGCCTGGGTGGTGGAAATGGTAGAATCTCATCACAACAGACTTTAAGTGTATATCGGGGAGAGGGCAGAGATGGAGGAGCAGATAGTTAAACTATAGGGGCAATTTTAATGTAAATATGATATTCACTTAAGACTTTATTCTTTGTAATTATCTCTAATCACGCCACATTAAAATACCCTAAGCCACAAGTACAGTCTGTATTTTACATGGATATCTTTTTAGTGCCAACCTATGGCTGGTGCTTTTAGGAGAGTAGAGACTACATTTTTTTCAAAGGTTATTTGTTTCCTGAGTAGAAATAGCTCTTCAGTTGCAAAGTGGTGCTACTGTGAAAGAAGTACCTATGAAATGTGGAGAGACCAAATAGTGTTCGTTGCATCTCTAATATTCATTCTTCCCACGACTTCTCCAAATGATCCTAAGTGGTACAATTCTGAAAATAGTGGTGTTTTGGATATGGTTCTCACAGTCGGAACTATGAAAGAGTCATTAGGAGTATCTCTTCAGTTTCAAAGCCATTAGCCAGGTTATACTTATGGAAGGCATCACAGCGCAGTGACAGCAGTTGGTGGCCAGCTTACAAACTGTGAACTTTCAGCAAGTTGGGACTCCTCTTTGAACCACCAGGACAGTAACAGAGACCTACATCAGAGAACTGATGTGAGCATTTGGTGAAAATAGCCCCTGGCACATAGTAAGCAAAAGACATTACCAGAAAAAGAGATGACTACAATTGCAAGTCATGAGCATGGAAAGCAAATAAGAGCATGCAAACCTGTTCCCTTGAATGTGCGATTATTATACAGGTGTCTCTTCAAACAAGATAAGCAAAGATGGGAAAAACGGAGAGCACAGGAAATGCTGCTGTGGCCAATGGCAGAGTATCTCACCACTGAAAACACGTCAGGGATCTGCAGAGTCTAACAGGAGTCTGTTAACTGGAATTCAGCAGATGTGCAGTTGCCTCTATAAGCCTTAAAATACTCCACTGAAGAGAGATATCATACCCATCTTTGGAAATATATCCCCATGTTAGAACCAAACGTGCATATGGAAATTATTATTATCCCTTGGCTGAAGGCTTCAGTTATAAAACAATTGTGGTGTTTGTAACCTAAAAGAGGGATTTCCTCAAATTTGCTAAAACTGTCTCTTTTTTTTAGGATCACCATTATCCCTACCTCATTTGAGATCAAGTGAATTGTCAAATTAACATGTTTTTACAGGAAGCCGATTCTGTTACTTCCTTAAAGAGAGCGCTGCTCTTCCCAGGGTTATCAGCAAGCTGCTGCTCCGGCTTCTCATGCCAGGTGCCCTTCCTGACTGGCCATTTCCCCTCAGGCTGCAGATAACCCTGCCATGACTCCAAATTCTTTCATTCAGTATCTGATTCCATCTCCATCATAAGCCTTCCCTGAAGTGTGGCTGGACCTAAGCATTCCCATGTCTTGGTTCATTGCTAAGATCCCAGGCTGACTTGTTGTTGATTTTAGTGGAAAATCCAAATCATCTGACAATCAGAAAGCAAATAATGGCTTTTCCTTGATGCGACTTTCTAAACATATAGTAATGAACAATAAATATTTACAGGCAACTATGCTGACTACTGAAAAATTCCTTTGGGACCCACATAAAATAGATTATATTCCATAAAACATAAGCCAAGCAAGATAAAGCTTTAAGAAAGATTTTGACCCTTTATCCATTCAAACTATTAACTTATTTCGCTCCTTTTCACCACCACTGTTCCCCAAAAAAGAGTCTATAAATTCACATTATGTTGAAATGAACAGAATCTTTATTTCCCTAGTCCCTTGTAGTTGGATTTTGTCATTTCTTTCATGGCAGCATTATCTGCCTCATCACCCAATTCTTCCTTGACTTCTCCTGATTCTCTACTTGCCGTATATGGTCATCAGCCAACTCCTGCGGATTCTTCACTTGCTGTGCTATTCCTTCTCTTCCTATTGCCACAACCTATAGTCCAGGTCCTTACCATCTTCTTCCACTGTTTCTTTTGCAATAGCCCACTAACTTGCTCTCCAAATCTTCAGTTTCTTTTTTCTGTTACAATTCATCTTGCATATATTTGCCAAATTAAACATCCTAAAGCATAATTCTGATTGTATCTCTTGACATTTCAGACATTCCAATTTCAGTCTAAATAAAGTTCAACTTCAACTCATATGAGGTCAATGTGTTTGTCAAGTGAATGAGTACAAAAATTCCATTTGCAGGCTTTAACAACTAACTTGCTATTTACTGAGCAAAGTCCAAAAGAAAGGTTTTGTTTTGTTTTGTTTTGTGTCTTAAGCCAAGATTCCCCATATATTCTGTTTGCAGTCTCAGAAATGTTTAAATAATGACTGTTAAATCAGCTGGGAGAAAAAGCAGTTACTATTTTACATCTTCTCTAGATTTCTTAAACTCCTGAAGACTTCAATTGATTATGCCGTTTATCTCTATTCCTTAAGATATTATGGATGTTCTCACTAGTGATTCTTCTCCATGAATGTTTTAATCTAAGGAGGTTTAAAGCTCAGGGTGACAAAATACACAATTTGTCCCAGTGTTCTCAATTATTTATCATATCCTTCACTAATAAAGAAGAGTTGGTAAAACATATTTTTACCTTTATGGAAAATGTCTACCCAAAATAAAATGTATTTTTAAATCCCATGCAAGATAATAGGCCAAAATGGCAGTGTGAGCACATGCCAAAACTGCCAAAATGAGAAATAAGGGATAACTATTTTTAAAACATTTGCAACTGCAATCCTTTTCACAAGTGAGAAAGAAAGTTTTCCACACCCCATAAAAGAAAAGGAAACCTACGTTAATAAAGGGTCTTTGGCTGGGTAATGGCCAAACATGAACGGTGAAGATCGTGTTCCAGTGCTCACACAGGAACGGGCCTGAACATGTCCCCCATGAGCACCGAGTACCCTACATAATCCGGAGCCATAACGGCCTTCTCAGCCTCTGCACAGAGGGTCATCGCGGGATCACTACCAGAAGACCTGGTGCACCTGAGACAACTGCTGAGCTGCCATACAGGAAGGAACGTGGTAAAGAAAATTCCCATACTAGATGAGCTCTTAACAATACAAATTCACAAAAGAACATCAGCAATGTAGAAGACAATCAATAAGCCCAATAGAAAGAACTTACACAAAGAAATAGAAATAACTGAGCGATCTGAAAAGAACTTTTTTAAATTCTCAATAAGGAAAACGAGGATTAGATTCAATAAACCAAAAGCAGGGTTATAAAATAGTTATGAAAAATAAGAAATTGGAAATCTTGATGTTGAAAAATATGAAATTTAAAAAGTTCATTATATGAGCTGACAAGAAAATCAGTGAATTCGATGATAAAACTGAACAAATCTCACAGAGTATAAAGATATGAAGAGATTGAAATCTAAGAAAAAAGCCTTGGCTGGTGTGGCTCAATGGGCTGAGCCAACCTGTGAACCAGTAAGTCACCAGTTCAGTTCCTGGTCAGAGCACGTGCTTGGGTTTCAGGCCAGGTCCACCGGCTGGCAGTGTGTGGGAGGTAACGTATCAATGTTTCTCTTGCACATCAATGTTTCTCTCCCTCTCTTTCTACCTCTCTTCCCTTTTCTCTAAGAAATAAATAAAATATTTTTTAAAAAAGAAATTAAGAAAAGAGACATGAGAAAGCAAGAACAGAAGACAGGCAACATTTGAGGAAACCATGGCTGAAACTTTTCCAGAGTCAACAAAAAGACAGAGGCACCTGAGTCACAAGCAGTATCAAAAAAGAAAAATCCAAACGCAGAGACATTGTAATGAAACCTCAAAAGATCAATATAAAGAGAAAAATCTTAAAAGCTTTCAGAGAGGAAAAGACAGATTACCCACAAAGGAGCATAATCAGGATGACAGAATTGTCTCCTCAGGGCAAAAGAAAGATATTTCCAGATTTACAAGCTAACTATTTGTGAATTATTGCTGAAAGAGGTAATATATGATATACTCAGCTTGGGAGGGAAAAAAGAAATAATGGGATGCAAGGAACAATGGTGAGCAAATAAGTCAGCAAATCATGCTGCTACATCTAAACTATTGATTGCTTAAAAAGAAACTAGAACTAAAATTCTGGGAAATAATAACAAGGGAGCTGAGGGGTTGATGGTGGGGCATGAGAGAGATCAGAAGTATGTTCCCAAATGTACTGCAGTCCTAATCTTCCATGGAGGGCATGAGCAATACTAACTATAGACATTTTTAGAAAGATAAAATATTATAATATGTGTAAAGAGTAGCCAGTGAAGAAAAGCAGGAATAAAAATATAGAGAGTTTGGTAACATTTTCTAAAGTTCTCTTCCCTATAATCTTCTGGCCCCATTTTCTACTTCTAGAAGAGACAAGGGAAAAAAATCTTTTAAAACTACAGACCTTGCTTTATAGTCAATTATGGAAACAGTGTGAAATTTCCAAATCAGACAGCATTGTATGCAATCACTCACAATTTATAATTTTTAAAATAATATTTAACATTTTGACAGTCAGATAAGGAAACAAGGCTTAAAATAACTGAGTAAAAATATTAGGAAAAGCCTGACTTATTAGATCATAAAAGTCCACCAATGGAAGCTGCGAGAAGACATATCTGAAAGTGACATGAAACCGCATAAGGTGCCCAACGAAAGTCAGGGGTACACTTGGCTCCTTATCCATGACACGATGGATTAGGCAACCTAATGGATACACATGCCTCTAACTTCTCTAAGTGTAATGTCTTTTATTCTAGTCTTCCTTTTGAAAACCCCAACCATTTATTAATCGCTCAACTTCAGAACACAGATATCTTCACATTTAAATAGACAAAACTATATTTTTAAAATAGATATAGAGAGAGAAAGAGAAAAAGTCCATTTGAAATTACTTCAAAATAATAATAGTACTTGTTTCTGAGTGTAATAATCACGGGTAACATTTTCTTTTCTAAACTTTTAACTTTCTACAGTCAACATGTATTATTTTGTATTGCTTTATCATCAGGGGAAAATGTTCAAATTTTTTTTAATTTCCTCATGAATTTATTTTATAAGGATTCAATTGGTAGTATATAATTTTAAAGAAAGCTTCCAAAATCCTATGTAATTCATCCAGTACAAAAGAGTTTCATTGAGTGGATATTAGGTTTAATTACTCCCCTAACCAAAAGTCCACATCAACATCACAGCATAATGTGAGATTATACAATGCGTTGCTTACCAAAAAAGGGGGGGCTAAATCTGATTATGTAAACTAATCTCTTCTGCTCACACATCAAAACAGTTGTGGAAATAGTAAAGTCCCAATGGAATTTTTAAAAAACTTCTAATAGTCCAAGGAAAATCAATTTATTCTTAATTGAAAGAGAAATGAAGTTAAATTTGGTCATTTTCCAGACTTTCATAAAATCAATGCATTTGTCCATGGTATCTTCAGGGATATAACTTACTTCTCTTTCTATTAAGGACTATATTAAAGCACCTACACAATTAAGCCCCTCCTGATTCAACAAAAATATTCAGAAGTATTATTCTCAGATTTCTAATAATAACTGAGTAATCTGGAGGTGTGCTTAGAGTTTGAATATACATGCCTGGGTTGAGTCGAGCATATTAATCATTCCATTCTGTATGACTCTGTATAATGTAATGAACACTAACAGACTTCCCATTTCCTGTATCTCATTTTTATTTTATTTTATTGTACCATTAGGGCTAAAGACCAGAAAAGAGATGTGTGAATTCAAAAAAAATAAAAGAAGTAATAAACACAGCTTCTAAATTTCTTAAAATTACTTAAAGCATTTTACAATCAACATACAATGATGTTCTACTTAACATTTTATCCTCACTAATTTAAAAAATAAAACAAAACAGTCTCTTACTGAAGTCCATGTTTTTACCCAGCTCTGGAATACTCATTTGGACACTGCAAATAAAAAACTTTGCGTCATTTCTGAAAATTCCTGTTACTGTATCTGGTTCAAGAGCAAATCTATTATTAACAACATGAAAACATTCTCACTTATGCCACTGACAAGATTTTTATGACCAGGTTGGTCATTTACCAACTTTCATTGTTTAAAATCTAACAACAAATTTATTCCTTTTTGATAGATATCTTAGCTGTTCCTAAGGTTAGCTAGAGTTTCTCAGATCCCCAAGCAGAAAATAAATACAAGATGTTAGTTAAAAAGGTTAGTTTTCTTAGGTTTTTATTTTTTTTAATGTATAATTGCGTTTAAGGATATGCTGTCCAGAAGTAACTACATATATATGTTTCCTGGGTCAGCCACTTACAAATTCAAGATCTTGACAAAGTCCACAAGAAATAACTGACAACAGTAATAGTATCCAGTGCATTAGACTTAGTTTAGCATCACTACATATTTTACATAATGTAATAATCACAAATTGTAGGAAAAGGTGCATCGTGCATGATCCTCAGTGTAGCTGACATCTGTCATCTTTCTGAGGCTAAGGATCTCCTTCTGTTTCCTAGAGTTCTCTGATTTCTTTTTGAGGACTTACTTCTTACCCACTGGACATAAACATGGAAGTGTAATCAGAAGTCTATCCCTTTCCTGGAAGTTGGTATCTTAGTCAAGATTGGTTAGGCTAATGTTTTCCCCTTCCCCCCTCCCATGAATCTGAATTTTGAAAAGAGGAACAAAGACACTAGAAATATTTAGTGGTTTTTGTTTCATCAGTGGAATCTAGATCAGATTTTTTTCCTGCTATAAAACCTATTGGAATTTTCCAGCCCTCTGGAGATGGCTTGACTACACCCCCCATTTCCAAACCTGGGTTCCAGCCCTCCTTCAATTCCGTGTGCTACCCATACCATTCCAATAAGTGTTCATTGCCTGGTGAACCAGAACCAGTTTCTGTTGCTCACAGTCAGAGAACTCTGAAGTACTTTTTTATACATGAAGCATCTGAAATGTTAAGTGATTTTCCTAAGGCTGCTCAACAAGGAGCGGTGACCTCATGACTCCTCACCCTGTGTCCTTTCTACTCTGACACAGAGGTAAAGATAATCGTAAAACACATTTTTAAAATGAATCTTATTTTCTAATATTGAAAATGGTTTTAAAGTTTAAAATCATTCTAGGAGTAACTTTCCTTCAGGAAAAAAAATACGATGGATAATCTCATTTTGGATAGCCATATTGTGTTCATAGAACTTTTAGAGAAATGTCATCTATTTCCTTCAGCAATATTTTCAGTTTCAGTTTTTCTTATGAGAAAAAATTTATGTCATACCCTGTATTTCAAATACTGGTTTATCAATGCCCACTATTGACTGACAGACATTCCCAAATACTTCTTTCCTAGAGTCAAATGTCGTGTAGTAGAAAGCAAAAGGATACTGTAAATTAAAAACACCACCAACAAATAATAGCTACCATGTGCCAGGCAGTGAATTCATTGGTCACTTTATATATACATGTTATGTTATTAAATCCCTACAACAGCAGTGTAGGTCAGTACCAATATCTTAGTTTTTTATGACGGGACTGCATTTTGAAGTGACTTGCCCAAGTACACAAAACTGAAAAAATGATAAAACTGCAATTTGAAGCCCACATTCTTTCCATGAATACTGTACACCCTCTTAGAAGCACTGAAAAGAGATGTCGGAAAACTCTTACTTCCTCAATTTCCAAAGGCTCAGACAAAGAAAAGGTTGGTAATATTGTAGATACTGTGATAACTAGCATTGCATCAATCACAAGCAACAGAAAAACTACATTTTTATAGTCATAATTTGGAAAATAAGATACATGTTAAACAAAGACTCTGAATACTACAGTGATTGAAAAGACAACATTCACATCCATTTGATGCAACAATTTGAGCTGGAAAAAGCTCCCGGTTTGAAAGAATCCAGAAATATCCCTTTTAAGTTTACAAGGGGAAAGGGATCTTCCCTTTTTCTCCCAGATTTCTTTGCCTTTCTCCTGCTACATTTCTCATCAAGAAGTTTAACTTCTATCACATCAAAATTTCAATTTTAATAGATGTACATCTCAAACTCAGTATCCTACCCTTCACAAATACAGCAGATTCGAAATAATGAATGCAAAATTGTTGTTATATGGAATATGTCTTAAAAACCTTTAGCAGTTCAGAGAAAGAGACACACCTAAGCTTATTTTTTCCATCTGGATCCAAAATTTAAGTTCATGGGCAAAGTATATAGTGTTTGTATTGGCAAGAAGTGTGTGATTTCAAAACATCTCTAGTAGTGCTATAAGTAGGCCATGGTGCTAATGAGGCATAGTGGTGAATATGGTCCTTGTAATAGTATCAATTGTTTCAATATGTAGAAGTCTGTTTAA
The DNA here is from genome assembly GCA_028533065.1 of Trachops cirrhosus. Taxonomy (NCBI): domain Eukaryota; kingdom Metazoa; phylum Chordata; class Mammalia; order Chiroptera; family Phyllostomidae; genus Trachops; species Trachops cirrhosus. The sequence continues at coordinate 163,621,884 of CM052539.1, read as the reverse complement.
AGCTATAAATGGCACCTCTACTCAGGTCTAGCCATCCTAGGAAATGAATACCGCAATACTAATGGTCTTAAGCTTACACATCTCTGAAAATGGATCAAAAAGCACACCCTACTCAAAATGCCTCAATAATGTCCTTTTCTGGGAAAAAACAACAGCAGCTCTCCAAAAAAAAAGGATGGGGCAGGCATTTAATGACTGAACAACCTATTTAATGGAGGGGTTGCCCCAACTTGGCATTTCATGGGGGGAAGATTCAATGTTACTAGATTATGATCACTTCAACTGGGGCTCTGTCTCCATAAGGATGCTAAAATCAAGTAACCAAGAATTGTATCTGTAAAGTGCTTCATGAATATGCCCTGTGGTGGAATTTAATCATATGTGAGTATACCTATTTCTCCTATTTGATTAATTGCTATAGTCTTCATAAAGAATAGACTTTTCAAATATCTTGAGATATTAGGTCATGGATATTATGTATACATATTATAATTCTATTATTTTCATATGACATCATTGAAATGAACTCAGATTCTACACTCACAAACTCGAATTCCTTTCATATTGTATCATTTGTTTTCAGCCATACCCAACAAAATTGTTCCCCTCACCAACCAGCCTGGATACCTAAATAAGACTTGCGGGATGCTATCCAAGATGGCAATGGCGAGTGAATGATGAGGCGAATGTTGGTTCTGTCTCTTAAGGGTGGGATGTTATTTTGTGTACTCAGAAATCAAGTTTTTCATATTATTTCTATTTATAGTTTTTAAAGGAAACACTACCCCCTGCATACAGTGACTTTTGGCCAAAAAATGCTAACCATTACACTCTCGGCGTGAGCATATAGATAAGACATGGAAGCATGGCTGGCTGACTGCACCTAAATCTCTGCATCTGCACCTAATAACTAGTCCAAACGGAAGACTATGCCCAAAAGGTAGAATGTGAGGAGCAACTGGCCCTTGAATGTTCTGTAATCTCATAGATCTCCCTCTTTGCTGTTAAATGAAAAGCAGAGATTAGACACAGGAAAACAAAATCGTCCAGCTTCCTCTATTTATAACCTCAATGTTTATACCAAATATGATAATGAATTATCACTTAAGATAAGATTCCTTTCTAGACAAAGGATATGATAGCCTGGAATTCTCACAGTGGTTAAAACAATTTTAAATAAAGTCTAAATCTTTCCCTGGTCCTAGAGCAAGTGTTTTCAGCCAACATGCAATATTTCATGTCTTTATCAAAGACACACCAAAGTGTTTGGCACACAGTCTAATTCCACATTTCCATGTTCTAAAACGTGGTCCTTTTGCTGGAGGATAGGAGGAAGAAGGCCATGACGCTCTTTGGAGGCTCCACGTAAGCCTGTTTTTCCTCTGCATCAAAATGGTCAGAAAGCAAGGGCTCTTTTCTCCATCTTTATCGTGACTGCAGAACTGCGGTTCTTGAAAGCCTCTCACTGCCTATGTTCCCGGTGTTTCTTGCCTCCCATCAGTCAGAGGAAAGAGTGCCCCCACAGGCCATCATTAACCTGCCAATTCTGCCTCCAAACAAGAAGGACAAGAGCTCACTAATTTGAAGATCAAAAAGCCACTTGTCCATTATATAATTGGAATGAAAGGCAAAATGTTGCCGTTCTGAAGAGCACAGTAATTACTAGTTGTTAATTGCTCTCTCGTGGTGGCTCACTTTTAATTAAAAAGAACAGCTCGTCGCAGGCCGATAAGCAATGGTGGAGACCACTGGTTTAATCAACAAAGCAGAAAAATTTGTTTCTGCCACAGCCAACAACAGCTTGAGAAATCTTCAGATGTCCAATTGAGATTAAAAACTGTCTATTTAGTGCAGTCAGATTTTATTTTAACCAAGGAAATGACTATTTGAAGTCTTCCAACGTGAGTGTCCCCGCCACATCCCGCTGGTGCCGTGGGGACTAATCACGGGCCGGGGTTGTGATCACTCAAGTAAAGAAATTTAGCGACTTTCCTCTTGACTTCATCATTCTTGGGTAATTGGCCTGTCTGAGGTGAGTACTCTTTTTCTTTTCCTTTTTCTTTTTTTTTTAAGAAAGCACTTTAAAGTATGGAAGGCCACAGACTGTGTATTTAATTACTGTTCATATTTCATGCAGTCAAACTGAATTTCATCTAAAAAGAAAATGATTTACCTATCTTAAAAAAAACCTTATATGCTCTGCTTTGTTTTTTTTTTTTTCTTCCAGGGGTTATATATTTACATACCCTAAAAATTTATTTAGGGCATCAAAGTTAATTCTGTCAGATGCTTCTCTGTCTGACCCTCTTTCATCTAGCAGCCACAAGTGAGAGCTCTCCCTGTGGGGGTGGGGGCGGATACTCCACAGAAGGATAACACTACATTTAGTTAAGATGGTTCCCTAGTGTAAGTGGGGATACTCGGTCTTAGTGTAGCTGGAATCTCTCCAACTGTGGACAGCCCCATGCCTCTTTTCTTCTCCCTCTTCTGCCCTGTCATAGTCAAAAAGGCATTTGTTTTTAAAATTTGAATATACTTCCATTTAACTGCTCCTCATCTTCACTAATCATGAGAAACACATATCTTTTTGTTGTCTGGATTATATTAAAATTGCGTCTCAACCACAATGCTAGTGACACAGATGGTTACTCAAATATCTACTCAATGCTTTTGGTAAGCGTTAGTGCTAGTCATCCTGTGCAAAATGGTTTATCGCTTCGGCGCAAATGGTGCTTCTGAAAAGATCCATTTTCTGCCACCTACCAAAGCACACTTCTCTCTCTCTGCTAAACTAATGATAGTCTTCGGGATATAGCCTACAAACACATGTGCGTAAATGGGTAATTTAATTCACGGTAATGAAAAATTAACCTTTGTTAGCTTAATTTCACAGTCCGTATCTTTTCTTTGAAAACACTGTTGATGTCAAGGCTGATGGTGACAGGTACCCACTACTGCCTCTACGCCAATCCCAATACTAAGTTCTACAGCGTGTTTCTTTACCCTTCTCTTCATTTCTTTCCAAAAATAAATGGCCAGACACTGTGGAAAGAGTAGAGTCCAATCTTAGCATAAATCCCAGCTCTACAGTTTCTTAACAGGTAACCATGGGAAAGGTTTTTGCTCTCCTAAATTTCAGTTCGGTCCATGGAGAAAATAACTCCTTTAGGGGAATACTGCAAAAAATAAATGAAATAATATTTTGAACATCAGATGTTCTCAGTAAATGATATCTATTCCTAAGGAATGTTGGAGGCTGGTGTTAAAATATGCATACTAATTCAAGAAAGGTCCCTCCTCATTCATTCCTCTGTAAACTTTCAACTATGGCCGGAGGATCTGGAAAAGGTAATCCTAAAGTTGTTTTGTTGAATGTTTGGTACTCCCCATTTTCTCCCACCCCTACATCTCATTAATTACTCTAATTACAGTAATATCTGACATAGGGGTGGGGTGGGGACACCATGAGTTGATGAATGACTCGAAAAGGAATCTGATAGTAGCTTTACTTTAACAAAAAAGTAGAAGGACCAAAAAGAAGGAATTATTTTCTAAAGTTTAAGTTCCCCAAAATTTTCTCAGGATGCTACTGAGCAAATGAAGACCACACACACACACACACACACACACACACACACACACACACACACACATTTTGCCTGACTCCCCTCACCAACCTGTCAATCTTGTAAGTGTGGTGACCTCATTTAAGACAAACCTGAAGAAAATTATTCACACAAGCAACACCATCTTCTGTTTTAAAAAAGCCATGAAACTAGAAAAATAATGAAATTAAATTATTTTTTCCTAAAATATATCTTCAAAGTTGTTGCCTCTTTGATGTTATATTCCTTTCTGGCCATTCTTCTATTAGGAACTATTATATGGCTTCTTTTCTTTCTTACTGATAATAAGGATGCTTTTAAAACTACTGGAACCCAGTGGAAAATTCAATGCCTTTCGTGAACCACACTAGTCATATTTTTAGTTACAAATGGCCCTACAATCATCATGTTGTATACAATCATGGAAATATCAAGTTATGAAGTTGAAAGAGACCAGAACAATCTTATACAAATATAAGCCTTTAAAATTGCAGAATAAGTACAAATAGTCACTAAATTCTACTCTCACATAAATGCCAAAGACAACTGCTCTTCATATGCCGCAGGGCTTCATCATCCCCCAAAAAACTGAGTAGCAAAGGGTCACCTATGTAAGAACAGAACTTGGTGTTAAAAGTGAATGGCCCCTTTGTCAAGCACAGGCCCCCCACCATCTCCTGGCGTGACACTGGATGGATCCTGTCACCCCCCTGACATGATGAGTGAAGCAGAGAAGCCCTAAAGGCCCATCCAGCCTGGAAAGTCTGTTTTTCTATGAGTTCTTTTTTAAAAATAAAATTGTGGCAAAATATACATGATAAAGTTTACCCTTTCACAATTCTTAAGTGTACGATTTAATTGTATAAGTTTTAAACATACATGACACAAAAGGCACACCGTACCAGTGCACGTTTTTACATGTACGGTGGCGCCCATTGACACTGCTGTGCAGCCCTGGCGACCACCCACCCCCGGACCTCCCTCACCCTCCCAGCCTGAAACTCTGTCCCCACTGAACCACAACCCCGATAGCCTTCTTCCCCTAGCTCCGGGTAAACACCGTTCTGCTTTCCATCTCCACGTGTTTGCCTAATTGTAGCTACTCATACGAGCAGAACCGTACATTATTTGTCCCTTGGTGTCTGGCTCATTTCACTTAGCAAAATGTTTTCAAGTTTCCTCTGTGCTGTAGCATGTATTAGAATTTTCTTCTTTTGTAAGGCTGAATAATATTCCATTGTACGGATATACCACATTTTATCCATTCATGTGTGATGGACATTAGGTTGTTTCCATCTTTTAGCTATTGTTAATAATGCTGCTATGAACATTGGTATACAAGCATCGATTTGAGTCCCTGCTTTCTAAGATGACTTTTGAGACTCAGGAAGAATGCAAGCCATCTCAAAAGGCTATTGACAGCAACCTGTGGCATCAGGCCATCTGCCCCAGTTACAAAGTCAAGAAAACAGATACAACATCTTCTTGACTAGCTTTGTACCACAGCAACTACCAGAAGATGTTCAACAAATGTCTTCTAAACAGAAAGCTAATTCCGCCTCTTTGGATCAATTACTTGTTAAACCTAAGTCCTCTTCTAGCATGTAGACAATCTCTGACACACACATTGTGCTAATTAAGGACAGAGGCCAAACAACGTGTTTAAGCACAGGTTTTTCCGAACACTCACCTTCCTGTGCCTGCTCACGGCACGCAGACCCGCAGGCCGGTATGACTGCGGCCGATTCCGATCATGGTGAACTCAGGCACTTACTCTGTGATTGGGATGTGGAAGGGGGAGCTTTCTTCTTTTTTTCCTACTTCCTGTTTCTAATTTTCAGGCAGCACCTGTCACCAGCAGTCTTGACTTTCACAGTTTTCTTTTGAGTCTCTTTGCTTTTTTTCTCATACTTGTTCTAAGGTTTATCAGAGGAAACACTTGCCCTCCCAAGGATGGCCTCCACACTGTGACAGATTAATCCAAGTTGAGTGAACTTCCTTCAGACAGAGGACACTAATTATTATGAAGGCACTTAGAACACAATGAGAGCTGACATCTGACAGACCATTCCCTGCCAGCTCTGCATTGTCTTAATGTCAGACCCTGTCAGTTCCCAGCCTTAATTACATCCTGTTTACAAACATTAGGCCTGACTTCAGATGAAGGCTTAACAAAGGTTGACAAAGGTCAGGGTCACATTGCAAGGATGTTATCTGTCTGTACTCTCCTCCCGATAAACCAGAGGTAGAGGGCTGATTCGGGAGATAGCTTTCTGAGCAGAAAAATGCACTGTGGTCACTAGAATATCTAATCTCTGCGGACACATTTTCATCCAATCTGCTAAACACTGTGGCAGAAAGAAGAGGCCAAATTTAGAGAGCCAGACTTGGTGCTGGCTTATTATCTGAAATCCCGGGAGGGGAGATGTGGCAAAGGTGTTGGGAAAAGCCTTCAGCAGGAAGGCATAGTTACCCTTTGCCACTGAATCACAAAAAACAAATTCAAGTGGTAAAAACAAACCCCAGTTAAAATGGAGAACTGTTTCAAAGATGATAGGCGAATTTAACTAGTATATAAAATCTGATTTTTCCAATCTTTCTTATTTATTTATAATTTTGAGAGTACATCTATTAAAATGAAACAAGAAAGAGCTTAGGATAGAAGAAGCAAGAGGAGAGGGCCTGGGCGGGGCTGCTGTGGCTCACCGGGAAGTCAGAGAAAAGGGGGGGGCATTGGCGACAGGTTCAGGGGGTCGGCCCAGGAGAAGCTGCCACTGTCCATTGCTCCCCAAGTTGCAAATCTCATGGGGGGCCTTGGAGTTGAGGAGACACACGCCTGTGAGGGACAAAGATTTGGCAGGGAAAGGTGCAGGAGTGCTCCCAGGAGGGAGAGTGTGCCTCAGTCATTATTTTTTAACTGTTTTTTATGTTAGGGTCAATTTGCAGATTTTTCTTAAGCGAAGTACTTTTTTAGATTCATTTTATGTCCTCAATTGATAGATACAACATCAGACTCTCATTCAAATCAATTGGACTTGGGGTATCTGAATTTTAGTAGGTTACAACTGTAATTAATATTATACCACAACAGTTTTTACAAGTTATGGCCCTAGCGATCATCTGTCAATCCCTACAGTTTATAAATAGGAAGACAGAGGCCCGATGCTGTTGAATTGTTTAACAGAGCTAGGTCTTACAGCACACAGGTAGCAAGGCCAGGCTAGAACCACAATCTCCCACACCTAGCCGGGAGTTCTTTGGAAGTAAACACTTCATTTTAGTATTCCTATGGGGTCTGGCATCTAGTCACTAAACATCTGTTTAAGAACTTATTCATTTTGTCCCTTCAGCCTTCTTTCCTAAAGAACTTTACATTCTTTCGTCTCATAGTTTCCTATCTTCCAACGCATAGATTGCTTTAAATGTTATTCTCTGGACACACTACTCTAAGTCTTGTGATCCCCATAGTAAAACAAAGCACTCAGCAGATAATTTATGTAAGTGCTTGGGCCCTGTTTGTTTCTTCCACGTTATCAAGACTTTTGCTATGCCAGGTCCAGATCATTTTCTTACTCTGACTCCAGTGAGCTGCAATCCGTTGAACACGCTTGCTCCCTAAATGCATTCCTTATAGAAGTGAGTTCCAGGTTATTTCTAATAATTTGGCCAAACTGATTTGGTAGGTCCACACTGTTTTGTACAAATGGTCTCCTTTGGTCTCTAGCTCCTCAGCTGCATGACCCTGCCATAGCCCACGCCCTATACCATGGAGACTCAGTTTCAGGCCTGCTGCTTAGTCACTCTCCCAAAAAGCTCATCTGGGCTTTGAGCTTCCATTTCTTGCCACCAGTAGATACCTCAGGATATTTTAGGCTTATTCCTAATTCTTTACCCTTCTTTCTTCCTCATCTTTGTGTGAGGCTTCAATAGCACAATGCCAAATCAAACACAGTAAGTCTAAAGAACAAATCATTTCCAGGGTCTCCCTCCCAATCCCCTCATCTTGGAAAGAAGAAACACCATTTTCCTGATCCCTACTTTTACTTTTGAGTAAATCATTCTCCTTGATCCCAAATTTTAATTTTTCTCATAGTGAGGAAACACGTCTTATTAATTGCTTTGTCCGAAGTGCCTGCCAGAGTACCTAGAACGTAGCAGGTACTTACTAATATATGATGCATCTATAAATGAGCAAAAAGTGAAAGAACCAATGAATGAGTGGATACGATTGGCAAAATCACTGAGTCTTGTCAATTCTTTCTCCACAGCATCCTCACTCCCCTCTTCTGCTTCCTCCTTCATGGCCATCTCCATTTTCAAGGCTTCCATCAGGAGTCAGAATTACTATAAACCATAGTTATTCGTCTGCCTCGGTTTCTCCATCTAATCCCTCCTGACCCTGGCTGGGCACAGATAGGGACACTGTGCAAAAACTGATGCTTCAGTCTTACCTAGAATACGACTCCTTGCAATGATCCGATCGAATATTCTAATTTGTCATATAAAAATGTCAAGTAGCTCTAGGCCCAGGTCCAATTCCTGCCAAGTGTAACTTATTTTGTTCCCCCAGGATGACAATGAAATGCTGTTAACTATCCTTTGACTATGATCCTCTGAACAGGTGTGCGCCCCATAACATTCTGTGGTCTAGACCAGATTTCCCAGCTTATAGGAGATTATGTCATTTGGGACCGAATCCAAGTCTTGGCTTAAATAAAGATGTATTACCGCCTTCCTGGTCATGCATCAACCACATGCACAGAGTGAAGGCAGATGAATCTGCCCGTCAAGTGTAATATGGAGCTCTCTGACGACAAACTTGACTTATGGTAGTAAAATTGAGGTTACAGTGAAATTGAACTAAAATCCCTAGGTGTTATAGTACTTCAACTTGCTTCACTCACTGTGATGAGCTACATAGTTCAGAAGGCAGCAGTTGCCGAAGGTTAAAAAAAAAGTTGTGTTCTAAGATATTTCCATTGTAAAGCTATAAACTTTGTGTTTGTTATGTCTGCCAGCTAGTGGCTGGAATGTCTAGTAGGAATTTCTAACAATTAACAGAGGGAATAGATGTGAGGTGGAGGCAGGAGAGAGGGAGGAGAGCCAAGGGAAAAATGAGTGAAAGAATGAATTCTTTCCTGTAAAACCTTGAGGAAGTATGATAAAGCTGGCCTTTTGCATGCATTACATATACATTTCAGTGCTAAGTACAGTTTAAAGATGGACAATAATCATCTGTTATCCAGGTCACACTGACACATTAATGGTTCTATTTGTAAGTCTTGGGACAAGATCAATAATTGAGAGCTTTAAAAACATCAGGCACACCTGCAACTTCTTCCCACTGCTGAAAAATAACTGCCTGCTTTTTTTTTCAGGGGGTTGTTTTTACTTTCGTTGCATTTGTAATGTCAGTCATATGCACAACTCACTCTCCCATCAGAATTGGGTTACAGCCAGTGGCTAACGCCTCCGGAAATACAGACCTAATATTTCACAATAGTTCCGTGAGGGTCTGCAACCACATTGCTTTACTAACCCAAACAAGAAAATCTAATTTTAGAGGGAAAGGAGTTGAGAGGGTCATAAGGAAACCATGTTGGTAACCTAGTACATACCTTCACATTTTGGGGTGTGCAAAAGTTCAGTGCTTAAGTGAACCCCCAAATTCCTAGCACACTCACAATAAGCTGCTTTAATTCAAATGCAAGGAACCTTACCACAGGATTTCATAAAATGCAACTTTTCCAAACAGGAAAAGAGATACTAACACAACCAAAGTTTCTGCAGCTCTGAAGCAGAGAGTCGAAAAAAAGATATCACTTTACAAAATAACTCAGTTTGCCAAGCTGCTTCTGCCTTATTCAGTGGTGGATGGTTGGGGGGCCTGAAGAGTGACTAAAAGATTTGGCATGCAAGGAGCCAGCAGCACGTGAAAGCAAAGGCTTCGAGGGTGCAAAACAAAACGGGAATCCTCAGCAGCCACTAAAAACAGAATCAGGATGGTTGGAGCAGCAATGGCGCCCACACTTGACCATTGAAGCTTGCGTGCCAAACTCTTTCCTTTTGTTCAGCTATCTGGATCCAAAGCAAGATAACTTTAAATTTAAAACAATGCTACATCTGATTGTAAAAACGTATTGTGCTTGGGATAGGTCCATGCGCTGTCCTCATTCTCGCCTTAGCAACTTGCACAACACCCAGCACACAGCAACCATCCGATAAATATGCATGGAACAGGTGATAAAATGAGACAACACAACAGGGGTTTGTACATTATCTTCGGGTGTCCAATATGTCCAGAGAGTATCAAGCCACTTAATATGAAAAATAGAGATATTTATTGAAGAAGATACAAGATACAAGAAACATTGTATATAGGACAATGCCATCCCAGCCCCCTTGGGACCTCACACAGTTCTCCCAACCACCATCATCTGCCCTGTCATATTTTTCTGAATCTAATTGATGGTCTGAAATCTCTTCCCTTTCAAAGGTGATTTTAGTTTTAAGAAAAATCAGAAGCCACAGGGCACCAAATCTGGGCTATAAGGGGGCTGAGTCACCTGGGTGATTTGATGTTTGGCAAAAAATCTCTGCACGAGATGTGATGCGTGAGCAGGAGTGCTGTTGTGATGAAGCTGCCCATCACCAGTTGCCCATGGCTGCAGCCTTCTGAATCATCTGAATAGTTTTCGTGGAGGAATGTTCAAGCTTAATACAAAATTTGATGCAGATTTGTTGCTCTACCACACAGGTGGCAAACATAAGGCCCGTAGTCCGAATCTGGTCCTCCACCTTGTTTTATCCGGTCAGCACCTTGTTTCTACCCAGAGGCAGCACCAAGCTCTCACCTAACTATTAAGGAGTAGTTACATTCATACAGTCCCAAAATTACATTCGGCCGTTTGAAGGCAACCTCGAAGCTGATGTGGCCCCGGTGAAAATGAGTTTGACACCCCTGCTCTACCAGCTTAGTCATTTTGAATGCAACAGACACACAGTACACATGCTTATTCTACAGCAGCTACCACCCCCGCTGATGAGTACAGTGAGGTCATCATTGTTCACACATGCGCATTCCAGTCCACTCTCCTTAACTCCTGGGTTACATCAATGTCCAGCAAACTGTTCTCGTTATATTAACAATGGCTGGATTTTTTCCGGACAGACCTCATACATTAAACCAATCCTTTTAAAATATCTGGGAACCAGTGTATTTTTAAATCAACTTTTCCATAATATACAACCCAACTCAAAAAATAAATAAAAATAAGGAATACAATTGTCTGCCTTACTGGTAAGTAATCAATTTGTTTAAATCCCCACAGACACAGTGATGGATAACTCTGCCTTAAAAAAAGGAAGATAACTGTCCACAGCAGCTCTACACATATCCCATAACTAGACAAGCAGTCGCCTTATAAGAATGACAGGAGGGAGCGCCAGGTAAAGCCCCTGCCCAAAAGATCTAACCTTGCCCTTCCTTCCACCATAGCAGCAGCTCCCCTGAGGTCCTTCGGGCTGAAGGTGGAAAGAGAAAAAGGGATCTTCTAGGAGACTTTGCCCTAGGCCAGACCCTGAGGAACAATATTGTTTTATGCTCCCATGACAATCTCAACTCACTCTCTCCATTATGTCTGCCCAAGTTTCTGAGCAGCTGGGAGCTGGCCAACTCCCATAGGGCTGGCAGCCTAGGCAAACAGCAGTCATCTCTGACTGATGCAAAGTAAATATTCAGTTCAGCCATATAAAGTCAATATTATCACCATTTTACAGAAGAGAAAATTAAGGCTAATCTATTTACCGGGTGGTGGAGTTGGGATAGGAACCTCAATTTGACTCTAAAACATGAGACTTTTTTTCCAACTACCCCACTCTGCCCGTGTCAGCTCACACTCCAAATGCGAAGGTGGCCATGTGCAGAGGCACCCTGTTACATATTCAAACTAGGCAGCGTTGTTCAGATGTAATCCTTTGTATATATGGGCCTAATAATTTAAGCCCAATAGCTTAAAAGTTAAAAAAACTGAAATAGCACAAAGTAAAAACATCGTAGAAGTCTCTCATTCCAGCAGACACAACAGAGGGAAGCTTCTTTGCAGGAATATCTTGCAAGCTTTATTTGTACTTGTGAAAATAAATATATTATATTAACATTACATAGTACTTTTCCGCTGGAAGAGTTCAAAGCATTTTTCAAATGCCAATTTTGGTATTTACTTGAGGGGGATAAAGCTAAAATATTATAGACAAACTCTAGGAGGCATCTCTTACATAATTTAACTTCCTTCTTCCCCAAAAAATGTAGGCATCTCAAGATAAAACACACATCAACACTAAAACTATTCAACTAAAAGTCCAAAAATCTTGGAGAAGTACAAAAAAATCCTAATGTGACTAAAACCTAATAATAGTATCATTTGAGCACAGAATTTAGTGTTCACCCTCTTGAAAAACAAAGTAAAAAGTGGGTTGTATATAATTCTCATTATCCAGTAAAAGGGCTTTCTGTGAATTGTTATATAAGAAACTCTGAATAAAATATTGGATACATTATACCACTACTTTATAGAAAATACAGATACTCCTCATTTGAAAGTATTAAACTGGCCCTTCAACCAAAACTGAAGAACCATCATAAAAAAAAAATTTGGTTCCAAATGCAACTTTATTTTCTTTCTATGTAAATCATATCTGATTTTTACACTAATGAATAGTGAGTGTACTTGATTCCTTCTATCTCTTTTTCAAAATCATTTAGTTGTCTACATTTTTAGCAATAAAAGTCCATCTTTTTTTATGGTAACATCTCTAGACCACTTCCTATGTAACTTCAGCCCTGTGCTAAGCGTGCATTCTCTTGACTCAGAGACTCAGGGCTGTTAATGATTTTGCCCTCCGTGTCAGAACCACAAGCAGCAGGCCCAGGCATCCAATCAGGTTTGTCTGATTCCAGAACCAAGCTCTTAATCATCATGCTATGAATTGTCTTCTGTGATCTGTTTGCCATCAGGGTGTGCCACATGTTATCTGTAGTTCCAAAGTCAGGTAGATGAAAACATCTTCCTGGGAAATTAATATTTTTCTTAGGCCAATTCTTCATGGGCAGGTTCACAGAGAAAATCTGGGCACTAGTTGCTTTTGATCAGGTAAAGGATTTGAAATCATAACCCATTTTTTTTAAACCTAAGCAACAACAGACAATAACTACTGCAATATGTGGATAAATGAAAGACCCTATGTGGATGGTAGGAAGTTATATGTGTCATGGAACAGGCAATAGGAACTTTCTCTTCAGGTTACCAATCAACTCAAAGTCGTTTGAAAGTAACCAATTGTCATCATGGATAATGTTCTAGATAAAATCTACTGGTCAAAGCAAACACCTAAAATACCTTGGACCACACTACAAAAACCCAGAAGCAATTATCACTCATCATTGCCCTGGCAGGAAGCTCCAGGGAGACCAAAGACTGAATGAGTAAAGGGACTACTATCACCTCTTAAATCTTGGCCGACTACTTCCAGATGAGCTATTTGGCATACTGAGGAAATGGAGCTCAGAAATCTTGCCCAGATGTTGGATTTCAGCTAGAAATTATCAATAGTTGGGTTCCTGGTCCTTTAGTTTCATTTATAAGACAATGGATTTTTCCAAGCATGCTATTTTGCTACTATTTTTAAGCAGATTGTATCTTTGTATTTTGTGAAGACTTACCCAAAATGGCCCACACATGTAGACATTTGAAGCTAAGAGAAATAATGAGATAGCTTGTCCCAGAGCAGTTATCCAGAGGAGGGAGTATACTCTAGGACTTATACAAATAGATTCTTTCTCTCTCTTCAGATCGACCTAAACACACTCTGAACCCCTAAGTTTTTCAATAACCTGTTCAACAACAACAAAAAAAACTCTAAAAAGTTACTATATTTTCAAAACATTACAATAGAAGAACACCTAAGTCACAGCTGATGGCAGCTGTTTCTCATAAGACACCCCCCTGAAATAACGAGAGCCCAAGGATTTCCACCCATGGATTCAGTCACAATCTGTGCTAAGTACTAGGGATTCAACAATTTTTTTAAAAGCCCACAGAAATAGCCCTTGCTTCAAGGAGTTTACACCCCAACATCCCAATAGAGAAGTAGGACACCAAACATCAAATCATGCATATCGATTTAAATAAAAATATGATAGAAAAATAGCTGACAAAGGTAATCCTGGCGTCCTCTACTTTAATTTAAAGAAGCCTAGATTCCTGAGGGGGAAAACAATAAGACATGAGTTATCCCAACGCATCCCCAAGAGAATGCTTTTTTAAATAAAGTTTAGGAGGATTTTTCCTGGGATTCCTAATCTCCAATTCTGGCAAATGGACTCCTTGCTGAGTTTGGTCACCAAGTTAAAATGGCAATCTGGCCACCATAAATCCACAGTTGTGAGTACACAAAGCACAGAGTTTAATCTGGTACTATCATTTATTAAATTAATGTATTATTTCCCATACAAACAACTGTAAACCTACTTTTTCCCTACCCTATATACACACATATGCACTGTCTTGGATTTTTTTCTTTGCCAACGTCACAGTTTATTGGCATCTTCATAGAAACTTCAGGAACGGCTCCATCTTAAACGTGACAGAATGACAAAGTCAACTTTTTTGTTTCATTTCTACCATTAAAAATTAAAATTAAAAAAATAAATAGAAACACTTCTCTCAGTGTAGAATCAAGACACATCTTTTAAAAAGTAGAAAATGTTTGTCTCATTTTACAAACAACTGCTAGGATCTAGCCTGAACCTTAAAATCATAGAATCTTATCACATTGGACTTTGAATAAATCTTAGAATGTATCTCATCTAGACCTTCATTGCACAGATGAGGAAACTGATGATGGGCTACTGATCTGTGAGGGCCTCGATCACCTAACACGCGAGACATCGAGTGTGGAGCAGGTCAAAGCCACATGAACTCTGACTGGAACCACTGGCAGAATGGAAACCATCTAAATGCACCAAATTGTATACAAATGTACAACTATGTATAGTTACAATCAAATTAACTGGTAAATCACCACGCTCAAGATGTCAAGAATACAAAGTAGTTGTACACAGAAAACAGGGTGTTTTACTTGCTACACCAAGTGAAACAACTTAGTGCCTGGCTCTTGGCAAATTCCATCTTTAGGAAGAACCCATCATAAGGAAAAATGGTGGGTAGTGGGAGGACTAGCATGGCTTCTTAGCTCCAAAACCACCTACTGAATTAGGTGAGAAATAGCCTAATGCTATTTAAACTCTAAAAAGCAAAAGCGTAGGAAGATTACTTTGCCCATTTTTTTCTATTGCTCACTAAAGTTGAGGCTTATGATTCTGACTGCTCAGCCTCCATCTGGTAACAGCAGGTGGTTTCCTTTAGATAACTTCCTCTCTCATTTACAGACCTGCTGTTCAGGTGGTGTTGGCTCTATCCTATCTCACACCAGACTCCAAAAAAGAGCACATGACCCAGGCCTGGCCAATAGGAACACTTCATCCCTTGGCTGTAGTGATCGTTTTAAGGTCGGGCATGTGACCCTAGCCTGGCCAATGTCTACATTCTACAGAAAGCATTGGGAAAGAGAAGAGTTTTTCTTGTTCTTATACCTGGGAACTTCCTGAATTCACAATAAGAAGAGAGACAATCTGAGGCAACAGCAGGTGGGGTCACTACCTACCATATGTCAGTCAGGACCCTAGATGATGCTCTGGAGGGCAATGTGGAGTTCATAAGAATTCTACAGCTCTATCAGGCCCATCATTGATGTTGTCAGACTGGCTACCCCTCTGCCAAGGTGTACAGAGACCAAACCTATTGCTCCAAAATACAGTAGCCAACGTGTGCTAAGTGACCCAAGGAAAGTAAATCAGATCCTTATAGGAGCTCCAGACGTTGAGTCCTGGGCATTCAGCAATCACATGTGATCATATTGATGTGAATGTGAGGAAAAAAAAGTATAGTGACAGTATAAAGCCTAACTGTGGTTGGACCAGGGGTGTCCAACCTTTCAGCATCTCTGGGCCACACGGGAAGAAGGGTTGTCTTGGGCCACACATTAAATACACTGAGACACATAATCACACACAAAAGAATCTCACAATATTTTACGTAAATTTATGAGATTTTGTGTTGGGCCACATTCATCACCATCGTGGGTCACATGTGGCTCACGGGC
Organism: Trachops cirrhosus; assembly: GCA_028533065.1. Lineage (NCBI taxonomy): Eukaryota > Metazoa > Chordata > Mammalia > Chiroptera > Phyllostomidae > Trachops > Trachops cirrhosus. The sequence goes on along the minus strand of CM052539.1, from coordinate 163,606,057 downwards.
CATGGGTTGGATACCCCTGGATAAACCATGATGGCAGAAGAAAGTTTAAAGAAAGCTTAGGTAACACAAGCAATCTTCTGATGTGTGTGACACATCTGATCAGATTGTATAAGTGGTGCTCTGAAATAGTGTTTTTAGTAATTAACATACACAAATTACCCCACCCCTTCACACACTTGTGAAGAACCAGTATCTAGCATTTGAAGATTTAAAGGTAGAGAACCCTGGTTAGCTGTGTTCACAAGACCTTTCCAACACGAAGGATGTTGGAGACAAGGATAACATCACATTATAGATAATTTTTAATGGCCATTACTTTGACAAATTAAAATTAAGATCAGCCTAGGTAAGCTCTTTTATCTTTTTTAATAGGAAATTAAGGAAAAATTATGATAAATGTAAATAGAAGGTAGAAAGGCATCCAAAAGCCATTTGCCCTTCCAGATAGGCCCCGGCAAAACACCAGCAGAGACCAAGCAAACACCTGGGTCCTGCCTGGGACCTGGGGCCTAAGCCCTAGGGCCGGAGAAGTGCCTATGTCCTCTAAAAAGAGTCCTTGTTCTTTCTCTAGATTGTACAACCTGGTTCTGTGAGCTCAGGGGAAAGATAATCCTCGAGAAAAATCAGTGCATAACAATGACATTCCAGAGAAAATTCCCCATCAACACTCACCATTGCAGGTAACCCACACACACCCTCCTCAAACCCTACTCCCCCTGCCCCTGCCCCGCCCCACCAACCTCCAAGGGGGACCATCTCCCTCTGGAGAGAAGGGAGGGCAGATACTGCATTCTGCACTACGAACACTGTGTAATGGAAGACCGCACACTTGCTGCTGCCACATTGGGCGAAGTACTTAGCCAACTATTTGAAAGCACGAAGGGCCCCTTCATACCCACTCCCAAGCTTTTCTTTAGTCTGTTACCTATGCAGTGTAAGAAAATACTCCAGCCAGAACCCTCAGGAAGGTTGTTAGATTAACGTATAAAAGTTTTGGAGCCCCAGTCAAATTTGAATCTCAGATAAACAACACATATTTGTATGTTGTTTATCTGAGTTTATTATGTGTTGTCTATCTGAGTTTATTATATGTTATCTGAGATTCAAATTTGGCTGACCATTCTGTTTTACCTGGCAATCCTATCCCTAACGCTATTAATAAGGAATTTCAGAATTTCTGTCTTGGGACTAAATATTAGCCCAGGTGGAAGAGAACATGGAAATGGGGATTGTGAACTTTTTAATGTGCACAGGGTCCTTCCTGCAGATGGTACTGTGTTTACTTTACAACTTCTCTGTGAGGTAGGACCAAAGTCTTTAATCCTCACTTTACAAGTGTAGACTCTGAGTTAAAGAATTGCACAAGGTTACAAAGCAAAGTAAAGAGCTGGGATTCAAATCAAAATCCTCTGGAGTTCTTTTTCTTTCTTTCTTTTTTTTGTACGGGGTCCTGTCAATCACTACACTAACCAAACATAAGAGAAGGAAGAATTAAAGAGATTGGTTAGAAAGCTTTGCTTTAGCAAGCAAAAATACCTGGCGCAAGCATGGACCCTCTTTTCTATTTTCACGCCTAAGTAAGCAATCATCTGTCTGTATTCTTTACAGGCTGAGAGTGGCCATTAAGAAATGAAAGTGAGTTTAGATTTCACCAGCTTGTTTGGATTTGAAGACATTTTGCATTTCAAGAAACCAAGGTCAGCTCAACCCTTTTAGCACTGGGACCTAGATACCACTATGACTTAAGCAAACAACTACTCCAGCGAATTTAAAGGTAAGTGGTGGAATAATTGTTCACTGCCTCCCATGCTTCAATTTGCCAAGGACTATCTTTATTTCTAAATCTATTAAGGAGAGCTCTGCTTCACTCTGCAAAATACTAGCAAGTTCTGAAATAAGGTGGAATTTATCCTTGTGAATATACTTAAAGAATAAAAAAATTGGATTACTCTACCACTGCTAAGACATTCCAAATTCAAATCTTTATTTTCCCACGAAATCAAATGCTTAACGATATTTACCACATCAAAAGAAATTAGTTGAGTTTGTAGTATAATAGAACGAAACTAATATTTTTCACATGCCTATTCATTTTTAGAAGCTATACAAGGAGTAACAATTGCCTGTGACAATTGTCTGTGAAGAATATGGTTGCAAGAAATTCCAAACTGCTCCAGAGCTGTGGCAAGGAAGTCCAGAGATTATTATTGGGTAATGATCTTAGAAATCAAAAAGTATATAGTATTATAGTGTTGAGCTATTAGAGTAGGGAATCAATTCAAGGAGACAAGCAAAATTTATATACTTTATTGATTTTAAATTTTACATGCTTTGCTGTATGAGTAAATCTTTTGTAGTAATTCTACAGCTTTGAAACATTGTAAATAACAGAGACTGTGGGGAGTTCAGAACAACCATTTTTTCATACTGAAAGTATATAGCCTTTAATGAATATTAGAAGAAATTGGGGTAATGAAATACTTTAAAGCTATCTTAAGCCAGAGCTTGTGTGTGTGTGTGTGTGTGTGTGTGTGTGTGTGTGTGTGTGTGGTTTGGTTTGGTTTTTTTGGTCTCCAACGAGTGAGCATGTATCAGGTAGTGAAGTAATTCCAGGTAGCATTGTACTTAAGGAAAAGCATAATTAAATTGATCCTATTGTATTACATAAATCCAACATATCCTGTGTAAACTCAGAAACAGGTGGCTCTTTGTACAAAGTAGCTGGCTCTCAACCAATAGAAGTTACATTTTCTCACACGAAAACATGCATGGGAGGAAAACCTTGAAACAATGGTTGACTTAGGATTCCGAAATCAAGAAGCAGATTGAATGTGAAATCACCACTGGGCCTTCAATATACCTGAACCCAAAAGCCTCAGCACTGGGCATTTGGTGAACCTGTTTCCAGACAGGCGTTTGAGTAAGTCAGTCAGGTTCCCAGAGCCTGCCACCTTTATTAAAAATAATTGCAGTCTAGGTAATTTGTAATTTTCAATCATGTATGTAATATAGAAAATGACAGGCATCAGGGGGTGGGAGGAGTTTTATATTTTTACTGCAGTGAGCCTGACTGACACTTAAAAAAACATTTTGACACATTCAAGTGTGAGCAACAAATCTGTCCACAGATTCCTAAGCCACATGTTTACTTAAAGAAGCCTAGCCCAATAAATGGGGATCAAAATCACAAGTGCTTAAATCCATAAAATTCCCCAAAGTGAACTAGCACCAACAGAATACATTCTAACGTTCTTAAGATAAGATTTTCATATAAATATATAACATACTTATATCAATTTTTAGCATCTGTGCATTACTTTTTTTTATTTTGAAAAGCTTAGATCTAGCTTTCCAATATTTAAACTAGTATGAATGTAAAAATAAGTATAGTAATCAGGAAACTAAAGTCAAACTACTTTTTGCAGTTTTGACTTACATTCACTCAGAGCACATCCAGTATACTCAGAGCACATCCAGTATACTCAGAGCCAGTTTGGAAGCCCATTTTTACATACAAAATTTGATTTTTTTCCCACTTACACACATACGGAATCATGTAATATAATGATTCTACACATTCATAAGAACCTAAAGGAAATGATGGTGATCCTAAAACACATGCGACTCAGATGACAGAAAATAATCTCCATATTTATTTAACACGGGACAGAGACTTCCAGTCAAGATGGTAGAATGGTTAAATGGGGTATTTGAATCCTCCCACAACCACATCAAAAGTACAACTAAACTACAGAACACTCATCATTCAGAACTCTCTGAAATCTAGCTGAATGGGAGCCCTATAAGTAGGGAATGAAAGAAGCTATACCAAAACTGGTAGGAGGGGCAGAGACATGGAAAAGCTTGTCCAATACCCATGTGTGGTAGATAAAATTTGGGAGGGATATCTCAGCTGCATAGGTTCCCCTGAGTCCCACACCAGGACCCTCAGCCTAGAGTTCCAGGGCCAGGAAGAGAAGTCTCCATAACATCTGACTATAAAAACCACCAGGGAGTGTAGCAGAGTGAGACAGGGGCTTCCAGAGTCTCAGGCAGCTTCTCTTAAAGGGCCTATGCACAGCTTTACTCTGACCCCTTCCCTCTAAGTTCCAGTGCTGGAGCAGCAGCTCAAAGGGCAGCAGGGCTATATGGGGAGGAACTAAAGTGTCAGGCATCAAGGCAAGATCTGGAAGGGCAACTTTCTGCCAGACAAAAATGCTGGCAGAGGCCACTGTTCCCAGAGGTCCTGAGACCCTCCAACCCACAAAGCTGGCAGATAGGTGCCATATCTGAGACTCCATCAACGTGGCTCACACTCCTTGCCCAGCCCTGGTGATTCCTTGAGACCCCACCCCACCAAAGTTGTTGGCCCATCCGAACTATTTCCAGTGGCTTTTCCATAAAAACTGCCTGTCTTGGCTCCTGCTGTGAACTTTCCTAAAATCTCTCAAAGGTTGACAAATTGCAAACAAGCAGCATCTGGCCTTGGAGTGCCCTGCACCCCTCACTAAGTGGCCCCAGGCCCTGCACTAGAGGCAGCTGGCCTTGGTTCACAGCTTGGCCTCACTTGGGCATCTCCAAGCCCAGTACAAGTAGCAGCCATCTGCAGATCACTGGAGCTCATGTTGGGTGGCCTCATACAGGGCACAGATGGTAGCTGACCTTGTACCTCCCAGGAGGCCCCAGAGCCAGTGCACCTGGTGATCAGCTTCAGACCATGTCAGATTACAACCCTACCACCTCCACAAGCAACACACTCAAGGGGTGGACTCAGTGAGCACCAAAGCCCCAATAAGCAAGTCCTGCTCCATAGGGTCAGCTCTTGCACAGCAGCCCCTCTGCTATAGTCATAGCCAGTCCTTACAGTCAGTTGGCCTGGGGACAATCCCTCCCAGTGATTCCCATAGCAATCAAGGCTCAACTATAACATTACAGTGCACAAAGCCCTCACAGTGGTGCTCCTGACGTGCCCAGCTTAGTTGACTGGGGAGGCTGCACCACTGGGCCCTACTGGACCCTCACAAAGCCACTCTACCAAGTTCAAGAAATGTAGCAGCTCCACCTAATACATACAAACAAATATAGGGAAGCAGCCAAAATCCAGAGACAAAGAAACAGGTCCCAAATAGAAGAACAGGAAAAATCTCCAGGGGAAAAAAAAACTAAATGAAAAAGAGGCAAGCAATCTACTAGATACAGAGGCATGCAATCTACCAGATACAATCTACTATATAGATATAACAAAACAATGGTTATAAGGATGCTCAAGAAACTTAGTGAGAATTATAAGGAACTTACTAAGAACTTCAATAGCATGAAAAAGGACATAGAAACCATGAAAAAGAATCAGTCAGAAATGAAGGATACACTAACTGAAATGAAGAATACATTACAGAGAAGCAACAATAGAACAGATGAAACAGAGGATCAAATCAGAGATTTGGAATATAAGGAAGCAAAAAAACCACCCAATCAGAGAAGCAAAAAGAAAAAATAATTAAAAAATGAAGATAGTGTAAGGAGCCTCTGGGACAACCTTGAGCATATCAACATTCACTCATGGGAGTGCCAGAAGGAAAAGAGAGAGCAAGAAATTGAAAACCTATTTGACAAAACAATGACAGAAAATTTCCTTAACCTGGCAAAGGAAATAGACATACAAACGCAGGAAGTTCAGAGAGTCCCAAACAAGAAGAACCCAAAGAGGCCCACACCAAGACACATCATAATTAAAATACCAAAGGTTAAAGGCAAAGAGAGAATCTTAAAAGCAGCAAGAGAAAAGTAGTTAGTTACTTACGAAGGAGTTCCCATGAGATAATCAGCTGATTTCTCAACAGAAACTTTATAAGCTAAGAGGCATTGGCAAGAAATATTCAAAGTGATGAAAAACAAGGACTTACAACCAAAATTACTCTATTCAGCAAAGGTATCATTTAGAATCAAAGAGCAGATAAAGTGTTTCCCAAATAAGAAAAAACTAAAGGAAGCCATCGCCATCAAACCAGTATTACATGAAATGTTAAAGGGTCTTAAGAAGAAGAAAAGAAGGAAGAGGAGAAGGAAAATGAGGATGAGGGAGAGAAGGAGGGGGAGGAGTGGAGAAGGAGGAGGAGGAGAAAGAGAAGAAGAAGAGGTCAAAAATTTGAACCAAAAAATGGCAGTAAATACATACCTAATCAACAAAACAAACAAGCAAGCAAAATATAACCAGAGACATTGAAATTAAGAACAACTGACAGTAACCAGAGGGAACGTGGGAGGAGATAATGGGGGTGGAAAGGGGAAGGGTTGTCAAGGAACATTTATGAAGGACACATGGACAAAGCCAAAGAGGAGGTTGGATGGAGGGTGGGAGGTGGGGATGGCTGGGGTAGGTGGGAGTGGTGGGAGGCAAATGGAGACAACTGTTCTTGAACAACAATAAAAAAATGTGAAAAAAGAAACAAAATGTACTGGGAATTAATGTATTTAGATTAAAATATCAACTGTGTAAATAAAAGATAGAGGAGAGTAAAATATACACTTCAAAATTGTTAAGGTAGCAAATCATATCTAAATTTTATGTTTTGTTTGAGTTTTATTTTATGTTTTTTGCTTTCAATAAAAATTGAAAAGAAAAAGAAAACAAATGAATCTAAAAAAACAAAATAAACAAAGAAACTGAACAGAAACAGAAATAGGTAGAGAAGATTTCGACAGTTGCCAGATGGGAGGGGAGTTGCTGCGATGTATGAAAGAGGCGAAGGAATTAAGAAATACAAATAGGTTGTTATAGAACAGTCATGGGGATGTAAAGTACAGCATAGGGAATATAGTCAATAACTAATAACTATATATGGTGTCAGATGCATGTGAGATTATTGGGATGATCACTTAGTAAATTATAAATGTCTAATCACTGGGGTATGCACCTGAAACTAACATAATATTGGATGTCAACCAAAATTGAAAAATAAAAAATTATTTAAAAAAACAAAATAAGATTTCAAAAGGGGGACAAAAGTTCTGTATTTCTTCAGGCTTCTAACGTGAGTTAATGAGAATATAAATCAAAACCACTAAAACTATTAACACTTGCGAGTTGGGCACTGACTCATTGCAGTGTCTTAAAATGGATAACCTTCTCAAAATTGCATATGCATATTTCTAACCATGCCACCAGCATAAGCGACCTTTGTGTGACGGAGAGAGAGGAGAGGGTAGTTTCTACGGGGGTGGGAAGTAAGTAGGAATTGTAGGAAAGGAAAGAAATCAAACTCGGGGACCTTGAAAAGTTAATTTGGAAACTTTTGTTAGTGACTTTGGACTTCATTAAACTCCATGTATCACTATAGCAGCATGATCTCAACAGTTTAAAAGGTATTTGTCATCAGTGAAAGAAAAACATTATTTTTAAAGGAGTAAAAAGATTGATGCATCACTGTGGACTACTTAAGCCCCACGCAGTTTCAGTCTTCAGTATTAATCTAAATGTGATGGCTTTTGCATACAGCGCATAATTAAACATTTTCTTTTCAGAGCTTTATAGAATCCCCATATGTTTTTAATGGCATCATCTGAATGTTTTTCTTAATAATTCTGGCAGCCTGCTCCTGAATCTTCAAGTTTGTTTTTTGTTCCTAATATCTTTTCTACAGAGGCTGCATTGTGCCAAAGATTGAATCAAGCTCTGAGAGCCCCATCGTGGAGGAAGACATACGCACTGACTCACATGCTCACACTCTGCTCTCTCTTCACTCTTCATTTGCCATCGGTATTGCTATTGGCACCGGGGAAAGATATGTGAGAAAGAGAAGGCAAGGAAAGAACACAGGGCTCTGTGTCACAACCTCACCCCACTGTGTGGCACGGCCCCTTTCTCTTCAATCCTGGGACTTTGCTAACTCATGTCTGCCTGCCTGTCTGCTATGAGTGTTTGGTGAGCAAATGTAGGCGTGTGCATGCCGATGGGGTAAGATGACCTTGGCAGCTATAATATATGGTCTGCCTGGCACCCCGGGACTGGACATACATAATTTGCTGACTCAATGCCACCGCCTCATGGCAACAAACTTTCTCTTTTTGAGCAGTGGTCCATTTTCTGAACCAAAGCCCTTCAGACACAACCCATAAAACTGAAGTAATGAAACGTTCACCATTTGGCGTAGTCAGCCACCTTTTGAGCTGTAAATCAGAATCACTTCCATTTCAGGTGGTATAAATGCAACCCAGTTATCAGGCATACATCCAGGAGGGGACATCGGGATATAATAATAACCTGAGATTCTAATATCCATGTCTACCCAGGACTACCGCCCATAGTCTCAAACACAGAATGTAAGAGCCATTACTTGAAGAACAAGTAAATCAAAAAGAAGAATGTGCCCCATTGTTGTTCAAATGTAGCCCTGAATTTGCTTTATCCCAACATAAATTTAAATTCTGGAAAGTGACAAAGACTATAAATAACTCACATTTGAATCATAAGTCTCCTTTAGATTGAGTGTTTGAACTCAGGTCCAAGTTTCAAAATATAATTTTTTTTTTTAAAAAGTGTTCTCACACTCTTACTATATTTGTCATCTTGAAACTGATGATGTGAATGAACGAAATGGAAATAGTAACCAAAACGGCTTCCTTATGCTATTTTCCTCATTGAACTTCATTTATTTACAGATGGCCAAGTGGCTAGGAAGGCATTTGAAACCCTCCTATTATTAAGAACCGAGCTTTATCAAAAATTTCAAAGAACTGGTTTGTATTTCAGAATTCCACAGATGATGTGCCTTAAATAGAAACAACCACCTTGGAAAGTCTTAAAACATATGTAGGCAAATAAGGGCAGAAACAAATTATCCAGGAATGGGAATGCTAGGGCTTTTACTGGTACTTCTAACATTTGTTGTTGAAACTTGACTGAAACAACAATAATCTTTAATGGCCTCTCTTTTTAATGGTTCCCAGTAAACAAAAATAATTTTCCCTGCTTTTTCTTCCATCTAAATTGCTGTAGGTGAATTTATAACGTGGTAAATATAATAAAAAAGAAGGTCATGGGAATGAAGTGATTGAACAAAATAAAAAGTAAAGGTCAGAAAAAAATCGGTTGACTTTTCTCCTCATCCAGACACCATTTCAGCAGCTGGTCTGCTGGTCCTGGCCAAAGGAAGGAGCTGCCAGAGACCGAAGCCACAGGGTCTAATGAGCTCACAGTCCAGTAGAAACAGTCACTTCAGGACTCCTACGGGGAACCCTCACAGCTATGCAACCTTGGTTCAAACCCAGAAGATACTTCTTAAAAGGCTTTGAGTCATAAACACCAGCAGGACAATTTCACATCTACCTAAAATTTGACTGAGGGGCCTTCCTCATCCTTCCAGGGAAAACTGCATACATGCACATAGCTCGGTGGTATCTCCACGTATGAAACGACCCTCCTTGTAATTCCATAACCACCACCAAGGCTCCCCACACCCAGATCTCAGAGTACCTGCCCTCACAAAGTTAATCTGTGGGAACTGCGGTGATAGGCTGCATGCCTCCCGCTCCTTCTCCAGCATCTGAGAATCACTCGGCACAGATGACCCCCACTTATAAATCTGAGAACAATTCTCCATCCAAGCAACGAGGAATTTCAAGAGCCCTAAGCTGGTAGCTAGTAGGGCCTGATTTTCGATGGCTTTCCTTTGGTTTTAGGAGTTCAGTATTAGCCTTACTCATCAGAATGGAGCAAGGCCCCAGCCTCCGTCTTAGAGCAAATAGAGATCCCGGCTGTGTACTTGCGCACTACCCAAGTTCCTCTAGGCAAACATTTGCTGGGTACCACTTGATGTCAGCCACTGTGCTGGGCACAGGGGAAAAGAATGAGATAGGGCACTGCCCTTGCTCTCAAAGAACTCACAGCGGAGAGAAGGACAGAGATATATTTTAAGTACACTTATAAGATAAGTGTTCTAATAGATGCAGAAACAGTTGGTAGGAAAAACAAAAGTGGGGGTTGCTAGGTACACTGGGGTGGAACCAAGAAAATGTTCACAAAAGAGGCGGCATCTGAGGTAGCACTTGAAGGCATTCATGTGGTAGAAAAGGCAGAGGGACGGAAAGTCAGAGATGCAAGGAGGGCACTTGAGAATGGAACACAGCGCATACAAAGGTGACCATGCTCCTCAAACTTCCATGTTCAGACAAAGCACTTTGGGCTACTGCTTGAAATACAAACTGCTAGTCCTCGCTCTCAGATTCTGCTTCTGTTGGTCTAACATGGAGATCTGGAGTTTGCATCTTTAACAAGGAAAAAGATTTCAGGTCACAGTTTGAGAAACATCTGGCCAGGGTCACCAGGTGCACGGTGTTTGAGGGATGAAGAGAAATTCCATAGGAACAGAGCATGGCCTGAGGGGTGGGAGATGAGTTGATAAATAAAGCTGGTCGACCAGATGTAAGAGACTAGCAAGTCTTCCAGGCCCCTGAAATTCTAGGAAGCTTTAGACACCGAGAGCCGCCCTCACTGCCGCATGAGGCCTGGATCCAGTCTCCACAGCTGCGACCTCTTAGGTGTCCACAGCGCAGTGTCAGGAAGAGGGGAGGGAGACTGGCCTAAGCCCAGACAGCCCAACGGTTCAGACCCAGCTCTGCCCCTCACTGTGTTCTTTTGGCAAGTTATCTCACCCTGTCAGGGCTCAGTTCATCTTCTGCAAAATGAGAATAGTAACACCAACATGCCAAGGTTACTCTAAAGATTAAATGGTGAGACATACAAGCAATGCCTATCTCTGTATCTTACATTTAGTATTTTTTAAATAAAAATTTAACTACAATATCTAACGTTTATTGAAAAGGCAGGTAAACAGTGAAAATGAAAAGAAAAAGAAGGTTTCAAATTCAGAGTCATGGCTTGTCTGCATGAAGAAGATACAGAATTTCCCCAAGACTGAGTCTCCCCTGCAGGTTACCAGACAACCCCTTTGATCACCTTGTCTGTCTGCACTTCAGATCTCAGGCTTGTTCTCCCATTTTCCAGGTCCTATCCCAGATCTCCAGCCTCTCTCTGGAGCTGAATACTCCCTGGACTGACACTGTTCACCTGCCCACCATCCCCATCAGCAAGCCTGGCCATTTCTCATGGGCTCTGCCTCTTGTGATCACACAGAATCCCAAGCCTCTCCCAGTACTACAGTCATTATTCACAAGGGCTGGCACTGTGCCTGAAAATGATTAATTTATCTGCCAAACATACACTCAACTGATGGTCCCACAAGGCTCCTGATCTCTATGGTATAAACAAACCAAAACAGAGAAAGAGCATCCCTGGTACTGAGGATGGTAGATAACTTTATCTTGAATCCTTGTCTCCTCATTATATGAAAAATAGTGTGTTTCTAAATTCCAAGGACGCTCTGGAGTTTCAAGACATTTTCCTCTCCCTTTCCTCATCTGACCCTCTCCAGAACCTTGTAACAGAAGCAGGACAGTTCTGCCATTTTACAGATGGAAAAATATTGAGCTCCAGAGATATTAGCTGTCTTAGTCAAATGGTCTTTAAACTATAAACTTGAACCCAGGCCTCTGACAGCTGGAACATGCTCTCCATTATTCTACATCTACTCCTTCTCATTTTCTGCTTACCTTGACCTTCATCAGGAGAAGTAATAAATGTTCATAGGTCCAACTCTTCTACGTAAAAGATTAAAGTTTTGAACCACATGACAATGAACCCCATTTAGAAATATAGCCTGACAAACAGCTGTGTTAATCTATTCCTTAAGAAAAGACCATTAATTCTAAAGACACTGAAGAACCAGTTGAGTTCCTTCCTGTACCAATTGCAAGTGGATTTGGAGCCACAGCTGTCACCATGGTAGAGTAGAAGGAACAAGTTTGGCATCAGAAGAATCTAGGTTCACAAGCCTGACTTTGCCACTCAACCAGTTTCATGATCTTGAGCAAAAATTCTGAGCCTGATTTTTTTCATCCTTAAAATGGTGATGACCTCTAAATTCAAGCAAGATTGTAAGGCAACAAATACCACAAGCCTAGTTTGGTAATCACTGCAAGGTCCGTAACCATCATTAGTCCGCTTTCTCTAGACAAGTGCTATAAACTGTAATGTGCATGAGAACGTCTTAGAACACAGCTTGCTGAGTTGCCCCATCCTCCAAGTTTCTGATTCAGTAGATCTGGGGTGGAACCTGAGACTCTGTATTTCTAACAAGTTCCCCCAGGTGACATTGATGCCGAAGCTGATGCTGCTAGATCCATGAATCGCACTTTGAGAAACATTGATCTCAAGCCAGATGAGGTGTCATGTAGTCATGGAGATAGAAGTCACTGGGTAGAAATCTTTACCCATGATAGCCACACAAAATCACTAACTCACAAGCAAAGCCAGCTAGGAAAACAGAAAGCCAAAGATGGCCATAATCCTGACTCTTTTATGGACTCTGTGTCATAGACTCTTCAAGATCAGAAGACTCTGAGCTAAGTAAATACTTTGTCTACAACTTGTGATTCCTGTGTATTCACTTCAGAAATTCCTACACAAGGATATCCCATCTCTACTCCTAGAAACTTGGCTTCCTTATCAGCAGTCCCTGAAAATCACTGAGGGCAACCAGACCAGTGCTTATGAGACCCAGCATCACAGTCTGATTGAGGCTGCTCAATGAAAGACCCAGGTGCCCTCACTAAGATTTCTGCATCACCATCACCTCAGCCACTTCGCTCCCCCATCTCGTGCACACGTGCAAATTTTCAGACTGAGGTTTTTTCAGGAATGCAATTAGAGCAATCATTCAAAAGATGCACCAGCAATAGTTCATTTTCACACCTAAGCATTTTTCTTACAGGGAGTGGCAGATTTTGTTTCAATGAAAGGAAGAAAATAACAACGAAACCCCAGAAAATACATTACATGAAGGTGGTAGAGATAGTATATTCTCTTTTGTTTCCAGATATGAAGAATACATAAAAATGTGATGAACGAGCACTGGCATATATATTGTTCTGTTCTTGTGAAGAAATTTGTAATTTATCTCTATTTTGTTGCAGCCAGATTCCACTGAGTCATCAATTTCCACTGTATTATCCAATGTTCAGCTCGGGTAGAATATTAAGCAGCCACCAGATTCTGAACTTGGCATTCCCTCACATTTGGTCCCTCACTAATCAAGCTTTGTTTCCCTGTGATTATATATATAATTCCAGACCCTGGAATCAACTTTCTTTGTTTTATCAAGACCTGGTGTATAGTGCTTCTGATTTATCATTTTTACAACAGTCTCTTCCCTGCGGGCTCCAGGTTGCGATGGTGGCATTGCTACGATTTATGGTGGGGATCTTTGACGGAAAATGTATGCTCCTTTTGATTTTCCTTCTTCTCAACACCTGGTTCTTATTTTCTCAACTCTGGCTTGTGCCATTTTAAGCATTATTTACCATTTGCTGTAATGTATCAGTTTATTTGGTGGAGATGTATAAGAGAGAAGATGGATTTTTACAGTGGGCTATGATTTTTCCTCTTATCAACCCAATGCTGGTTTTTTTTACATTTTCTTATGTTGTTAGGAACCTGGAGTTCATATTTATCTCTCACTTGTTTCTCCTTATCTGCCACCAGAGAAAAGGCAGGCTGGTGAGTTTCCTCAGGAAGGCGTTTGAATTCTCTGTGACTCACTCTGCAGGTGACCACCTCCCTTCCAACCTGAAGGCATTATTTATTACTTGCGAAGGCTCCGCCCACTCCAAGTCCCAGAGCTAGGCTAATCTTTCCTTCAGAGTCTGAGAATGCTTCAGAATAATTTGGCAAAAGGTAGAGCTTCCAAAGACTGCTAGAAATTCATTTGCCAATATTGAAGATAACTTGAAAAGCTGGTAATGAAATAAATAAAGATGCTCATGCCTGAGAAACGTTTGATTTTGAAGACTGACATTTGTCTCCACTCCAAAGCAAATCACAAACCAGTGGAGACTATTATTCCATCAGAACCTGAAAACACCCAGAGTGTTTTCTCCTTCTTTTGCCTCCCCTGAGTTCATCCAGCAGAGTGCTGGGCGCTGTGAATGCCTTGTCAGTCTGGATTTCTATTGTCACTTTTAACTAGGGTTTCTTTTGTTAATCTATGTACTTTTCCAAAATGTCAGGTAGTTTGGGGTATAATTTAAATGTGACAAATACTTAAACTTTCTCTGCCTGTTCCTCCATTCATTTCTGAAAATAGATTTTCAGGTTGTCATTTTTTAATTTAAAAAGTTCATGAAATAGGTCAATCAGACATCCTCTGGTGGAGACAGCTAACACTCACCCCTCAAACTAGGTGCCCAGATGTGCCAGTTCCGGGGCGATTCTTCTTTATGTCTATTATCTCCATGTAATTATAAGTAGCAGCAACCTTTCACTCTCAAAACTATCCTATTTAAGATGAAAATTACAAAGTCATACTATCCTATGTTCATCCTTGCCTATTTCCTTTTGGTAACAAAGCCCCTGCTGAGTTTATTTGACAGGATACGTTGGCTGCTCAGCTCAAAACTGCATTTTCTAATTTTCCTTCCAGCCTGTGTGGCCATTTATCTAGCTAACAAACTAGACAAACCAGGACATAGTGCTGGCTGTTTGCTAGGCACTGTTCTAGGTTACCTACAGATTAATACACACTTCACTCTCTTCTTATGAGCTGGAGCAATTTCATCATTACCATTTTACAGATGAAGAAACGGAGAGGTCAAATAACTTGCAGAACTGGCAGAGATGGGATGTGAACCCCAAAATCTGATTTCAGAGTCTGTGTTCTTAACCTGCTACCTCTAGGTGTGACCAGGTGCTGGCCAGTGGGCTGTGGGAAGAAGTGACATGGGTGACCTCTGCATGTAGTCTGAGAAAAGTAACCTCTATGTCCCCTAGTCTCTCTTCCCTGTGTCCCTCAGGCAGGAATGGGAGGTTGGTGCTGATGAACATGCAGACAGAGATGACACTCCAGGAGCTGGAGGAGCCACAAATAGAGGGATGTGGATCCTTGGCCAACCTAACAGAGCAGAGCACCTTCCCACTCTCCACTGCTCCCTACTTCAAGACGACATGTGTGAGGAAAACAACCTATCTTATTTGGGGCACTATCAGCCTGTACCCTAACTGATACCTATCCACATCCCCACTCCATGAAATCCTTCTTTACACAGATCCAGAAGGTATGTGAACATTCCATTCCAATATCAACATGAGTCCTCTTGACCAGATCCAAGCATTTCCTCCAAATGGCCCCAAGATTCCTATCTATGCTAATGACTGCTCGCATACCATTATCAAGAAGGATTTCACTCCAAGCAGAGAACTTAGCAGATGGAATCAGTCACACACAGAGTCCTCTAGCACGGGGACACTCAGTAGTCCACAGATCTTCCCCTCCAGCAAACTGTTCTCGAACCCTAATGAGATCTGTAGAGAATCTGAGAATAAGGAATTGAAATATTTACAGTAATCTGATATACTACTTTTACGTCTGTTAACACTAAAAATCTAAAAAATATTTCTCGAAACGAAAAGGATTGTACTCCAGTTCTATATTTAATTCTTGGCATACAGAACGTTTCCATAGGAGACAGACATGAGAGAGACTGTATAGCTAGAGATGCGCAGCCTCAGCCCTTGCTCTCAAAAGCTTGTAGGTACCATCATGGTCTCAGCTCCGTCCTGACCAATTTTATTGACACACTTCTTGCTAAGTGAGCGTTCCTCTCATAGAACCTGCTACTATTGACAGATAAAAGTTAGTCTTTTCCATGTATGCACAATTTTGAGCCTCATCCCTTAACCCTGGTTTAAATATAGAGTGCTAGAAAACAGGCCCCAAAATGGGCATCTAAGCTATACTGATAGCTCATATTATATCAATATATTTAATTATTATTTAATAGATTCATTTTCAATATTAACATATTGAATATTATATATTAATAAGGAAGATATTAATATCGATATGTTGATATTGGTATTAACATTGGATATAATGAATATATTAATATTGAATATATCAATGTTGGATATTGAATATATTGAATATCCAATAATGTTGGATATATTGAATATATTAATGTTGAATATTAATAGGGAAAAGAGATTGGGGACATAGAGATTACTTTTCTCAGACTATATGAACATTAAAAAAACTACACAAGGACTTACCAAATGCAAATCCTGCCACAAATGCCTTTTTTCTTACATTAAAAACAAAATCAAAAATAAAACTTGAGTGCAGAGATGTCCTAGGTGTAGGTGATGAGACTGGAGTAAGATTTAAGGACATGGTTGTTACAGACCTATTTCCATCCATTCTGTGGTTCTAGAACAGCTGTCCCAAATTCTGTACATGTAC
Organism: Trachops cirrhosus; assembly: GCA_028533065.1. Classification (NCBI taxonomy): domain Eukaryota; kingdom Metazoa; phylum Chordata; class Mammalia; order Chiroptera; family Phyllostomidae; genus Trachops; species Trachops cirrhosus. The sequence continues at coordinate 163,589,708 of CM052539.1, read as the reverse complement.
AAGTATAGCTTATCAGAGGTTCTTAAGAGTAGTTGTACATGTGCAATGATCTACAGAGCTTTTTTAAATAATGCTATCCGGAACCCCCCTCCCTAGAAATTCTGACTTCATTGGTCTGAGGTAGGGTCTAGACATCAGGACTGGTTTAAATGCACCCCAGGTGACTAGTGCAACCCCCTGAATGGGAACTCCCCATTTAGTAGTAAGCACTCTGTTCTCTGAGTTAGACTCAGAGTTGCAACTTCCTCTGGCTGAATAAAACTTCAGACGAACCACTTCCTGCCAAATTTGTTTCTCATTTATTCTAACTGCTGTGTTCAATCCTTGCCTAATTATTCACTTAATCTCTTCTCATTCTGCTCAAAGTGTAATTTTTTAATGACAACTCAAAATTCTCTCAACACTCTGACACATTAGTTCATTGAATAATCCCTTAAAACATTACACCAGCCCCTTTTGGCTCATAAATAGTAGGTTGGGGAGAAAAGATTCACTTCTGGCTGGTTCCACTGAACGTACTAAATCAATGTAGCTATGATGCCTCTTTCTTTTTCTTTTTTTCTCTTTTTGTTTTTGGCCTGTTCTCTAGCACCCTACATGAAACCAGGGTTAAGGGGATGAGGCTCAAAATTGCCCAGACCTGGAATAGACTAGCTCTCATCTATCAATAACAGCATATTGACAGGTTCCATGATGAGCAAACCTCTTTTGTCAACAAAAACTACTTATGAGATTATGGAGCCCCAGGTTGCATCTACCTGTCTCCCAGATTTCCTCAGTTCAGGCTGGGTATGATAAGAGGACATGTACACAGAGGCAAAGACGTTGGCTTCTGGCCCATTGTAAACTACTCATCCAGTAGATGATGAAATGCAAAGGGAAACTCACTCTTAAGACATTTCAAACACTGATGCCTAGGTAAGGGTCCAGACAGGGTTCCCCACATTCTGTAGAATGAAATTACAATCCAGGCACATTTGCTGAATGCCTCCTGAACTCATACAGTTAGCCCAGAGGGTGGCCCATGGGGAAATAATTTCCCTGGTAGGGTAATGTGTGAGCAATTGTTTCATATCCTTAGTATTGAAGTCTCCAAAAATAATTGCATGAACTGCCCTACACACAGGAATTACAAGGGGCTAAAGATGAGAAGATCTAGTAGAGAGGGTATGGGCACTAGAGCTACAAATATCTAGGTTAGAGTCCTTGTTTTCCTTCTCACTAATTGTGGGGACTTGAGTGTTAGCAACAACTTATCAGGACCTCGGTTTCCCCATCTATAAAATGGGGATAACAACAGCAACAATAACAGCTTGCTATTAAGATTATGAAATTTTAAAATAACCTTAGAAATATCAAGTGTAAGGCCTATACATCCTGCATATAGTGATCAAATTTGTAGCTGCTGATTCTATTCCTGTAGTCATCATCCTCTAATTAATTCCGAGTTTGGTTGATGTTATAATTGGAGTGAGCTGAGGACTTGATGCCTAAGGACACACAGGGATACCATCTCTGAAACACCAGTGATAAGTCACGGGGTCTTAAAAAAGTCCTAGAAGAAGGAACAGGTTTTAGTGGACAAAAGGCCTCTGATGATCTTAAAGGCACACTAAAAAAAATAGAGACTAAAAAAAAACACTTCAAACCCAGTAAATCTAATATCAAGCATGGTCCTCATCCTCAGATAAATACTATTTTGCCTTTGCTGTATGGCTGAATTGAAACTCCTGATTGTGGTACCAGCAGGTGGGTTGTTCTAAACACATGGGCTAGAGCTAAATGAAATAATAGTGCATAGCACATTAAAAAAGCTACACAAAAATATTCCATAAATAAGGTTCTATATCTAACATAAGACTGATAGGCAACATTAATTAATTGGTGGTATTTAAAATTCAATTGCTGTCCCCTCTTGTTACCCCACCCAAAGAGCCCTGTTCAGTTTTTGGCTAAAGCAAGAACAGAGTTCCCATTAAAATGGAGCTTACATTTTACAACCTGGGAAGAGCTGCTATGGCTACTCCCTTGAAATATACAAATATGTTCTGTAAATGTATTTACACCATGGACAAAACTCAAGTCTGGTAAATTAGGCATAGATTTCAGAATCTGCATTCTCAAAATGTCAATGGCATTTTTCAAAGAACTAGGACAAATAGTCTTAAAATTTATGTGGACCTACCCAGAGACATATGAAAAGATGCTCAGTATCGTTAGCTATCAGAGATATGCAAATTAAAACCACAATGAGATACCACTTCACACTGGTGAGAATCATAAACAAATCAGTAAACAACAAGTGTTGGAGAGGTTGTGGAGAAAAGGGAACCCTAGTGCACTGTTGGTGGAATTGCAGACTGGTGCAACCACTATGGAAATCAGTATGGAACGTCCTCAGAAAACTAAAAATGGACCTGCCCTTTGATCCAGCAATCCCACTGCTGGGACTATATCCTAAGAACCCTGAAACACCAATCCAAAAGAACCTATGCACCCCAGTGTTCATAGCAGCACAATTTACAATAGCCAAGTGCTGGAAGCAACCTAAATGCCCATCAGTAAATGAATGCATCAAAAAACTATGGTGCATTTACACAATGGAATTCTATGCAGCAAAAAGAAAGAAGGAGCTCCTATCCTTTTCGACAGCATGAATGGAACTAGAGAGCATTATGCTAAGTGAAATAAGCCAGGCAGTGAAAGACAAACACCATATGCTCTTCACCTTTAACAGGAACCTAAACAACAAAATGAACAAGCAAGCAAAATATAACCAAAGACACTGAAATTGAGAACAGGCTGACAGTGACCAGAGGCAAAAGGGGAGGGGACTATAAGGGAAAAGGGTGAAGGGTTTGCAGGAACAATTATAAAGGACACATGGACAATAACAAGGGGGGACAGAAACAGGGGAGGGAGGTGGGGAGGGCTAGAGTGTTGGGGAGGGGTGTGGGGGAAGGCAGAAAACTACTTGAACAATAATAAAAAATGATTTAAAAATAAAAAATAAAATAAAATCTTTAAAAAAAATTTTGTGGACCTACAAAAGGCCCAAAACAGCCAAAGCAATCTTGACAAAGAACAAAGTTGAAGGTATCATGCTCCTGATTTTAAACTATATTACAAGGTGATGGTAATCAAAACAGCATGGTACTAGCATAAAAACAGATGCATAGATCAATGTAACAGAATTTAGAGCCCAGAAATAGGCCCATGTCTATGTGGCCAATTGATCTTTGACAAAGGAGGCAAGTATATGCAATAGGGTAAGGACAGGCTCTTCAGAATTTGTATTTTTATTGAAGAAAATACTTTATAAACTCACAAAACCCCAGGAATGGAGGACACCTTAAAGAATCACTTCCTTTTCCCTCTACAACTACTTCATTTACTCTATATGTTCTCCTTATATAGAATCAGAAGTAAATGCAAATTTTCAACTGAGTGGGGGATCAGTAATCCTAACCCCCTCTCATTTTTTCAGGGTCACTGTATACACATAAAACTATAGTTTTAAGGAAAGAAATAGAGTATAGCTCTCTGTTCTATAAATAATTAATAGATTAATTTTAACAACCTTTCTTGATCCAAGGCACTATGGCCTATTTGCCAAGCAATCTGAGCTCAAATCTACTCAAATTCCAATTGTATTAGTCTCTTCTCAGATGCCTGTGATTCATTTGCCTGTATATCTTCAAGTGATTTCTTGATACTAAATAGCCCTGATTCCTTTAGCCCTTCCCACAGGGGTTCAACTTCTAAAACTCCCATTCAACTTCCAATCACACTCTACAAATTCTCTACATGTACCTTAAGTTTTAGAACCTCCTTTGAGCTCCAGATAACTGCCTCTTAGGCAGCTCCTTCTGGGCATCAAATTCAACATGTTCCCACTGTGCTGGTCCTCTTCCAATGAATTTTTGTATTCATAAATGGCACTGTCGTCTACTCATCTGCACTAGCCAGGAAATCAACTCTACATCTCCTTCTCTCCTATTCCATAATCAGTCACCAAGATTTCATCCCCTAAGAATGCTGTGAATTCATCCATTTCTCTCTCCATTATCCCAAGTCCAAAGAGCCATCCACTCTCTCCTGGGTACTATAAGATCTCCTAACCAGTCTCTTCCCCATAACCATTCTCTATAGAGCAGCCAGAGTGATCTTTAAAAAACATATCAGACCATAGTATTTTCCCGCATAAAACCCATCAGTGACTCTTCAGGGTTCTCAAAATAAAGACCCATGTTTTTAATAAGGCCTTCAAGGCCCTGCATACCCAGCCCCTTCTCCCCCGACCAAGTCTCTCCAGTCACATAGTGAGCCACGGTCACCCTTACTTTCCGTTCCTTCCTCACTCTTTAGCTTCCTTCCCACTTTAGAGCTTTGCACACACTGTTCCCTCTGCCAGGAATGCTCTCCGCCCTCTTCATCCTTCAGAGCTCGCCTTCCTCACCTCTCGGACTGTTTCTGCGTTCTCTGCTATACTCTCACATGGCATTCGCTCTGTACTTACCCTGCACTTGTCCTGCACTTCACATACCAGAACTCTCAGCGAGCTTACACTTATTGGATGAATTGTATTGTTAATTATTTCATGTCTAGAGACCATATCTGCCTTGTTCCCTGCTTTATCTTCAGTGCCTAGTACCAAGTGACTTGCACATAGTAGGCATTTTATGTTCTACTAGCATTCTGGTAAATGGTTGCCTTCTTTCATAAATGAGCTTATCCCCTCTATTCATTTCCACCTCTCTTCAAGGCAATATTTCTTTAAAGACTAGTCTGTAATAGCTGACCCAACTCTACCCCCATTCACTTGTCAACCCGCTAAAATTTGAAGTCTTTCACCAGCACTCCAATAAAACTGTTAGTGCCAAAGTTGTCCAGAAAAAGCTGATGATGTTATGGATTTTTTCCTAGATTTATTCATACTAAAGATTTTTTGTGACATTTGCCACTGTGGTCAATTCCCTCCTCTTTATGCAAAAAAAAAAAAAAAAAAACCCGTAACAAGTAGCTACTCTGCTCCTGGTCCTGTGATTCGAACACACTCCTTTCTCTCATTGAGCCCAGTGGCAGAGTCAAACCAATAATCACAAATATGCATCTATAGCTATGTAAGTGCTAGAAATTAAAAACAAAGAGCCAGCAGAGTACAAAAGGCCCTCCTATTTTCCTCTGATTGTGTTCTTTTGGCTCCACAGCTGAATTTTCCTCTGCATGTCCCACAAACATTTGCATGCCAGGATTCTGTCCTTATCACACTGCTCTTCTCATAGACACTCTCTGTCTTCCTGTGCTGGTGGCCAGAGACTCTCAAATCTTTATCTTCAGGCCTAATTTTCCAACGGCCTCTTGAATGTCTCCTGCATGTTTCAGAGGCACCTAAAATGGTGCATTACAGACCAAATTAAACATCTTTCCCAGTCTTCCTTCTGCTGTTGCCTCTCTCACCAGTCACATGAACTGAAAAATAAATACCACCAAGATGTTTCTCTCCCTTTCCCTCACCTCCACAGTAATCAGGGAGTTCTCTCAATTCTGCCTTCTAAACTCTTGTAATTTGATCAGCTCTCCATGCCCAGTGCCACTGCTTTTGTTCAGACACTCATCATCTCTCCCCTGCACTGCTACTGTGGCCCCTGCCCTTGACCCCTGCCTCCAGTCTCCACCTACTCTGAGCATTTGTTTTGCTGCCACCTATATTTAATGTGGCCATGTCATTGTCCTGCTTAAAAGTCTGCAGTGACTTTAAGATATAGTCCATATTCATTAACTTTATAATCCAATCCTTCCTACTTCTCCTGTTGCATTCTTTTTTCATTTATCCATTCTACAGATACTTGAAGAACACCAGTATATAACAGGCACTGCTTTAGGAATTGGAGATAAATCAGAAAGCACTGCTATGTCTTCATCAAGCCCCATGCTCTAGTGTTGTCATAACACACACACACACACTCTCTCTCTCTCTCTGTCTCTGTCTCTCTGTCTCTGTCTCTGTCTCTCTCTCTCTGTCTCTCTCTCTCTCTCTCTCTCCCCACCGGTCTCCTGCACCTTGAAATCTCTCATCATTTTCGGCATGACCCATGTTCTTTCAGGCTTTCATATAATACCTCCGCTGGCTGAAAGCCTGTTCCTTCCTCTCAGACATATTTGCACTCCCTATAGACTCAACACTCAAACTTAACCTCCATGAAGCCTGCGGGAATTCCTCTGGCGGAATCAGACACACTCTCTTCTCTGTACGTCAAACCACTGTGAATACATTTTTTTTCGCATGTACTTCCTTTTCACATGTCTGTCTCCATCGCGAAACTGTAAGCCCTTCAAGAGTAAGGTACCATCTTCTCCCAGTGTACATCCTCAACAAATTTTTTTGACTAATCTCATGAATTTAAAAGTAAACAAACAAATATATTCCATTACATCTTTTAGGGATGTAGTCCACAAAGGGTAGATCTTGTTAAAATGCTGATTCTGATTCAGTGGTGCGTTCTGGGGTGGGACCTGAGAATCTGCATTATAGAAAGTATGGTTTGCTGAGAACTATTCTTATGGAAAGAAATGAATAAAACAAAGCTCTGCAACACATCTTGTCTATCAAATCTGCATGACATCTTGACAGCAAACAGCTTCCTGAAATGCTGGAGGCAAACAGGTAGTTATAACTTTTCCCTAGTGGTACAGCCTTCTCCACACTGTCCAAGTCCTCTGGGAATCCCTAACTGAGTTGACTCACCAGCTTTTCCACCTGTTGCAAATGCCCAATGCCTGTCTCTGTTTCCAACTCTGCAGATGGCTCGAATGTGTTCTCTTGTCATCTCTAGCATGGAGACAGGTCCCCAGACTTCTCTGTCAAGAGTCGGTGGCACAGGATGGCTCAGCTCCTCTTGCACTCTCCCCATTCTAAGACAACAGCTCTGGCTGCCATTCAGGGCATCATTTTTCAAGCCTCCCTGCCTCTGTGAGAGAAGCCTTGGCACAAGCTGGCTGCCCTGCCTGGCCAGCACCCGTCTCCTTGGCCCGGCCCGCTCTGCTCTCTGACAGTAGCCTGCACAGATACGCAGGAGCAGCCCGAAAGGTAATTCCAGTCTCAGTTAAAATTTTTTCTACCCTCAGAATTCTGAGATGCTACTGGGGATTTACAGGTTGTTTTAAGGCTCTTTTAAAGACAAACTTATGATATTTACATAGATATATGGGCCCGTGTAAAGCACTGTGTGGCTCTTTATAAAAGGTGCAGTATAAGTGTTCTTATATTACTAGAAGGATTATATAAAGGATGTTAAAACATATTTCAACTAAGTGGTGGTATAGATGGCCACAGAATATAATGTAGCCATTGTCAAGAAATCCCCACCAGAGACCTCAGAAATCTTACATTGATTGAAATACATTGAACACTTTCCAAATGGTAAAATATTAAATACACTCTTTTTAAAAATATTTACCAGTTTAACACTAAAATACTGTAACTGGCTGACCTTTCACAGCAGTTTTTGTTCTACTTTTCCAAAAGTAGCCAGAAGGGGATTTTTTTTTAAATGCTTTGTTTTGTCTTTTAGGGAAAGAAAGAACAAACTTATTTTGAGCATACTGCTCCCCCATCTGCCTATGCAATAACATCATAATGGCAGAATAATCACTGTAAACAATGCCCTGGGGATTTAGCTGGTTACAACAGGAGGCTCCAGGAGCCAATTTCAGTGCTTTTCTTAACTACATCATTGCATTTTTGTCTGCCAGTGGATAAGAAGAGTCTCCTTTTAGAGCAGGTTGATGGAAAGTGCTAATTGTTGACACATTAGCTAATTGTTATGATTAGCCCCTGAATTTTTTTTTTACTCTGAAAGTCAAGATCTCAACTGTGAAGTATGAAGATGCTTTATTACAACAATGTTATGAAAACATTCAAACAATGGGAGGCTAATCTTCGGGAGCATTCAATCCGGTCGTCACTAGACAGCCATGCCTTGAAAGAACAGACAGCCATCGGGGGAAAATCCTAACTGCCACATCCACCCGGTATTTTAGACATAACTGTTCTGGGTTATCATCAATGATCTGTTTTTACAAATTCACTATATCTTCGGAAAGTTGAAGTAACTCCAGCCTAAATAAACCATGTGTAAGCCGTAATGGTCTACTGACAATTGAGGCAGCTTGGAATCTGCAATAATGTGAACCTGTAAGTTACAACACTTGGTTGTTCCAACAAAGGTGCTTGAAACTGGGGTCATTCTCAGCTATATTTTAATGTGGGAAAACAACCAGGTATAAATTCTAAAATCTGTGGTACCTGACATTTAGGGAAAAGGAAGGAGAGGAAATCAAGTAGAGAGAGAGAGTAGCAAGAAACCAAACTGCAGGGTTCAATTCTTGGCTCTGGCCAGAGTGAGTGAGTCATTATTCTGTGTCTCATTCATACTGACTTGTAAATGCAAGCAAATATTTACTATTTGCTATAGGAATAACCTGGCTTCATATAAAAATATTCGACTGAATTTCAATTTTTAAAAAAATTCAGGCACATATTAAAATCAATGCATGACTCTTTTATGATAAAATGCATTCACTTTATATTTTAACAAATGGAGAAAATATAATCATCTTAATTATCTTGCTTATAATCCCCACTAAATAACAAATTTAAATTTACAGCTCATCCATTAGCCACTATCTTTACATTTATTTCTTATGGTAATCTTCATTTTAAACTTTAAGTATCTGCATCCTTAAGAAAAAAACATATCAGTTTTAATCAAGCCACACTATTTTTTTTGTATGTAGTTTGACTATATTGAGTCCTGTAACTGGTAACTTACTAGTTAACCCCATTAGAGTTGTTTACAAGATTGAACGTGATATTAACTTAATGTGACTAAAGAGAACATAAGGGTCTAGCCTTATAACAAAATAAAAGCTAAAAGGGAAGTTTTGGAAAAATACATATATGCAAGCACTTATAAAGGTTTGCCCTTACTAAACAAAAATATATTAAGACAGTACATGAAACCAAGGTAATAAATCAATAAAATCTTATTTCTATCCTAAATTTGTAATAGTTAAATGAATAATAATTTATCTTTCTCCCTTGTTTGAAACTTTTCAGGCTCTTTCCTCTCCACAATACCAACCAGATATGAAAAATTCACTTTGTCTTGTTGCAAAGATCAGAAGGAAGACTTTTTTTTACCCCAACCCTCCATCTAAATAAATGACATCTAGCTGAGACCCAATACCAACTCCTAAGTCTATACCAGAGACATATGAAAACACCCCCTTTCCTCTTCCAGCCCCCACACTCCCTCGCACCCCTCAGCATCGCCTCACCAGAGATTCCATCACAACCGCACCTCCTTCTGCTCTGCAGACCACTGGATGCCTCGTTTCCTTTCTCAGTCTCCTGTTTTCCTTTTTTAAGTTACCCTAACGGGAACGATCTCAGTCGTATATACATGGAAATCAAAATTCTCCCCATAGTGACAATGTGTTCAAAAGTAAAGCATCATGTAAAGGAAACTCAAGGTTCAGGAGGGATTACGGTGGGTGAATTAAGGGAAGCTGTTATTTTAAAAGAAAATGTATTATGGAATTGAGATAATAATTTATTTTCTAGTTCAGTTCAACTTGTTTTTATACCAAAATATAGAGTCATATTAACATCTACATGTATTATTGCTGTAATACTTTTATTTCTAATTCTTTTAAAATGTTATATACAAGAACCTAGTTATATCTCATTATATATACTCTTCTGTATTTTGGCAATTCCCACTAATACATCAATTTACCTTAAATAAGAATGACACAGGAATAAAATCCCTGAATATTTTAGCATATTCCCTGAAAATGTATTAATGACTTCACAACATGACTATAAAACATACAATTTTCTGCAAATGTTCAAGTAGAAAGGACTCTTTAAAAACATGTATTGTCAGTGAAAAAAAGAGGAAAGTTCAAATCACCTCTGTCAAACCCCCTCACCTAACATATGAGGAAAGTACAAGTCGAAGTACTGAAGTGACTTTTGCTCTGTACATATCAGATGGCGTAGACCTGTAGAGTCTGCTGTGGCTTTTATGGGAAGAAAGGTGGCACACAGCACTGGCCAACTCAAGATGCAGTTCTCCTCCCAATGTGTGGGACTATATCCAAATGTTGGGAAACACCCTGCCTGGTTTCAGAAGCTGTAACCCCCCATGGCTAAGGCTGAGTGAGAGACCTTGGGACCATAAGCAGGGGCGCCAGCTCTTCCCCCTTTTACTTCACCCTGCTTGGTCCCCTAGCAGATAACTGGTCAGCCAATGATGGGTAAGATCCTTCAAGGGAGGGACGACCTAAGACAGGCATGGTCATGAAGGCGTCCTCAGGGAAAGACTTGGGGGCTATAGAAAAAAGGGGTTGATGGACCCTCACCCCTCAGCTTTGACATAGCCTGAGTCCTCATTCTGTCTGCAAGAAGTCTAATCTCTTGGCTGCCTTACTTCCCCTGCCTGACTTCAGCCTGAAACAGTGCCAGAGGGCGGTGCAGCCCTGTGCTGGAACGGGCAGTTCCCCGGGGGGGGATCAAGAAAGCCTAAGAAAGAATGCACAAAATCCTGTGAAACCTGCTTTGCTAAAAATGTCCTCAGTTTTCTGATAAGGGTCCAAGCATGAAATGAGTTTGTTTCCCAAAGTTTTACAGCCCATTAGCTATCTACTCTGACTCAGTATAAGCTCTCATAGTTCCTCATATGTTATATATTGTTTGATTCTTACTGTCTGACAATGATTGATGAGCTTTACATATATGCCCTGTAATCCTATGCAAACTGAACCCAATAAAAGCCCAGTGAGGAACAGGCTTCTGGCCCTTCTCCTTTGAGAGATCAGCCACCTTTCCTCCCCAAGCAGATCATGTCTTGGTAGACTTATTCTCATCTGTGGCAGCTGAGGAGGCTCTGCCTGCAGGGCCCCCCACATCCAAACAAATCAAGATACACAGCAAATTACTGTAAACCAGCTCATAGGTATTCTCTTCCACCAACTCATATTTTTTTAAAGAAAATGATATACTTCAATGTAGGTTTATTGTAAAAGTATTAGTAGTTGGTTTTGGGTGTGTCCTATATTTAGATCTTAAGAGGGTTCATGGAGTTACTAGAGATGTAACATCCATCAAAAGAATATGACTTCAACTATTTCAATTATGACATATAACTCACATTTCAATTTGTTCCTCAACACTGTAAATTCTTTATAAAGGCAGAAAAATAAAAGCAACCCTCACCCTATTAAAGAGTATCTATTCTCAAAGATGCTCATGCACTCTGTGTGTGTGTGTGTACAAGTAGTGGTCATGTTCTAATAAGATCAAGTATGGGCTTTGGAAGCAAACTAATTTGGGCTCAAATGCCAACTGCACCACTCTCTAACCTTGGGAAGTTACTTAACAACCATGAATCTATTTCCTCACTATAGTTGGTTGAATAGTGTCCCCCCCTCCCCAGAAAACATGTACATATCCCCGATACCTGTCAATGTGATCTTATTTGGAAATAAGATCTCTGCAGAGGTAATTAAATTAAGAACCTCAAGATGAGATCATCCCCAATCGAGGATGGGTCCTAAATCCAATGACTGGTGTTCTTAGGAGAGGGAGATTTGAGACCCAGGGACCCAGAGAGGAAGGCTCAGAGGAAAGAACAGAGACTGGAGTCATGCACCCCCAAGCCAAGGAACACCAAGGTTGCCTCCAGCCAGCAGCGGAAGCTGGGAGACAGGTAGAATGGATTCTCCCTCAGAACCTCCAGAGGGAACCAGCCCTGAAAACTCCTCGATTTTGGCCTCCAGAACTATGAGAAAATAAGTTTCCATTGTCTTAGGCCACCACGTTTGCAGTCATTAACATGGCAGTCTTAGGAAATGAACACACTCATATTCGAGATTTACCTCAGGGCTGCTTTGCAGATCAACTGAGATGATCAGCTAGCACAGTGCCCACTCAATAAAAGCTATCTCCTTTATTCCCCCTTCTCCTCTGGACAGTGAACATGGGTATGGGGAAGGTTTTCTCCTGGTGAGGAGTCAAGCTGGCTATTGATCATCTTTATAGGTCCAGAGTTCCAGAAGGACATCTCTTGGGACTCCCATTGCACTCCTCCTGCTGGGAAGCACCAGAGCCTCTCTCTAATGATGGCATGTCAGTGCCGGTCTGTTCGTTGAAGGCTTTTCTTCCCCTTTGCCTCACTGCCTGTGTCTGCCTCCAAGCAGAGCTCTTCCCGTGCCTAATCACTGCTGATAGAGAAGACCGGCTCTGTCGGGAAGGGTTGGGCTGGGTGGCAGGACCCTGGGTCTCTGGATGCCCACTATAGTCCTTCCTTGACCTAACCCAAATGATTCCACACATTCAGCATCCTTTCTTCCTTTGGGGCTTTTTTATTTTTTATTTACTATTTTCTTTGAGAAGCCAAAACCAATGTACTAAAGGCTTTCCAAGCAAGACACAACAACAAAAACAAACATGCAAACAAAAAAAAAAAACGAAAGAAAAAACTGTTTAAATTCTGTGAAATTGGTTTTGTGACTTGAAGACCTAATTTGAAGTTATTTCTTTATAGAATTCCACCTTTTTCTCTATTTATAATTAATCAAGTAAGAATTTGTGTGCAAGTAGACACAGCCAGATTGCTTGGCCATGGTCTGTTTTCCTCCCATTCCTCTAAGTTCCCGTCCACAAAGTAAAGAAAAGCAGCAGATATATAAATAAATATGTATCTGCATACATATGTCATTGATCACATATATACACCACATGTATGTTTCATGTATATCTCATACATGTGTTTCATATATATGCCCCTATTTGATTTATTGGGATGCTATTAATAGATTCAACAAAGGCAAAGCATTTTTAGTTCCTTGAATTACAAGCTTTAAAAATTCAGGTGGTATTAAAAGTTTAATTCTTCCCTCTGCAGAAAAGAATAAACCTCCTCCAACCTCTTGCTTGTTTTTCACTTGAGTCAGGCAGATAGTTTAATAACTTGAGAGCCATCCTACAGGTGTGTGAAAGGGAAAACAGAGAAGTACCCCCTCGGAGGACAGATATGCAGATTTGAGAGGAGACACGGCCCATGCCCCCGTCTGCGGAAGCACTCTTCGCAACTGGAACACAGGCAGCCTCACATTCAGACCAAAAGGGAAGAATTATTAATTAGATACCATTCTATTCCATGCTCTATAGAATGAAGGTGCTTTACGTTGTTACAGCATTGGATCTTCTCCAAAAGGGTAAGAGGTAGGTGTTGTTATCTCTGTTTTACAAATGTGGTAACTGGGGCTTGGAAAGCTTAAATAATGTGGGCCATCCATCACTGAGGGATAAACAAATAAAACTGACACCTGCCTGCTTACAGCAGCCCCCCCACCACCTGGAGAGCTACTCTAGAAGAAAGGACTCCTGAGCGACCAAGAAAACTGGACATGGTTGTTCATATTTAGGCGGCCAAACAGCCTTAAAGAGAGATAGCTTCATTGTAAGTATGAGGCGGGTAGGGAGTTTCACGTGCTTAAATCTGATTACAACACAATTTAAATCCACTGAAACTTATCCTGATATCAAAAGGTAAGCTTTGCATAGTCCAATTCTGAAAGCTTTGAAACCCTAGTCATGAAGCAACAGGTGCAAGCACCATTAAATTGTCCTAGAGGATAACCACCCTCCCCCAGGACCACAGCGTGCCCAGGATTTTCCGGGTACCCTCTATACTTTATCTGCTTGATGCCTATCTAGTGGGGGAAGGGAGAGCACGGACTAGATTACACATTGTGTTTAAGGTCAGCAAAGTCTAGGAGTTTTCCAACATGGTTTTCCTGAACTAAGTGTTCTCAGGAGAATTCATCAATAGCTTCTACGCTGCTACCTTGACCCTCCCAGCTTATTAATCCAACTGGTGGTTATTTGCAGAGGAAGCCCACTCAGCAGAGCTCTGTCCGGAAGCAGATTCAAAGCTAGTGTAAAAAAGAGTTTTTACCTTTCAGGGGCTTGCAATCTAATGGGCAGACACATCAATCCTTCAGAAAGCAATTGCGATTTAACTCTCAGCATTCTGACAAGGAGTCTGTCAAGAGAGAAAGCTGTGAAGGCTGGGGAAACTGGGGAAAATAGGAGGGAGGGGCTGGCTTGAGAGGGATCTTAAAGGTTGAGGAAGGGGACCTGCGTAGGGAGAGAGCTGGAAGCGGGGAGAACAACTGGAATTGAAGACAGACCGTAAAATTAGTCTCGTGTATGTGGTGGGCAGAGAAGGAAATATCAAACAAAACCAGTAAATTTACAGAGTTGTTGCTCCTGGGTCTCTTCCAGGCCAAGATGCCCTGTTTACATCCTGCACTTAACTCAGCTCCTCCTTAACAAGCTCCTGAGAAGCAAATCTCTGACAGAGGACCGTCCAAGTCTCACTTTACTTTCCACAAATGCATTTGCCTACTTTTCACAGCTGTTTACACAGAATAAACAACATTTTGCTTCAAGATGAAAAGTAATTTTCACCCATTTCGGTGAAGAAGTAAATCAGTGGTTGAAACTTTGTGAATATTAGACCTAGTGAAGGCACAGCACCAGGCTGCCTCGAGACAAGAAGCTCAAAATGGGTCCTGGCAAATTTCCGTGCTCTACCTGGAAAGTGTCTTCTGTTTAAGAAATGTGTGATTCGGTAAGCAGTAACTGAACGAAATTCTTGGAAGCTTGCTTCTTAAACCAGAGATCTGTGGATACAATTATACATACAATTCACCACAGCTCACAAAATTTTATGACTACATAGACTCGAACCAAAACAAGGGGGTAATTCTGTGAAAATGAAAGTTTCCACCAGATTCTTGGCATGGAAAATAAGGCAGTCTCTATAAATGAGAGATAGCTTTCTTTTTCTTTCTAAATTAATTCTACGATGGGTAGAAGGCCACTGTCAGTCGATGGAACTAGCTGACAATCGACTACACCCTAATCGCACAATGGGGAGACTCTTGGACCTGCATGCCTGGGCGGAAGCCAACGTCTTCCTCATCAGAGGAAGCCTGGTGACAGACATCCAACGTCTATCTCCTCCGGCTCCGTCCTGCGCTCTGGTCTGGACACATCTAGTGCCCCAGAAAAAGTCTTCCCCCAAAGTTTGGTAGTGGTAGCCAAAAGAGAAAAAATAATAGAAGAGGAAAATAACCATCTATACTTTTAAAAGGGGGGGCCTAGGTTAAATTTGAAACGCCAAAAATTTCTGTCGACTCCTCAAAATCAGGAACCGTGTCTCACTTTTCTTACTTTACGCAAGGTCCACCACAGTAGCCGAGGCACAGACAATGTTCGTGAACAACTGTAGGTCTTTACTACAGATATTGAGTTCAAATGATTTCTCTTTCTCTTTCAATTAAATAAGATCGAGTTAGTCATCAAATTTTATATCTTAAATATTGGGGGTACAGCCACTGTGTAACTGGTTTGGCAGTTTTTATAAAAAGTTAAACTTAGAGTTACTATATGACCCAACGATTCCACTCCTAGGTATACAGCCAAGAATATTGAAACCATATGCCCACAAAAAACCTCATTCACAAGTGTTCACAGCAGCATTATTTATAGTAGCCAAAAAATGGAAATAACCTAAATGTCCAACAACTGATGAGTGGATAAGCAAAATGCAGTATACCCATGCAATGGAAAATTATTCAGCCATAAAAAGGAATAATATCCTAATACATGCCACAATATGGATGAACCTTGAAACCATTATACTAAGAGAAAAAAAAAAAGGTAGACCGACACACTGTATAATTCCACAGAGTGTACGGCCAAAAGACCACATACTGCATGATTTCATTTATCTGAAATGTCCTGAATAAGCAAATCCATAAAGACAGAAAGCAGATTAGTGGTTGCCAGGAGTTGCAGGGAGGGAACATGGGAAATGACTGCTAATGGGTATGGAATTTCTTTTTACGAGATGAAAACGTTCTGGAGCCAGATAGTAGTGATGGTGGTACAACTCAGTGGATATACAGCAAACCACTGAATTATATACTTATAAAGGGTGATTTTTATGATATGTCAATTATATCTCAATTAAAAAAAACTTGAGAAAACTCATGGTGAAGAAACTATAGTTAGAATTTACTTTGAGTTATTCAGGTAGAATGAAAAAAATAATATCCCATGTATTCTTTATCAGTAAATATCAGAAAACTTATCAGAATTCTTCATATACATACAAAAGAAACCTGAAATTTCTTTAAATGTTTGTTATAATCAGTTATCAGTCACATTAAAATAGCAATAATAATAATGGCTAACATTTATTGAATTCTTAATATGTACCCATAGCACTCTAAGTATTTTGCATATATTAACTTTTAAAAGAGTTAAAAGAACAGCTGTATGAGATGAATACTATTCTTATCTCCATTTTTCTATGGAAATGGAGGCACAGAAGGTTTATCCCAGATCACAGAGCTAGTTAATGGTGGAGCCAGCATCCAAGCCCAGGCAGCCTGGTCCAGACCTGGCACACACAACCACTACTCAAAGCTGTCTTTAATGAAAACAGGAAAAGGATTAGTGTAGTAGAGTCACTACAGGGCCTAATCCGGAGAGCTGGTCTAAGTTTTGCCACAGGCAAACTCTGCAAGCCTGGGGCCCCTTGGCCTGAGTCTCCTGATCTATAAAAAGTGAGGGTATGAGGCAGCCCCACCTCTAAGTCCCCAGCGCCCTGAATCTCCATGACTCTGTGGCTAAGTCAATGGCAACCCAAGACATAGTCAGAGGCAGATATTCTGTCATTTAGTATACTGTGTGTATTAGGAACTTTGACCTAATAATATTTTATAGAAAACAAGCAGGAATTTTAGAATTAAATAGCTGAAAAAAAAAACCTCAGGGACTAAAGGACAAGGTTGACTACCAGACACTTTTTTTAATGTTAAAATAAGGGTAATTTTGTTCATTCTCCCTTATAATCAAGAAATCATCATTATATGTTTTTCTTCCTGAAATTTAAAACCACAATATCTCATTCAACCCTCAATGAATAAATATTGAAAGCTTCCTGTGTGTCAGGTATTTTGAGGCCCTAAAGATACAGTAAGAAATAAGGGGAGGAAAAAGATTCTAGCTCATTTTTGAGGGGGAGGGGGCAAGTCAACCAATCAATAAACAAGATAACTTCAGTTACTAACAAGTGCAAAAAAGAAAATGAAGCAGGCTGGCATGATGGTAACTGGTTGCTTTACTATTTCATAAAACCTAAACTCTAGAGCAGAGAATTTGGTCTATTTCATTCACCTTATCCCAGGTGCTTAGAGAAGCACTCAATAAATACTGAATGAAAGAATGAATGAATGAACAAAGAAGTGAATGGTAAGTGAATGGTGCTTTCCACATCATAACAGAGATGCTAGCTTATCACCAAGGCAGTTTCTACTTTTTTCTAGGCTCATAGTTAGACTGTAAGTATAAGTTTGTTAGGACTGCCATAACAAAGTACCTCAGACTGAGTGGTTTAGCAAGGGAAGTTTATTTTCTCAAAGTTTGGGAGTCTGGAAATCCAAGATTAAGGTGCTGGCAGGTTTGTTTGCTCCTTGGCTTGTGGCTGGCACCTTCGTACTGTCTTCACATAATCTCTCCTTTGTGCATGCCATCTCTGGGGTCTCTAATCTCCTCTTACAAAGACCCAGATTGGATCAGTGTCACCCTAAACCTTTAAAGGGGCCCATCTCTAAATGCAGTCACTGAGGTACTGGCAGTTAGGGCTTCCACATATGATTTTGGAGGGACACGATTCAGTCCATACACTGACATTCCCAGCCTCCTTTGCAGTTAGATAGATACCAATTATATGGCTACAGTTAGTGGAGTCTGAAAGAAAGTAGTATGTGCCACTTCCTGGCCTAATCCCTAAAAATCCCCACACATGATCCTGCATCCTATTTCCCCATCAGATAGCAGGACATTGTCCCCTGAGATGATGCTGGAAGCTCTAAGGTGGAGAGGACAGTCTCCAGTAGCCTGAGTCCCTGAAAATGGTAGAGCAGAGCCTCCCCCCATAGCACTGATAGACTATCAGTCTCTGCTTTGGACTATTCTACAAGAGAAAAATAAACACATGTTGAAATGTTGTTATTATAGCAGTTAGCGTATCTTAACCAATATAACCTTCATACACTTTCAAATCTCTTTAGTCTTCCCTAATAACCTTCTGTTATTCAAGCTAAAGAGATTTATTTAAAGATTTCCTCACAGGACTATGACGTCAATCATTTTTTATGCTTCTCTCTTCCTAATTTCCTTACTTTGCCCTGAAGTACACGGAGCCCCAAACCAGGCAGAGGCCTCTTAAAGCAAGTTTTCATGGTAACCCATTGGCATATCCCAGACCGAGGTCTTACATATACTACCTATTGTGAAATAATACGAAGACATAAAAACTGGAGACTCCCAAAATTCTTAAATCCATGGTTTCAACCTCACAAAACTTACTTTTATGGGCCAACTCAGAATTGCCAACTGCTGCTGTGGTTCATATGCTAAAAATAACAGGGCACCAAGGAGCAGCTGGCCAGGCCAAATCTGGGCCGCAGTACTCCCTGGACCAGGAACAACAAACAAGGTGAAGGAGGTAATGGGGCGGGGTGGAGGGGAGCATTCTTCGCTGCAGTGATCCCAAGAGCAATGGGGAATCCAAAAATAAACACTGGTTGACTCCAGTGCCCTTGAACAAGTATGCAAAGTCACTGAATAACAGAGCCAGCTAATCTACATGCCAATCTAAACTTCTTCCTCTGAGAGGCTAAACGCAGGTGGCCGAACCTTTAACTTCTAAATCAGTTTACCAGAAGAAATATGACAATTTTATATCGTTTATATCAGTAACAGATGCATCTGACCAATTCCAAAATGTCTAAGTTTTCTTTCAGGAGCCCAGAAATATAACTCAGAGCTTGGGTGATGAAATACAAGCAGCAGCCTGCTTTGTATACATTCCCTCATTCATTCATTCAACATCATTATTCATGCCTGGTACCGGGCATGAATAGGTACCGGGCACTCCACTGAGGACTAGAGATAAATACACTAGTAAAACCTAGGGCTTTCCCTCAAGGTTTTCACAGTCCTGAATATGGAGGAAGAAATAAGAAAGAAAGCACGAATAAAAATGAGATACTTGTTGCCTTAGCATTACGGCAAGGTATTTTTGGAACCACCAGCCAATGGAAAATAGATTACAAATAAAAATACTGACATGGCCCCTAAAAAAGTGTCCATTGCATAGAATCATCCATGCTTTCTTTTTAAAACAAGAAACCTTCATCCAAATGGATATAACAATGTAAAGTAACTGCACGGCAGACTCAAAACCCCAGTGGAAAAATCAAGTCTCGGAGCCATCGGAGAAGTCCTGGACGTCTACACTGCCCCTCCCGACCTGGTCTCCTGCCTGTGTCCCTGACCCTGACTGCGGAACATGGCTCGCTGCCACGCCTCATACTCTGTGGACCTGAAGGGAGCAAAAGCAGGAAAAAGGCTACCACATGATAATGAAATGAACCTGAAAATGATGACTTACGTTGGCTTCTGACCCGGTTAAATTTCCTGACAAAGTGTCTCCCAAGGTTCTGAGGCACATTTTTCTCTGTTACCTCCAGTTTTCCCCAACTAACATTGCTCCTAAGATTCTCACTAAAGTACAAAAATGCAAATCCCACTTCCAAGGTAGCTGTCCCTGGGCTCATGAACATAGTTCCTTACCTACTAGATCACAGTCCATGGAAACAACTCATTACTTATCTGCTCCCAACTACACAGCCAACATGTTCACCCTGGCTGATTGACAATTTAAATTCAGCAGTGCTCCAGTGACCTCTGAAACCAGTGGGCGTGGTTTTTAAAGAAAATAAAATGAGGATTAAGTCATGAACATCAATGTCATAAACCATATTTATTTTTTGCTTTTTAAAAATATTTTAGCCAGACTTCCTTAAAACAAGTATCTCTTATAATTGGAAAAATAAGGATTATAGGTGTAATTTTTTTATGCTCAATGAAATGATAAATTCTTCATACTCCCTTCAGAGGGGTGACCAGGTCTCAGATGGAGAATGTCAGGTTCACGAATGTCTTTTCTCCTTGTCACCTTCCTCACATGGTCAATTAAAGCTAGTACTTTTTCCTATGACAAGGACATGTACCCAGTGGGAACTGGACTGAAGCCAACACATTAATTTCATGTAACTCAGCTGAATGATTTTATTTCCTCCCAAGGCTGACTTGGGACTCACGACCCATGGATGGTGGTGGTGGTGACGATGTTTTGAATAAGACCCTGCATTGGTCTACTGGACTTGGGCTGGAACAGATCCTTGAAAGACTGTCAGGGGTGAACTGGAGGTGAACGAAAGTCCCTATAATAAAAATAGTTCAAACGGACCTTCAAAATCTTTTGAGGCATGGGATAACTACAAAAATTAGTGTCATGAAAGGGGCAGCGGTGAGCCAGGAGTGTCCAACCTGCGGCCCACAGGTCACATGCAGCCCAGGGTGGCTATGAATGCGGCCCAACACAAAATCATAAATTTACTTAAAACTTTATGAGATTTTTTTGTTATTATGTGTCACAATATAGTCAATGTGTGGTCCAAGACAATTCCTCTTCTTCCCGTGTGGCCCAGAGACACCTAAAGGCTGGACACCCCTGTATGGTGACCTTATGGTATTCACGCTCTGTGTGAGACCCTCCCATTGGTTGAGTGTGGGCTAGACACAGGGACTCACTGCTCACAAGGTGTGAGCAGCCACTGGAGATGACCATGCGGCAAGGACCTGAGGAGGGCTCCTGCCAACAGCCTCCAATGATGAGCTACTAAGCAGATGTTCCCCAGGCTTCAGATGACTGAAGCCCCCAGGGAACTTCTGGACTACAATTTCACAAATGCCCTTGAGCCAGAACCATCCTGCCACATGCCACAGAAATGAGAAGAGATAACAGATGTTTGTTGTTTTAAGCTGCTAAATTCTGGGAAATTATGTTCCTCAGTAATAATTCACAGAGGGACTAAATGGTATCCACCCCAGAACATGGTGTAAGGGGTGCCAAGACAGTATCACACCTGCACAGTGTCCTTCCCCACTGTCTCTCTCAGGCTTGAAACGCTTGAAGTCCCATCTTAGATGCGTCTGCAGCCACTCACACAGGGGCTGCCTTCTGAGTGCAGTCGGCACACGGAGTGCTAGAGATAGCAAGGCAATTTTTCCCTTCTGAAAACCTCATTTTCCTTCTCCCGAAGAACCAACCAGTCTCCCTGTCAAAAACAGCTTTCAAGGCCACCTCCCACTGAAGCCAACAGTTGAACCCCAACCCCAGCTAGGAGTCAGAGGTCTCCTATTATGAGGAAAAACAGTGGCTGAAGTGGACCTTCATGGAATGTAGTCGCCCTCCCTGCAGTTGCCCCTAAATTTAAATAGAAGCATTCCACTCTGCCCTCTTAAACTTAAGTGCTATCACAAAGCAGACACTGGAGCATAAAATACCTTTTAATTTCACCAATTTGAATACCAGAGTTTTGCCTTAAAGGGCTAGGCAACCTGAAGCTTTTCAACCAAAACAAGGTACCAGATTACTAGAGCCAGATGATATTTCACCTTGAACATCAGGTGTATTGTCCTTAACATCAGGGATTCTCTGAGGATTAGCAGTAAATAGTGCTTATTACTATATTAATGATAAACCATTTGCATGTCATTAACAAGTTTCACCCAGATAGGGTTAGCAGTTCAGTTTATTTTGTTTGCTTAACAACCAACTGGTTTCTTACTCACTGAAGTAAAAGGCAAGCAACTCAATGTTTTCTTCAATCCGGTCTGTTGAACCAAATGCTAATACATAAAATTTTTTCCCACCATTACTACTGTCATGCAGCTTCTAGGACAATATACTATTTTTGACATAAAAATATTAAGTAGGAAAGATTTCAATTAGTCAAATGTAAAAACAAAGAGACATATACTTAAGGCTTGGCTTGGCTATTGTGAAATGAAGCCATAAGCTGGTGAAATGAAGCCATAAGCTGGTCATACAAATACACATTTTCAATAACAGGATTTTTTAAAGATTTTAAAAATAATTCATACCTTTGTTGATTCCACATGTGCCATTTGCAATTTAACATCAGAAAATAATCACTCCAAATGGTTCTCTCTGCTATGATTCACCACGGTGAATGATTCTGCCACTCACAGCAAATCAGAGAGTGGTTCGGAATGGCTTATTTTCCTGCTCCAATAAACTATGACTAGGCATTCAGCAGATTTTTCTTTTGTTTCTTATTATTTTGCAGAGTTGGAAAAATATGAAAAATAAAAGATATAACTGAATGGGCCACTGCTTTCAAAACTTATTTAGTCTTGCTCATTTATGCTGACCCTGTTATAATTCACTTCCACTCTCCTGTTTTTCTAGTGAGTTTTCCATAACATGGCAACCTACCACTCGATGTCCACTCTCTTTTGGATCTCAAGGCACTGCTTACCTTTTCACACAAAACTCTAAGCACCCTCTGCCCATGGGAATGTGTATGATAAAACTGAAGTATTTCATTGGCTTTTCCTTCTGGAAATAACTGGCAGAAATCTCATTTGCTGCATTAATTTTGCATCATCAAATCTACGTGGCAAGTATTTCAACATCTACTTGGCCATTCTGGATCCCAGTCCAGACAGTTGACATACATGCAGTAGCAATGAGGCCTTTTGACAGTTTTCAACATACTGCTTTGATTAATAGATTTTTTAAATTATATACTTTTCTTAATGCAGGAGTCTAAAGCCATTAACTACTACAAAACAGCTGCTACAATGCCCTTTATTCACCTACTCTCGTCTTTAGGATACCAGGGATCATCCATAAGAAGTATTCAACTTACCAATGCTTAAACCTGGCAGAGAAAGCACCCAGTGTCTCTCCCCAACCCTACACTTCCAGGAAAAAAAAAAGTGAACAGCAGATTCAGCCATTTTTCCCATCACCCAAGGATATGATTTTTTTTAGTACTTTTAGAGAGAGAAGAAAAGAGAGAGAGGAAATCGGGTGGTTGCCTCCTGTATGAATCCTGACCGGGGAGCAAACCCACAACCTAGGTGCACACCCTGACTGGGAGTCAAACCCACAATCTTTTGGCACATGGCACTATGCTCCAACCAACTGACCCACCTGGCCCGCGCCAGACTCAGTCATTCTCTGTGACAATAGAGAGAGTTATTGCCATATTAGAATCCTGACTCTTTCCAAAACATACACATGCTACCCAGAGTCCAAGAAGTAAACATCCCACCAGCAGGGGCAAAATCAGGATGCAACAAGACATTGTATTGCCTGAGATGGAGTTACATGAGGTAAATTTTACATCAAAATAATGTTATAAATGAGGATTTAAACTCAATTTACCTATTTAACTCATATCACTTTCTATGTGCCTTATGTTACATAGGGTAAAGATATGAGTAGACACACTAGTGGACTCCAAGCTGTTTTGATCACACAAGATTTAAAAATTATGAGCATAACCATTATTTATGTACATAGATAGATACTGATGCAGATATCCTACCATGATGTGTAGAACAAAAATAAAATTAGGATAAAAGAGAAGTAATATACATAGGTGTTCTAGTGTATGCCTGCTGTACCCCAACAGATCACCCACATACCCCCTGGGATGTATACTACTTACTCTGAGTGATATACTGTTACTCTGCCCTTTAACAGTTATTTGTCTGGAGGGCAAAAGCAATATATCTGCTACTTTCATACAGCATTTTATAGTTTATAAAACATTTTCATATACATAATCTCAGGTCCTCACAAAAGGAAAAAACTTTCCTCATCTTACAGACTAGGAATTCAGTGACCTG
Source organism: Trachops cirrhosus (assembly GCA_028533065.1). Classification (NCBI taxonomy): domain Eukaryota; kingdom Metazoa; phylum Chordata; class Mammalia; order Chiroptera; family Phyllostomidae; genus Trachops; species Trachops cirrhosus. The sequence goes on along the minus strand of CM052539.1, from coordinate 163,565,761 downwards.
AGTACCCCAAACTCACCCAAAGAAACTGTGGTTAAGTTAGATTTGAAACCAGGACTACACTACAGATATATAACACAATGAACAGGCTTTATGTGCCAGTCTGGAAAACAAACCACCACTTACAAGACTACTTCTAAAGGAATATGTTTTCTGAGTTCTAATTAACTGACTTTGGTATATAACCTAATTATAAATTAAGGACAACATGTATTACATATTTCTAAATAAATGTTCATTCATTCAGGATAATCTGAAGCTTTCGTTCTGCCCCTGATGCCAAAGAGTAAATCACATAAACATGAAAGCCCTACCAAGCGTGCTGAGATGCCCGCGTTCTGTAAGGCTGTCAGCTAGTGCTCAAGGCGGCATTTCTGCCCTAGACACTCCCTCTACTTGTACATCCAGTTTCAAGTCCTAAAATAAACAGACTACTTTCCTTCATCAGTGTTTTAAAAATCAGTGAAAATTCATTTGTAAGTATTAACTTTGTAAGCATTAAGCTTTAACCCTGAAAAATACTATTTTTCTTTCAAAGCCAAAAGCAGAATAGAAAATGTCTGCAATGAATGGCACTTTGGGTCTAGAAAGGTGGTTGGAGAGACCAAAGTGCTGTGAGCTTTCTGTCCGCCGAGGAAGGTGAGCCAGACTCTTGGCCTTCTGCTGGACTCCCTTGAATCTTCTCGAACCCTGCTTTCTTCAGATACCCAGCACTGATTGGATCAAACATTTGCAATGCAGTGCTACTTTTTTAAAATGTATATCCTCTTTGTTCCAGGAACTTGAGTTCTGTGACTCTAAGAAAATGACTTAAAATATCAAAAACCTCTCAGGCATTAAGTGTTTCATCATAATGTTATTCATAAAATGGAAACACAAAAAGCAACCTGGTGTCCAACAATAAGGAACTGACAGATGCATTCAACGATATATCATGCATCTACTTGAAATAATGGCTACAAAAGCCATATAATGACATCCAAAAAAGTTTATGATATGTTAACAGAGAAATGCAGAATATAAGCTGCATACACACTATAATTATAACTACATAAAAATGTCATAAGAAAAAAGAAACTAGTAGTAAATGGACCAAAATAAATCAACATTTTGGTTAGAGGAAATGGAACTGTTGATGACTTCTTTCTTTTCTATATTTTCAAATTTTCTCTGGTATAGGTATATAATTTTACAATAAAACTGGATTGTCTAAAAACCACTTAATCAGTTATAAAGCATTTCCATTCACAGTTTAAACAATTCCAATCACAACTGCTTCAAAAAGAATAAAACACCTAGGAATAAATTTAACCAAGGATGTAAAAGACCTGTATTCAGAAAATTATAAAATACTGAAAAAGAAATTGAAGATACAAATAAGCAGAAGCATATAACATGTTCATGGATTAGAAGAATTAACATCATTAAAATAAGCATACTGCCCAAAGCAACCTATAGATTCAATGCATTTCCTATCAAGATGCCAACAGCATATTTTACAGAACTAGAACAAATATTCCAAAAATTTATATACAACCACAAAAGACCTTGAATAGCAACAGCAATCTTGAAAAAGAAGAACAAAGTTGGAGGAATCACACTATGTAATATCAAACTATAATATGAGACCATAGTAACCAAAACAGCCTGGTACTGGCATAAAAACAGACACATACATCAATGAAACAGAACAGAGAGCCCAGAAATAACCCATGCCTGTATAGTCAATTAATATTTGTCAAAGGAAGCAAAACATACAATGCAGTAAAGACAGTCTATTTAACAAATGGTGTTGGAATTTTGGACAGATGAGTACAAAAATATGAAACTAGACCACCTTCTTGCACCATACATAAGAATAAACTCAAAGTGCATTAAAGACTTCAATGTTAGACTCAAAACAACAAAAATCCTGAATGAAAACATAGCAGTAAAATCTCAGATTTGCTCACAGCCATGTTTTTCGCATGTATCTCCTTGGGCATGGGAAACAACAACGACAACAACAAAATGGGACGACGTCATACTAAAAAGTCTTTGCACAGCAAAGGAAACCTTCAACAAAATGAGAAAACAGTCCAATGAGCGGAGGCAAATATTTTCCATTGATACATCTGTTGAGAGGAAAATATCCAAAATTTATAAAGAACTTACAAAACTCAACACCAAAAAACAAACAATCCAATTAAAAAATGGGCAAAAAACCTGAATAGAAATTTCTCCAAAGAGGAACACAGATGACCAGAGGGCATATGAAAAGATGCTCATCAATAATCATCACAGAAATGCAAATTAAAACCACAATGACATAGCACCTTATACCTGTCTGAATAGCTGTCATCAATAAACCAACAAACAACATGTTAGTGAGGACATTGGAGAAAAGGGAACCCTTTTGCACTGTCAGTGGGAATGCAGACTGGTGCAGCCACTGTGAAAAGCAGAATGGAGTTACCTCAAAAAATTAAAAATGGAATTGCTTCATGACCCAGTGATTCCACTTCTGGGAATGTATCTGAAGAAAACCAAAACACAAATATGAAGGAATATGTGTACCCCTGTGTTCATTGCAGCTTTATTTACAATAGCCAATATTTGGAAGCAGCCCAAGTATTCATCAGTAAATAAATGGCTAAAAATGCTGTGGTGCATTTACACAATGGAATCCTATTCAGTGATAAAAAAAAAGAAGGAAATCTTACCCTTTGCCACAGTATGGATGGACTGTACTGAGAGCATATGCTAAGTGAAATAAGCCAGTCGGAGAAAGACAAGAACCATATGATTTCACTCATGTGAAATGTGATGAACAAAATGAATTAACAAGGAAAATAGTGACAGGCTCATGGAGAAAGAGCATGCTGACTGCTGTCGCAGGTGGGGGAGTGGAGGGAAGCAATGACAGAGGGTGGAGAGATTGAGGGAAAAAAAAGAGAGAAACTTCACGGATACAGACAAGAGTTTTACGATTGCAGGGGGCAGGGGGCATGGAGGGAGGTAGAGGAGGGCATGGGGGGTAACACATGGTGATGAACAGAGCCTTTGGAGTGCGGAACACACAGGAAAGAGTGTGCGAGTGACGTGCTGGGAACTGTGCACCTAAACCCAGATAATTTTGTTAGCCTGTGTCACCCCAAGTAATTCAATACAAGGGAAAAAATTAAAAATAGAAAAGAATTCCCACAATTAATAAAAAATACAAATAACTCTACTGAAAATAAAATAGTATGTACAGATAATTCGGAAAAGAAAAACTAAATAGCAATAAAATTTTTTAAATGTCCAATCTTATTTAGTAATAAAAGAAATTTAAATTAAAATAACAAAATACAATTTATACCATAACATTAACAAAAATTTAAGTGTATGTATTTTTATGAGGATGTATGAATATTGGAACTTTCATACACAGCTGGTAAAAGTCAAAATCGGTACAATCACTTTGGAGAATAACTTGAAAACATCTAATAAAACTGAAAAATATAAGCTATATATATAAACTTTATATACATGCACATAAAAAATCATAATAATGTTCATTGTGGCATTGTTTATAAAAGTAAAAAATTAAAAACAACTTTCATTTCCAATGATAGGAAAAGAGATAAATAAATTTTCTTATTTTCATATGATAGACTATTATAAAGCAATAAAAATTAATAGATTTGGCCTATATGCAACATCATAGATAAATCACAAAAGCATAATGTTCAGTAGGAAAAGGAGCTTTGGATAATGTAAACAGTCTGCTCCATTTACAGAAACTTTTAACACACGTACAATAATGCTACATTAAAGCCACATACATGGCAGCAATAGTAGGATGATGTGCGTGGAAGCGCTAAACACCAAATGACAACCTTGGAGAGAAAGAGAAACAAATGGAGCTGGGGGCTGGCATTCCAGCAGACCTCAGTTCTAATCTGTAATATTAAAAAAAAGTACTGGAAGCAAGATTAGCAAAGCATTATTAGAGAAAACTATATGCAAATTTGCAGATATGTGTCCATTCTTTCCCCCCTCTTTTTTTTTGTTCTTGCTTAACATTTAACATAGATATTCATCGTAAAGAAACAATGAGCCCATAAAACTGACTCTTCCTTCAAAAGAATGAGAATTGCCTTGTAAAGGTCCAAAATCTCAGCGGTAAAGGAACCATACAGAGCTCGATTCATAAAGGATGGCCCAGTGAAGTTGTCTGCAGTCTCTGGGGTACTGCTTCCACCTGTTCTGCCATGTGAAGCATGTCAGACATGTTGCTCCTACCTTTGTATTTGGCTGGAGAAGTGGGAGGGGGGACAACCCACCAGAAAAGATTGCAGTTTACTGTGGTGGGGGAGTTCATTCTCAAAGGCACTAATGAGCCATTCTGAGTGCGCCAGCCACATAGATTGATGTTTAGCTGTGCAGCAGCATGAATCTGGTATCTTAGCCCCTCTGTCTCCTGGAAAATACTGACCTGTCCAACCTGCAAAGGTTTGGAGATTGTCAGTGCCTCCAGAAACCCCAAGTTCTCTAGAAAAGAGCTATGCTCACCCCACGGGCCTGCACTTAAGAAAAAAGAGGTGAGCCCTTGCCAGGTGGCTCATTTGGTTGGAGCATCGTCCAGTACTCCAAAAGGTTGTGGGTTCAAACCCTAGTCAGGGCACATATGGTAGGCAATTGATTAATGTTTCCCTCCCCCGCTCTCTCTCTCTCTCTCTCTCTCTCTCTCTCTCTCTCTCTCTCTCTCTCTCTCTCTCTTACTCCCTTTCTCTCTCTCTCTCAAATCAATAAATCCTCAGATAAGGATTTAGAAAAAAAAAGAGAGATGACAGCTTTCAAAGGGGCCAAATTCTAACCCCTGCCTGTTCTTGGAGGCAGTGATTACATGTTCATGCCAGCAGAAGGGGCACCCTGGCAGACAAACCAGAAACCAAAGGTTATCAGCACCTGAGACATCACAGGCTCACACACACTGCCCTGGTCGACTGCTCTGGCAGTGGTCAAGCAGGCGTAGTGGGTGCTCAGGTTCACGATGCCAGCCCACCTGCTCAGAGCACTACTGTCATGTACGACTGCCACCGGCCACTCTGTCTCCAAGCACTAAAGCAGCAGGCTCTCCACACAAACTAACAGTCTGAATAATAACAGGCAGGTATTGACATATCCCACATTTTGATCTACCATTCCCTTGAAAACATCGTTCGAGAACAAGTAGCCCAAGAGCAGTCAGGGCAAATCAGTCCAAAATGTGTGTGTTGTTTGACCTCTTGGCCATCTTGTCTACATCTGGAAGCACATTTGGAATGTGGAGCAAATCATACTGAAAGATTCCACACACACACACACACACACACACACACACACCCTTCTTGAATACTTCAGGAGCTTTTCAGAATGCAGCTTGCAAGTCATGCTTCATTTAAGGCAGTTGATTAGTTCCAGTGGGAAGGCTACTGGACAGGACAATAAGTGGACAACAGGCACGGTGATTCATAGATTCCTCTAAGAGTTGCAGGTGTTTTGAGGACAGAATTAAAGAAAAGGAGGCTGAGTCAGTTCTCAAAACTGTCCTCCTGTCCTAGATTAACCAGAATTACTCACAGTAGTCAGTCACTCTCAGAAATGTCAAGTGCAGGCACTCATCTGGGCACTCAGAATGCTGCTCCCTCTCTCCCTCCACTCTTTGGAGTGGCCCAGAAAAACAAAAGACTGGCCCATCTAAAACCAAAGATGTCCACTTAAAATTGGTTACCAAAATGCATTAAAATGCATCTTTATTGGAGATGAGCCATTCAATTCTTTCCAAAGAAAGAGAAATGCAGCTTTTCCAATAAAGGGAAGTAGCAGGTAGCACTAGAAAAATTGAAGAAAAGCTGTGAAGTAAATTGCAGTGATCCTAGCCATAGGGCACCTAATTGTTAAGGAAAAGAAAAAGAAGCTGATTTCAATTTCTAAGGTACCCAGATGTACAAAAAATCTACTGTTCAAAAAATAAAATGTTACATACATAAAACAGCCTGGACTCATCTATATTTGAGAGTTAAACATTAAGAAAATTAGTCTTGAGTTTAATTATCCTAGTCTGTCCTTGCTTGCTTAAATTAACAGAGTAATTTAAGCAAGCAATCAAAATGCAAAGAAAACCAATACACATAGGCTTATTGGGATATAGAATACACATAAGCTGTATTTATGAGAATATATTTCCAAATTCTAACATATAAATGAGTCTGTCCAAAAGGTATCCAGCCATGTACTATGAAAAATAGAGACATTTATCGAAGAAGATGCAACATACAAGAAACATTGTACACAGGACAATGATGTCTCAGTCCCTTTCAAAGTAAGCACTTTGGGACCTTGCACAGTTCTCCCAATCACCATCAGCTGCCCCATCGTATTTTCCTGAATCTCATCAACAGTCTGAAATTTCTTCCCTTTCAAAGGTGATTTGAGTTTTGGGAAAAGCCAGAAGTTAAAGGATGCCAAATATGGGCTGCAGGGGGACTGAGTCACCTGCAGCCCATGTGATGGGCTGTTTTGTGATGTTTTGCAAAAAAACTCTGCACGAGATGCAGTGCATGAGCAAGGCGCACTGTTGTGATGAAGCTGCCAATCACCAGTTGCCCATAGCTCCATCCTTCTGAATCATCTGAATAGTTTCCTCAGAGGAATGTTCAAGCTTAATGCAAAATTTGATGTAGATTCATTGTTCTACTTGCTCATTTTGAATGTGACAGCCACACAGTACACATGCTCACTCAATGGCACCTACTGCCCCCACTGATGAGTACAGGGAAGTGGTCACTGTTAACACATGTCCATTCCAGTCCACTCTCCTTGGTTGTCAGGTTACATTGATGTCGAACAGACCATTCTCATTATATTAACAATAGCTGGACTATTTCAGGACAGACCTTGTGTGTGTCTGTGTACACACACACACACACAAATCCCACAATCCAGGTTCTCACAGTAGGCCTTAGGTTAGCCAAATGGAACAATGACACACTTTATTTAGCAAAAGTAGTTACATTAAAAAGAGTACTTCCCATGTAAGCCTAACAAAATAAGCTTTCTATTCAAATTATCAGATTAATTGCCAAATATCCCATCTTTTCTCTCTGAAGACAAAGAGGTTTGATGTAATAACATTTAATGTAAGAAACTCTCTTCACGGCATCTGAATTTCCCATCATTTGAAAACCATAGCAATTCAGGTGTCCAAATCAACTCTGGGAATCACACCTGGACACACACACACACCACCCACCCCCAGTTCCATGAGAAATTTCAGCCGAAGACCCCTTTGTGTAGGCAGGTGAACTCTGCTAAAAATGAAAATGAAAGCGAACTTTGAAGAAGGCTGCTTCAGGAGAAAAGGGAATGTCTACTGAGCTGTCATTTTAAGCGTTTTCTCTCATACGATAGTTACAACCATCCCCTAAGGGACATGTAATTGTTCCCATTGGACAGAGGAAGAAAGAGGAGCTCAGCTGGGCTGAGTGGGCACCTGAGGTTACACAGGGAGGCAGGGAGCCAGGATCTGAACTCTTTGAAGACAGGGCCGCCCTTCAATTCTGAACATTTGTGCCCAGCACAGCACCAGGGGTAGGGTAGGAATTTGATAGGTGTTTGTTAAATTAAATCTGACTGCAAGGCCCACCCACTTAGATGCTTCTGGAGGCTGGCATCAGAAGGCTAATCCACAGTCCAAAGGGCAGCGAGGAGAGGCAGTCAACCCAGTCTAGAGTGAACTGAGCAGGTTCATCACTCGGATCTTTCAGAGCCCCAACGGCCCTATCTCCTCCATTACTACCCTCTTCTCATCATTACCTCTACCCAGCTCTGGCCATCTGCCCACCATGGGTTTGCTCTCCCAAGGCGGCTGCCAGACTTGGCACAGCCCAAGCCTGCCCGTTCCTCACCCTGCTTCCCGAGGGAGCTGGTAGACATGAAAACACTGGCCCGGCGTCTGAGCTGTGGACCAGTCATGACTTCCATCCTTTAGCTATTTGGGATTACTCAGGACCTAAGGAATTCTGGCTCCTTGTGGACAGGGTTGTTCCAAAATCCTACCACTTGCAGGTGAACACTGGGAGTGGGGCTCCAGATGGGTCCCATGGGTTAGGGACTCTTGAATTGCTTGCGTAGATGGGTTTTAGGCAGACGGTTGGAAACTAGTTATTCGAACTGTAAGGGGTTTGTGTTCTCTAACATGGGAGGGGGAGGAGAGAGTCAAAGAGACTTGGTAGCCCCTGGCATGCACACCTCAGGGAGCCTGGGGAAGGGTTGAAGGGGCAAGACACAAAGGCTGTGCCTGGGCATGTGCCTGGTGACAGAGCCTGAACACCACCCACAGCACCCTGCATGATGTCCTCTCCCCTGCTCGGAGCTTCGGGGAGCAGTTTCTCTGGTGCCTCTCTGCATTGGCTATAAGCCCAATTTTAAAAATAACACTAATAATAGCACAAGCTATAACCACAATTTACTGATAGCCACTAGTTGCCAGACATCATGCAAGGTTCTTTACATATTTTAACACTCACCAATGGTACTATTTTTTTCCCCTTTTTGCAGGAGAGAATATGGGATGGCTCTTTAATGACGAGCTTCCCCCAGTCAAAGAGCCAAGAAGCCAGTCTGGACCCCGCTCCACTGCACAGCCTATCCACAGATCACCCAGGCTACTCACGAAATGAACCCAAGCCCATGCCGTGGTCCACCTTCTTTCCGGCTTTGACTCCGCATCCTCCTACATTCCCTGCCCTCGCCTACCAACACAGGAATGAATGCATGAAAATCTGGCCCGTCACTCTTCTGGGGGTACAACTTCTATACTTTGAGTTTCTTAAGTTTTCATCCAACATGGTACAGAAAAGGACTTAAACCCTGAGTCACATTAGAAGTTGGCTCTGTCTTCTCATCCTGACCTGCACTGAAATCAGCTGAACTTCTCTAGACCCAGGTTCCTCACATGTGCCAGGGCACTGGGGCCTCTGGTTTTCTCACCTAACTGTGTCTGGTGTCTTTGCCTACTTTTCAGGTTCATTTGGCCACTGGGATGAATTACACAGTGCGAACCAGGCGAGTCAAAAATCCCCACCAAAATCGTTCTGGGCCACATTTCAGAGACACAAACACTAAGAAAAAGTGTCCCTGGGGCCCTTCCAGTGCTCAAATATTTCACAAATCCTAGAAAAGCACTTCTGGAAAGAACTTTAGAGAAAGTTCGAGTCGATCCCACATTTTACAGGAAGCAGACTGAGGCTGGGGGAACACCTGGCCACTTTCTCGCCACCCCACCACTGCAGTTCGCATAAGGCAGGATTTGGATTCACATTGAAGATTCTCTTAATCCAAATTCACATGTCATGTTACATGTATAGTCCCTCTGATTTTGTAATTTTAGCCATTAAAATAGTTATATATTTGGTAATGCCCTGAATAGCAGAAAGCGAAGAAAAAAGCAACTCAGTTCTTTAGAATACCAGATATGGAAACGCCCTTGAAAGTCACCATTAATAAAGAAATTAAGGTACAGAAGGATGAAAATGTTTTCCTAGTGAAATCCAACTAGTGATGGCTGGGCGGGGGCTCACAGTCAGCCTGTGGTTTCAGTCCAAGGCTCTGTGCATGATGCCCTGACAGAAAGTCACAGAGATGTGGCTATTTGGTGTTGTTTTTCTAAAGTTATTACTTGCCATAGTACCTCGTATTTCTTACATATTTTAGACAGTTAAACTATGTGCAACTATGAAAATTTCTGTATTCAGAGGTGCTATAATTATTTGGAAAACAAATAAGGACCACTCAGCCAAAATCACAGGAGACAACTAGAACGCAGGTTAAATTTTCGCAAAAAGGGGCGGGGGAGGCAACCACATACACAGCCGTTTTCAGCTGGGCAATCAATGGTAGACACTGTCAAAGTTTCTTGCCACAAGCTGCAATGGAGCTGAAAGGCCCCAGCCCAGGGCACGGCTCGCAGACACCGGCCCCTGCTTCCGAGCCTTCTCCCCCTGCCCTCTGCTTTCACAGACCTCTTCCAGATCAGAAGCCACGGGGCCAGAGGGAGGAGCTGGTTTTGTTTTCTGTAGAATAAAGGTTTCAAAAGGCTGAGGAAGGGAATGTCTAGGACTTGTTCTGCGAAGGTTCATTTCTCAATATTTTTAAGAAACATATCAACAAACCAAAAAATTTGCAAATGTATACAAAGCCCCCTTGTGGAAGTATATTTAAAAACCATTTTGAGAACTTGAGCCTTAGGGGGAAATGTTGGCCTCCGGGATAATTTAGGCTCCCTGGAGGCTGGTCATCATGAGAATACACACAGGTATTTCAGCAGCGAACACCACAAGCCACACACCTGCATCCCATACCGTCTTTGTGTAACTACACAACCTTTTTCCTTCTCCTTGTAGCCACCAAAAGGAAAGCCCCAACATAAATCGTAGCAGATTTCATCTCATTTTAATTCTACATTGCTCTTATCTGTCTTTTATCAGAGAAAGGAAATCAAGAAGGATAACTTAATTTACCTCTTTTTTTTTCTTTCTTTCTGGAAGAAAATAGCTTTGTATCTCTCAAGACAACAGAATTTTTTAACTAATAAAAGCCAACCAGGTTCCAAGTGATAAGTTTTTCCTTCTAGGAAAAATTAACAATGTAAACATCCTCTGAAAAATATACTAAAGGCCACATTGAGATGAAAATGAAATGAAATGCTGCATGCTCTGTTTTTTTTTAACTCAAAGAAAAACTTTTTTGACTTTCATGATGTGCGTATGGCCATTAATTTCAATGTCATATTATGGTTTTTGGCTGAACAGACAGTATGTATGTATGTATGTAAGCAAACAAAACAAATGCATTTTGTATTCAAATTTATACAACTCCATACATTTTTATGCTCTTTATTTGAAAATTAATTTTGGCTTAGGCCTCAGAGACAGCAAATGTTGTCAAGATTTGAGGGCTACCTGAAAAGCCTTGGGGACAGCATTACCCTTATGCATAAGAAACAGCAAAATAAAATAAAAATAAATGAATTTCCAAATACGTCATGGCTAATCCCTTGAGCTGACCTACAAATGAATTATGGAGGTTTTGCTACAGGACTGAGTAGATCTGGTGATTTCACTGAGAGATTTATCTTATTTTCCAACTTATTTTCATATCTTATTTCCTTTTCTTTTAGAATTAGACTGTAAATAAAAGGGCTAAGACTGAATGAAGCTCCCTTTCACGGCACTCATACTGGATTGATAAATTAAAATGGTGAGATGAGTTTTGTATGACCCATCCTCGAGGATTTGGGAAATTTAGCCGATGCAAAACAAGGCATTAATTTGGAGAGGCCTAGCTACTTACAATGCTTAGCGTTCTGACAATGATGAATGGCATCATTCCAAGCAAATGGTAATTTCACTTTTTGTGACAGTACTTTAGAGCAAAACCGACTTTCTTCACACAAAGAATTTGCAATCCTATTGAACGGAGGCAGTACCTGAATATCAGAAATCCTTCATTGTTTAAGTATCATCTGATATTCTTGATTGGCTTCAGACTGAAGGTTGGAGTTGAATTAGGGAGAACCGAGGTTAAGTCCTAACCTTGAAAGACTTAGCAGCCATTGAAACACTGCCTTTGGGCACTTATTGGCCTGTGTTTATCAAAAAAACTTTTCAATTCAATGAGGGGAGGGAGAAAACACAAAACTTGTCACATTCATCAAGTGAAGCCACTGGAAAGACATCTACATACAGAACACCCAAAAAGCATAATCTTTCCGAAGGGCTGATAGAAATGGTAATTGGATGGGTCGGGGAATAATACAACCAAAGCGGGGGCAATGCAGAATATCACGAAAAAATCAAGGTCAAAAATAAAAGAACGGATCCTTTTTAACTTGCGAAAAACTTACACTTGGCCTCTGGAATAAGGGAAAAACATACCTGTTGCTACCCGTAATTTATGTCCTCTCAAAAGCCTCTCAAAAGGACCCTTTGAACATAAAAGGCATTAAAGACCCCCATTCTCACAGCCCCTAAGAAAGCTTCACCTTATTGACTCCATCAAAATATGTTTTCTGAAAGCAAAAAAAAAAATTTAAAGAGAACAACTAAAACCGGTGACTCCCTTTCGAAATGTAACCCATCCATCTTTCGATAGAGAAGGCATGCCTGGGGCGGGGGTAGGGAGGGGGGATATATTGAATATATTTAAACTCTTCCCTGAGTGGCTGCCAAAAAAAAAACACTCTTGGAGGACTGGGAGAGAATACCAACATTGTATCCCAAAAGGAGGAACAGACCTAATGAATCATAAAGTCTTGATTACAGGCCTTCCTGCCTTCTTTGCTAATGAGCTAATACCAGGACAAAGCCAAACGACACATGTAAACAGATGAGCCTTCTGGGGATGTCACATTGTCCTGTTTTTTATCTTACACAAACACCTCTACACTGAACTTGGAAGGGTTTTTGGCACGACACGGAGAGCTGATATTCTGAGCTGCATCCAGCTCAGAAAGGAAGGGATCTGATGAAGGGGTGTGTACTTCAGCTTGGTGGACGTGTGCGGATGCAGGTGTCTACTTACTGACGAAGATATCGGTTAGGGGGGAAATAGTCCCTGAAAAGACAGTGTCTGGGGCCCCTCTTCTTCCCAGGGAGTAAAGCAGAGCACCCGAAAGATCTCCTTAGATAGGTTCTCTAAAGAGTTAAAAAGAAACAACCCAAAGTGCACTTTGGCATTTCCCAGTAAGCTGTACAAATGTACTGATATCCAACAAAAGACAGCAGCATTTGTTAATTTGCAAAATTCTCAGATGCCTGTATGCCCATTTTTATTAATCCAGGAATTGAACTTTCCACATTAGAGTTCTACAGTGATGTACGGAAGGAGACGGGGCTTATGATTTGTGCTGACAGAGCCACATCATATTTTAGGGAGATGACATCGCTATTGATGGCTCCTTCTAATCTATTCCCTGTAATACACTCATCTGTATGTTCTCCCTGGGCACCAGAAGAACAATCTCAGATCCCTAAAACAGTATGTCATCTCTTTCCACAAATCTCATATGCACATATATTATTATTATTTAACGTTTATTAAGTACCAACAGTATGCTAGGCACAATAGACATAGGGGACCATAAAAACATATTTAACGCATCAAAAACCACAATAAAAGGACGCTGTGTTTGTGACAGAAGACAATAAAAATCTTTGCTATTCATAGTTCAAGATGAAATGCACCCCAGGTCCCAGAGCAGCCTTGGTACAGCATGGCATAGCAAAGAAATGTATTAGAATCTTCACTCAGCCAGAGAAAGGAAGGTTTGCATACTGTACAATTAAACATGGCCTTCCTCAATTTTGTGATGTTCTGCGACAAACAATGGATTTTCTAATGGCAAAATATTAATTGCTTAACTATCTGGTAAAATCTCAGCACTCTGCATCCCTTCCAATAATTTGGTATCTTTTGCACCAAACATTATAATAGGCATTTAAACTGCATTTCTCTGTACAATATTTGGGTATACTTTTTTTTTATTTTATTGAAATTTAGAAAGGTTAACTGATTCACTCCAGGTCCAGGTCAGGAATCACTGTCAGTTGGCCTGGAGTTGCAAACCACACATACACACATACACACACAGAACTGAAGAATGATAAACGCTATCCACAAACTTGGGATTCAGAATTAATATAGCATCAACTAATCAATTTGGACCTGTGTAGACACAGCATTAGCCTGGCCAAAGTAAATGTATAGCTAAGGGTCTCACCTTCACTTGCTAAAGCTTCTTTCATTATGGCTTAGTATAGGGTTAAGTGTATCAACTCTGGAGCCACATTTTATGGGTTTGAATCCTGGTTCTACAACTTCTTAGCTCTGTGCCTCTAAACAAGTTAATTAATATTTCTCTGCCTCAGGTTCCTCACATGTTAAAAAGATATAAGGAAAATAATAGTAACTTGTTTCACAGATTTATTTTGAGGGTAAAATGAGTTAATGAATAGAGCATGCTTAGTATAGTGTCCAACACAGAGTAAATGCTACAAAATCTATCATCTCGTCAGGGTCCTAGTACTGAGAAGCAAATAATGTGCTGTTTTGAGACAAAAAGATGATGTTACTGATGGTCAATAAGTAAATCAAGTTGCTTTCCTATTAGTAAAAATTGATTTATACTAGCCATCCAACTTAAGTCTCTAATCTTTAACCCTTTATGAACTTAAGACAATCAGCTAAGACCCCAAAAAGTTGGCTTTTTAATGAGTCACCTTCACTGAAAAGGGGACAGAGGGTTGAGGGTTTACAACATTAAGCTCTTTAGAGATCTTTGAATGAATGGATGGATGGATGAATGAATGAATGAGTGAGTGAGTGAATGAATGAATGAGACAGTGCTTAGAGGTTCATGGAATCCAAGTGAGGGTTCAATTTATGGATTCAGGGTGTTCTTTGAAATCATGTAACTCTCAATAATATGCAGACTACTTTGTATAGTTTCCACATACTTTCTACTTCCTCCCCATTCTATTCTACATTTCCTGGAAATTTCTGTTTCTTGTCATTTCTATAGAGGACTGGGAGAAGACAGGAGAAGTAAACTAGAAATCAGTTAATACAGCTCACTGTTCAATACCCAAATGATAGTGTTAGCTGGGGGAAAAGCCAAAGTTAATGACTAAATTGAGGTTTTTGGATTATCAGTTTTTGGATTATGAGGTTTTTGGATTAAGGAATGCATCCACAGCTATGCATTCCTTAGCCAAATAAGGATGAATAATCAAAGTTGCAGTATGCAGGAAGTCAATCAGAGGTGTGCTTAGAACAAAGAAAAGAGGGTTATTGTTTTCTAATATTGCTTTTATTATCATAAATATCAAAGGATTAGACAATTAACTGCCATAAATTAAAGGCAGTCTAAATTATAAGGTTTGCTCATTAACAAATATAAAATAATTGCTTTTTAAAAACTTGGAAATATATGATATGGACTTAAAAATCACAAAATACCAGTTTTTAAAATTATTTCTGTCACTATTTCCTTGGAGCACAGTTACCCAGTGGGAATTAAAAACCTGTCAAGACTACTTCGGTGGCACAACTCAAGTTAGTATTCTTAAGGAAATTACTATGGAGCACAGGAACTTTTTTGTGCTTTCACACCTTTCCAAACCACTTTTTCCCCTTGGAGGGACATGGCCTCCTTTTTGTAGCTCTAAGCTTAAAAGCGGTGCCTTTTAATTACACACAGACTCATAAAGCCAGACATATTTAAATGTAATTTTGTAAGTTGTACACACACAGACCCAAACCCGTAGATGATGAAATGTTGCTAAAATTATCCTTATCCAGTAAAATTTATGGCAGTGATGAAAATCTTGACATCTATTCCAGAGTTCAAATTAAACTTCAGCGTAATACAGTAGCCGGAGTTGGACCAAAGTAAATAAGCACTTATTTAGAGTAATTGTAATGTGTGTGTGCATTGCATGTACTTAACTTTCCAGAAGAAGTCGGTGAGCCCACATTGTAAGCACTGCAGAATTAATCGCCAGGGTACACAAAGGGCATATTCTTCAGTGATCCCAGCGTCCGTCTGCCTGACATCCACCTGCCTAGTTGTGCTTTCATTGAAGCACGTATTATGGCATCAATATTAACTCTAGGGTTCGGGTAAAACCATTGCCATTTCCCAAGATATCTGCCTCCTAATAAACACAGACTGACGGGGAAGTGTTGAAAGCTACGGCAGTATTTTTCCTGTAATGTTTGACACAAATCTCAGCTGCATAACATTGTATGCTAATAACTATTATTTAATTAACAGATGAAGAAGCCCTTTTCATCTGCTCTGGCAGATTTTGAACTTGATCTTCTATCATTTGATGTCATGCAAGACCAGATAAATGACAAGTCTTTCGAGAGTCTGCAGAGCCCCTTTAGAACAGCTGCACAGTCTTCCCCTCTTCTTTGCAGCAGGTTTCTCACTTAAGAAAAAAACACGCTTCATTACATCGCCTCTTACTTGAGCTGCAAGGGTCTATTCAAGGAAGATAAGCCTCTTAGAAATGAAGTAGCGTTGAATTTAGGTTTTGAGTGACAGCAGGAAGATTTATCCATTCAACAGACAATACCGCTTTCTCTGCATTAATCTAGGAGGCGGACAATGATCTGTTTTTTAGGCCTCATCTCATCTCTTTCCCACAGCAGAAGGTGATTAGAGTTAGGAAACAGGGACTGTGAAAGAAAACTTGAGCGCTATCTCTCCAGCCCTCCTGTTTCCTGAAGGGGTAAGAGGGAGCCCCTAGGCCAAGGGCATCAATCACAGATTCACAACTAGGATATGATGCTTCGCCATTGGGAAACTGGTAGGCCACAGGTAAAGGGGTGAGCGCCAGAACCCAAAGAGTAAACTATTATTGTTAGCTTCCCAAGGACAAAAGAAAGCACAAAGTAGCCCTTCATAAACGAAAGCCCTTGAATTCTTCTTGGCGAGGCCCAGCTAAAAATGTCAGGAATCTTCTGACTTTCCATGATATCCCACCACCTACCCGCAGATAAGTTTCAACGAGGTCCAAAATTAGCTGGTCTGCAAACAGCAGCCTAAAGACAGGAGGCAAAGATTCTGCTCCACACTCACAGCGATGCCAGACAAAATCCGAGCAAGTGTTTACACAACACAACCATTTCATCTCACCTTTATAACCACCTTCCACAACTCAACAATAGTGTCCACAAAAATCCTCATGCCCCAATGATTAATACGAAGTGTCCTTCTCTGCCAAGCACTGAGGACAGAGCCCACCATGAGCCACTTACAGACTGTGAGCAACCCACGAGGATATTAAACTGGAGTCTAGCATCGGAATCCTGTTTAACAGGCAATATCTGGCACTGTCTGTGTGGGGCTCTTGCCATTTTCATAGTAGAATCTTTACTTGTACTTTGTGGCACCTAAATAGATGAATGGACTTTAGAATGAACGTGGTGGCTGAAAACAATGCTTCTGGCTTGGGACATGCACATTTTTATTTGAGCTGCAAACAAGCCGCAGTTGTCCCATCACAATAGCCAAAGACACTTTTCTTCAAGGCCACTTGTAAGTTTGTTGCTTTTTCCCTTAGCTCACAGGAAATAAAATGTTCATCTCCAGTTACCTTACAGAATCAAAATAATCAAAGAGAGCCAAGGAAGATTTTACAGCCAAGATTTTGGAAAGTAAGTATGAGGCAAAATGCTTTTACAGGGTCCTATTTTCCTGAAAAGGCAGTTCATGGAGGCCGGGAGAGATTCTAGTTCAAGTGTGAGTAATTAATTAAGTTAGTAAGTAAGGAAGCAGAGTGAAAGTCACAGACATTACCACAGAATTAGATCAAGTTGCCCCAAACGACTTCTAAATTTGAGAGCAGATTGTGTGTTCTCCAGAAATCAATATAGAGTCATCACATTTTGACATTTCCTATTGTTAAATTGTGTTTTGTTTTGTTTTTGCAAAATGTCATATTGACAACTACAGCCTTTTTTTAAATCACCCCACGTAATGCTGAAAATATCTGTTTATCAATCTTAAAGCCCATAACCAGCCAAATACGGTGGTGGCAGGATATAATCCACATTTCAAGTCTCTTTAGAACCCAACCCAATACCAACACGGCCTGAAGATTTTGCAAGGGGGTGGAAGAACACCACCCCTTTGGAAATCCCACATAGCATGAAAGCACAGCGGCTACCCTCACTTAGTGGACAGTTCTTCAGAAAAGTAATAATGATTCAAAGCAAAACCGAAATACAGCACCAATTTGCTATTATTCCCATATTATGCAATCTAGTCTCAGGAAAGAAGGTTTTATTCTTATTATCTCTGGGCCTCAAATTCCTTAAAATTCATCTTATAGCACTGTTACTTTTTATCTACTGCTTCCATACTCAAAAGCTGACCCCCCAGGTGGCAAGAAAAAGCAAATTGCCTCCACCATCAAACCCTACCTAATGGGCCCAGTCATCATCTACCATGACGGTCTTTATTTTTTTTCTTTCTTCCTTTCTTTCTTTCTTCTTCTTTCTTTCTTTCTGCCTTTTTTTTTCTTTTTTAATTACTGAAGACTCCTGTTTTAGAGAAATCCCTAATTGCTTCATTTTGAGATGTTATGTTTAACCTCAGGAAATGGTGCTATAAGACCTGGCAAACAGCTTTCTGGTTGTTTCAATCAGTACCAGATTATGAAGCCCAGCCGAGTAAGAACCCTATTCATTTTCTTGCCCTGTCATCTTGATCTTATTTGAATGTCTGGGGAGCTGGAGGTGCTTAGCCAGCCTTGGGTTCCAGGAGTGGGGGTGGGAGCAGCAGGGAGAGCTATGCGATGTGTTAGAGACACTGAAAGTTTTCATTTTGACTCCTTAATGAGAGCGACCTTTGACACGGGTTGATGAGTTCCATGCTTGTCCTGGTGTGCTTTTTGAAAACATTTGACACTGGTCACAGGTCTGACAGGGATATGACTAATGAAGTCGTGGTATAAAAATAATGGGCTGCAATTGCAAGTCATTTGCATGAAACCAAACTCCTTAAAAACTTGTCTCTGTTCACTTTCTGTTTTCTAAATGAGTCAATAATATGAATCAGATGGCTTGGAGGCAAGAGATCCCAAATATTCCTTCTATAAGTTTGGTAAATTAGTTGGCATTTGGTGCAATTTTTGTTGCCTTGAGGCCTGGTTTAAATTGGACTGTAGTTACTAAATTGCTAGGGCGATTGCAGAATGTGTAGGATAATACATAATACCTTGTTTTTCTTAAGCGTTTCGTCAGAGAGCTTCTTGTGAGGTCAAGGGACCCAGACAGCTCTTTGCAGAGAATATCAAGGGTGGGTAAACGAAGAAGAAATGGAAGGGGTGATGGGGATCAGGGTAGGGGTGAAATAAAAGGAGGAAAAAAAGAGATAAAACAAAATCAAAAAGAAAAAAGGTAACATAGATTCAAGTCTCAAAATGCAAAAGGAGAGAAAGTGTGGGGTGGGGGATGGGGGCGAGTGAAAGAAAAGAATAGAAAAGTGAATGCAGAGGAGTTAGAGTAATGGAGGAGATGGTAAATAGAAGAAAACTTTTCAAGAAGGACACTTTAAGAAGAAATTACCATTTCTATTTTAGTTTATCCTATACAAATGTGCACCATTTATTTTCCCAAAGTGCTAAGCAACCACTAAACAAAATCAGGGAGTCTATAGGAGCCCACACGCTAGGGGCGGCTCTTTCCTTCCTTTGTCTCTGCATGACCCAAGCGGAGTCCCTGATGGTTCATCCTTTCACCTGCAGCTCAACACACCCCCCATCATGGAGGAGCTTTCAGCAAAACTCGATGGTAATCTGGCCAGCTGTCTCTGAAGCAGCAGCCAGGAGGAAGCACACTGTACACATTTGCTTCTAGAGCCTTCCTCCTTCATGGCTTAGTGTTCGTGATTTAAACACTTGGGATTTTCTTTATGATTTGTCAGTTTCAGCATATCTATTCGGGATTTCATTTTGCTCTCCAGGTATACATCACAAAATTAACTACCCTGTGTCCCTTAACTTAAATAAAAATACAAATGATTTACAGATATACATGCAACAAAAGAGCAAATGAATAAAAGAAAGTTTGTTTGGCACAGAGAAAAGTATATATACAAGCTTGGAAATGAATCAGCTCTGGTTGCTCTGCAACCTTGGGAAACTTTCTTAATCTCATTGAGCCCCAATTTCTTTAATCACTAAGGGGAGGATTGAAAGATTACGTTTTATTAAGTACTAGTAAAGTATCCAGCACACCATGAGTAACTAGAAGGAAGGAAGGAGGGAAGGAAGGAAGGAAGGAAGGGAGGAAGGAAGGAAGGAAGGAAGGAAGGAAGGAAGGAATTATGATACTCTTTTTTCATTATATTTTATTAATTATGCTATTACAGCTGCCCTGAGTTTCCCCCTTTGCACCCTCTATCCAGCACCACCCCCACTCCCTCAGGCAATCCCCTCACCCTTGTTTATGTCCATGGTAATACTCTTTTTTGGGACTGGCATTTTAAAAAAGTATTCCTCATCTTCTTTACATAAAGAAGTCAATAATAATTGTATAGATATTCCTCAATAACACTGAAGATGCAGGAGAAACACACACATAACTCCATAAACTGACCACATTGCAGCTGTACATTATACTCCCAAAAATCTGAAATCCAAACAACTGGTGAACTGAGAAATCCTGAAATCCAAAAAAACCTGAAATTCAAACTGAGAGAATGTGTTCCTTCTCTCTCTCTCCCCCTCCCCCGTCCTCCCTCCCTCTCCCTACCCCTCACTCTCTCAAATTGACCATCATATTTCAGATCCCTATTCACATCCTAGGATCATTGCATATCAGCCATCTCCTATATTTACCCATTCTAAAGATGTACAAACTGAGAATTAACACCTATAATTTGATTTGATAATATTCAAGATTGGTGAATAATTTTAAATCAAATTCCTGAAAAATATTTTATTGTAGACTAATTCTTTAAAAATTGATCATAGTTACTTCCAGTTCATTAAAACTTGCCACCTCAAGGTCAATTATGATAGATACATAGGCACCTACTCTATCAATTCCTGCTTACCAGGTAACTTTATATTATTTAAAATATTTAATATGAATGAGACTCCTGAATCCATAAGCAAGTTTTGCTATTTACCGAAATAGAGATGTGGAAAATATCCTCATTCCAGAAAGCAATGCTAACATTAAAAGATAGCAATAAATTTTAGAATAAATTCAAAAATTGAAGAAACAAAGTGAAATTAAATAGAGTCAGATAGAAGAAAATGAGGAAAAGGTTAGAGAAAGCCTGGAAAGGCTCATAAGGAAGAAGTTTGGGGATTTTAGTACACTTCCTGCTCAGTTTGAGTGTTCTACTGGTAAACTACTGTACATTTATTTCTAAAGGAAGTGGGATTTAACAACTGGATACAGCAGTCAGCCACAGAGAAGTCCCTCTTTTTCTTAAAGCCAAGAACCATGTAAAGTACTCCATGCAACTCAGCATTATATTTACATTTTAGAGAATAAATATGAACTGAAATGAACAATAGTAAAAAGCACTCACAGAATGAAAACAGATCCCAAGAGGAAAAGACAAAAGAAATTCTCATTATTTCACCCAAAGAAAGGGATGAAGAACAAAGTGTGAAAGGATATTATGAGAATGATGCAGACTGGTTATCCTCCATTTCCACAGATTATCAAATAAAATGAAATGGGGAAAATAGGTTGAAAATAAAGAAAATGTTCTTGGCAGTAATAAATACAAGAATGTTATTAAATATTGGAAGAGATGACCAATAGAGGTTATGGATTAGAAATGGAGGTTATGGTCTTAGAAACCTTTTTAAAATGGGAGCAATGACCATCTGTCTTGGATGGTTTGTGTCTTTACCTGCCCAGAGGCCAAATACTGAATCATTACCAAACGTATGGTTCCATTATTCCAGAGATTGATGTCATTGCCCCTGAAGTTTAATGCACGGGAATGCAGCAGGCAACTGAGTAGTGCTGAATTGAAGATTTAAGGATGAAATCAGATAATGATAGCATATAGTCAAGCATTTAATGTTTCCAAACTCCAGAGAAAAGTAATTCCTAAAAATAAAAGTTTGTTGAAGGTCTGTTTTGTGTTTTACTTATATGTTCATTTCCTTATTAAACCATAAGCTTCTTGAGGGCAAGATACATTACATATTCATCTTAGTTTCCTCTTCCTGCTATCTTACTCAGCATCCCTAAAACCTGGGCTGAAAGCCAGGTGTTATCATCAGACCTACAGAGACCTGTGAAGTCATACCTGCCAGTGTCCCATCTGACTGGTTTGTGGCCTAGAGGTTAGCTACTTTAAATATCATCCCTACCCAACCCCTTCTGAGAGCTAGATCTTCAGGAGAGAAGGGAGTTTTATCTGCTTTGTTCATTAACAAATCCACAGCACCTGGAATAGTTTCTGGCACGTGGTCAGTACTGAATGAACATTGGTTAAATTAATAGTTGATATTCAATACACATGTTGAGTGCTATTCAGGAAGAACAATTTTTGTAATTAAGCCAGACAGAAAGAAAATGTTAAGAACATTCTCAGGCGGTTCTGTACCCGTGGATGCAAACCCACACTAATTCTAACCTTTTTTGCCCTCTCTCTCCCTGTTATATCCCTATGCAAGAATATGTACAACCATCAAGTTGCACCATGGTGTTTCAAAACACAGAAAGTGTTTAAATAAAACCAATAATCCCATGCTGATAATTACTTCATTTCCTGTTTTTTTACAGTGTCCTTTCAAAAACTTTCAAGTGTGTGTCTAATCAGATATTGAAGTAGTCTTAAAGCTACACTGCTCTCTCCATTTCTCTGTAAGTGAAACAGGAATGAGAATATTTGATCCCCCCAGGGGAAGGCATCATGAAAACCATAGAATTTTATAAATATACTATTTAATTAAAATTTTTGACATTATAAATCACACTATGCATTTTAATTTCTCCTTTTATTTTTCCCATACCTTTATATTTTAAGCATCTAAAGCCAAAAACTAATTTTCCATCTGGTTAGCATAATTTATTTATTGCCTTGGGCACAGATTTGCAATGTAATGTAAATAACAATACTATTTTGCATGCAACTGTACCTCTGGAAACGCTTTACCAACATTAATTTTCACAACCCTCCTTAAGGAATAGGTGAACACTGATATTATTAAGGCTAGGCTAATAAAATCTGGCTTGAAGAGGAACATATTTGCAAGAAAGTTTTAATTCATCATTTCTCAATTCACTGTTCTATGGGTGTCTACTTGTGTTGTGCTAGATCACCCAAAACAGCATTTGCCATGTCACATCCCTGAATGACATATACTTTCAGTTTAGATTCTTCTCATAACAAGGCAGGAGACTGACTTCCACTTGCTTATCTGCTTATTTTAAAAGATCTCTGGTCTATGTGCTACCAGTCTGACCAGATACAATACTAAAATTACTCAGTTGGTCAATTTTTAAGGCATAACCATCTGACAATGCTCTCTGTGCACTGGTTTTTAAAAACAGCTTCCCATGTATTAGGAAACAGCCATTGAAGTTTGCATTGCTGTTGAAATGGAAGAAGAAATCATAGTAGTGGTAGTAACAAGTAACATTTATTGAGGACTGTATACCGGTTCTTGTCCTAAGCATCTTACATGTATTTAAGTCATGTAAGGCTCATTTAACTTTCTTTATAAGTTCAATTGTTATCCCCTAGTTTACTGTTGGGAACCGCCCTGCCTGGTTTCAGAAGCTGTAACCCCTCATGGCTAAGGCTGAGTGAGAGACCTTGGGACCATAAGTCACTAAGGAGACAAAGCTTATCTCCCTGGCAGGGGTGTCGCCTCTGTCCCCTTTTACTTCACCCTGCTTGGTCCCCTAGCAGATGACTGGTTAGCCAATGATGGGTAAGATTCCTCAAGGGAGGGACGACTTAAGACAGGCATGGTCATGAAGGCACTCTCAGGGAAAGACTTGGGGGACTATAGAAAAAGGGGGTTGATGGACCCTCACCCCTCAGCTTTGACATAGCCTGAGTCCTCATTCTGTCTGCAAGAAGTCTCCTAATCTCTTGGCTGCCTTACTTCCCCTGCCTGACTTCAGCCTGAAACAGGGCCAGAGGGTGGTGCAGCCCTGTGCTGGAATGGGCAGTTCCCTGGGGGGATCAAGCCTAAGAAAGAACACATAAAAATCCTGTGAAACCTGCTTTGCTAAAAATGTCCTCAGTTTTCTGAGGGTCCAAGCATGAAATGAGTTTGTTTCCCAAAGTTTTACAGCCCGTTAGCTATCTATTCTGACTCAGTATAAGCTCTCATAGTTCGTCATATGTTATATATCGTTTGATTCTTACTGTCTGACAATGATTGATGAGCTTTACATATATGCCCTGTGTTCCTATGCAAATTGAACCCAATAAAAGCCCAGTGAGGAACAGGCTTCTGGTCCTTCTCCTTTGAGAGATCGGCCACCTTTCCTGCCCAAGCAGATCATGTCTTAGCAGACTTATTCTCATCTGTGGCGGACAGGGGGCTCTGCAGGCAAAGCTCCCCCACAGTTTATTGATACGGAAACTGTGACAAACAGATGTTAGATAATTGCCCACAGTCTCACAGTTAATAAAAGGTGAGATCAGCATTCCACAGCCTGAGACAAATATTTATTGGGCATCAATTTTTTTTGCCAGGCAATTCACAACGCGTCAACGGCCCAATGTTTCCTAAAATAGAGAAATAACCATTCTGTATTTTGATTCAGCAATACTTACTAAAAAAAAACCCTGGAATTGCCCAACTCTTTCTGATAATCACTCTCTTA
Organism: Trachops cirrhosus; assembly: GCA_028533065.1. Classification (NCBI taxonomy): domain Eukaryota; kingdom Metazoa; phylum Chordata; class Mammalia; order Chiroptera; family Phyllostomidae; genus Trachops; species Trachops cirrhosus. The sequence goes on along the minus strand of CM052539.1, from coordinate 163,541,365 downwards.
CTAAAACAGTAATAATGAGAAAATAGAAATATTGGAGTTTTTTTGACATGTTATATATATAGTGTGGATTCTACCAAAGGACTTGTGGCTCATTGCCACATGTAAACCACACACACACACGCACGCACAATCACCTGTTGAACTGGCCAGTTCAAGCAGCTAGTCAGTGCAATGATTTTGGGAAAATTAGTCAAGCCAGTTATTTGACACCTTGTATGGGGGAAAAAGGGAAAGGGAAGGAGATCCGAATATATGTTGAATCTCATTTTTTTACTTTTTAATATTCTGTACTGGAATCACACAAAGACCTAACTCTAGAGTCTAAAAAATATTGAGGAGGAAAGTGTAAGAACAACAGATAGAGTTTCTAATGCCACTCCAAGGTTACAGTGACCTGGTTACAAAGAGATGTCCTGCACGATAACATAGCCTAATACTTCCCAGAACCAAGGCTTTCCAGTCCCATCTCCAACTACTACTATCTTTGAAAAATGCACTTTTTCACTTGTTTGCGAAGTTCTATTATTCACCTACCAGGAAGAAAAATATCACATGTAAATTAATCCCATTAGCCAAAACTAAACGCTGGCCTTAAGGTTCAGCTCCAAACGTAGCCAGGGATAAACATAAGTTCCATGAAGTTTCAAATTAATTTGTTAATCTAATTGGCATCTCAATTCAAACTCTTGCTCTCTTGACCATATTGTAGTTGCCAAAACCAGAAGAAAATGATGAACAGCAACGACCTTTTATTATTTGTATCCAGCAAAATAAAATTACAAAAGACACCTGGATATGTAGAATATCTTTCATCTTTGAAGAAGTTGCTGTATCTTCTGCATAATATTGCAGTTTTCCACATTTTGTCAAACAGTAGAGTAAATAATAACATCAAGACGTAGAGTGACTTGCTGGCTCATAGGTGATGACGACCCCAAGGCTGTAACGGCTTAAATACCTCTCTGTGTAATTCCTTGCGGAATGTTGTTTTTTTCCTTTTTCCATAGGGATTTTGTGGAAGGTTTTTGTTTTGTTTTGTCTTGTTTTGATTCTTTCATGAGCTACAAAAGTATAGGGCCCTCCCCTGCCATGATTCCTTCCATTAAAAGTTCTGCCACCTTGTTAGGCACATAAGTGACATGTTCGCCGGAGTTCAGGGGTGAAGAGAACCGACTTTCAAAACCACACAATTTATGTGGTAATGAAGCACATTCTTCGCTTGGTCCTGTGTCAGACGTATGGGAAGACTGTGTGTATAATAGGCTGTTTGATTGCTGTGATGGAGAGATTTTTTTTAAGCCCTCTGAAGAAGAAAAAAGTCGCACTGATTTCTAGGCTCATCTATACTTCTTTTCCTGTATTTTATGTGGAAACATTTTAGAACTCACAGTTTCCATATTAGGTACCTTTTCCACAGTTAATTAATCTGCTCTCCCACATGACAAATGACCCTATCTCATAAAAGGGCACATTGGCAAGCGAGGATTGAGTCAAAGAAGGTATTCTTTGATATTTATATATGAGTGTTTTTTTATTTTAAAACATTGGACTCTAGGAACAGAAAAGTATAGTATATCTCCGACAGAAAAGTAAACCTTAGCATATTTTAGGTAAATTAAATGCATAAGTCTTTTTTTCTTTTCTTCAAGAACTACAATGCCCAATTAGAAGGCAAAGAAACTATGAGTGTTCCACACCGAGATTTTTAGGTCTCCCCTATGTGGTGCTCTCAACCATGAAAATGCAGAACGTAAACTCTACTCAGATAGCTGTGTGATAACATTTGAAAATTGCCAATGCAAATGACACTCCTTGTTTTTCCTCCCAAATCTCCAAGTTTGGGGGAGGAAATAAACTCCATATTATTAACTTGTTGACTAGTTGCTCTTTTACTCAATATTAAGTTCAGATAGCAGAGGAAGCCCCAGGATATTAGCCTAGGCTGTCATGTTCCTACAGAGACACGGGGATTTCTTCCTGCATGAGAGAGCTAGATAAAGGGCACCTCCATTCTTATCAATAAGAAGAGACAAAAAATCTCAGCAACTGCGAACAGGCCAAATGATCTCATATTCCAATGATCAAGAAGGCACCAGGCCCAATTAGATTCTACTCTGGGCTTTACCAGTCCCTACTGGTCACAGGAAGTCCATGCCTCCTCTGGGGTCTCTGTTTTCTCATTCATAAAATGAGGTGGATGGACAAAAACATTTTCTAAAGATCCCCCAGTGCTAGCGTTTTACGATTCTATCCTAGGCCATATAATACGGCATGAGCCCCCCACTTTCTCCACTCTTCATCTCTTGCCGAATAGCCAGTCCGCACAGTAAGCTCTGGGCTTAACCTGGCCTGTCTCACACTAGTCAAGCCAAGATGTTTTCCACCTTCATCACCACTGTACTGCAATTCTGATCACATACATAAAAAAAACCCACCTATCTCTCTGCCTATAGTTTATCCATCTATTGACCTACCTTTAGCATACCTGTTAACATGTAATTTCTGAAAAAAAATGAATGTTTTTAAGGCTGTTTCCCATGACTACCCTTGAAATCACCCAAAGACACCAGTTTAACCTACTCACAAGTCGCTGTTTGTTTAAAATTGGGGCATTTCCTGTTCACCTTCTCATATTCACCACTACCCCTTCTCAGCATCCCCTGTTTTCTAGTCTGTGCTGTGCCTGCACCTCAGGCAGGTAAACAACAGATTAAGAACAAAACCAGGTAGAGTTTGTTTTTGTGTTTTGTTTTGTGTTTATACAAACAAGGGCAAAAAAAAAAAGCCTAAGGAAACAACAGTTTTCACTAATTTATCTTTCTAACCAGCCACATTTCAGTGAAAAATCTACTGGTCTGATAAATAAGTACAAAAAGTTGGGGAAGCCTGTTTGTTCTATGCAGTGGGGTAAATACCAACTTGAATAAAGAAGCTAAAATAGGAAAAGAAAAAGAACTCAGGGACAGGCTAACAGTGTGGTGATTGCAGAGGGGAGGAGGATGGGTGGGGGCGGAAGAGGATGTAGGGGGGTTAAAGGGTAATGGAAAAAATAAAATAAAAAATAAACTATTTTTTTAAAAAGCTAAAATACGCTTAATAACAACAATAACAACAGCCACAGATATTTCGGGTCATTTGCTCTCCGTGAGGATGAGTTTTGGTGTCCTTGCTAACAAGTGAGCGTACCTGGCAAAATCTGTCCCACTAGTATACAATGTCCTTCCCTGCATGGTTTTCAAAACCGTCTTGTTAAGGAGACAAGAAATGGAGAGTAAGAATAAATTAGCAAAGATCTTTTTCTCTGAGATTCATGCTCATCATACATATATAAGGGAAGCATTATTTTTTCAATCTCCCGCATGTCAAGCAACATGGTAGGTACTTTTACGAGGATTAGTTCATGGAATCTCCTCAACAAATCAACAGTTGGTTCTTACTATTCCCCTATTACATCAGGAAAAACTGAGGTCTTGAAGGGCCACGCACAACCACTTGGCAGTGGATATGAAGCAACTGTATGTGAAAATTACTGAGCTGTTGCATCTACAAAGAAAATTTAATAGCATCAAACCAATAAGTGACAAGATGCTCATGTCTCTGCCCAATACAGACTCTGTTTTAGCTCAGATACTAATCTGGGAGGTACTATTTCTACCAAAGATGGAAAGCATCCCCACCACCCCACAGCAGCATGTACGCAAAGACAGTAACAACTGGTATCCGAACATACTAGAGAACATGGTCCGGTTTACAGTTGCTAAAGATTCCTTAATCAAAGTGAAATGGAGCAAACACCTAAGCACAGATGGGGAGTTTTATGCTAACAAGTGGTCTGATACAAAGATGCCAACTTCCTTTTATGAAATAACAGAAGACCAGACTGGCAGGGGACACCACCTCGTTAACATTAGAAAATTCCAGACCCTCTGGGACTGCGGCATCCTCTCTGTCCTCTCACTTATTAGTGGGAAAGAACTAGAAATCAATAAAAGAATTACTTTGTACATCATTTATTGCTTTGTTACATGCAGTTATGCTTAAATTAGCTGTGTAGTAAACTTTATATTACTCCAGTTTATAATGTGGGTTTAGTCAATCTCTGACTCATTCACAAAACCAAAAGTAATGTCCTGCAGGTATTTTGCAGACTGTGGGCTGAGAAATCCCCAGAATGATCACACACAAGAGTCTGGTGCACAAAGGAGACAGAGAAAGTCAGGAGCACCTCTTTGCAAATGCTTCTGAAGGTTTGTTTCCCTTTGAGTTCTCTGCTCTGAGTTATAAACACGCCCACACATTTATAAGACAGAACAGCGAATGGCCTCATTTGACTAAGTCCAAACCTCACACACTTTTGCTACATCACACTAATATGACACTCAGCCATTAACCCATGGCAACTGCCTATTTCACTCAAATGAGCCAATACAACAATGTGTGGGTTTGAGAAGGTGATCTCATACTAAAAACAAGTAAGGTAAAAGAGGAACCAGTTATAATCTGTAGGGTTCCTCATTACAAAGATTCAAAACCATGGGTCAAATAACAGGCTCTCCAGCAACAAGTGGATAAAAATTCTTTCCTAAAAGGAAAATTCCATTGAAAACAAGGACTTGCTCTATTCTAGCAGATGACCCATAACAACAGTATAGAGAATAATGTTCCATAACAAATACTTTTGAAAACCAAAGCTGTTGTTTTCCTGCTTCAGCCCACTTCACCTTCATTTTCTAGAAACCAAGCAGCTAAGGTGATGAGGCCGTTGACATGTCCAGAAGGAGAACAGAAGCAAGGGACTCTGCCTCAGACCCTTTTGTTCTGCCATCAGCTGGCAGTTACTTTTCAACCAGTCTTTTCAACCATTCTTTCTCATCCTTCACCGTGCAAACTTCAGAGTCACTCAGCCAGAAACAAAACCAAGCAACTCCCAAACACACCACTAGAAACCCAAACAAAACAAGAGATAAGAAATTTCAGGGCATTTGCTGTTCACAGAAACGTGCTGGCTCACCTGCAAAAACCCAGGCATAGGTAGGTACTGTGCTGCCCACGGCCCCTAAAGACAGATGTGGCTGGCTCAGATGCAGAAGGTTTCTTTGTTGCTGGCTTTCACATTCCATCAGCCAACTGCAGCCTGCATGGCCAGCCCCTACCTTCCTTGTACTTTCACATAAACCTTCAACCTCCTCCTGCCCAACTATTACATTCAACCTCTCCTCACAGCCTCTCCTTCCTCCCCACCTCGGGGTGCCCATCTCCTTTTTCTCTTTAGTTCCCCCGAGTCCCTCCCCAGTGCCCAATCTGGGTCCAGTCCTCACCAGCTAACCTCATCTAAGCACACGAGCTTCTTTCTGCCCTGAAATTCTGGAGTTCTCACCACTTAGCCCCACAGAATTAAGAAGTTAAATCTTTCTAGTTGCTTCATTTATGATATTCTTATCTTTTCATCTGAAATAGAAATCCATGTCTTAGAAATTCCTCGGCATGCCCTCCATCTCAAGCAGGGACTTAAAACCAAACAGCTGCCTACATTTCTCACAATTACATGTACACTAATGCAAGAAACCTACCATTTGGAAAGTCCACTATAATTTTAAAATGCAAGTATCCCATACTGTTCCTAAGCATGGAATATGTTGGGTCTATCACTCTTATGTGGGTCGTTTCGCTACACCTCCATGTTACCTCCTCCACTTAATTCCTTCCCTCCTTGCTCCAACAGCTTTCTGAGATGATGCCATTAGGGCGTCCCTCACCTTATTATGTCAGAATCAGCATCACCTAGGGGTGAAAATGAAGGCTCCTGTCTGGAGGGCAGGGGTAAAGTATTACCCACTGTTGTTCCCAATCTCTCTCTCATTATAGATAAATGCATAAGATAGATGGGTACATAGATGATAGATAGATAGACAGATAGATAGATGGACATAGATAGTATGTATACATGATATAGATAGATAGATAGATAGATAGATAGATAGATAGATAGATGGACATAGATAGTATGTATACATGATATAGATAGATAGATAGATAGATAGATAGATAGATAGATAGATAGATAGATGATAGATAGATAGATAAAATGGGATAACAGGGTCAGAAGAATGGCCTGCTTGAGTGTGGTTAGTAGGGTAATCATATGGGTGTAAAAATTTATAGTTTCAATTTGAACATTTCTCCTAAAATGTCATCTGATGTACTTGAGTGTAATAGTGTTACATTACAGAATTACATGCTTATGGTTTTGTAATAAAAGACTTTGTAATAAAAAAAGGGGTCTTATTTGTGCTGGACCCTGTATATGTACAATTAAAACATGGTATGTGTGTTAATGTGTAAAATGTGACACATATGTATAAAAATGTGGAATATATATGTATTCATTTACTTGTGACTGTTCGTCAAATAACCAGCAGAGTGTTAATGCTGGGGGAGAAAGGCTCAGAAATGCTCTAGCCTCACCCTATACACTGGAGATGGAGAAAAATTAAACCTAGAGATAGTAATCTTTTCAAGGCTGTACTTGGTAGAAACAGGATATAAGATTTAAGAAGGTAACTACTACATGTTATCATAAATTCCACAGGAAAACAGCCCAATGATTCCCACCGGGGGAGAAAGAGGTTGCAGCTGGCCAAGAAGGCCGTAGGCGAAACTTCTCCGAGAGACCAACCTTTGGGGTTCCCAAGGCAGACACACTCTACCAAATGCAGGTCGTCTACGTACTAGTACACCTCACGCAGTCCGTGAACTATCTGCAGGCAAATCTCTTGCAGTGTTACTGCGAAAAACCGAGACTCCTCCGCATCCCCTCTGAGCTCCCTAATCTGAATCCCTGGGCTGGGCCCAGGGATCTGCATTTCCCCGGGCTCCCCGTGGATCTCCTGCACAGCACAATTTGGGAACCACAGCGCCAGACCTGAGACTCTCATCCCCGAGGTGCTGCCAGTAAGAGAAGTTTGGAAGTCAGTCATTGATCATCAGGTTTAACCAAGGAATCCACCTTTCTTTACTTACCCGTATTAAAAAAAAAAACACTTCTAACCTAAGTACCTCAAGACTTTCCACCAAATAAATACTGTTCTCTTCAAAAGTATCTGGCCCAAATTGAAGAAAAAAAGAATCATGCATGAATTTCTGGAGATAGCCTAGTCCCAAATCTGTCTATGTAGAGCTATAACGTCCCCCCACCCGCACCCCCCCTTCCTCCATCTTCTCCTCCTTCCTCCTCACACACTCTTCTCCTTCTATTTATTTATTTATTTATTTATTTATTTTGGTTTCCTTTTAAACATCCACTTCTCTTCCCCAGTGGAGTCCCTGGACCAGCAGTATTAGCAGTACCTGGAACTCATTTAAAATGCAAACCCTTAGGCCCCGCCCCGGACCTACAGAATCAGACCCTGGGGGTGGGGCCCAGCACTATGGTTGAACTGGCCTTCCAGGCCATTCTGACGCAGGCCAAAGGTTGGGAACCGCAGCCCAAAGGAACATTGGCCGCAAAAGACCTTCTGTCAGCCCTTCTCAAGCCTGCTCCTCCTCCTCCTTGAGGAAACAGGAAGAGTGAATTGTGGGCTGAGCGAGGGAGACCCAAGCTCGTCTGCTGCCACCATTCCACCCACATGTATCTTACTCGGTTGACTTTTACAGCAAAGCTTATCCTGAGTGTCAAAGGTGATACTCTTTGAATATCGATTGATAATCATACCGCCATATTAAAGAACAAGGCAACACAGCAAGGCCCAGTGGGGCACACAAGTAAATGTAACACAAAACTAGCTTTAAAAGTTGTAGCTATATTCTAAAGTTAATGAGAAGGAAATGGGGCCAGCAGTAGGAATAGTTTAATTTGGCCAAAATTATTTATTATTTTAAATGAATTGGTTGATTTACTCCTACAACCACTTACTAAGCACTAGCTTTCAAATTAACCAATTGTGTGAATGAAATGGTGAATTTTCTTTCTTTCCCTCAAGAGAAGCTCATACGGTACCACTGAAATCAATAACTAAAGAAATGTTTAATAGTATCTGCTTGTCATTAAATTATTACCATTAATTAAAAGTTTAAAAAGAAAACAAAGCTTAGGGTTTTTTTTCCATTAATGGATGTAGAGGTTCCAATGTTACCAGTTACATTTCTTTTAAAAAAATGCACAAGGAAGTAAAGTATGTGTAGAAAATTCATCTCTAAAAGCACACTACCCACCAACGGCTACCTAATTTAGCAGAATATATTACCTCTATGCTTCATAAATCTTAATTAAAGCCGTTAGTTTTCCTATTATGTGATCGAGAAATGCCCCATTAAAGTTAAACAGTTTCTACAAGTAATTATACACATATACACTTTAAAACTGCTTCACATAATACTGGAAACATTGTCTGCTAAATCAAAAACTCACAGATTTTCATTAATGCAAGATTTTTTTATCTCCCAAAAGTCAAATGTGTCCCAGAGGAGTCGGTATACTCAACGTTGGCTCCTTATAATGCAATTTAATGCTCACAAACACAACTAAAGTATTTAAACATTTACAGGGGTTGTCATAAATGCTTTTCTTATTTTTGATCAAATTCAACCTTACACTTAATACAGTTAACTGTAGTTATTTAATTTAAAAACTTGAGATTCCAACCTCAAAAATTTATAACAATATAAATGCAGTTACTTGGCCATAGGATACGTATACTATGGGGACTCCATTCTTCAGTATGAAACACAAATGCCAAAGGCAAAGAGGGGATGTTTTTAAAAGGAGACATTATTTTAAATAACTGTTGGCACACTGAAGAAAAATCTTCAAATACAAATTTAAAAAGTCTCTTTTCTTCATATAGTTATTTTAATCAGACACTAACTAGCTAATAACAATAATACTTTGTTTTTATTTTTCTGTTTGTTTTGAAAAATAATATGAGATAACTGATGAACTAGCTAATTGAAAGTAATTATGTTCTTCAGAGTATTCTAGCCATCCTAAACTCAGTAACTGGATGGCAAACATTTTTGACGATTTCTCCATTTTCTCAGATGTTGTGATTAATTTCTTAAAATGTTGCATGTAACTCAGAAACATTATACTTCCGAAAGCTGAGCAAGTTTAGCCTTCAGAAACACTGTCACTGGCCTTAGGGGGAAAAAAACACTTCAGGGCAAACTGATGTGCCGAGAGCTTATCATCCTAGGGCATCCTGATGAGCACGTGCACAGAACACAGAAAGGGAGGAGGAGAGACCACGCAGCCCAGGCAGTGATGGATAACCCCTGATCCCACGAACACAGTATCTCTCAGGGCTGCGAGTACATTATTAATAGAAATCCTTGTTTAGCTCCTCCTCCACGTAGACCACTATATAATTTGCATCTCCTCCTTGAAAACTGTTTTCAGAAGAAATTATAATGAATAAAGTATCTTCAAAAGGTGTAGAAAGGAAATCTGTTTCACTTATGTGTGATTATACTGTGATATTCCTTATGCCCAAATGCACAGAGAACTAAACAGGTGACTGTAGATTACCCTATTGCACAAACAATTAATATGTCAATTGACAGAAAATTAAACCTAAAAAAACAAATAAATAAAAATGACTCTAGAATTAAATGAATTAGTGTTTCCACCTAGCAACAAATGTAAATGAGTACAATGTATGTTTATTGTAAATATCAACTTTGCAATATAAATTTCTTATAGTTACAAACACCTTAGTTTAATGAAATGTGTCTTCTTCAGTGCCTGTATTTCATGACTGTAAATTGAACTAGTCAAACACATTAGCATTTTTTTCTTATTCAAGTAGAGCATATCAAATCACACTAGTTTAAAAAGAAAATGTTTCCTAAAAAAAAATGAAAGCTTTGTGTTTGGGGGAGGGGTGGGGAGATGCTTCCAAGCTAGGGTAAAGGAAAGATAAATATCTCACTGAACTTTTTAGCCTGACATGAAAAAGTCACATCCCCCCAAATCTTGATCTTATCAAAGTGTAAGATTAAGTAAAATAAAAGACAAGGGACATCTTAGGAGATGTTCAACATAGGTTTAGAAAGGCAGACACAATAATAACCCAATCCACTAATAAACTGGATAAGGAGCAGGGTGGGGAGCTTCACCAGCAGTCATACTAAATGACAGCGTACAGGGCAAAGAGGTGTGGAAACTGAGAAGATAGACTTCCAAGTCTTTTCCTGAAAGTGCTTAGAGTTTGAGGAGAGTCCAATATTGCCTGACAAAAGGGTCTTTGTGCAACAGCTCCAGGGAGGTGAAGGAGCACTGCTCAGGAAAACCAGCGAAGACAGGCCTAGCCTTGTGCACAGGACCCGCGGAGAACTTGGAATCACGTGGTCAGCAGAAAAGACAATGATGTACTACTGAACGCACGACCACCATATTCAGGCAATATCCGTACGGGCACAGGCCAGATGTCTTTGAAGAATCATGTTGGGCTTTTTCTTTCAAAAAAATATAATAAGCAAATACACAGGCTGCGATTTCAAATTGCATCAGTAGTCCCCAGACATTTGACCACTCTAAGTGACCCGCACACAGCAGTCCCTCGGGTTGGCAGGGGCTCTGATTCTGAGTTCTGGGTGAAGTTGGCAAAACAGCTCTGGAGGCTGTGTCTATACAGACGGCCTTAACACCCTGTAGTTCCAATCCCTGAATGATGAAATAGGAGCCTGTCACTATTAAAGAAAGCCTGGAGACATACAGAGAATGGCTAGAAATTTTAAGTAGAAAAGCACCCACTAAACATGGATAGTGGCCCACTATTTATCTCCAAATCCAGTATATCTACAAAAACTTGGGCTGGAAATCAAACAAACTCATCAGATAATTGGTGTTTCCAGCTCTAGCCAGAGTCACCCAAGTTCTTGCCCTTGCAGGAAACCATAAATAAGAGAAAAACAGCCAGTGTTAACCTTTCCGGAACTTCAAAATATGGTTGCCTGGTTGGTTTCACTAGGATAGAAACATTAAAAGGTCCTTGGTAAGAGGACAAAGAGCTTATTTTCCTCCTTCCCCAGGTCTAATTGCCCGGCTACCAATCCGAAAATAACTTAAGTGTTTAAAAGTATCCAATGAACAAACAACATCCTTGAATAAACTTTAAAATTAGATGCTAATTTTAAATTAGCATTACCTGTAATTTTATCTGAAATGACATCTTTTCAGCTGCAATTCCCATCATAGGAAATAAACAGCAAGCTACAAAACTGTCCAAAATTTTCTCAAAAAATATTCATCTGCCAGTCAAACAAATGAAATAGTTCAATTTCATATGGGAAGCAAAAGAAAACTGGGGGGTCGGGGGTGGCAGTAAGGGATGAAATTATCTTCCTAGAGCCCCGTTGACACGACCTTGTCCAGAGACAGGGCATGGTTACACATTCCACCTCCACCTGGACCTGGCCAAGGGACCGGGCTGCAGATTTTTCACCCATGAAGGGGATAAGGATGTTCTTCATCAGATTAAAGTAGAGAAAACAATTCACATGGTGGCTGGTGCATAATAAATTCTTAAGTATTATCTATTGATGTTAATAGTATCCTGAGTTAATGGATCAGGTTAGCTAGCAAACACAAAGATCTTAAGAAAATAGGAGAGAAAAATAGACCCAAATGAGCCAGATGGGGAAGGGAGTATGAGAACAGGCATCAAGACAGGGAAGGCCAACAGAAAGAGAAGAGAGGAACTTTGGAAACATCACAACTAGCCTGTGACTTAGTGAAAGTGATATGTGACTGACTACCTAATAATGTCAGCTGTGATGTGATGTGGGTAACTTTAGAAACCGACAACATCAAATTCTTGCATTTGGCCTGATGGATACAAACATATTAATTCAGACTCTACTTCCATCATTCAGGGCATTGAAAAAGCTGGTCCTCACACTTCAAATAAAATTTTACCCAACTGAAATACGAGTGAGCTACAATGGACTCCGGTAAGTCAAAGTTACAGTGTGTCACGTGGAATCTACTGATGAGAAAATACATAAAAATGAGCTTCATGTATGTTTAACTTTTAAACAGGAATAGACTGTCTTCCAATCGAAGCTTCATGAAGATGTTGCGTGATATGAACAATAAATTCTTTCATTGGGAATGGTGGAGAAATGACTTAGTTGGTCAGATGCTATATTATGCAGAAATTAGCAGTTTACCCGAAGAATCAAATACACTTAACAGCACAACATGCTAAGTCTGTTGATCATAACTTAATCACCCCTTGATCACCCAAACAGAAATTCAGGAATTTCCCAGCCTCTGCATGATTATGATTTTCTCTGTGTTGTAAATGTAGAAACCAGCCAATAAACAGTCATAATTAATACAATACCCATTGAGATTTATTTTATAGATATGTAATATTCTGCACAATTACCTCTTGACTTACACTAACATAAAAAAAATCAAGATATAACAAACTCATAGCAAATTACAAATGCTGCTCAAGAGATTAAAAACCATGCGAAAACAGCAGAAAAAGTCAGGAAGTATTCAACTCTAGTTTTTGAATGAAAAAAGAGTTTAGATACATAATAGAAGGCAGGAAGGGAGGCATAATTTCTACAGGTAATTCACATGCGCACATACCCCTAAAATGTACTAAGTATCATTTGGTTGTCCAAAAGCAAGAAACGCCAGTTACCCGGAGGCCATGGTAACTTTCTGCCTCCAAGAGGAACCAGGTCTGTAAAAGGCTTAGAAGTTAGTAGACTCAAACCCACTCCAGGAAACTCTGCTGGTGTTTCCATTAAAACCGCATTTCAGGAGTTTACAAGTTGAATGTTTTTAAAACATATTGGGTTCATAATGAGCTCACACATTCTTAAAAATGTTCTTTCTGCTCTCCTTTTAAAAGTAGGACCACTTTTGCGAACAAATCATAAACAAAATTTCAGGTGATTTTTTTTGGCTGAGCTCCAAGACACAATGGCTAAATGTTTAAATAGGGTCAAAGGACTAATTATTTTCTTCATTTGGAAAGTCAAGTGGAAAGGCCAGCCTGAGAAACACTCTGCAGTGTTTCTTTTTAAAAAGTGTTCCTTTGCAATACTTTCATTCAGGGGTTCAGGATCCTAGCACTGCAGTTAGGAATATGCAATCAAACTTCAAAAACTCCATTTCTACATCTAGAGATTTGTGCAATAATCGCTCCAGCATCAGAGTTTTCTAAAGTTATTAGTGGTCAAAATTACATGCACCATGAAAGCCAGGAAGACTCTGAGAATGGAGCTAAAAGCCAGGTGGCAGGGCACCTACCCTTAGGTGCCGCCACAAACCCCAAATTCAAACCAACCTTGGAGTTTTACAAGCCCGTTCCCTGTGCCAGCCCCTAGCTTAAAATAGTCCAGGGCAAAGCTCTGCAGGGAACTGAGTTGATGAGTAGGTTGGGGCTTAAAACCATTTCTTTCAAAACCGAAAAAAAAAATTCTGGTAGTTCTGCCAAATATAAAACTACTCTCCACAGCAGTCCCTAACACCTTGAGGGTTTATAAAAGGGGAAGGCAGCAGAGACTCTGAAGCCAGGGATGCCTTGTTCCCACAAGGAATGGATTGTTGTGCATAATTTACCAGGCCTTTTGCAAGACTGCTTTGGACAGTGCAGCACCGTTGAGCTCCAGAACAATGGTCGTGCACCAGACTAGGAAAAAAACACCTGGATAGGAGGCAGCCTGCTGCTAAATTCTCACCACACCTTGACCTGGGCGCCAGGCCCCTAATGAAAAAGGGTTCTCCCGGAGCCTGTGAAGTGACAAAACTTTCCCTATTCACAGAACAGCTTTTCATCTGCAGGATCCTGTCCGGACCAGAAGACTTGAAAAGGAACCCCTCCCAAAAGGAAGAGTCAGACCCAGTCATGTGTTAGGCCACGTGAACTTTCTAAATTGCAAATATGCAAAAGACACAAATAATACTGATTAAAACCACACAAATTCCAACATCTAATTGACAATATTCCACATGTAGGTTAAAGGTCAGAAACACCCTACAACACCTAGTTATTGACAGGGGCAAACTTTTCCATCTGTTTCTGATCTTATCCACGACTGGGTCATCGGCCTCAAAAGAAAAACCCACTGCTAATAATAAATGAAATGAAATTTGCACTTTCTTTTAAATATAATCCCACCTTCAAGAAGTTTGTACAATTGCCTTTTTTCTCCTGGCAAATTTCCTTTAGAGACAGAAGAACGATGTTGAGGCAGCTGGAGGGAGAAAGGTGTTAATGGGGGATTGTGTGTAAGTCTGAGAAAGACTTCCTTGCTACAAGGCTTAAATTAAGTGAGTTTTGAGTGGCTTACGTGTGTCGGAGATAAGAAAAAATCTCAGTATCTCTGTCTCTCTCTCACACACGCAGGCATTCACAAACACTGCAGCTCCCCAGAGGGGATGCTGAGGAGTACAGTTTGAAAACCAGCAATTTAGTTCATGCCTCTCATTTCACAGATGAAAAACCTGAGGCGTAGAGAGGTTAAGTGACTGGCCCAAGGTCGTACCTTGTTAATGATGGGCTGGAAAAACAAGTCTGGCTGAGACTGCTTTGCATTTGTGCCCTGGAGCCCTGGGGAGGCAGCCAGGCATAAAACTGGACTGGAGGACCAGATCTCTTCAGCGAAGAGCAGTGAGGAGGCAGGGGCACACCTCTGAGGACACAAAGAGCCAAGGAGACAGCAGGGTCCTGGCTGGCCTCCCAGTGCCACCAGACGCAAGCTCCTTGATGGGCAGAGCTGTCCCATGAAGGGACCCTACAACATTTGAAGAGACACAGGAGGGGATTGCAGGGGATCCCTCCATGAAGTGCCCTCTAGAGGAAGTTGAAACGGTAACAGAGAAACCTCTCAGCCTCTGAAAATGGACACATGGTGACTGACAGAAAATGAAGCCACGGGACACTGAGGGTACAGAAACAGTCCTCTTTGGGGACCACCTTTCTCCCTTTCCCCCTCACACACCCCCATGACCCGTCCAGCGTGAGTCATCTTTAATGTGGAAAGAAGTTAGTGTCTCCTCTGCTTCACATTATCTGAAGGGCAAGAGTAGACACTTTGGCCTTTTCATTATAGGTACCCATTGAGAAGCACATATAAATCCCCACAGGCAACACGATAAGGATGAAAGTCAGAAGCTCTGAGTGGGAACTTCAGCCAATTGCAGAAATGCCTAAAAGATAACTTGGCTCTCAGATTCCCAGACACACAGGAACCGCTCAAGGAAAGAAGATGACATTTGCCGCAGGAGATGCCTCCCATGTTACATCCAGCCAGTGAGCCTAGACGTACTTATAAGCACCAGACAGAATAAGTTCAGTTCCACTTCTAAAAAAAAACAAAAGAACAAAAAACTTTCAGCCATTTGGCAACGGCTATCATGTCTCTTAAGCTTCATTGGAACCAAAATGAAACCACACAAAGAAAAAAAAGGCAATTACATATTTCCATACTCAGATGCATGCTAGCTTTTATTCTTTTTCTGAAGGCATGGGATAATAGTCATCAACTCTAGAAGAAAGATGAAGTAACCAAACTTCGTCAGTACCACAGAAATGAGGAGCAGGAAACTTGTGAGCCCTGGGTGCTACCATTAAGACTTGATGGTGCTGGCGGACGCTAGTTTTTGTTAGAAAGTAAGAGT
The DNA here is from genome assembly GCA_028533065.1 of Trachops cirrhosus. NCBI lineage: Eukaryota > Metazoa > Chordata > Mammalia > Chiroptera > Phyllostomidae > Trachops > Trachops cirrhosus. The sequence goes on along the minus strand of CM052539.1, from coordinate 163,525,722 downwards.
GAGCAGGATAGAAGGGGACCCACAGGAAGGAGGGAGGGTGGTGTTGAGAAAGGAAGAGGAGGAGGAGAGTGAAAAGAATGCTGTGCAGTCAGGTGACGGTGGAGGACCAGTAAGAACTGTTCTAGGCTACTCTGAGGGGCCCGGGGCCTCCAAATCGTCAGCGTCCTGACTGGTGCTCTGGAACTCCATGCCCCCTTTCCTAGAAATGATCGTTTATCCTCAGGTTTACCCAATTTGTTTTAAAGCAGAAGCGGTAAGTATCATGTGGTGAGTAACCATGGCAGATTAGGTTTTATGAATGACACGGTGCAGTCGATGCTGAAAGGCAAAGTGAAGTTTATTCATTCCTCCAAATCTCAAGTGTAATATCACAGAGTGAGAGAGATGATTCTGTAAAGAAACCAGAGCAACCTAAAAAGGTAGACATTTTCCAAATGGGTGACAGTTGACTGGTTGAACCAGTTTAGAGGTGGAAAAAAAAAAGATTATTTACCCCAGCCGTAAGCAGATGCCTTCTGGTTAATATTTAATGTATTACATGTGGTATTAACTATCTTGATTAGAAATGAAACAATATATTGTTTGAAACAATAAATATGTTGATGTGTTACTATGTACCAGCCTATCATGTTTGATGTTTTTCACATATTAGATGTATTAGTTAGCATAGAGGCTAAGCTGCTATTACAAAGGGACCCTAAAATACAGTGGCTTAAGCAAGAGAGAAGTGTGTTTCTTATGTAACAGTCCAGAATGAGGCAGGCAATTCCAGGCAGGTAGGCAGCTCTGACCTGCCAGGTCATTCAGGGTTCCAGCTACCTCTTAGCTTGTTGTCTGCCATTTCTTAGGGCGTTATTCTCTCTGTATATTCAGAGCTAACTCACTACCATCAATCTACTTCCTCACCCATAAGAGGGGGGAAAGAGTGAAATGTGGACAGGCAGCTCCTTTTTCTGAACTGCAGATAATTTAAACATAATTCTGCTCACACTGCCTGGGACAGAACTCCAATGGCATGGCCATATCTAACTCCCAGCTGAGCTAGAGATGTCACCTACAACCGAATGGCCATGTGCTTAGCCGAAGTTCAAACTGTTGTTAAACAGTTCAAATGGTTATTAAAAGGAGAGAGAAGAGGAAGAGACAGAGAGGCAATTTGCAGTCTGTCATTTTACCTTATTTAGCCTTTTCATTAATCCTGTATTACAAAGCTTTTTTAAAAAATGAACAATGCACCCGAGGCTGTCGATAACTGGCCCACGAGCCACAGCAATAAGTTGCAGGGGCAGAATTCAAACTCAAGTCCATCTGCCTCAAAACCCATCGCCGTTCTACTACACCATGTACCATGTACCCAATTAATCTTATTCCAACAGCCAAGGCACATAATAAAGAATAAGACTCATGCCATGTGGCCTTTATGTTAAAGCCAGCATCTTTTAAGAAAATACCAACACCAACAGAAAGATTTTTATAAGGAAAAGAATGTCAGAAACTCCTTTTTAAAAAATAAAAAGCTGAGGGGAGAGCAAAATTGCAAGGAATTTATTAAAATACCACTATAAAAGACACTTGAAAGAAAGGATTTCTTCTCCTACCACTTTAAGGCAATCTATTTTGGTGGTGTCGACCATGAATCGTGTTGATAAGGATAAAAAGGCTCATATGGAATAACTTTCTCATTATTGAAGAGCTGCAACAAGCTGCTGGGGGACAATCTAAAACAGCAACAGTCTGGCTGGGTGCGGTTGGTGTGAGGTACACACACACACACACACACACGGTGGGCAAAAGCCAGTTTCCAGTTGTGAGTGTGCAAAACCCAGAGTTTATTCTTACATTATTTATTAATTATTGTCTTATTTCTTTGTATTACAACTGTAAACAACCTTTGCCCCCATTGTGTCTATCTTTATAAAACAGCATCACTGCATCCCACTACTCTTAAAGCCCGAAACACCTGCATGGATCTCTGTCATGAGACAAATGCTTGTAGCATAAGAATTTACAGTCCCGCACATTCATTAAATTTGTGTAAGCACTTTCAAGAAAGGGAAGCTCTGCTTGGGGTAGGGTTTTCCTCCCTTCTTGTCCCTCAAATCAAGAGATATGTTTTATAAGCCGCAGCTAGCTCACTGGCAAGTCTCCATTCTTTTCAACCTGACAGACTGTTTGTCAGTTAAACTCCCCTTGTCATGTATCCCTACCACTGCCAACTCATGCATGGAGACCTTCACTTTCACTGCTACCACTTGCACCCCACGCAACCTTTGTCATTGATCACTGATCCAATCCAGTGCCCACATGTTCTTCAAGTGCCTACACAAGTAATGAGGTACTTGTGGTGTAAAATTAAACTGTCAACTGTCAGCGATTGATAACCACAGCGAGAGCTGACCTAGAACACCTGCACCAGTGGCCAAGACAGGTGTGACATGTTTGATCGCTGAGGCCTGCTAGTCAGTCTGACCCAGTGCTGTCCCTCCATGGACTTGCCTCGCATTTCAGCCTCCCGGCTTTCCCGTGGACCACAGTGAGCATCCCCAGGCTGCGGAAACCACTTTCACAGCCAATTCGGGCAGCTGGTCAGAGCGGCTGTGAAAGCAGATCTTAAGTCAGCAGGTTGGTTTAAAAGGAATATGGCCTAGGGATTTTCAAAGGTGGCATCTGGAGTCAGCCTGGTGTTTTTTCTACCACATACCCCCAGACTCCCACTGAAAGCTGGCCTTGGTGGCGGGTTTCACACACACACACACACACACACACACACACACACACACACCCCGCCTTCCCTCAATTGGAGTTTCCAGGCATGTGCCAGGGCCTGGCAGAAGGGCCTTGCCTTCGGGGCAGGCACACGGCACTCATTAAGAGTCTGGTGGAAGAATGAAGCGGTCCTAATGGAACTGCCTTATGGCTCTGAACATTCGCTTGAAGGCATTTAAGTTGAACTGGCTCATATTCTATTAAAGCACCATAAATGCAAGCTTTTCCCACTCATGTGTAATTGAATAACCAGCACAAAGGAAAAAACATGTTCTGCTCTGACTCTAATTGTTTTTAGTCAGTCAGAGTTGTTGCACAGCATTTAAATAAAGTTTCTATTTAAAGGTTTAATTATTTAAATGTGATAGATTTCTTTAACCTTAAGCAAAAAAAAAAAAAAAATGCACTTAAATACCTAAACCATCTTTTGTGAAAAATCTGAGAAGCGTGATGGGATTCCCATCCCATTCCACCATTCCACCCCCACCAAACAGTTGCACTATATTAAGTTCATGTGATGAGAAGATAAAAATCTATTAACTTTCTGCTGACCTTATCGACACAGGAATCTCTGCAGACATTACAAAAGCCATATCTCTTCTGACTTTTACATCCAGAACCTCATGCTCCAAAGTCCCAAACCAAATGTAAAATCTTCATGATGAGTGAAACCCTGACACCAATTCAGATTCCGGGCTTGCTGGCTTGCAGCTGATGGAGGCTCCTCTGGGGCACAGAGGCTGGCCTTTGCTTTGCATTTGACTTGAGGAGCTTTTTCTTTCTTTCTTTCTTTTTTTTCTTTTTTTTTCTTTTTTGCCATATGCTACTGGGGACTCTGAATCAAAACTATTTCACGAGGACCATATGTTACGAAAAACACATGATGGAAAGTGAATGGCAAGAAGTTGCCCCATATCACTGGGTGATGTATTACAAACATAATTAAACCTGAGTAATGTGCAGTGTTATTTCAGTTAATCATTTCTTTTTTCAATTTAAGCAAGGAAAACATAGACCAATTTTCAAATGATATACCAAAGTCCAGATAAGCTGAAAGCGAATTGGTGGGGAAGGAATAAAACAAGAGCTGTACAGCGGCGTTCAAGCTTCTGTAAGAGGTCTTGGTGTATTGGAGATATGTCAGTGGGGAGGTAAGGGTCCATGTAAATGAGCAGTTTAAAAAGCGACTCATTTTCCTTTCACACCAACAATGAATTCTGACGAGCCCCCACTTATAAACAAGCAGCAAGTCAAAAGATCACTTGAGTGTTGGTGGTTTGAATTCAAGAGTATGTTTTCCCATAGAAATCGTGTTACTGACAGCTGTTAGGTTCCCAGGCCAGCCCATGAAGACCTAGAGAGCCCAGTCGTCTCTAAAATGTGGCATTTGTACACTAGCTTTACAGCACTACTTGGAGGGAGGATAGAGAATGTATCGAATTTAACCCAATTCAATACATTTATTTGGCCCCTGCTGTATTTCCCTGGAATGTACTGGTTACTACATTTCCCCAAAGGATAGCCTGATTACCTCTTCCCACATGTCCCCATCTAGGCAAAATCACTTTCTATTGTGAACCCTTGGAATATTTTACCTATACTGTTTTAATCACTTTCTACCTGAACTACAGGTGTTTGTGAACGGAGCTTCACTACTCCACTGTTAACTTATTTTTATATTTCCCACATCCTAATTCCAAGTTCCTAATTCCTGAATTTAGCAGGCTCTTGGTTCATACATGTGAACGGATGGTTGAGTAAATAAGGAATTCAGTCTGCTAGGGTTGCCAAATATATATTTTTTCCCCTCCATCAGCAGCACTGGGAATCATGGGATTTTCTTGTGGGGCCAGAGGAAGGGAATATGGTAATGATGATGACAATGAGGATCATCATTACAAATAATACTTGTGTGTTTACCCTGTGACATGCACCAGCCTAAGGACTTTCCAGTATTGGTTAATTTACTCCTCACAACAACTCTGTGGTCAGTGAAATGTTAATCTTCGTTTTGCAGATGGGGATACTGAGCAGAGAGACATTAAGCACTTCCCAAGCTCACACAAACAGTATTTAGAATAGACATTTCCGAACACCAGAGTGTATTTGCTATGTGCACATGCATGAGAGGGGTACGTCCATACATTTCTCCATAATGCAAAGCATCTTTCTGCCTTTTTGATCTGTATTAGACAAGGGACTTCTCAGGAAAAATACTCCACAGTTAGTTCTTCAGTTTTTATTCGCTAACCTGAATATAAGCTCTATGAGAGCAAGGATGTTATGGGTCTTATTCACAATACCCCCAGCCTCTGCAACAGATGTTTGCTGGACGAATGAGTGAATAAATCTGTTTGGGAAGCAGAAATGCTGGACTCTGTTTCCCTCTGAGAGTTTCAGGGTTTACTGGTCCTACAGGAAGAGAGAGCTTCTCAAACTTACCTGATGATAAGACTCTCCCGTGGCACTGGATAAACACCCCGCTCCCCGCACCCCCCCCCCACCGGGAGATTCTGAGTCGGTGACCTTCCGGGAGGCCCAGGAATCTGTTTTTGTGGATGGGCTGCTGTTGTGAGTTGGGACAGATACTTCATGTGACTCTGAACTTGGGAACCCCAGTCCCCGGAAGGGTTTCATTCTACATGTCAGAGCACTACCTCCTTGGCAGTTACAAGCATTTGCAAATTCCCCAAGAGTGACAGTCTCTGGCCACTGCCACCTTCTTCCCCAGAAAACCTGCACATTATGCTGGAGAGAAGCAGGGGCTGGAGCCTCGCCCTTCTACCTCAGCTGACCTCTCTGTGGGGTTCTGTGGATCTCAACGGAGCCCCTGAAACCTTCCAGTCACACATCTCTCCCCCACTCCGGCCCTCTTTGAGGGTGCATCAGTGTCTGCTGATGAGTGAATGATCAAACAAATTCCAACATAGGCAAAACAAGCAAGCCAGGCAGTTGTGAAGAACGGAAGTGTTTCATAAGCCTCAGGTTTGGGTTGCACGTACTAGCATACTTAAACAATGACAAACAGAATACATTAACACATCCTGTTTCCATTGCTTTCCTTCTGACTTGAAGAACATTCTCATAACAGATAATAATCTCTGGGCCTCAGAATCATTATTTACCTTTACAAAAATATTTTCTTTTCCTTAGTTATAATGGGACAAATGTTGGGACCTCGTGATCTAAAGGATTACTTTAGCCTTGAAGATATCACTCCTTTCTTCCTGTTGTCCTTATCCTCTCCTCTCCCCCAGTGCAGTCACCTGTGCCCAGAAACCAGTCAAGAATATCAAGCTCGGTCGGTTGGCAGAAAAGGTAAATAGCTGTAAGTACTGTGTATGATTCTCCAGAGGTCTAAAATTAGGTTCTGCACCTCAGCACTATAAAAATTTTGAGCAAGGTAATTCTGCGCTGGGGGTGGGGGCGGGTGCCGTCCTGTGGGTGTTAGAACGCTGAGCAGCATCCCTGGCCTCCGCCCACTAGATGCCAATAGCAACCCCACCCTCCAGATATGAGTTATGACAGTCAAAAATCTGTCCCCTGGGGATCCAAAGTGCCCTCGGTTGAGAACCATCAACCTAGAAAGACTTTTTAAAACAATGTATTTTTTAACTGATAGATTGGCCAATATTTGGTACTTATATACCAGCATATATTAACCCATAAAGTCACTTAAACAAAATATGAACATAATTTTCAAAGAAATTGCTCATTCAAAAGGATCATAACTACTTTCTTAGGGGTGGTGTCTGCTAGACACCCTGAAGAAGTTGGAATAAAATCTGACCTAGCTGATATTTTACAAAAAAAAAATAATTATAATTCAACTCAAGAAAGAGCAGGAAGATACACTAAAATGTCTCACTTTTGCCAAAAACATACAAAGTGTAATGTATTTGCCAACATCTTTGCTCTGGGTTTTTTTTAACATAACAGTTGTTTTAATCTGTATGTTCTTGTTTCCTATAATCTAAAAATCATCAAAATGCAGTTTTATAAGAGTGTCACCCAAGCTTTGATGTCCAAGAAGCCCGGGGCCTCTTTTTATGTGCTTATTTTCTTTTGAACAAGGAAATTAGGCTTTGCCAACAGCAAATGGAACTTGAGCCTCAAAAGATTTGAGTTCTGTTTGAAACATAGAACCCACAAATTCTCCACAAGTTTGCAACTTGACAAAATACATGCTCTCACCTTCCCTTGGACCAAGTCTCTCTTGGTTCTATTTTACATCACCGTTAGCCAAATCCCAAATGGATTACCAGGAGGGAAAAAAAAAAGGCTGTAAGACTGAAAAGAAATTCTGACACAACACTGTTTTGAGTTGAATGCATCGTCAAAATGCTATCCAAGAGAAGAGAAGATGAGAGAAGTTACATGGGAAGAGAGAAAGGGAGAGAGATATGGACTAAACAACATGTTCTCTAACTTTCCTCAGGGCCAAATCCAGTAAACGAGATATTACATCAAAGTTAAATTGTTTAGATATGAGTTGACCTGTCCATTTTTTTTCTTACCATTGATTTCCAAGTACAAAAATATTATTTCAGTGGCAAGGATGTAAACCTTATTCATAACAGGATTTCAACCACATCCTGAGAACGAAGCATCTCCTCAGATAGTGTGCCCTCATTTATATTGAAGGCATGCTGGTTTTATTTGTCAGTGTTTGCTAAGGGGGTCACAATATCAGGAAGCAGGAGATGGCTCATCAAAGCGTCTCCGCAAGCTCCCACTACTCATCAATTAGACAGTACCTTGTTTTTCACATCAGGGCGGAAATGCATCTCCCCTGACCCATTGTTAGAAGCTTCCTTCTGTCTTTAAGTTTTTTGGAAGGAGTACTCAGGACTCGACTTCTTTTTTCCAATAGGTAATTGTCACTAATTAATGCTCCTGTTGCACACAAGAATGTGGACATGTGACCCCGAGTAATCTGGGCCTGTATCTCTGGCCATGGAGCAAGGACACTGTAATCTCCTGACACGACCCACTGGGACCAAGGTCACAGATGTAAGGCTTCCCGCTGGGTTCCTGAGCAGGCCTCACTCTGCTTCAAAGCCAGTGAGCCTGACAGTGTGGCATCTGGCCAGTGAATGCTCTCTGATGTGAGAAGGTCTCTTCTCTGAAACTCTAGACATCTTTCTGCAGAAGCCTGAGCCTCTAGTTTTATTCATCCCACAACCATTTGCTGGGCGCCTGTTCTGTGCCTGGGGATAAAAAGAATAAAATAGAGTCCTTGATGGAAAAGAATTAGAACTCAGCTCAAGCTCGGCCCTTTGCTCAAATATCCTTTTAAATATAACTAGACAAGGTGGTTTTACTTTCCTTTTTAGATCAAATGGAGTAAACAGAAAATGAAGTTGTGATTTTTCTCATTTATAAAAACCGATGACCTCATATATTCATTAATTCACTTCATTCCCCCATAAGATTCCTTACTTACTTTCCCTTCTTTTCTCTTTCCTTCCCTCCTCTCTCTCTCTCCCTCTCTCTCTCACAAGCACACACACACACACACATATACACACACTAAAGCATGGGACTTTCTGATGATCATAATATTCAGAATGACTTCAGGATAAAAATGTACCTCTCCCATACCCCTAACAAAACATGAGATTACTGAGGATGCCCATCCAACATCCATCCTTCACTTAAACAGAGTTTTATGATTTGCTTTTTATCTAAAAGTAGATTTTTCTCCAAAATCAAGGCTAGGAACTATCCTCATGCATAATCACCACTGGATTAATTTCCAAATAAACATGATATAAACGAATGCCCAAAACTTAAAAACGGAAACTATAAACTTCAAGATAGGTAAACAAATGGCTTGGTGCTTATTTTATAAGACGGTCTTCACATTACAAATGCTGGATTCCTTTGGATAACTTTTTCCCATTCCTTTTCAAATGTTTCTAGCAGTTTGATTTCCATGGTTCAAGAACATATCACTGCTTGAGAATTAAGGTACGAGCATGTATTTTGTAATCATGATGGAAACAAATCTACCAGCTTATAAGCAATGGGCTTTTCACACTTCCTTTTGGCTTATACTGATACACGCAGTCACTTTGGAAAGAGTTGCACTGCCTAGAAAGGCCCTAGAAGTAGGCTGCTAAGTCCAAATATTTCTCCTCCACTGAGTTGGACAGGTCATTCGACCTCTCTGTGACTCATTTTCTATGTGTAAAATGAAGGGTTCGCCCTGGCTGGTGAAGCTCAGTTGATTGGAGCACCATCTGATAAACTGAAGGATCACAGGTTCAATTACCAGTCCAGTCAGGTTTGGTTTCAGTGGGAGTACATGCAAGAGGTAACCAATCAGTGTCCCTGTCTCTCTCTCTCCCTCTCTCTCTCTCTCTCTCTCTCTCTCTGCCCCCCTTTCCTCTCTCCCTGAAATCAAAAGTAAATAAATTTAAATTTTAAAATGTAGGGTTAATAACTATACATTTGATGAGTTCACATCTCTAAAGTTTTTAGAAATTTTCTGGCCTATAATGTAAACACTATACAACTATAAAGTACTATAGACACACTTATGAAACACATAGGCTTGCCCTGGCTGGTGTGGCTCAGTGGATTGAGTGCTGGCCTGTGAACTGAGCAGTCACCAGTTCGATTCCCAGTCAGGGCACATGCCTGGGTTGCGGGCCAGCCCCCCGCTGGGGGCTTGTGAGAGGCAACCAGTTGATGTTTCTCTCCCTCTCTTTCCCCCTCCCTTCCCCTCTCTCTGAAAATAAATAAAATCTTTTAAAAAAAACACACATAGGCTCACACAAATATCTGACCCTACACTTAAAAGAAAAGAAACATATCTCTTAGAGATACGTTAGGAATAGTTGTTACATTGGCTTGGCTTTCTCAGTACAGGGTGGTACAAAAGGAGCTTTACAGCTGTTCGCATAGAAAATGATAGAATAATTGATAAATAATCATACCAGAATACACTCTGTGTTTCACGTACTCACAACTGTAAAACTCCCTTTGCCCCACCCTGTATATCTTGTATTCATGTCCTCCCTGGGCCACGATAAAGATGTTCTTGCCTCCCTTAGCCAACTATGAAGTTAACACAGATCTCCTTTTCTTATCCATCACAGTATCTCCCATCGGGCCCAAAATAGTGCTTACATATACAGGGCCCTCAGTAAATGTGGGCTGGATGAGTAAATACATGAATTTGATCCTTTATTCTGAGAACTTAAATAGAAGTTTTTCTATTAATATTTTTATCACAAGCACTACTGAGAGTACCTATATATCAGTGGTAAAATGTTTACTGTATTAATGTGATTGAGAAATTTATAAGGAACTCAGTAAGCCCTGCTCAGCTTTTCCTATATGTTGAAAATAAGGAAACACCCATAAAATCACCCCTTACACACATACCTGCCAGCCATCCGTAGAGGTAGACTCCTTCCTGCCATTCTCTTCATTATCCCATTGTTTCTGGATATCCTAATGTCAGGGAACTTCATTTGGTAGCCAGGAAGCATTCCATCAGCATCTTAAGTGGGGTTAGTTTTTTGGGTTTTGGTTTTTGGTTTTTAGTTTAAGTTTTTGCAACTCAAACAACAAACCCTCCAAAGTTGGTTCCATTCATTTGACAAAAGTACTGAGTTAGACATTTCTCTTTAGTAAATACAAGCATTTTTTTTGACTACATACCATCAATTTTATTTTTCTCACATAAATGTTCATCAAGAACTAAACAGATAATTTCCTTCTATCACCCAGCAACCCCACTGTGGTGAAACAAAGTGTTATCTTAAGTTTCACAGAGTAATTATTCAATGGTTCCTGTTGGTGGCTCCTTTCCAAATCCTCTAGCCTGGCCAGCCTGCTAGCCCTTGAAGCTGGAGGAGGGCAGGCAAGGGGTGGCTGTCAGTCAAGAGCTCAGTGTCGTGGCACACTTGCTGGTTCTCCCCCAGGACCGGCTCCTGCTCATAAGGCTGACACCCGAAGCATGCTGTTTGATGACAACCGCTAGGAAAACTCTAAATCTTGAAAAGTGTACAAAAGGAGCTTAGAGGCAACAGCAAAAGCTTCGTGCCATCCCGGTTCGGTGCATTAAATTATTAGCAAGTTTTGGGAAGAAGAGATAGGGGGCTTACAGAAAGAAATTTATTCCTTGAAGCTGAAAACACCACCAACATCAGTCCCTTCTCAAGTTCAAAGCGTTCTGTTTCAACACAAGAAAATACTGTTCCAACCAACACTACCCAACTCCTGCCAAAAAAAAAATCATCTTTAAAGCCATCCTTTAGAGTTGGGCCAATTAATCTTTTTGGGTAGACTGCCCAAAGACGACGGAAAACTCTGATGTTTTCCCATCAGCTTCCTCATATAAATGGAGTAAGTGTGTTGAACCTCAGATGCACAGAGCGCTGAGCTCAATTGGAATACCAAATCTGCTTCTCACACAGGCTGTTGAAATTTAAGAACTAAAATGAATGTAGAATAGCTTGAAGTTAATGACCAATTCTATTTTCCGATTTCTTACAAGGTTTAGAGACCTGTGATCCAACAGAAAGTAGGGTTATGTTTCCATTTTATTATTTTTCTACCCCTTTCCCTAGTCCTAGCAGCAAATAGTCAAAATATATTTTGAAAATGTTGGAGTGGCTTGGTAGAGGAATGGGTTCCTCTCATTTTTTGTTCGGGCTGCCCCGAACAAAAAAGTCCAGACTTTTTCAATTGAAAGACAGAAACAAATAGAGAAAATGTTAACAGAGGTGGGGCCATGGCTAATTTGTATTCTTTTGTATCTGTGTTTTTGCATTCTTTATAATCTTTATGATGAAAATGAATTATTTGCAAAAACAAGTATATAGATTGTATATATGTGTTTGTGCATGTGGATATGCAAGGGTGAGGTTTGTGTTCTGGTGAGGTTCGTGGTTTAGAAAGTCAGCTTCCGTGTTTATGTAAATCATCTGTACATCTTGTTAAACAGGCAGATTCTGGATCAGTAGGGGTGTGGGGCGGGCCCGAGATTCCGCTTTTCTAACAGGTTCCCAAGTGATGTCCATGTTGCTAGTTCAAGGACTACACTTTGAATAGTAAGAATGTGGGCTCATCAGATTAAAAACTACACCTGGTGCCTTCTCTTGTGCCATACCAAATAAGATTAATAAACTTGACCCCCAAATATTAGAAGCAACAACCAAAGATAGAGTTCAAGAAAACCTGGAGTTGCTTATAAACTTGAGCTATGGTGTCAGTGATGTTTTTCTCTTCTTTGAACAACTTTGGTCTGTAAAGACAAGACCTGTCCTCCCCCTCGCATTGGCTAGAATCCAGTGGCCAGTGGGAGGAGCAGGACTATGAAGAGAGTAGATTTTCCATACTTATTTTTGTTGTAGCCTAAGAACGGACAGCCCACCTGACATCAAAGTCTACGCTGACCATTTAGAATCATGCAGAGAGTTTCAAGCCCTGAAGTGCTGAACTTTGACTGTGCCCAGGTCACTTTTTCGAACAACTGACTCCCCTTTCCCATCTAAAGTGCAGGAATTTGCATTCTCCATAGCCTTGACCCTCGACTCTCAGGGCTGCTGCACCAGGCTCTTTCCAAGCTCTCTCCTTCAAAGTACGCCTCGCTCCAGGGCTCCCAGACAGACCCTGGGCTCCTCTTCTTCACTCACCAAAGCTCCCTTTCCTGCCTGTTCATGCCATAAAAATGAAGCAACAATTTCATATCTAGCATCTCATTTAGTCTTTATGTGAGGCCTATGGCAGATTATTAATCCCATTTTAGAAATGAAGCAATCTCAACATGGAAACCAGAAAGCCCACAAATACAATAGATGGCAAGACCAGTGTGAACCTCACACACACACTTCCCATTATCTCATTTATTCCCACTCGCCCTTCAGGTCAAAGCATCCATTCCTCAGGGACGCCAGTGTAGACAAAGCCAGTGAGTTAGGGAACTACAGGTGACCTTAACAGAGAACATAGAGAGATGGGGGACATGAAAAGGAGACTGAAGTGGGAATGGGGAGACCTCCTCAGTGTGTGACATGGTCTTGAGTACCACACTGACGTGCATCACTGACGGTATTTAGGCATTCACCTGGACAGAGACCAATGTGAATGAGAGTGAGGCGAGTAGGAAGTACAGACTGAGCTTGCAAGGAGAATAGATTGTATTTCATGACTACTCATTAGCTTTTCACATAACTGTCAGCCTTAGCCAGACACTACTCCAGTTCACTTTAGCAAACATAGAAAGGATAAAATACAGCCAACAGCAGCAGGTTGTTTAAAAACAAACAGACTAATAAGTAACCTGCAATGGCTTAACACCCACCAGAGTGGAACTGACCTAAAAACATCAGAATAATTCTGATTTAGTAATATTAATTTACCTTTTGCTTCCCTGCTGCATGTGAAACATACATCATAAATCAATTAAATATTTGTTTGGTAACTATTGTAATGAAAAATAAATGACCATTTCTCACAAAAGATAATGCAATCTAACACAAAATGTATAGTGGGCTCAAGTATTTCACTGAAAAGCCATTGTCCCCTCAAGGAAAAAGAGTCATTTCATCTACCTAGTAGCAGCATTTTGTTAAGCTGGTAATCTCTCATCCAAACAATAAAATTAGAAAAGAAATGGTGGGGTGGGGGGAGAGGGTCCACTCTTTCTCTAGTTAAGAGAATCAGCTATAAAAGCCAAACCCAATCTGAGCCAACAAGAGCTACCAGCCTGCAAAATATGGTGCCATTTTCACAGTTAATTTTGCTGCCATTTGTGCCTGAATTTATCGTGGTTTAGAAAAAGTAAATTGCAAGGCTAACCCGGCCCTCACTCAGGAGTCCACCAGGGGCGGCGCATCCCCAGTCGGGCCGGATATTTAGTGCCGCTGTGCCAAGGCCCAGCAGAGAGCCAGGGGAGGGATTACTGCTCCGTGCTGCCAGTAAATCACCCCAGCACTTCACACAGTTCCACCTCTCACAAATAAGGCTGGGCTGGCAGTATGTCGCCACTACACAAAAGGAAGGAGACACCTGGATGCCTTTGGCCCGCCGGGTCCTTTTCTCCTGCGTGCTCTTAAAACACAGGAGCCCCTCCAAGGTTTGCTCTCACTCTTCCCTCCTCATATTCCCTGCCCTCGCTTTACCTAGGGCGTAGATGGGGCATCAGGCATCTACTGATTTTAGCAAAGGCAGGTCACCCCCAAACCCTAATGCCAAAGCCACTTCTCACTTGTTACTTAACCAGTACAGCCCTCACCCTCGCTGCTTAACCTTCCCCCAAATCAAAGAGGCTAAATCAAGTGTATGCTCCAACCCCAGGTATCTAGTAACTACCAAACAAACATCTGGAAAGCCCTGCCTGCCCCTTTCTGCCCAAGAATTGTCAGAGAATACAAACATCAGATTTGTTTCATTGTTTATAAAAGCCAACTCACTCTTTAAACAAATGCATACAACTCTAGGGGGAGCTAGTCATAAATGTACAGAGGGTGAGAACTACTGGACCCAAAGGCAAAAGTGAAAAACAGCCCCCGGGTGTCCCCCTAGCAGAACCAGCCCTTCATGTTCTAAGACAGTCATCAACACGATTCCTGAAAACAATAGCAGCTTCTTGTTTAAAATGGAACTGCACCTGCTAGAATAACATGTCAACAAACAATTGCTTTGTTTTTCATATTAGCCATCCCAGCTGAAGCAATGGGACTTCCTGAAGTGAATACTGGAAGACTTATTCTTAGAAGGGGACAGAATTCTCATTTTAACACAAGGCTCAGAGGGCCCAGTGATGGTCATCTTCCTTCCTTCTTTTGTACTCCCCAGTGTTCATCTTATTTGGTTTTCAACAGGTTTGTTTCCATTGCAACCTCTGGCTTCCAATGCCCACAGTGCCATATTTGGCAACTAGACTCATTTCTGCTTCCTATCTGTGAATGATGAAGGGCTTAATTGCTGTTAAGCCATTTCAAACAGTCCTCAGAAGATTCCCCCTCCTCCGTTGAAAGAGTTAGGATAAAGCCTGATGAAAAATTCTTTGTCAAATGTTCAATCATTGCTAAATTATTCTGCTCTTTCAATTTAGCAGTCTAATTATGATGTCTACTCTCAGCTTTCCTATCGCCATTTGATGCTTGTCTGTTGATCGAGTTGGGACACTTTTAAAAGGAGTTATTTTAAAAGGAGTTAAAAGGTGCTTGGTTATGATTAAAAAGTGTTTTAAGTGATTCAGCCAAAGTTGTCTCCATGGGCTCAGGAAGTAACCACAGCCAAAATACCTTAGTGGGGGAAATATGAAAGGCTAAGAAAACTTATTATTACCTTTATCAAAGTACAGCCAGCCAGACACCAAGCTCATGGGAGCAAGCAAAGGTACTGGCCTCCTACAGCATAGATTCTAATGCAGCCAGTGCTAACAGTAACTGCTTCACAAGGACTTGAGATCTAGGGTGGGGTGTGTGTGTGTGGGGGGGGGGGGGGTGTGTGTTTTAAACATCTTTTTCTCTTCTGTGGAAGAGAAAATGGAAGGAGATGGAAAACTACATAAATGTTTTTATAATACTCTGAAAGTGAAAAAATAGCACGAAAAAGTATAGGAGAAAGGGAACAGGGCTTAACGTCTCTATTCAAAGAGCTATGTGATCTCAGGAAAGTCACTACATCTCTCTGAGTCTCAGATTCAAAATCAATGAACTGCCCTGGCTGATATGGCTCAGCTGGTTGGAGCATCATCCCGTAACCAAAGGATTGCAGGTTCGATTTCCAGTCAGGGCACGTACCTAGGTTGCGGGTTCAATCTTCAATCCCCAATCCCTGGTCCAGGCAAGTTTGGAAGGCAACAGATCAATGCTTCTCTCTCTCATTGATATTTCTCTCTCTCCCTTCCTCACTACAAGCAATGAAAAAATGTCCTCAGTTGAGGATAAAAAGAAATTCAATCAATGAACTGATGCTGTGAGCTAGCTGCTTTCTAAATTCCTTTTCAGCTTAGAAAGCCTAGGATATTTACTCTAAAGATTTAGCCTTGCATAGAAATTAAAATAGATAAAATAGTCTAGTACATCAGATAGTATTAAGGGATTTCCCTGTTAATCTGAAACTGCTCCATTGGACATTTCTTAACCTCTTCATTGAGAATTGAAGTTTTCAAACCTCAGTCTCCTAATCTATAGAATGGGCATATTAATGGCACCCACTTCATTGAATTGTTGTGAGAATTAATTGTATTAATGCAAATAAGTCTTTAGAGCAACACTTGGCATGTAGTAAGTACTCCGTAAATGCTAGCAACCAGTAGTCACAATAGTGGTAGTTGAAGGGTAGCTGTTTGATTCATTTGATTGCTTATAAATATTTCTGAAAAATAACGAAGCTCAGGCAGGAGTTGTTTATTGTACCCTCCTCAAACCATTTATAAACAGGTGCCAAGAGCATCTGCACTGCTAAATCTACGCTGTCACTGTTGGCCACCAGCATTACCTGCTGGCACTGCCATAAGAGGCTAAGGCAAAACCCAAGGAGAAGAAACCTCCTTAAGACCGACGAGAGATGGGACATTTAAAAGCTGACAATTTGTCCTTCAAGCATCCCAAACCCTCTTTCTCCATAGTACTTGGCTGTCACACAGATGCCAAAAGATTCCCCCACAGCTCCTACCAATAGCCAGTTTATGCACAAAAGTAGGGTTGGACTAACCTCTCTTCCAGCCATAAGACGCTATGTATCTAAAACCCTGCTTCCTTGTGGGCCATCTGCTTAAAGAGAATATTTTGAGACTAAGCAAACATAGGCAGCCTTTTGACTGATACCACTTGTGGCACCCACCCCGATACATCTCATAAATCATATCAACTTCCACCTATGTGCAAAGATTATATCACCATATTTGTGAGACATTTTTGTCAGAGTGAATAAATTAGCTAAATATCAATGGGAGTTCGTTAATCTGATTAAATAACTATTACCTTCCATTTATGGAGTTCCTATTGTGTGCGTGGCACTGCGCTGGCTCCGGACTTTCAAAGATAAGATCAAATTCTCATAAAACCAAGCCATACCCTTAAGGACTCCCAGACCACATAGCAGAGTGGTTAAGAGCATGGGCTCTGGGGCCAGACTGCCCGGATCTTGGTCACTAGAAGAAGAAATAGCAGGTAATTCATAAAAAAAAAAAAAAAAAACTTTTTCACTTTCCTTTCCCAATTCAGCTCTGCTTCCAGATGGAGATTATTTCCTGAGTCAAAGACCAGATGAAAAGATTAAGTAAGAACTGCTGACATCCAGAACACTCCTTCCACGTGTGTGTGTGGGACAGAGAACGAGGAAGGATGCTGCACGAAGCATGGATCTCTGAGACTCTCCAAGTGCAATTCAGACAGGAAGCCCCTTACCTGACCTGTTCATCACTAGATGGTGTGGTCAATAAAGTCCTGATTAGCTGTTTGCATTCTCAACACCTGGCCATTCTAGATTGAACCTAGATAATCCATAAAGACATCCAGATGACCATTGATGATTTGTGCAAACTGGCAAAAATTATAGTGAAAATGTGATGGTTACAATACATAAAAACTGCCCTCATTCATAGGTTCTCTTTCAAGGTGCTCCATTAGTAAACGATAATGCTTCACAATAATACGATTTTGTATTATTAAAGAATGATAACTTTCCAAAACTGCACACTTTTCATTGAACAAGCAATTAATCAATTCTACGATTTGATGATTTACATAAAAATCAGATATCAACAACAACCCAGATTCTCATTCCCTAGAAATTGTAGATTAACATTTGAACTAATAGTTGAAGCATTTTTTTTTGTTGGAGGGTTGGTTTGTGGTTTGCATTTTCTAGAAATGCATACATTGAATTAGGCTGATTTGGGGTCATTTATAAGGTTATAAAATTTAATACTCCTTTACTTATCCTCTTTGCCTTTAAAAAATCATCCAGAAGCACAACAAAACAAAATACGAAGCACCTGGACGAACATACACACAATCCCTCTGGTCTCTGGTGTGGCGAACAGAGTATTCATCGGCATATTTCTCACCTCCTCTCCTCATTTCTTGCTGTTCCCAGGCCACCCATTCCAACACTGCCTTTAACTCCAATGACTCTTATTAAACACGACTACTTAATTACCATCAATCTATTAAGCGACGTACTTCGCTCCGCTGACACATCTGATCCCATTATGTGCCTGACCTTTAACGGTCATCAAATCAGAGTCCCTCTGGTCAGTTCAGTCCGGGCCTGCCACATGTCCAGGTCACAGAGATGGCGCAGGGGCCCTGCAGACCACAGTTACCCTGTCCTGCACTGAACACCCATGTCAACAGAACTTCACAACTGGGACACTCCCTGGCTTGAATATAATGTCCCCCCCACTTTAGAAAGTTGAAACAATAATTGCACAATGCCGAGCAGCACTGGCTTTTATATAACTGGGGCCTATCCATCGATATGACACACTGCCCTCTTTGATGTTTGTGTCAAAAAGTCTTTGGTTGGAAAGTGAGAATTGATGAGGCAGCCCTCAAGAACAGCGATTTTCAGCCTTTTTCATCTCATGGCACACATCAACTAATTACCAAAGATCTGCAGCACACCAAAAATGCCTTTTCTGCCAGTAGGACAACAAAAATTAGGTATAATTTTGATTCGTTCGCACCGGACAACTACTGTTGTGTTGGCCGTTGTCATTTTTTTATTTGACAGTCTAAGGAAAACAAGGTCAGTGCACCTGACGCAATAGTCAGGTATATTACTGCATGTTTTAAAAATTCCTGCGGCACACCAGGTTTAAAATCACTGCTCTGGAGTATGCGGAGCCCCCTAAAGACACCCCGAGAAGGGAAAATGAAAGACAAGTGGGGTATCACCACAGCAACACCACCAAGTGGGTGGTCACCTTCCAGTGAAAGGGGACCCCGTGGAAGGGCCTGGGTTCATGGACTTGAGAGCTAACCTCTGACAGCAGCAGCTGTTCCAGCGGCTCTACCTCCAAGCAGCATGCTGAAAAGCACTCCCATTCAACCTAATGAGACAGCCCTTTATAAAGGAGCCTCTTCCGGCTGCGGGGGCCTGGTCATTGTTATCCACCCAAAGGCCCTCCCTGGTGGTAAACATGGCACTGTTTTCCCAGACCAAACATGGACCCTCCCTCGAGGTAGCCAGACACACTGTCTGGGGTGCACAAACATTGTGACTGCTAACTGGACAGCTCACCCTGGCAGTGTCTTCCTCTTGCTTTACTTTACTAATGCGTGTGTATTTTTACCAGCCCCTCTGGGAAAACTGCCCTGCTTTATGGCAACTTGTCACTGACAAGGAATTTCTCATCAAGATTGAAATCTCCAACCATCCCCAAAGCTCCCAACCCTCTGAGTTCAGAGCTCAGAGAGGAGGCGGCTCGTCCTTGAAAAAAAAGCTGTGGCTTTAGGAAGCAGTATTGTTGGTTTCCTCACAACGGTGATAAATGAAAGCCCACATGTAGTCAATTATAAACATTTGGCATGCAACAAATTCATAGGAAGAGTTATTTCTGAGAAAGCAATGGTTTCACTTGGATCTTTTGTCTTTTTTTAAGATGTTTTTTCTAATTTCTGCATTCTCTCTTTTCCAACTGAGTGCTCATACCTTATTTTTTCCTCACACCTCCCCCCAAAAGATATCAACTCGAGATGATGAAATACACCTCCTACTTAGTTCCTTCTTTTCACTCTCACTCTTTGCCTGATTAAAGCTATTTTCGCGTTTTCTCTTTTTACCAGGCCCTTAAGCCTTACCTACTGAATACTAAATGTACCTAAAAGTCTTAGCCTAGGGCCCATAAAGCGACCCAGCCTTCAAATAATTGTCACAGGTATGGGGCTGAAGCAAGCACAGTTCCCTGAGAAATATGAAGTTTCACTATGTGAGAAATGGGAACACAAATAATAAATCAAAAGGAAAGACTTCGATCCCATTATCATCTTTCATCTGAAAGACTGAAATTCACAGTCTTTCCACAAATCACTTCACTTGCTATTAAATGTCTTCCAAGAGACCCTAAATGTCTTCTAAATTGAAGTTAATTGTTAAGGAAGGATACGCTGAGGTGATCTATCATTAGCCCCAGTAAAAATATTTAGCAATGTGGGCTTCATTTCCATCAGAGACTCTCAAGGCAATTGATAAGCAATCAGAGGTTATTCCCATTTGGGAGGGGTAATCTGAAGCACAGAGCATGTGAAAAATACAAACTTCCCATTTCAGATCATTCTGAATTATCAAATAAATTACCCATCCAAAACCTAGCATATTGGAAAAAATAGCATAAGCTATTATTTGGTATGTAATAGCCATCTATCAATTCTATTTCCAAAGCTCACTTTATTCATAAGCTTATGTAAGTGATGATTGCAAAGAGCAAAAATATTCATGACCTTCTCCTGAGATTTTTTCCTTGGATCAGAACTGGAGTATTGGAAGGGATTCAGATACAGGATTGATATATTTATAACATTAGCTATAGCTTCTTACATTTGTCATGTGGCTTATCCCCACCATCACCCCAAACCTGAAGACCCATCTCTATTTTCATTGGTTATATCATATTAGAAAAATTTCCATGGTACTGCGTATACTCAGTATAAAATTCTCTCTGTCTGTCTGGCATCAGCTGACTTCACCCAATTAAAAGTTAACAATAATTGGGAGGGGGTGGTAAGTGAATATCCTGTTGCCTTAACACACACTTGTCCTCAAAGGAGCTAAGGGAGAGTTTGGCAAGTCACAGTCTTAGAAAATGCCACATCTCTAAATATACCTCTCCATCTCGCTCAACGACAAGGCCTTGACTGCGCCGGTAGACCCTGAGCGGGACTGCTCGGGGGTAGGTGGGTCCGAGGTCGGCCCGCAGGGCTCACCAGCCTTCTTCTCCCTCCTCAGAGCAGCAATTTCAAATTCTAAAGGATCAAGCATGTAAAACACACCTGGGCTCCAGGAACAGGCGTCAGAGTTCCATCATTTACCTGATTATTTCAGAAATGTCGGGGGCCATGAAGATTCTGGATGTCTTTTCTTTGCCTCTTAAATACTATGTTAATATTCATGTTTCTTTCCTTTTTTTTCCCTTCCACCTTCTCCCTACTTCTCCCATTCCCAATCTCTCAAATAAGTTGGACTTTTCCCTTTCTGAGTTCCAAATATGTCTCCATAGACATTTGTCCTTGTGAGTACGTAGACACACACACATCACACTGCTGTTTGAGGTTCTGTGACTGTTCAATGTGTCACTAAAATTGCAGATGTCGATCTATATTTGTATCACCTTAAAGGAGAACCAATCAATTAACCCTTTTAAGTTCTGCTTATAGAAGTGACAGCGGTCAAAAAAGTGATGCAGGATGCTTTAAACAATGCTAGTGTGTTCTAGTGGAAGGATGCACTGACAGTTTTACAAGGCCAGAGGCTAGTGAAAGCAGGTGTGCACGGCCCAACACAAATGGTTCTGTAGAGAGATGTTCGAGAGGAAATGCGAAAGTCATTTTATCTGGCTGGCTTTTTCAGAACCTCTGAGAAACGAGGCAAGAGTGAAAACCATCTGCTGCTGAGATACAAGCACAGCTATTAGCCTTCTCACTATTCACATGCTCATACGTCAAAGTGATACAGAGTGACGTTACCTAGCAGCTTAATTAATGCTTCTCCGCACTGCGGTAAATACACACTGGCATGAGCCAAGCATGGGAAAATAGATGGGTTCTTACATCGTTGTAGTTTACTCAAATATTAAAATGCTATTTTTAAAATAAAATATAAAATTGTTCCTCACACGAGAAAAAAGTTGAACATTACAATATGAATCTAAATATCTAAATACAAATATACTATTGAAATCCTAATAATAATAAATTCTAATGGCAGTATTTTATACTAAACTCTTAGAAAGCGGATAAAATAATACTTCTTGGGGGGGTTCACAGTGCCTCTCTCTCTTTCTCTCTCTCTCTCTCTTTTTTTTTTTTTTTGCTTCCTGCTCTGTTTTAGACCAGCCCTTTTTCTTTCGAACATTAACTTGTGAGACAGACTGATGGCTTTCTCAAACCCCCTTTACTATAAAGCAATGACAAACAAGGGCCATTACAAAACCAGGAGCGAGGGCAGGAATGAATTTACATTTCTGTGAGGTGGCAGATAAAGCCTGATTTAACTGCAGATAGGAGCAGCCACTGGGCTCCCTTGATAGGTGAGGTGGCAGGCCGCCAAAGTCCCAAAATGCCACCCTATACTCACAGTTGACTAGGAAGACGATTTGAGATGCACCAACTACTTTGCCAGTGCTCAGGGAGCCGCTCTCCATACTGCAGAGCTCCTCCAGAGAGAAGGTTAACCGTTTAACCTTGTATCTCCGGCATGGACCAGGAATGTTCCAAGAGCTGTGTCACCAAACACCTGTGGAACCTCCCTTTGCCATCTCTCCATCTCTGGGCCAGGAATTCCCAGCTTCCTGTTCTTCAGCTCCAATGCTGGTTTTCCACCTGCTGTGGGAAAGCCTCAAACATCTTAGCCACATTTGGAAGTAGTTCATTAAAGAGGTTCTAAGTGCCTATTTTTTAAATATTTTTAGAACACTCTGGAGTTTTATAGCACAGGAGAGGCCTATAAAAGTAAAGTACTTTGCTAACAGTATATGGAAGGAAATTTTCAAATTAATTTTTAGTGCACATTGTTGCTTCTGAGGGTTTTTGTCTAATTTTTATAGTGTTAGAGGTTACACTCATCATTTTATTAAAAGACTCAATTAGATTTAACATTTATGGAGCACCTTCCCTTTGCGAGCTACTTGGCTAAGAATTCAAAGACGAATAAGACATGGCCCACATGATAGGAAGCTCACCCTATGGTGAGACACAAACAGGTGTTATACACATTGTCAAGTGCATACAAGGTACTGGGGCATCTCGGAGGGGAGCTACTCATTCCATGGTGCAGGAGGAGTGCAGGGTTTGTGACCCACAGGTTTCAAAGAAGAGGAGGCAAGTGCTCTGAGCCCTACAGGATAATTCCAAGTCCTCCCTAAGGGGCTCAGGGGTAGAGCATTCCTGGTCCACACGTGCAAAGGCCCAGAGACTGGGAAGCACAGGTGCCCTTTGCAGACCAGAAAGTCAGCTGTTGGGCCCCAAGGAGGAGAATGCAGAGTGGAGAAATGCAGAACATTCACTGACGGCCATTGCGCTTTGAGTCACATCCTCCTGGGCAGCAAAGGTTGGCTTGGTAGCACTCATCTCAAGTGATATGCAGAAGCACAATAGATTTCCATGGTGTTCTATTTGCCAAAACCTCAAAGCACTTAATCCATAAGCATGCCATCCCCTCCTCTTCATTCTCTTCCTCCTGCTTGGAACTTTTTTTTTGGGGGGGTGCATGGTGGGCAGTAATTTCTCCAAATGATTGAAAGAAGAGGAACAAAAGGACAAAAATGCCTTTATAAAAACTGTGGTATATTTAAAATGTTTACATGTAACTAATATATGCTTTTTCCATTTAAAAAATGTGTATATAAGTTTGTATATTTGTTAGAATCACAATAGCAGGCAGACTGTATGGTTTCATAATGGAGCACAAGTTTAAAGTTTTATGATGGGCTTTGTTCAAGGCTTACTGCCTCTCCGTTTCAGTACATATGAGGTCTGTCCAGAAAAAGTCCATCCATTGTTAATATAACGAGAAGAGTTTGCATGACATCAATGTAACCTGGAAGCTAAGGAAAGTGCACTGGAATGTGCATGTGTGAACAACGATGGCCTCACTGTACTAGTCAGGGTGCTAGGCGCCATTGAGTGAGCATGTGTACTGTGTGGCCATTGCATTCAAAATGACTGAGCAAGTAGAGTAATGAACGTGCATCAAATTTTGCATTTGGCTTGAACATCCCTCCACAGAAACTATTTGGATGATTCAGAAGGCTGCGGCTGTGGACAACTGGTGATGGCAGCTTCATCACGACAATGTGCTTACTCATGCATCATGTCTCGTGCAGAGTTTTTTGGTGAAACATCAAATCACCCAGGTGATTCAGCCTCCCTGCAACCCAGATTTGGTGCCCTGCAACTTTTGGCTTTTTCCAAAACTCAAATCACCTTTGAAGGGGAAAAGATTTCAGACCGTCTATCAGATTTAGGAAAATATGATGGGGCAACTGATGACTATTGGGAGAACTGTGTGAGGTTCCAAGGTGCCTACTTTGAAGGGGACTCAGGCATCATTGTCCTAGGAGCAATGTTTCTTATATCTTGTGTCATCTTCAATAAATGTCTCTGTTTTTCAAATTACATGGCTGGATACCTTTTGGACGGGCCTTGCATACGTTCATTTGGAGAAAAATCTCACACTATTAAATTTGAGGCCCTTTATGAGAGTGAAACCAGGGCAAAATGCACCCCAGCCTATGTGTTTCCCCACCACCACCACCACCTTGTGCTTTCCAAATGTTTACTCAATGAACACTGAATAGTAAACTAATAATTAGCAGTTCCGCTCGCAGCCAAGAGATTCCACTGTTCGAACAGGTGTATTTTAGTTGAATAAGTGTCCTGAAGGTTGATATTAGAGGCCATGTGTGTACAAGAATGTGGAATGTGGAAAGCCCATGTCCCCTCTCAGGCCTCTTTTGCTAAGATTTCGAGCACATTGCCTCTGAAACACTGGCTGGTTGGGGACAAGCAGGAAGCTTTGCAGCTGATCACTCCACCTCCACCACTGCCACCAAGGCCCATTTCCTGGGCTTTGCTCCCTCTTCAGTTCACTGCCTAGAGTGCAGTTAACGGCGACATGCTTCAACACCTCGGCCCCTGCCGGGAGGTCTGTGCAGGCTGCCGGGCCATCCATCAAAGCAGGGCCTCCGAGAACCACCGAATGCCAGCTCCCACTGCCAACCCACCTCTACCAACCCTTCCTCGGAACCCTGCCAAGGGAAGGTCCCTGCCCGCTCCTCCATTGGCCATCTGAACAAGTCCCAGCACTACTGGCAGATGGAGCAAGAGTGGCTTGTGACACCCTCCACACAATGCAGAAAGAAACCAGCCTTCTCTTCACAACAGGGAAAACACACAGCAACTTTTTGTCATGACCTCCATGCCATTTCAAAGTCATTGGCAACTGCTATGCCAATGGTTAAGGGAGAGTCAAACAAGGGGACAATATGATCCCTGCTAAAAATACAAAATGCTTTGCTAATGGCACCGGTGCAGAGAATTCCGGAAAAACAGCCCAGGGTCTGCCTGGGACTCAGTGCGTGGTTACCCTAGTAAGTCACCTGGATTTCTCAAGTGACCCATGGGGAAGATGCAGTGTGGAGCACTTTTCTCTTCATCCCCACAAATTATGGGGAAGGAGAATGTACTATTCTGGAAATTCTGCCCCCAAATCCATCCCT
This sequence comes from Trachops cirrhosus, assembly GCA_028533065.1. Classification (NCBI taxonomy): domain Eukaryota; kingdom Metazoa; phylum Chordata; class Mammalia; order Chiroptera; family Phyllostomidae; genus Trachops; species Trachops cirrhosus. The sequence continues at coordinate 163,500,542 of CM052539.1, read as the reverse complement.
AGGAAGCATACCAATGTCCTCCAATGTCCTGGTGGGCTGTACTCAGCTCTGCAGGGCACACAGGCATGCCACGGGGGGGCCAGACTTGGACTCAGCACCCTGATTTCAAATGCCAGCCATGCCCCTTGAAGGTTTTAAAGTGCTTCCCAAACTTCGCTTATCACAGGGCCTCCTTTGGAGAACAATTTCAAAGGGAAAACCATAATATCATGGTCTCTAGTAGAGGAAAAGGTATAAAGAATGAAAAATGTTATTAATTTCTAGCTAAATTCTGTTCTACTAAGCTTCTGTCTTTTCATTGAATAGAGACATTAGCACATGTTAACCTGCATTTGTTCTTGCAGGTGTTAGAAGGACTAAAAGAGAGCTTGAAAGGAACTTACTCTCACTTCTTGGTTCAAGGCCATCAGGTACTCAGACATAATCATCCTATTTTTTGTTCTAGTCTACACCCCACACTTCAAGAAAACCCACACTAACGATAGGGAAATGCAAGGCTAAGTTTGTCTGTTCTGTTGTTTTTTTAATTTTTCCCATCTCAGGGAGAATGGCAGATGGCTCTTGGACTTTTTCCCCACCCTGTTCTGGCCACAAATTCCACAGGTTGCCTGAGTTTAGGGACCTGTTTACCCCAACATGGGCTTGCATGGAGGGGGTGCTCAGATACAGCCTGAACTGAGAGCAAGCAAGTGCAGCTGGCTGTCATCTTTCCTCACTTATTCCTTCCCTTTCAGTTCCCTAGAAGCATCCTGGGGAGTCAACAGTCAGAGTAAAGCTATGTGAAAACCACCTAGAGATGACATGATATTCATTCAGTCATTTAGTTCAATGACACTGTCCTCCATGCAAAATATTCCATTCTCTCACCAGCTACCATCCACCAATTAGGTAATCCTTCTGAGAACAAATTATATTTATAGCCCCATTGAACAGATGGGCTAACTCAAAGTCCAAAGAGGTGAAGGCACTTGGCCAAGATCACAGACAAGGGGTGACAAATTTGAAACTCCAGACTCTCCAAGCTTATGCTTTGGAGTTAAATAGTAGGTTGGCCAGAGTCACAGCTCTCATGTGCAAACACCAGGCACATTGTTCTATCTGCCAATATCACCATTAAATATTATGTCCCACAAATGCTTCACAAAATTCATGGCAACCTAACTCAGTTAGCTCATCCCAAAGCTCTTTATTTTTGTTGGGTTTGGGTTTTCTGCGGCCCTATCTGAACAAAGGTGGTGAATCAAAAGGAAAAGCCTCGTGCGTGCTTTCTAAACATTCTGCAGGGTGCTTGTCTGTCCGATGTTCAATATTTCTTGGCCCCAGACTCTCTAACACTAGGTTCATTGTATTACCCAATAGTGTCAACGTAGGCCCTACACCAAAGGAGAAAAGCAATGGGTCTCTCATCTGCTTTCTATCCCACGTAGCTTCCTAATCAATCTTTTCCTGTGATAACCTGGGGACTGAGAAGACATTAAAAGCAACACAGAATTCTGTGAACATTACCCACTCTCCAAAGGCATTTTTTTTAAATCACAAAACAGGAAGTTCCAAGCCATTGAAACTCACCAGTATATTTGCTTGAAAGTCTTCTGGAACAACAAAACATTACATGCCTATCCAGGCAAGCAGACTATTATAAAAGCAGATGTTTTGCTCACTTTTACCTCGGAGAAAAACACTGTCAATTTGGTTAACATCCTCTGGTCGTTTGAACAGGCTTCTCAGGAAGCCAGCAATGATATAACTCAAGTACAAAATGATCCTTGTGTTCCCATTTATCTCGTACATGCACATCTTAGCAGCAGATAGATGGGCGTGTGTGTTAAATGAATTAAGAAGAAGAATGCCAGTAGGTGGGCTACTCACTACTCTCGCTAAAATGTCAACCCACAGGAGTGGGATTCAAGGGACAGGAAGTGCTCGGAGAGTGCGGCATCATCACATGTGGCTTACATTCCTGCCAAGGGTTTGGCACTGCCTGCTTCCCAAGCAAAAAATATCCACACGCTCACCCTGTGGATCAACCACTGGGAAGATAGTCCCCAAAATACCCCAACATCCAATATTGGGGGCTTCATTTGCCTCTTCCTGTAATCTGGTGTCAGGTATCTAGGGCAAAGTGACCATGTCAGCCATCTCAGGAAGAAATGGTTAAGATTGGGGGTCACGGTAAAGGGACAAAAATGAAATGAAGGAACAGAAAAAGGCAAGGGGAAAGGGAAGCATCAAAAAGGAAACATGGTACAAGAGATAAAGGAAAAGGAAAGAGGGAAGTAAATAGTTGTGAACCTGGGCCAAAAAAGGGGTCTGGGAAAAGGTGTGCCCAAGCCTCTACACAGCAGTCTGCCTGCTAATTAGAGAATCCACCGCACAGCATGGGACCATTCTGTAGACCTGAACAGCACCACCAGCAGCAGGGAAAGGGGCAATAAGAATAAGAACACAGACCTGACTGGTGTGGCTCAGTGAATTGAGTGCCAGCCTGCAAACCAAAGGGTCACGAGTTCAATTCCCAGTCAGGGCAGATGCCTGGGTTGCAGGCCAGGTCCCCAGTAAGGGAGTGCACAAGAGGCAACCACACATTGATGTTTCTCTCCCTCTCTTTCTCCTTCCCCTGTGTCTAAAGATTTTTTTAAATAAAAAATCTTTAAAAAAGAATAAGAACACAGAGATGCTTACTCTTTAAGCATTATTGTGGGAGAGGAAAATTGCTTACTGATTGGACGAACTTTAGGTCCTCCCAAAACAAATAGCCATTGAGTTAAACATTCCCAAGTCTCCAACACACACACACACCTTACTGGCAACAAGATAAACAACTTTATAGTCAACGTTAATAGGATAGGTTTTGTCCCTCATTTATAGAGTTTTTGAGGTCATGCTCCAGTTAAGTTTTTTTAAGCTAAGTGTTCATATAAGAGCATAGCAAATAAGTTTATCAAAGTCACTATTAAGCCCACACCCCCTCTTTTACTGTCCCAGACCTTCGCTTAAATAGTTAAACTCTCTAACCTGATGATGTTAACCAGGCTTCGCTGGTATGGACACGAAGGGCAAACAGTGGAAGATAGAAGGGCCCTAGCTCCAGTCGGCCTTTTCTTCTCTCCAAGACATCAGTGCCACCCAAGTAGCACCAGAACTGCAAGGCAGCCAGACATCAGTGGGATTTGAACAAAGGGCCAAAGGGTCTCTTTTTTAAATGTCTGCTTGGGGCCTTGCAAACCCAGAATTTAACCTTATGCTACTGGGGTAATGTTCATTTGGGAGTACTTAAGCTTAAATTACTCTTAAATCACTCCTCTGTGCTAGACACACCCAACTCTTGGCAGTGAACCAGAGTCGGGATGCACCGCCCAGGACCCACTGTTCAAACCTGAAACTTGAAAGGCCTCAAAATCCAAAAAGTAAACACAGCTTCTTAATCATTTTTTTAAATCATCTGCTTCCTCTATCTCCTGCACCTTGTTTTTCTGTTGAGCAGTTCTAAGTAGAAGTCAGAAGTGAAATGCTAGTCCTGGACGGGCTATGTGGAGGAGGCCAGTGTTTTCGGCACCAGAAAGTAGCTTAGCAGGCAGACCAGCCCCCAGGGGCTCCAGGGGCTTCCAGGGCATTGCCCTGGGGATGCATGGCAGGGGGGCCAGGCCAGTTATGAATGGTGTGACCTCCATATCTGTTTTGTCATCTATAAAATGAGGACTGTGGCGATGTCTAATTCATAAGGCTATTGTAAAAATTAAGTGAGCTAATATGTCAGAGCTTAGAATAATGTTCATTATCTTATAGTGTTGTTGTTGTTGTTGTTATTATTATTATTATTCCCGTAGTTATTCTTAGTTTATAAACCACGGATTACTCCCCCTTGCCCAATAAGGTAAATACCCCATTGTATCACATTCAAGGTTTGAACCATCTGCCCCAAACTACTTGTTCAGCCTCACCTCCCACTACTACCTGCCTTGCACCATGTGTTTAAAACAAAAGAGAGGATTCATCACTGCATGGATGTGGCTCACAATTCCTTGACTCAGCTCATAATTTTCTCTGTGCTACCCCTCCACATTTCTATCAAAAGTAGATCCATCTTTCCAGATCATTCTCAAATACTGCACATTCTTTTAGCTTGAATGTCCAAATAGTCATTGGATATGTTAAATTCAGTATCCCTAGCTAGTGCTATAGTTTCTCTATAACATGGCTTCCAACCGCCTTTATAATCTGTTGCACCCTTTTCCTCAAAACTCTGGATGTTAATGTCCTTCTTCAAAAACAGCAACCAACATCGTGTGCAATATCTGAATATGCTCTGACTCATCCAGCGTATAAAGGGGCAGATTATGTTCATAATTAATTTCTTTATTGCACCCTAATATAATGACAGCTCTTTAGAAGCTGCATGATAACCCTAACTGATACACAGCTTCTGTTGAACTAGATAGCCTTCACTTAAACCTGCTCTCAAGCTTTCCCATTACTTTGCCACTGATGTCTTAAAAACTTAATGAACAATTTTACATCTGTATCTACTGAGTGGCACCTTGCAGGCCTCAGGGCAGAGTTCCAATTTGACAAAATAATTTGGAGCAAACTTTGTTATCTTTTGCATTGGCTATATCTCCCAGTGAAGTCATCTGAAAAGCATTCTATCTGCGTCATAGATACTGATGTGAAATAATGTAGTAATAAGGACAGATTACTGCAGCCCTCAGCTAAAGAGTCTCCTCAGCTTGACAGATCCACAGACCTTGAGATATGGTTATTTCATCAGCTGTCTAACTCACCCAGCCTACTTTTATGACCTTATCCACAAAGACATAAAAAAACTTTATAAAATACTTTTCTGAACCCAAGATTTTCAATGTCTATACCATTCCCTTAGCAAGAATTTTTCCTTTTTCTTTTTCTTTTTTTTTTTTTGAGTAAGAGAATATTTTACTGTGACAAACATATGTTGACTCCCAGCAATTACTACTCTTTTCTAATGCAGCAAAACAATGACGGGGTACAGTTTTTATAGAATATGAAAAAGAAATAGGAGACCAAGAGCAAACCCTCATAATTCAGTGATAGGAAGAACCCAGAAATCCCAACTAGTCTAGAGTATTTATTCTACTGAATTTAAGAGGCAGACAAACTTCTGAACACAATGCAGCCACTCCCTAGCAGTTTATAACTGCCAACCAGAAGTGTACACCACCTGGAACCTTTAGACCTTCAAAGGTTCTTAATCCTGCCCCTGGTTGGCCTCCCAGATTATATCAGGTGAGCCATGCAGCAGGCTTGGAAGAGTTAAGCTCTCCTGGTCTCAGTCTCCTGATATTTTATAGAATATTCAGTCACAACAATTCCAGATTTCTCCCTTGAGACTCTATTCACTGACAAAGGCATTTCCCCATTTCCACCATGACCCTGAGCAAACAGGGACAGCCTCTGAATAAAGCAGACAGTCTTGTGTGACAGACCGGGCCTAACGTTCTAGCTAGGCAGGGGTCTGTTCGATTCTGAACTAGAGTAGCTAGTCTCTAAAAATGCTCTGTATGGAGTACAGTAAGAAAGAATAGAGGACATTCTGATCAAGGAAGATCTCTCTGGAGAAGACATATTTAATCTGACACCTGAGGATAAGGAAAGGCCCCAAAGTACTTCTCATTGGTTGAATGACTTGATAGTAAAAACTCTTCTGTAACAAATAGAGTGAGCTGTATTTTTTTTTGTTTTTTTTCACTTTTCAATATGCATTATTTTTTATTAAATTTATTGAGGTGACACTGGTTAATGGTTAATAGGATCATGTAGGTTTCAAGTGTACATTTCTATGATACAAGATGTGTATTTTGCACCATGTTCCCACCACCCAAAGTCAAATTATCTTCTGTCACCATACATTAGTACCCCTCCACCTCCCACCACTCCCCCACCCCTTTTCCTCTGGCAACCACCAAACACACTGCTGTCTGTGTCCATGAGTTTCAGTTTTAGATCTCACATATGAGTAAAATCATGTGTCTCTTAGCTTCTTCTGACTAACTTATTTCGTTTGGTGTAATATTCTCAAGGTCCATCCATGTTGTCACAAATGGCAGTATTTTGTCTTTTCTCATGACCGCATAATATTCCATTGTACATATATGTACCACATCTTACTCCTTTTGTTGGCTTATCTATACTCTTAGAGCACTTAAAAGTCTATTGGCATTTTGGATTCATTTCTCAAATGTCTTAAAACTTCCTCATGCTTAACTATTCACCTTCCTCTCACTCTGCAGTTTTGTCTTATTCCTCAAGACTCCCCCAGTGCAGACTTCATAGCTCAGTTCTCGCTCTGCACACAGCCCTGACCCTCAGGCACACATTCTCTTGACTTCACCCCCAGCTGACCTCCTGCACATCAGTGACAGCGGTCATCCCTTGCAACTTCACACCACGACCCCAAGAAAGAGCACCCTCCTTTGCACACCACCTGGGCCTTGGTCCTCACCTGGCATCTTACAAGACTTATATCTCTTATTCCTCAAGAGAGAAGAACCTGCCATATTACAAGAAATTATTTATTTAATAGCTTAGAAGAATTTCTGAAGATATTTTGAAGTAGTAATGGACTGTTAATCACATCAGTCAGTCTAATAGGGAATGGAGGGCTCACACATCTGCTTCAGCACAAATCAACGCCTGCCTGACATCAGGACCAGGTTCCCTGGTGCGGTTGACATGGTTAGTTGCCTCCCCAACACTCACTCCATTCCTCTCCCTTTGTGCCCCATGGGTGGGATTAACATCTGTGGCAGAGTTGGCTGGCTGACCACCAAAGATTCATGCTCTCTTCCACAGTATGGAGTGCATGCTGGGAAGCAGATGCCCAACCAAGGACACATTTCACACTTCTCTTGACCTATAAGGGGCCAAATGACTAGTTCTCACCAATGGAATGTGAACAGAAATGATAAACTTCTGGCTAACGCAGTTAGGAAGTATATGTGTCTCCCCTAAGGTCTCTTTTCCTTTGCAGCAACATCAAGAGCTCTGCACTGAAGAGGGAGGAACTCTAAGATACTAAGATTCCCTAAATAACTTCTTGGAGATTAACCAATCCTGAGGATTAAGAACATTTGCATTAGTCTATGACTGAGAAATAAATATTTATTATATTAAACCATAGAGAATTTGGAATTCACCTGCTGTAGCAGCTACCTTCCCCATATCAATACACTGCCCCTCCAAGCTCCAGGGATGGATTCTGATTTGGTTCGGGGAAGGGCATGTATCCCAGGTCGGAGTCAATACCGGGGAGTGCACAGTGTCCCTCCAGCCACAGAAGTTTCCTCAGAGGCTGGCATGTTGCCTAAGTCAGTTCAATTAAAGGAAAAGTTATTTGTTTTTGAAAAAAAGCCTTCTCTCTCCTCTGCAATATGAATAAGAAAGCATACAGTAAAACATTTTGCAACAATCTGAGGATGAAGCCAACATACAGAGGAAAGAGAAGGTCATTGAAAAGCATGAAAACAGCTGATCAAATCGTGCGTGACTTGATCTATGTACAGGTTTTCCAGTTTTATAAACTAAGAAGTTTTATCAAGCCAGTTTAAATTTGTTTTTCTTTATTAACAACTAATATCTTTCAGCTATACTTGATTATACATGAAACTCCTGTAATCAATGCAAGAAAAAGAAATAGATGGAAACCAATTATAATAGCAAATACAATTCAGAGTTCACAAAACCCCAAGTTCATGTACAATATGTACATATAGTATACATAAAATATGTGCATATAGTACACACATGATATGTAGTTTGTACTTCAATAGAATATTAATCAAAATATACAAACATGTAAATTTATATCAGTCAAAACAGGCTGGGTTATGCTGCAGTAATAAATAACCCCAAAAATCTCATTGACTTCTAGCAAAAGTTCACTTCTTGCTAACTTTATGCTATGTGTCTCACTCTGGGCCAGCTCTGCCTCATCTCCATCTTTCTTCCAGGCCCTAAGCTGCTAAAATAGCCTCTGTCTGGAACTCGCCTGCTCTCAAGACAGAGAGAAAAGACAAAACATTGTGAGCCACATGCTGAATCTTAAAAACCTGTCTGTTCACAAATATTGGTCCGCACCAGCCTGGGGTCACAAGGAAGTATAATTCTCCCCCAGAAAGAGACAGGGAGTGTTTACTCTGAATAATAGGCAAATATTTTATTCAAATTTTTAATTCAAAAAATTATTCAAATACTGTATTTGAACAACAAAAGTTTGCCACAGTACCTAAAGCTGATAAACCATATACTACCTATTAAAAGAATACGTAAGACCCTAAAGAATAATCAGGACTCAACTGACCATTCATTGGCCCAAAGATCAGAATATAAAGATAAGTTCATTTACAAATGTTTTTAAAATGTGGCTATCAATAAATAATTATTGAACAGTCTTCTCCAAAACATAATCTTTTACTATTCTAAAAAGGTGGTTACTACCGAAGTGTTGGTCAGTAGAGGGGGAAACCAGAAAAAAAGATGGATGCCCTAAAGGAATTTGAGGAGAAACCTATCCACTGAGAATGCCCATCTCTCTGCATTATTCTAATATTTGATTTAACTATTAGGGCTTTATAACGGGAAGTAGTGACAGTAGCAGCCCTACAGAGAGGGCTTAGTACTAAAGGAGAGAATTTTGAGGGTTTCAAAGTACCAGGCAAAGTACAAATATGATCTCCTTGAGACATCACACCCCTAAGAGGTAAGTGGTCTTATCTGTCTTGAGAGGTGAAGTTGATGTCCAAGGTAACAGAGCTACTGCAAAGCTCCAAAACCTATAGCTCCCAGGAGTCAAGGTTTGCTAAACAAGAGACAGGATGTGATTCCCCCAAAACTGTGAGGAGGTGATTCCAAGCTCACATCATTCTCTCACTCCTGATCAATGTGAGCCCTCAGGAAGAGCTTTACACCCCCTGGAGGGTAAAGCTCAATGTAGTCTCCTACAGAGAGAGGCGGTGAAGCTTTTGACCAATCACCTGCAGCCCTAATAGTGACATTCCAGACCTCCACAGGGTGAAGCTGCCTTGGGCATAGGAGCCCTGCCACTTGTAACACTAAAGGCCACCCCTAGATGGGAGTCCAGGAAAATGAAAGAGAAGCAGAAAATGGAAATAAATCTGTTTGGTTATCAAAAAAGCCTCATTTGGTGAAAACCCCAGACCAGAGCAAGAATTAAGGAGTCAGGAGGCCAGAGGCTGAGGTCTAAGGGGATGGGCTGGAGTCATAGTAGTGACAAGAAGCAGAAAAGCACTTGGAGTTATCTCAGGGCTTGGTCGACTTAAAGAAAATAAATCAGTGTCCCCACTGCTCTCTATTTGCATAGGGCACAGATCTGGGTGAGTTAACACTTCTCAGTGACTTTAACCCCATTAGGCCAACTCCTTCCTGATAAGGCTGCACCTTCTGTGCTCCTGTGCAGCGGGGAGATCTGGCACTGCTCACCGCAGTTTTCATTACATGTCTGTTGCCAGTATCTCATTTCTCCTGAAAATATTTCATGTGACACATCTATAACCTGCAATTATGAGGCATTATCACAAGCATTTTATTCAGGGGACCTAGGCAGCCATGTTGACCTAATTCCAGTGTGTATACCATTTTTCAGCAAACAGAACACTTTCTAGTACACATGTAGCATCTCATTTGAACCTCATGCTAATTCTGCAAAAGTAGAACTCACACTCCCACTTTATAGGACAGAAAACTGAGGCTGGCGGCGGTTAACAATTTGTCCAGTCTCACAGCAAGCGGCAGAGGCAGTTTGAATTTCAGTCTTCTGACAGTAGGACGTTGCCCTGAGGGAAGAAATCCAGAAATAAGAGAGAACAATGGGGGGGAAGGCAAAGAAGAGTGGCTGGAATGGAGAAGAGGATCTGCATGACAGCTGTAAAATTATTTCAAGGAGAAATGAAGACAAATTGGAATTAAGCTCTCTTTTAATTATACATTTACCAGTGATCTGTCATTGAGAAAGAACTAATACATAGAGTATCAATTTTCAGTAAATATAAATGGCAAATAAGGCATTTAATGAATTGCAAATGACAGTGTTTCTAAAAGTAGTTATCAATCACGAGTAAGGGCCTTCCCATTTATTAATCATATATTTCATTTCAGCAAAGAATCTAACCGAATAGCTTAAAGAGAATGCAGGGATGCAGCAGATGGTGACTGAGAAGGTAGGCATGAAAAATAAAACTTCTGCTTTATCCATTTCAAATGGGAAGGGAAGACGAGGGAGAAGGAAAATATTTGCAAATGGGATTTTAAAATAGTCGGATAACTGATGAAATGTTGAGAAAACTGCAAATTCATCTACTCTAAGGTACGCTCTTGAGCCAACAAAAAAAAAAAGATTGAAAAGGAAAGAATCTTGGCCAGAAGTAAAGAGCAGTTGAGAAAAGACAAAAGACAAAAAGGCTGACTGCTGGAAGAGTCGCCATGGTTATGGAGAGGCCTCCGACTCGGCCAAGGGGCCAAATTACCTCGGAGAGTGAGCCTATCTATTCTCCGTCTCAGGTATTTTCCCTGGCCAGAATTTTATTCAAAACCAAGGCTTTAAAAATATATACTCTCACACTCCCTTCCCCTACCTCATCAAAAAAAAAAAAAAAAACCCAGTAAGTCTCTCTGGTCAACTGGCTGATTTTAATATTGTTATAAAGTCTTAATAGTTTGTTCTTGCTGTGCTAGTAAAGCCACCATGCAAAGGGTTTAGGGCAGTGTGAAATTATCAGGGGGTCATAAACCTAACAGCATTACAGAAAGCACGGTTCAAGACAGAAATACCTGCAATCGCAAAGCTGGAAAAGAGGCAGAGCTGCAAAGAAGAGCAAGAAATATCTCCAAATGGCTACTGTAACTGGTCAGTTACATTTAGGCTTTCTTCTAATTTTTCAATTACCCAATTATTTTATCCACTTATATACCAGGGTGGAAATGCCTGCAAGCCTACTGCGAAGCAAACCAAATTGCCATTTTTCTCAGGAAATCTAAGGACTTAACCTCTCGTTCAATAACACTGCATATTTATGAAGCCAGGGTCTAATTAAATTACATCAGTCATCAATCTGATTTTGTTAAACTTCCTTCTCACAGAACTTCTAATAGAGATGTGTGAATCCCCAAGTATGGATGTTTAAATATTGAACTATTAGCACTGTGTTTTCTAAGCAAACCCTGCCATAAGCACACCCGGCTTGCCCCACCGTGCACATCCTCTCTCTCCTAACGCCTCTGTTTTTCTTCCAATCCTTGCCCCTGCCATCCTGCCTCCCACCTCACTGCTCCCAAAATCCGAATGGCAGAAAAGTGTGAATGAGCAAAACCCAATTTTGTTATTACTACCATTTCCTTCTGCTTACTCTCAAAACAGAAGCTATATAAGGAAGAAGTAGGTCACATATAGAATTACTAAGAGAATCCTTCATACAAAATCATTCACCAAATGGAAGCTTCGTAAACATTAAGTGAGGGCATCATGAAAGTGGGCACTAGACTTATTGGGAGATCACTTTGTGAATCATATAAATGTTTAGCCACTATGTTCTACGGCTGATATTCTACGGCTGACAATATAAAATGATATTTTGTGTCAACTGTAACTGAAAATAAAAAACCAAAAAGATGTTCTGTGAGGGTGGGGTAACAAACTGCCTCGGTTTGCCCAGGACTGAGGGCTTGTCCAGGATGAGAGACCGTTAGAGTTAAAACCTGGACAAAACCAGGGAAAACCAGCTGGGTTGGTCACCCACCTTATATAACAGCAAACACACAATGGATTTCAAAGACAAACTATTTTTTTAAAGAATGCAAAATATTTCATTTATATTTTATACTAATGACATGTTGAAATGATAGTGTTTGGGATATACTAGGTTAATAGAATGAATTATTAAATTTTTTTAAAAACCGAGGGCACCATGACCACCTTGGCTGGCCAGGTCTCCGGCCTCACCTCTAGCGGGTGCTGAGGATTGGACCCCTGTCTTTCAGAGAACACAGCTTCCTGTTTCATCTCAACAGCATGTAAAGAGCCACAGCACAATCACTATTTGCCACAGTGGGAGTGAAATGAATCATTTCTGCACAGTGGCAAAGATGCCCCTCTAGGAGGGATGTTCCTTTCTCATAAAGAAGTCACAAAACCTCCTCTGATCTCAACAACTCAGTCTGGTGGTTGAGAAAGCTCTTCCCCGTTTCACCCTTCTCATGTGGGTGGCCTGGAAAAAGTTACCCTTGGCTTCCTTATTTCAAGCCCCAGTTGCAGAATAAAATCACTCTTATTTTCTCTAGTTGACCATATAGCTTGCTGCAAACCTCCTCTTACACTGCAACTTATAATGCTGCTAAAACACACAGTTTTATCTCAAATGCATGTGATTCTATAGCTCCACTCCTGAGACTAGAAAATTACAATTTTGGTTCCTGGCATTTTATATTTTATATTCATCTTACACTAGCATTATGATCAAAGTAAACATTCAAAAGCTCTTATGAAAACACGGCTTTAGGCTCTCTTTTAAACAACTGAACTACTTTATCACTTAACACTTGGTTCAAAAATGCTAAAAATTAAAAAATACAAGTGATCATTTTGAAAGAAAAAAATAAAGGGGCAATTAGATTAATCACCATTGAAATGAGCTGCAGAATCCAAATGGAATTCCTCAGGGGATTTGTGCAACACAGTTAATTTTGAAACATACAAGTTGAGCTAAAAGCCAAGGAGGGCCGCTCAAGTGTCCACCAATACACACATGCACACATTTTACAAACAGAATCTCGTGTGTTTTTACTCCCTTAATTTCTGTCTTTCAGTAAAGCCATTCTCCTCCACCAAAAATGCACACAGACGTCTGCATTCTCTAACCTGGTGTGCTGGTGTCCATCCACCGAGCTCAACGAAACCTCTAGAACCACGGGACACATTGAGCAAGTGCAGTCAGGTGCAACTAAACATCCAGCATGGAACGAGTTTATTTAATGAACTTCGTGTATATGGAAGTCAGTGATGGATAGCGTTAGAGCCAGCCAGGCAAAAGGGTCATTGGCATTTAACATCCAAACTTCCTAAAATAAGCACAAGTCCAATCTGAAAACCTACTCTTCTGCTTTTTAACATTTCTGGGTAGGGACACTTTTTTTTACAATCCATCTTCTGTTTTCCCTACATGCCTTCCCTAGAATTCCCAGCGTTCCTTCTGCATGGGAAAGTGGACAGAAGCATTTGTGTCTGACTGGGGTTCTAAAACTGAAAGGCAAAAGCAACTAGCAATACTAAATTTTTGTGCTCTCTCACAAAACAGCTGCTAAGTCTGGTTTTTCTTGGGTAGTGTTTGCTATAGTTTTTTAATCTGAAAAACATCATTGTCTCCTTAGAAATGGCCACTGGGACAAAATGTCAAAAAGATGGCAGAGCTCCTGGACCCAAAGATCCCCCTCCTCCCTGTGATGCAGCCTCCCCTACGGTGACCTTTCACACTGAAAGTCTCCCACCTGTTACTGCTACAGATGCCAGAAGTAACAGGCAGAAAACAAGTTTATGGAGCTGAGTGTTAAGAGGATATTTCCAAATTCCAACCACATCATGTAAAAACTGAAAAGGAGCCATTCATTAAAAAGTATATAATCCTGAAATCACCCCAAAAGGTAGCCACCTCGCTATCTCTGCTATCTCCGTAATTTTTTCATTCAAATGACCTCCTTCTTCCCAGTTTCTTATACCCAGGACTCATTGCTCCCCAGTGCCTGCGCCCTGCCCCAAGAGATTCTGAATTAATGGGTTTGGGGTGGATCCCAAGTATTGTTTGGTATATTTAAGCTCTCCAAGTGATTCCATGTAGCCATATTTGAATCAATGTATCTACTCTTAACTTGTCCACTGCCATCTCCCCCAAAATAAAAAACAAACAAAGCACTCATTAGTCCTCTTTTTATTTAAATCCCACAGATTATTCAATTATGCAGCTAGCCAAACACTTTGTTGTCAGGTCCAAGGGATTTGGATGTGAAAACAAAGCTGAGAATGGGCAAACAGGGCTTGATTTCGGATGTTATATGCTTGGAAGCAAGATTCCGGAAGTTGTGGTTTGCTTTCCTGGCCTTAAGAATATGCTGGTGACCTCAGGAAGGTTTACAGTCATAGTGGATTGTTTAGAAAAATCAGAATCTGAATCCAGCACCACCCACTGGTAAATTGTAAGGTATAATTAGCTTGTGATTTCAGGCAATGAAGTAATAAAGTCTCTCCTAAATCATTCATGCAACAAATATGTATATTTCCCTAAAAGAAACCAAAAACATCAAGTGATGGAAACTTACTTTGCAGATAACTGGGAAGAAAATAAAAGACAAAGAGATGACCAACCCTTGTCATAAAGAGAAGATTACCCATAAAAACTGCACCAAAATCCTTCTTTACTAAGAGTTGTATAAAATCATTTCTTTAAATTAAGGTGTCCTTTATCCAAAATCTTATTACCTTTTATGAGTTCTAGAATACTCAGGCAATGTTCCACTTTTATTCCTGGATGAAAAAGTAAGGCAGTGGGGTGTTCAAAGTAAGTTCTTGGGCTTTAGTGTAAAGCAGATGCAGGATGGACCCAGCTCTGCACTTGGAACTGAAAGGCTTAGGGCAAATAACTAAAATGTCACAGTGCCCTTGATTCTAAAAATAAGATAGTAATATCCCCCACCTCACAGAGGTGTGAGAACTAACCTCAATAATGCATGAACACTAAATAATCTTGGTTAGTACTATTACTTATGTTGTTGTTGTAAGTGATCTCCATTTTACAGATGAAGAGACTGAGGCACAGAGAGGCTAAGTAGCTTATACATGGCCACACAGCTAGGCAGTAGCAGAGCCTAGACTTCAGCCTAAATAATGTGGCTCTGGAATTTACACTCTTAATTGCTCCCTAGCATTTTTAATATTCTGTAATTTCTAGACCTTTTAACAGCACATTAAATTTTCACTGCTCTTTATAACTTATAAAAGTTTATATCTGTCATCTTATTTCAACAATACTAGTCTGGAGGAAGGTAGTTTTGTTCCTATCTTATACTGAGGACGTTTTGCTCAGAGGGTGAGTGCCCTGCCCAAGGACACCAGGCTCATATGTAGCAAAGTTGGGACTCACGCTTCATCCTGACTCTGCATACAGCACCATCTACCAGAAAAAAATGCCGTGGCATCCAATATAGACTGAATTTTTAAGATTATCACAGGAGAAAATGGAGACAACTGTACTTGAACAACAATAAAAAATGTGGAAAAAAACCCAAGAGCCTATCTTCAAGGTAAATAAGGCTTAAATCACTGCAGAGAGCATTTTCCTCTTAGCAAAGTTATTAATATTTGTCAAGTCTACATAATGAGATGCTATGATGAGACCAAGCAAATCACGCCAAGAACGGGAGAAGGAAGCAAATGGTCATGTTCCACACACCCTGGAAGCAGTCTGCACGTCCTGGCCAATGCCACAGATTCCCTTGGAAGGCTTCCTAAGGTGCCGCTCATTGTATTAGGTGTCAGAGTATTTTCTCTTCTTGAGGGGAAAACCTTGGCAACTGAGATTACTATCACTCAAGGGCAGGAACAGAGATCCGATGTACAGACCGTGAGGCCTCTGTGTACTGTTTTTCACCTTGACATTTCCCATCATTTTCGGATCCACCTACCTAGTGTTTTTAGGTCAAAGAAATAAGGATAGGATGTTGCTTCATGAATCAAACCACATCTATGCTGGTGTTTTAACACTGCAACATTTATCAACAGGATGCTTAAATCACTAGCATCTTACACATTTAGGCAAATGGGGAGTTTGTTCAGGATTTCAAACTGCGCCCAGCAGTAATGATGCGAATGGACTGATTTCTGTGCCAAACCTAGTGGCTGGAACATTGGCTTAGACACATATGCATAGCACAGCAAGATGGTTGGCAAAGAGAATTGGAAGACAGGGCAGTGCTTTTTATTCTTATTTCTGTTTTACAAATAACAAAATCACATGCAAGCCTGAGATACAAGCCCATGTCAGTCTTTGGATGGCACTACTTTCTACTGGATAAAAACCGCGCCTCCAAGCAAGATGCAGCTTTTGAAACCACGCAGACTTCAGTTAGGGCATTTTGATCAGATCAGGCTCTCAGGCAAAGCTACAAATGGCGAGGAGTTGGAGAAAACTCTTTGAGATCTCTCCGCATGGAAAAACAACAGCAACAGCTTCTCCCTGAACTGTGATGGCAAAGGTTAGGTCACCCTAACTGCAGAAGGAATAAAATAACACTGAAACTGGCGACCATGGGAAGGGTCATTTGCCCATCTGCAAACCCAAGGCTACAGGGCATATGCCTCAAGTACCTCCTGCATCTCAGTCAGTCACTGCAATCAGCATTTTCCTAACCACAGACGTATGATGGGTGGACTTTTCAGGAAACATTTAATTATCCATCCAATATACAAATGCCCTACATACTAGTTATTTGCAGGTATACAAGATAAATTTAGAAATATGCCATAAAATGCATTAAACACATGCAAACTTTTAATCTTCAAATTTTGCTGAGCTTAGAGGCATAAAGGTCAAAGAATTGTTTGCAAGAGTAGATGTGAGATGAAGGTATGCCCTTGGGCACACACTACCATCCAGATCATTGTGATTCAACAGGAGTAGACCTGTTACCCTTGCTCTTGCCCTTACCCCACTGTACTGAAACCCTCTCTTCACATGTCTCTCCCAATAGACTATCAGTTCCTCAAGGGCAGGAAACATTTTGTTTGTCTTTGTATACCCAGTGCCCAGCACAGCGCTTGGCTCAGGCTGTTAAACATATATTCAATAAATATTGAATAACTGGACTGAATTATGGGTCCGGAAACCTAATATGCTCCTCTGATGCTGCCAATAACCTAGTGTTTACAGATCAAACACAAAACTTCCATCTCTAAAGGAAGATACACAAACACCTCTGTGCTGGCTCCTAGGTTGTGGAGTCAGGTAGCTAAATATACAGTACATGTGGCATCTATAAATGCACTCAACAAGTTTAATAAAACACAACACGTGTACACTTTTTCTGCTTCTGCCCTAGGTTAGAGAATAAGACAAGTAGACTATGCCTGTTACTACCTGTTTCAATGTGCCACATTCCAGACACTTAATAAACATTCTCCTCATTTTGCTCTCTGTTCACATGTCATCTTCTCAGAGAGGGCTTCTCTGACCACCCTGGTAAATGAAGTCCCCAGGAACCTTGGCCAGGTAGCTCAGTTAGTTGGAGTGTGGTCTCCATGCACCAACGCTATGGGCTTGATCCACACATATGAGAATCAACCAATGAGCACGTAAATGGATGGAAGAACAAATCAATGTTTCTCTCCCCCTCTCTCTCTTTCATCAACAACAACAAAAATGTAATAAAAAGTAAAATAAAAGAAGGCCCGTGGGTGCTCTCTAGCAAGTTACCCTGCTTAATCTTCTTCATGCCACAAGTCAACATCTGAAAGTATATGGCCATATACATTTATTTCCCACAAAATGGGAAATGTAGGCAGGGGCCTTGTCTGTGTGTGGTGCTGCTGCCCTCCCTTCACCTACGATGGTAGCCACTCGATAAAGACTTGGTGCATGAATGGACAGGTGACAGTCACCAAGCAAGTATTTATAAAGGGCCTGGTTTCATTTTCAAGTATCTTGAATGAAAGCCGTATCAGCATTAACACGCAAGTGATTTAGTGAGGCAGGCGATGACCTGCACACCTGGCAGGTATTAAGAGAAATGAAGTACGGCATTATCTTCGGACGAAAGGCCTCACACACTTGCCACAGCACTGCAGCTTGCTGGGTGTGCGGCTTCACAATGGTGACAAAATATCTGAAGAAGAGTCAGGAGTAGCATTTAGTATTCCAAGTTCACAAAACCACTTTGCAGGCACTGATAGCCAGCAACAGGCAGGTGGGGATCTTTGCTTCAAACTGTAAACCATTATCAGAGGTATATGTAGGTCTGTCAAATGCCGACGCTCAAGGTTTTCAGGAAAGTGGGTGTTTCTAGTATTTCATTCATCATTCCTTAGATATAATACTCAATAACCATTTATTGACTTGATTTGATTGCTCTCGTTTAAAATATACTTTGAAAATGTTAACAAGAGCAATGCCCCATGGAACAATCTATATACATCCACAAAAACTATATGAATTTGAAACAAATGCTGTACTCTAAGGAATCAAATTCACAAAGTAAATTAATTCTTAAACAGATTTACATGCCTAAATTTTTAATTCCTTAGCTGGGAACTTTTCAGCTCCAATCTAAGACGTCTCATGTTTTTAATCTAATATAATCCAATGAGTTTTAATAAGCAAAGTTGTTCCCACTAGAATGAAAACCCAGCTACCCCATTTTTGTAAACTTCCGTGTAAAGGAATGGGCTGAACTAATTCTTTTCTGAATTCTTTATATTTAATCAACAACATCATTGCCAAAGAAAACCTCTTTTCAGAAGACTCTCTCTCCTGGTTTATAACTTATAATCAGAAACGGGAACTGTGCGTCCGATGGGCTTCAGCATGTAACATTACACTGCCATGGCGTTGATGCCACAGTTAAAAGTACGAGATAGTTTCCATTAGAAAAATTTTCCCATAGCCTGGTTACCCAGCGAAAAACATTTTCCTATAAAAACAGTCATTCCAATTCATAGGTTAGAAATTATTGTGGGTACTCTTTTTAAAGAACATCAAAAACTGGATTGTCTTCAGATACCCTTCTGCCTTTATTGAGTTACATCAGTTGGCTTCAAATGTATGTACAGGATAGAGTAGTGTGATGGTAATCATGCACCATTCAAACAAACAAGTTACAGTTTTTAAAAAACCTAGAGACTTGAAACCCTGACAACTAACATAGCCTTATACAGTTAGAACTATCTGGACTGATTTCAGCTACAGTCTGTTCTGAGCAGCAGGAGAAAATGGAAATAGGGCATAAATATGAGGTCCAGAGCAATCCAGTGAGCTTGAAATATCACAGATAACTCACAGTGGATCTTACAAAGATGTACCTTAGCTCTGCACTTCAATCTTTCATGTCCTCCGGGGGTAAAGGTGCTTGGAACTCTGACCGGTCCTTACAGCGTGAGGCAACCCTATGTGACCTTCCCAAAGCCCCGCTGTGCCTGTTGCTCAGAGGCCAGCGCACTTCACCCTGAACTGTGAGCTTCCTTTAATTGTACACTTCACTTTCATTTTCCCTTAGCGTCCTGCTTTAGGGAACTTCTCTGTCCGATCTGTTCTGAAAACTGGAAACGACCCAAATGCCATCCATGGGGGACTGGTTCAATAAAATGTGCTACATCCAAACAATGGGGACCCACTGCCTTTAAAAGAATGGTTTAGATTGTTTTGTAATGACTGGTCTGAGGTATATTATTAACTTTTTAAAAGGAAAAAAGCAAGTAGCTATCAAAAGTTACAAAGCTATGCATATGTACGTGCTAACAGATGCATGGGGGTAACCTGCAGGACTTCAACTAAACACAGATCGTATGTGACAAAAGGAAGAGGGTGGACTGCAAAGAACTCTCATTTTCTAGTGGTAATTCTTGCAGTTTTTAAATTGCTACAACAAGTGTGCATACATTTTGTAATCAGAAAAATTTTTGTTTCTAAGATGAGGAAAAAGATTGATAAAGACTTTAAGACATTACATAAATAACATACTAGGGTGAATCAAGTCTGAACACATGTGTGAATGCCTGTAATATCTATGGCTGGAATTCAGTCCCTGAACCACTGAAACTGCATGGAAATTTTTATGCACATTTGCATTTTCTAAAGAAAGGCTCCCTATTTTTCATCAGATTCTTACAGGTGTCTGAGATCCAAAAAAAGGTCACAAACCATGAGCTTAGCAGAAACCAAGATGGTGTTCCACACCTCCACTCATTGTTATTATCATTTTATCATGAAGCAGTTTATTACTACTCAGTTTCATATTTCCTGCCAAAGGTAAAGTCTATAACCAGCACCAAAGTAGAATTATAAAAGCCGTGTTCTTAGTCTCTGCCCTCATTCAAAAGGGTTCCCAATGCCCTAGGCACAGGATAAAAAGTCACACCAAGCTGGTCACAGGGCAATGAAACCCTACAATCCAGAGCCTGAGGACTGTCGTCCAAGGCACAAATAGCCCTGTTTTCTCCAAGTAGATGAGAGATTTGTGAAATGGAGAAAGGGGGCTGGTTATGGAGTGAGGGATGGGGTGGGGGGTGTGGGGGGAGGAAGAAGTCATAGTTGCATTTGGATTACAGTGACCTCATTCTGTGAGTGGGGTTAATTTAATCAGAGAAACGAGAGTCGCTGCAACATCATTATCTGTCAGCCTTAAATTGTTTAAGAGCCTTTCATTTATAAATGCACATTAAAATATACAGCAAAAGTCTTGTTGCTATGCTATATTAATACAGCCTAAATTGGTGTTAAAATTTATGTAAAACCTTGGTTTCTGGTGACTTTTTTGAAGCTGACTACCCCCAGATTCCTAGGAATGACATGAGTCCACAAACATTTCACCATCTCCACCTTGACTCCACTGACAGTCTCCAGAGTCAGGTCCCATACAGTTTCCATAAACCTCGAGATCAAGTGTAGATCAATAACAATTTGTAATTTAAGTACGGAGTCATGGGTTATACCTGCACTGGCAAAATGAGGAGCATTATTGGTGAAAATTAGGAATAATACTCCACTTTCCAAATGTGCTTTCCAGGTGGTTTATCACTGTCAAAATAGGCCAGTTGTGGATTTAGTATGCAATTAAAGTGTCAGATATCCCGGAGTTCTAGTGCTGACATTACCTGACTGCACAGGTTTTATAGGCAAAGAAATCGAAGGGGTTCACGTAATCCACCTAAGCCCATAGGTAACCACCATCACCTAATTGTACTGATATCTGCCATATGCAAAGCACAAAACCAGGCACTAGATAGAACAAAAATGGGCTCTCCGGGAATTTTACAGTTTAGCTGGAAAAATAAGATGATAGATAGATATCAAGAAACATATAAAATGTCAAAATGATAGTAGGTAAAAATTATTCCACACTATTGAAATGAAAAGACAGAAAAATCATGTCTTCAAGAGTGATAAGGATGAACCTCATAAAGAAATTAGGGTTTAAACTAAATCTTAATGGATTTAGATGTTGATGGTCAAAGTAAAGTATGGGTATATCTGCAGACTATGGCGGTATTGTGGCCAAAATTTGGAAGATGGAAACACAAGGCTTGGACGGCAAAAGAATGAGAGGGGCAGAATTAGTAAACAAATTAGGCTGAACGGACTAGTCTCGGGTAGGGAGACAAGCCTGAGAAATTAACAAAATAATGAACACGTGTTGAACTCTTACTATATTTAAGATACTTTAAATGCATGAGTTTATCAAATCCTCAAATGAGTTAAGTATCGTTAGTCTATTAGTAAGAAAACTGAGGTACAGAAAGATTAAGTAGCTTGTGCTCATTTTACCCAGCTACTAATTGTAGGAGATAAGATTCGAACCCAGGCAAATTTAACTCACAACCTGGGCTCAAAATCACCACATTCTCCAATTCAAGAGTAGGAGGCTCCAAAAGACCAAGCTAAGGAGTCAGCTTCAGCCTCAGGTATAAAAATTGGGAGCTAGGTATCTGATAACCCATTGATAATGCTTATAAGCATGGTTCATCACTACTCTAAATTGTCCTCTACAAGCACTGCATTACCTGATGCTTTTTCCAACAACATGAACTGATAATAGTACGCACTTATTGACCAGTCCTTTGGCTATAGTACTGTTTTAGGTATTACAAAGTTCTTACTTCAGACTTTATTGGGAGTGTGCATTATATTGGTATTCCATCACCATACCTTGCCTTTTTAGTCCTCAGGACTTAATTTTACCTGTTGTTCACTTACCACTTCTGCTAGAAATAAAACTCATGATAATAAACAGAACCATGTATGTTTATTTTTAAATAAACATATACAGTTATTTTCTTCCCTTGCCGCAGGGAAAATCATTTTTGTCAATTACATACATTCATCCCTTAAAAACCATTTTCTCCGTCTTAGGTTTATGTCTTAAAAATCAATTAGGTTCTCCAGTTACAGGTGTACAGGACAGGATATTTGGACCCTCCTAGGAGGCAGGAGCGAACTCTTCCCCTGTTATACCCACAGTAGCCAAATGACTTCTCTCCTACTGTGGAAAACCACAGAAAAATGTCTCCTAATGATTTACTGCCCAACCCCTAGCCCACAAATCAAAGAATTGGATTGAATAAAAAAATAAGAAAGAATGGTGGCCGGTGGCTATGTGAAGGGGGAGTGAATGTTTCCGTTTATTTTCTTAAACCAATTAATGACGAAGTGGCATGGAGGGAAAGAAAGACAAAACATGGCCGTGAAAGACTTTTTTTTCCAGCTAAATGGCCAGATATCAGATTCTGTAATAAGTACTTCTACCTATCAAAACACACACACATGCACACACAAACAACCTTTGAGATGGAGGAGGAAGATACAGATCTTAAAAATACAAGGTAATATTCAGGAAAGCTTGTGGATATCGTAAAACGTTGGAACTTTAAAAGACCCTTGGAAATTATCTGTTCTAGACGTTGCAAACCCAGGGCCTACGACAGAGGTGTTTGGCTAGGCCTGCAGAATGTTTTTGATTGTTGTTGTCTTTTATAATGTGTCAACATTTTAAAGTTGACAAAATTCACAGAACCATCTAGATATGTAACTTCTCTTCAAAAGTGGAAGACTTAGCAGCCCTAGTCCCCCTTGCCCAAATGGACGCTGTGAGCTGGAACTGAAAAGAAGCTGTCACTTTTAGAGAAGTCTTGAATTCCCAGCTTGCCAGTCCCCACCACTCCCTCTTGTTCTGGAATACAAAAGCTGGGTGTCAAAAACTGAAAAAAAATCAGAGTTCAGTGCTTATAGCCACCTTGCCCGATCATGTATCATACCTGCCAATTCCTATAAGCATTTGAGTTTACAAGCTCCACTTTAGTTTAGTCCCCTCATTTAGTGAAGAGCAACTCAGCTGGGGTAGTAAAGTGACTTACAAAACTCACTCCAACGAAAGTAAAATTTTCACACACAGTGGATCATGGTCTAATGACAACTGGAAAGTATGTACAACTAGCTTTAGACTGTGTGCATATGATGCCAAAATTTATGGAACAACAATATTGAAATCTCAAACACTTTATTTATACAGTGCTCCCCACCCCCCCTCAAAAAAGGGCAAAGATTCTCAAGTTTGTGAAGTAACGTTTTGCCTCTTTTGGCTTGGTATAGACAGTTAAACCTAACTGGGTAAAAACAACACATGGAAGATAAAAATATGTAAAAATTTTCTCTTCTGAAATTGTAACTGATATATCAGAACAAGAGTGACTAAGATTTATTGAGTGAGTGCTTGAGTACTTTGCATACATTTACCCTATTTAACCCTCAGAGCCGCCCAAGAAGGGTGATATTGTTACTCCCACTTTACCAGTAAAGATGCTGGGCTCAGAGGCATTCCCTAACTTCAGGATGACCCAACTGTCCAATCAGGGATTACACCCAGACTCAAGCACTGCAAGCACATTTGTAATGTTCTTAAGAGCAGGGCACGTGGCTTGTCCATGCTCACAGAAGGGTCTCACTGATGTTTGTTTTGCAAGCCTGCCCATTGCCAAAGCCCACCAAGTGCTACGAACAAGGACTTGCATAAATGTCATAATCTGAACAGCCCTAAAATACAAAACTAATTCCTTTAGGCTGGTTCTTGAACAGGTTAAGAAAGTTTTGGTTCCTCTTGTTATATAGTCAGTGACCCCTAGGCAGGTGTCTGCTAAAGGAATTAAGAAAATCTCTTTTCTAAATCAAATTTCTCCTTTAGAATTGTTATAAAAGTTAGTAGTCAAGGATTTGGCTGGTATACAAGCCAAAAGCAAGTTTGCTAATGAATAAGAATAATAATTAAAATCAAAATAAGAAGTAATTCAAGAATGAGAGCTTTTGAAGAGTCAGGAATTTGATTAAAAATTCAATTGCTTTTTTTTTTCTATAATGAAACAGTTCTTTAACCACAAAACAGCTTTTATAATAATGCAGAAGAGTATGGTTCCAAGTAAAACACTCCCCCATTTTAATCATGGCTATTATTTTTGAAAATGAAAATGGCTGAGGTCATTGTAATCTATTTTAGGGTTTGCATGGGTTTGGTGGTATTTTTTTTTCTTGGCTTTGAGCTCTCCACGTTACCAGCTAGACGTTATGGGTTTTGCTATGTGCCCTTTCAAATTCTATTCTTTTTAATAATGTTGTCCTTTATACACATAAATTAGAGTGAATTCCACTTTCTTTCCTAACAACTCCAGATGGGGTCCACACTTGCAAAAGAACTAGAACTTGCCTTTTTTTTAAAATTGTGTGTACTTCTTAGAACAAGTATGTTCCTATCTGCATTAAAATGCCGTGAATGTTCAAATGCTGAGAGATTAGTAAAAACAGGATTCATGTGGTCCTTTTCAAAACCAAACTTAAATAGGAGAGTAACATCTGTGTATCTACCCCTTCCAACTTACAGACACAGATAAAGAAAAAATGCCCAGAAACAAAACTCCATCCCGGCAGAAGTCCATACCTACCAATACCTATGGACTGGGGGGACAGTCTCTAGGTATTCGGTTAAGACACATCAGTGAAGCACTGTGTCCCCTGTAGGACATTGTGGGCAAACTTATCACATATGTGAAGACACTACAGTTACAAAATCAGGCCTCCTTTTAGATGTGATTCATATTTCACTGACTTTCTGAATTTAGCTTGTTTTTTTTTATTATAATTCACTATCACATCAGACAGAACAGCCCAAGATCCCTCTAAATAGCAGCAACCCAGACACGAGAGAATGAATGTTTTTGCAAGGCATACATATTGTTAAGGGTTGCATACTAAAATGCTTTAAGCCCTGTTTGTTTGTTTATTTTTTTAAAAAATCAACTTGCAAAGCCAATGTAATAAGATGCTGTAGCTTTTATGAAAGGTGAAATAATTTTAAACACAGACACACAATGAGTTTATTTATTTAGAAACTTGTTAAAGAGAGTCTGGGAATTCAAATATTCAATGTTGACATTGTACAGAACTGGCCAGGAGCCAGAATTCAGTCTCCAGAGGGACCCATTGGACAAGGAATTCAGGCCTTTCTCTCCTCCCACTTGAGCTAAATAGGTAGAGGCCATTAGTTATACCCACAGCAATATCTGAACCACACTCAAATAAGCTGCCCTAGCCAGGGCACTTCAAAGGAGGGCAAGTGTGTTTAGCTTTTTAGTGCTGAACTAGAGCAATATGTCACACTTTTGAAAGAGTTTTGTAAACAGTTTCTTCCTTATGTAGAAACAACTCTGAAGTTTCTTGTATGGCATGTAAGCAAAGGTAATTAACAAGGATTATACTTTTTTCATTTACTGGGGGTAAAAAATAATACCAATCTGTGTGCGGACCAGGGATCTCAGAGAAGCACACTACTTCACTCTTCCTTTCTCCCTCTCTTATTTTCTGTTCCATTCGTTTATCTCTTTTTATCCTTGTCTGCACACTTGTTCTCACTAAGCATCCGATTTCCTCGAGAATTCCCCGGTAAACTCGGAAGGCCAGAGAGTGGGAAGGGGGAAAAAGTCTAATTTTAGAAAGAGGACGGTAGCAAATGGAGTGGGGAGGGAACTAATGGCTCCTACTGGGCAGACCAGCGGAAAAGAAAAGCAGACCCCACAGACCTTTATAGCACGTGCCCAGAGCAGCAGCTTCCTGCCGGGGAGGGCTCACCACCACTCCAAAAAACTGTGCCTGACATCCTTACAGTGTGACTGTCTCCGCATCGTTTCCCCAGCCTCTTACTTCCCTGCCAAAAGGAGGCTGGGAAGGGACCTGCCCTGCTGGCGAGAGTGAATGAGTGAGGTGTGCCTGCCCTCCTCACTCAAGTGGGTTTCTAAACCCGGGGTGTGTGGGTGTGGGTGCGTGTGTGTGTGCATGTGTACACCATCAAGACAAACCCCGCTGAGAGGGAACCAGTTGGCCAGGCACCCAGCACCTCTGAGAATTGTAGGGGAAGAAGAGTTTTAGCCTCAGCTTAGGAGCCAGGAACTAAGAAGCTGCAGGACAGAGGTGTGGGGGGCCTCCCAGGGGTCGGGGGGAGCTCTGCCTACCTACTCACTAGGGCCTCCCCAGCTCTGCCGCCACCCCCCCATCAGGGCCCACTTCCTCCTCTGCACCAGTGGGCTCTGAGGAAGGGTGGGAAGATGTGCCCAGCTCTTAGGTATAGGGCTCTGCCAGCCACTGAGTGCCTTGGGAACAGGGTAAGAGCTGTTGGCCAGGAGATGACAAGTCAAGTTTCTCCACTTCAGGGCCAGCTTCCAGCAGAGACAAAGCGGAAGGTGCAAGGACAGAGGACACCGAGCTGGGAGTGCTGGGGGCAGCTAGGCTCTCTCTTGCCCTCCTTGGTGAGGGATAACAGAGCCAAGTGTCCTCAGCTGCGGCCTTCCGGCATCAGGCCACA
>CM052539.1:163360815-163473802 GCA_028533065.1 Trachops cirrhosus | reverse complement strand
ATTGATTTTGTGGAATGATGTGTTAATTTCTATTCGATAAGCGAGCTACGTACTGAATGATTGAATGCCGGCAGAGGAGGCCCAGCCCGGGTGGTAGGGAGAGGCCTCCACTCAGAAAGCCTGAGAGCTGAGCTACCCCGCAAAAGACACTCAAGAACACTCACACCATCGCCAAGACCTGCGACTCTTCAGACCCTCCGAATAAAAAAACCTGAGAAAGGAGCCTTTCTTTCCATCCTTCCTGCCTCTGCAGCTAATGAACCGTCTCCTTCCAACAGTGTGGAGGATGAGGGGGGAATGAAAAGCGTTATTAACCTTCCCTTAAACACAGGTTTGTTTTTTGTTTGTTTTGTTGTTGTTGTGTTTTTTGGCAAAACACATAGAAATGCTGCAGAAAGACTACACTCCAAGTGCCAAATGGAATAAAGAAGACCTTTGCCAGGGTAATGGTCAAGTAATGGCAAACACTAACTTCCTAGAAGGGGCCTCTGCCTCCATGGGGCCAGCGTTCTTCCTCCTCAAAAGCAGTGTAAAATAAACTAAAATGTACTTTTTAACAAAGCTCTGTTTTAATCCGTTTTTTTTAAGGATGAAGGAAAATGTAAGTAGGTAGGCATATGAGGAGTGTAAGCTGGAACCTGGGTGCGCGTTTCCTTTATTATCTTAGGTATTGGGCTGCCAAGGTGAGTTTAAGCACGGAAGAAAGGGCCGCCAACTACCTTACCTAATTCAAAACCTCTTTTTAAACAGAGATCAAGTGTACAAGTAACAAGTGCCCCTGAGTCTCTATGAGACTTCTGGGGAGGCAGGAGCTAAGGGGGTCCCTCATTGCAAATTCGTTCATTGCAGTAATTGAAACCCTGCGAGCATCACTTCAGGAAAGTGGGGTGGGAGGTGGTAGTTCCTTCGGATTTCAGGCTCTAGATAAGCTGAGCAGATCCAACCTCACTCCTTTCCCATCATCAGGAGAAAAGCTGCTGCAACTGGCATTTCTTACGCGGCCCAGGTGCTACCCTAGCTGCTTGAGAAAACGGCTGGGAGGCTCCCGAAGCTGCCAGAGTGGGTTTGGCTTTTACTTTTCTTTTCTTGAAAAATGGGAATAAAACCCCAAAGCTTTAGGCAATACAAATGTCAATTTTCTTGCCTTCCCCTTCTTTATTTTTTAATTAAATAATTTATTCATCCAAATGATTGCAATGAATTTATCGGTTTAAACTATCATGGTTTTTTTTAAAGCCCTGTAAGTTGGAAAATGAGTTTTGCACTCATTCTGGGTTTAACTTCAGTGGGCACTTTCTGGGTCTGTGGTTCCTACTGTTGGTCCATGGGATCCTGTAAGGAAGCCAAGACTGCAACAGGACTTGGCCACCAAACAAATTAATTTACAAAAAACAAAAAGAATAAGCAATGGAGAAAACAACTGTTTCTATGTGACTCGCTTCTACTGCAATGTTTACTTTTGCAATGATAAAGGTAGGTTTGTTGTTGTTTTTTTTTTTAAGTATGCTAGTCACACTGCCTCTAACCCCCAAAAAAGAAAGAAACGGGTGCAGACAGAGCTGCAAAGTTTTCGTTTGATTGAACCGCAGGGGTCACCACGCGCTTGGAAACTCACGCACCACGCGGGGGAAGGAACTAACGCTTCGAAATACAAAAATGCATACTTTTAATATGATTTCCTTTATTACCCAGATTGTGACTGAAGAATTGCATAAAGCAGCACCTCGGTCTGAGAAAGGCAGCCGCAGTGGAAGCTGGAACAGCGCGAGCGGGAACCTGAGGCTTAACAAGAAAAGTTTGGAAGAATTCGTCTCTAGTTAGCAGAAAGCAACAGCGGCATCCTTGGAGACACTAGAAACAAACTTAATGGGTCTCCAACTGCATGAATGACAACTATCGCCAGATCAGAAAAGAGGCTTGGTTTCTGGATATTCAGTGGTCTGAGCCTGCGGGAATATTTTAATACGACAGCATACAGCTTGGCAATTAAGAGTTGAAAAAGTTTCTCAAGAAAATAGAAGGGTTTTGTGTTCTGCTTTCACTTCTGCGGATACCCGGCATGAGGTGCACGAAGCCGTCGGCTTTCATTTCACAATTTACTCTCAGTTGCAATAGGCTCTCCACCCGCCCCTCTCCCTCCTCCCTGCCCGTCAACCCTCATCACACACTCACACACACACACACACACACACACACACACACACTCCTAACCTTTAGTCGTAATTGAAGTCCCCAGGCCTGCAAGCATGTATACATTTATTCCTTCTCAGATGAAAATAAAGAAATCGGCCTCATTTAAAAGCAAACAGGAAAAACAGGAATTCCACCGGTGCGCTTTGACAATGTCGCAGCTAAGTGAAATGAACAATATCCAAAAGAGAAACAGATGGACTGTAGACCCAAAGAGCCTTAGATTTAGGTTGATCCCTGAGACCAGGGCGAAAGGAAACGTACTGGGAAGTGGGGGAGTGCTTGGGTGAGGACTGGACGAAGCACTGGAAAGGCGCCTACAGTGACAGCATCTCGCTAGGCTAGACCGCGCACTCCCACCGCCAAAGAAATCCAGCCGGCCGAGCCGGAATCTGAGGCTTCCTTCTGCGCGGCTGCTGCGGGGACACCAGAGGCTGCTGGCACGAGGCGTACTTAGTTTTAATATGCAAGGAGGGGAGGGTGAGAGACTAGGGATTTCACTGGGAAAAAAAGCATCTCACCCACCACCTCCCACCTCTTTTCCCTCCAGTCCACAAGCAAAACAATTAGTTCTGTTCCCAGCGAGTGGGAAATCGAACGGCGGCCTGTCCTCTCCCGAGGCTGCCCCAGCCCCACATGCCGACACCTTGCGGAGGAGCACTTTAGACTGCCCCGAATCTTCGTACTGCCAAGTCCCCTTAGACTCAGGGTAAAAGCATTTAGACAAACCCAGTCCTGTTGCCTACAGTCCCGGTTGACACGCGTACCATCTCAGTGTCAGCTTCGCGGACAATGCCAGGGGAAGTTACCCAGCACTTTTTCTGCAATAAGAGTGAGGGATGGGGTCCCGCCGCCCCCATACAGAAGGAACCCAATTGCCCTCGTCCCGCTTGTCACAGGCCGCTCCACGTGGAGCAGGCAGGGGGCGCCGGGGAGGGTTAGTGACCCGAGACTAGCTAGGGCTGCGTCCAGGAGAGCAGAAGCCTCCTCAGTGTCTACGCCGCCGCCCAAAGTCCCGGCAGCCCGCCCCCTGGGGGTCACTCGGCGCCCCGCCAGTTGAAGCTCAAGGGCCGGAGCGCGCCCTTTCGGCCCCCTTTTCCCCGGCGGCAGTCGCCGCTGGCTCCGCGCCCTCCACTCCCAGCTTTCCACGCGCTCGCGGGGCCTCTTCTCTCCCCACCTGCCCGCGGCTCTGCTCAGCCCGTAGCTCTGCTCTGCCCGTGCGCCCCACACACCCTGTGACTACAGCCCCCACCCTCGGCTCCCCCACTCCCCATCTCAGTCCTCCCGCCTCGCACACCGGAGAGCACAGCTGAGCGCACAGCGCCCACTACTGCAACCGCAGCTCGGCGCAGCCCGCCAGCCCGCGCAACTTCCAGCGGCCGCCTCGCAACTTTTCCCAACTCCACCACTCCTGCCGGCCGCCGCCACCACAGTGGCTCCCTCGGAGCCTGCCACCCACCCCAAAACCCAGAAACAAACCAAGGACCAAAAATGTTCCTTTCCCTAGCCCGCCCCCCCCCCTCCGCTCCCCCTCCCACACCCGGGACTAGCTGGTTGGCCAGAGGCAACTCTCCTCCGCCTGGGGGGAAGGGGAGGGGAGGGGGAGACTCTCTCATCTCCTAACCCCCCCCCACCCCACCCCTTCCCGCTCTCTCTTGCGCTCTCTCCTCCCTCCCACCCCAGTCTTTGCCGCCCCCACCCCCACCCCCACCCCGGGGTTGCCACAGCTGGTCCGTGCGCAAGGCTGAGGTCTGCCCGGCTCCTCTGGCGCCCAAACCAGGAGCGAGAGCGCGGGCCGGCGGCCGGACGCGGAGGCTGGGACCGGCAGGTTGCTGGGGCTGCGCCGTGCCTGCCCTCCACCCGGAGCCCCAGAGCGAGAGGCAGCCCCGCGCTCCCTCCCGGACCGCTGGAGACAGATATGCAAGATGGCAGAGGAGGGGGAAAGCCAATAGAAAAGGGATATTGCACCTACTTGTGGCCAGTTTCCTTGCCCTGCCTTTGGATCTCATGCTGTGCCCAGTCCTGCAGCCGCTGGTGTGTGGTTGGGTTTTTTTTTTTCTTGGATCTTTTCCTTCTTTTGCTCTCCCTCTCGCTCCCTCCCTCTTTCTCTCTCTCTCTCTCTCTCTCTCTCTCACACACACACACACAAACAAACACACACACACTTACACACTCTCTGTCTTTCCCTCTTTCACTCTCTCTCCCTCCCTCTCTCCCTTTCTCTCAATCCACACTCGCTATCTCTCCAGCATTGTCAGTTTGGACACCTTCGCACATGCGCGCTAGACGCCCCTCCAACATCTCAGCGCCGCCAAAAAAAGTTTGGAGCGATTTATCACTTTGATTTGGAGATCTTGTCAGATGGCAATCGCCGAGGAGGCGGAGAAAGGGAGCCACGGGGAGGGCGGCGGGGGGGGGGGGCGGGGAGCGAGCACGGGGAGCCAGAGGGGAGCAGACACTTCACCCCCCCACCCGAAAAAAAGGAATGAAAAGACTCGGGCAGTGTATTGATTTGGTGTTGGAATCACCAATACGCCTGTATCATAACTATTACTGTTTTCCCACTATAAATTGCAGGAAATTTTCTATACCGTCCATACCAAGAAGGCGGGGCTGGGGAAGACTTTTTAAATCTTTCCCGTACTAAACAACTGGAAGGACTGGACTCTCCACGAATGATCCAGGAGAAAGTGAGATCCATCCTGAACTCCGGGAAATCTGATGCTGCCGCTGCTACTGCTACCGGAGCTGTTGCGGCTTCTGCTTTCAGAGTTGAAAGCAGAATAAATGTTTCTTTCTCGATTTTAGGTATAATGCCAATGCTTGTCGCCACCCTTGGAACATTTTAGTGACCTCTTCCCACCAAATAGTAATTTTCACCTTTGAATCGTAGGTCCAGGCAAGCTCGGGCATTTGATATCCAAGACCTCCTGCCTTCCCTGAGGTCGGCTGTCACCTTCCGGCCTCCCCCACCGCTGCCCCCCGTCGCCTCCCGCTGCAGCTCAGCCTTCCTGCCATTTTCACTCATTCGCTTAAACCCACAACCTCCGGGGTGGTAAGAAGAAGGAGGTGGGGAAATCCATCCCCCACCCTTTAAAACTACATTGTTGAAATTTGCTTTTATTACAGGATTTACCAAGGAAGTGGGGAGCAGAAATGTTCAAGGTAGACTCAGTTCCAACTACGTATAGATTTTCTCTTGGTACAACCTCCTTGCATTAAAGAGTTTTGTCCAATACCTTCCATGAGCTATTTATGTCCCCATTAATATCTGTTGCAAATCCTGCCAGACACCATAAAAGAAAATTACAATCTTTTCAGTCTGTGTGCTGCAACAATACATCCTTGATGTTCAAGCTAAAGAAAAGGAAAAAGAAAAACAGGTCCTGGTCGTGAGTCTGGCAAAGACAGGGGAGGGGAAGGAAGATCATGGAGAATGGGCAGTTGTACCTGTTGTCATTTATTGTGAAAACCAGGACTAGGGGTGTGAATGAGCAAATAGTTCAACCCCAAAGGGCAGCCATCAATGGTTCACAAATATCTTTATTCAAGAAGGTCAAAATTCGAAGGATTTACCATGGCTAAGAATGCCCACCGTTTCTCTTTCTCCAAAGCTGTGTAATTCCGGGGACATTTTGGCTGAAAGATACAAGTCCCTGGAGAACCAAGGTATGGGTCCCAAGAGAGACAGATGTGTAATATTGAAATGTGAGAAATGGAAGTAGGAGTAAAACAACTTCCAAAAGAAAAGTCTCTCGTGCCCACACACATGGGCACAGGAGAATCCTACCATTCCTTCTGAAGGGGGGGGGGGTGTCCCTCAGTCCTTCTACAATACCTGTTGCCCTGTGCATGCAGGTGGTGTACTTATACACTTGGTAGGTACAGAAGCACTAGGCACTTCAACATTCTGAGTGTGGGTGCCCAGGGATCTGTGAATTTGAGTTCACTGGCTTTTCTTAGTTTAGATGGAGTAGTGCCTTCACTCTGACCAGTAAGTGTCCTTAGGGGAAAAGGAGAAATGGAGGTTGAGAGCTTTCAGAAAGGAAGTAAAATCTCTAGGAAGAGAAGCATACTAGGCTAGCCAGCAAGGAGTTCCTAGAAACTGCTTTAAGGGATTCTCTGGGGACCCTCACCTTAGGCCAGAGGACAGAGGGGCCCTGCTGGAGGATCAGGCCCCTCCCAGTGGTCAGACCCTACAGGGCCCTAGCTCCCAGGAGAGGAGGTGGAGTCCACTAGGGAAGGAAGGAGAATCTGACTGGGACATTTCATTTCACCTTCTCACCCCCGGGAGGTTAAAAAAAATAAAAGGAACTACCAACCTCCCCATCCATTGCTCTCCTTAATTCCTTTCTTCTCATCCCCCAGGGGGTCTGCATCTGGGTCCCCTTGCAGAAAACAGGTTAAAAGGAATGCTGGAGAATTTTCTAGCAAAGGAAGGGACCTAGGAACCAAACTCAACATTACAATACGAAATCCACAAGTGAAGCTGCAGTCGTTGCTTCTGCTGAGAAATTATAAACCACCCGGCGGGCTGGGGCGGGGGGTGGGGGGGTAGGGGCTATGAAAGGAACTGGGTGGGATGTGGAAGACTAAAGAAAATCAATTTTGAGCTCCCCAAATTTAAAGATCCCTCCCTTTTCAACTTTTCTAGAAGGCAGGGAGGTGGGACGGGGTGGGAGGAATGGGGCGCAACTGGAGCAACTTTCCGTTCTGTTTTTTTTTTTTTTTTTTCCCAAGTCCCTGGGGTCACGATCGCTTCAGCGAATGGGCCCTTTGCCTGGTCTTTAGAACAGTTTCAGAACAAGAGCAAATCCAAGCACTTCTAACTGAAATGATAAGCACAAACTCTTCTGTGCCCTTGGGCCAAGCCATTAGGAAAAGACAAAGCATTATTCTTTTTGTTGTTTAAATAAAATATTCCTAATATCGTCACTGTTATTCTCAAACCTGAATCCTGGGTTTCCTTTCCTTTTTCTCCGGTTCTCTTTATTTCTTTGTTTATCATTTGCTTTCTCCCCTAAGTGAGTGTTAATGAAAGAGCTAAGTTGCTAGTTCAAGTGTGTTCAACCTGATGGAGCAAACACCCAGCAGCAGCGGACCGCGTTCGCCGCCTGCAGCGCGGCGGACCCTGCGCCAACCCCAGCGAGTTTCCACTCCCAGATGCCTGGGCCCCGTCAGTTCCACCTGTCCCAGGTCTCAGCCATGAGACCCAAGCAGGTGACTTTCTGTTCAGCTCTTAGGGTTCCCCACACCCTTTGATGGGACGTTTAAATTGTCACTGGCCCAAGAGAAAAGAGACCTCCAACAAATTGGCTGGGCGGCCACCCCCCACCGCCCGCCCTGCCCTCTCCTCTTCAAATTCGTTTCCTTGAGGGGCAGTAGAATGGGTCCTAATGTTTAATTGCGTTTCCTTCCACGGAAACGGGCATCCTGGAAGCAGTGCCTCTCTTGAAAGTCGATGAGCTTACGTGCTGTTCAGATTTGCTTATTTTATTACTGTCATTTTTTGCTTTCTGTTTTTTTTTGGGGGGGGGGGTTGTTGCTGTTGTTGTTAAGCAAAAGCAAGGTGATCAGGAGACTGAGGTGAGAGTTGGAAGGAAGATGAGTCATCAAAGAGAAGAGGACAAGTTTACCCCTTCCCCAACTATGTGTCTTTAATTAATGCTAGAAACGACAAAGAACCGATTTTCAATACATTGCACGCAACAGGAAATTTTCCTTTCCTTGCATTATAATCAAACCAACCCCACAGTGTCTTTGGAAGAAAGTTTGAATTCTTTATGGAGTTATTTCTTGGCCTATTGTCTTTGTGCAGTGAACTTTACATCTTGCTATTCAATCGCAAACCTATATTCTCCTGGCTACCAGCAAGATTAATTTAATCATTGTAATGCAATTATTAATACTGTTTACCCAACGCTGGGTTTCAGGTTGGCTGTTAAGAAATTAAACTCTCACTGGGTGACCAGAGCTAGGCAGGGGTTTCTTCATGTTGAAATGAAACAGTCCTCTTTATTTAGTCTCAGAGCTCTAGCTTTCGGCCACCGGCTCAATTAGCCAAAATGGAAACAATTTTCATTCATTGCAATAACTCACTGTTCTGGAGATCGCTTTCAAAATATACACTTTATTATTATACGCTGACCTCGGTGGCGTGGAGTGGCAATAAAAGAAAGAGGCAGGGAGATCTATCTAGCCCCCTTGGGCTATAATTATTAGAAATTAATTGGGTTCAGGACCCTGGGTAGTCTAGCTAAATTAATAGCTTGTCTAGTGGTTTAAATCCGAATTTTTAGTCCACAGGAGAGAAAGAAAGAGAGCTACAGACATGAAATGCAGACCCAAGGGACGCCTGAGTTTACTTGTAAGACCCTCATCTATTAAATAGTGTCCAAAATACA
The DNA here is from genome assembly GCA_028533065.1 of Trachops cirrhosus. Classification (NCBI taxonomy): domain Eukaryota; kingdom Metazoa; phylum Chordata; class Mammalia; order Chiroptera; family Phyllostomidae; genus Trachops; species Trachops cirrhosus. The sequence goes on along the minus strand of CM052539.1, from coordinate 163,465,208 downwards.
TTTGAGTTGGGGAGAGGGGGCCGGAATAGGAGGGGGCAGGAGCCAGAAGAAAGAAAGAAGAGAGATGGGGAGGGCGGCTGCGAGTGAGCCAAAAGGTCTCGAGTTGATTTTATTCGATTTTTCTTGCCTGCATTGTTTTCGGGAGGGGTTGCATTTAGGGGTTAAAATACAAACTAAAGATCCCGTGTATTCGGAGCTGTCGTGCCGGAGTAAAAGTGAAAAGGGAGCCTTAGGCAAAAGGAAATTACTGCGAGCCCGTGTGACCTTTCAGGGAGGTAATCAATCAAGTGATCAACAGGGATATTTATCATCGCTATATAGGACTACTTCGTCCTGCACGGGCGGGGCTGGGGAGGTGAGAGGAGGGTGGAGACGCGCGCGCGCATACACGCACACACACACGCACACACACAAAAGTTTAGACAAACCGGATAAGCCTCAAGACAGAACACGTAGGCTTTAATAAACGTTAAGACTGTTCGTTTAGTCTGACTTTCATGGAAAAACACACATTCATACGCCTACGCAGGGAGGAACTGCGCACATCCCCGCAGCAGTGGTTGCGTGAAGGTGTTAACTTTGAACCGTCCGCTGTGCTTTACTCTGAAAGAGAAGCTGGTGGTGAAATGCGCGCTTCAAACGCTGGAGAGGAGAGTGCGCGGGGCTAGCTCGGCTTCGACAAGCGGTCTGGGAAGGGGCGCCGCCCACCGCAGGGGGCGCAAGGCAACCGGTGTGCCCCTCTTCGAGGCGCACGGACGCCGGGGTCCGTGGCACCGAGGCAGCCTCCTGTCCTGCGAAATCTTCGCGATGCCTCAGCAGCGCAGCCCCAGAGCGGCGCACTGGAGACTGCCTGCTCCGGCGAGCACGCGCGGTGGGGGTTTGGCGGCCGCGTGTTTTCTGCCCAGTTACCTTCTCTATCCTTGTAAAAACTCGCTGTTTTGTAAATTGCATTTTTGGTCCCGGATTTCTTAGCAAATCGTTAGGTTTTACAATCCTGTTCCCACCCTCTGGTCGTTCAACAACCCCCGCCCAACCTCAGAAGTGTATATAAGGGGAGAGGGAGCTGGCTTTTAATAATAATGATAATGATATTAAATAGTCGACTTAAAATCTAGACCCCCGAGGCCCTCATCCAGCTCGGGGATTATAATCAGCAGTTCTTTCGGGAGAAAGTCGGGCTGATTACTGGCCCTGGAGGCTGGGAACTATTTCACTGAGGGTTTATGAAACACAGGTTGGGGTGATGCGCGCCGCCTCCCAGGTAGCGAGCCGCCGCTCCTGTGGTGTGGGAATGTGGGGCCGCGCTAGGGTAGCGCTGGTTGGCACCAGATGCGGAGCTCCCGCTCTCCCGCCCGTCGTTCAGGCTGCCCTCTCCGGACTCTGAACGGCGTCCTCCCGCACAGCCTAGTCTACGGCGCCCCCGCCTGGCTTCCCCCGACCGCAGCAGCTCCCCTTACTCCCGCCGCAGAGGGCTCCAGCTGTGCACAGTAGCCGCCTGGGCGTGGGGGTGGGAAACAGCTGGAACGCCCCGGGGAAGTGCGGGTTGGGGTGGAAAAGAACCCAGCAAGGAGGATTACGAAGCGATCAACTACTCCCGGAGTTGCTACTGGTTTCGGATCGGAGAAGAAGCTTCACGGGGCACAAAATCTCTGCGGGTGGAAACAGGAGCTCCAGAGAGAAACCAGACTGCCGGTGTGCAATGCCCAGGAAAGGTTGAACCTCCTTGGGTCCCTGCTACTGAACAAGGAATAACCTAGAAAAGTGCCTCTCGAAGTCAAATGTGTATGTGAACCCTCTGGGGATCTTGTTTTAAATGAGGATTCTCATTCAGTTAGTCTGGAGTGAGACCTAAGCAGTCTATATTTCTAACAGGCGCCCAGGCAAAGCGGGTACTCCTCAAAGTGTGGCGCATGGACCAGCAACATCAAGCATTACCAGGACTTTATTATAGAATCTCGGGTCCCAAGCCAGACCAACCAAATCAAAGCTGGCATTTTAACAGGCAATTCGCTTGAACATTGAAGTTGTAGAAGCACTGCTCTAGAATATGCCTGGCCAGGTTTTCTTTTTTCTGTCTTAGATCAGGACACCTCTGTGATTGAACCTCATTTCAAATCCTGCTTTCTGCCTTGGTCACAGGAGAGGGTGGCCTCAATGAACCTATTTATTTTTAAAGCTACCACTCGCCTGGCCCCTGACAGAAACTCTTTCCCCCTTCATCCATTGACTGCTGGGCTCAGAGGCCAAATGCCACCAGTGAGGCCTTCCTGGATCCTGGCCTGATTGACAACCCCCACACCCACTTCCCTCTCACCCACAGTATTTTGCTCTCAAGTTTATGGCATTTATTCTCTCTTTACATTTGGACTTCTTTGTTTCCACATCTTCCTTGGCCTCTCAACTGTAGGCTTCTTGAAAGAAACCATACCTATCTTCTCTAGCTTCGTTTTCTCACTGTAGCATGGAAATAAGTCATTCCTTCCCCCCATGAGATTAATGTATAAAAAATTCTTTGTGAACTGTAATGCTACAGTAACTGTTACCTCTTTTTTCCACCCTTCAACCCCCTCCCATAGGCTAGTAGAGTTATTTACATCACTAGGCACTTAGTATGTTGTTGTCTCTCTCTGGAAAGTTCTTGAATTTATCACACACCTGATATTCTGAACCTAGAGCACAGTCATATTTAAAGCTCTTTGTATGAAGGCTTAGGTCCTAGTTTTCTCCTCTGTATAATTCTATAGAATTATACAGGGGTTCTATTTGACATCTGCATATTCTAATTTTATGATTCAGCAAGTTGGTTCTGAGGCCTGGAAACTGTCAGCATTCTAAGTGGCAGAAGCTGAAAGTTAGTATCCTCAAGAGTTAAAAGCTAGCTTTTGTAAATTAAAATTAAGTGAGTCCTTTTTAGGTTCTGCAAAAAAGATATATAGCACCAAAAATCCTGTACTCTTTTGGAAGCCATGATTGCCACCCTTAGGAAAAGATGGCAGTATTCAGATTTCAGGGCCATTATACATTAGCTAAGCTCTAGGACAGCAAGATAGGATTGAAAGACCTTAAGAGTCATACCTTTAGAGGTTCAAATCCCAGTTCTGCCTTTTACCAGCTATGTACCTTAGGTAAGTTACTGAATGTCTTTAAGTCCCCATTTTCTCCTCTGTATGATGGAAATAATTATGTATATCTTGCAGAATTGTTGTGAAGATTAAAGATAATGTATACCAAGTACCTAGTATGTAGTGCTGCTACATTAGTAGAAATTTAACAAACAAAGCTAATTGGAGCTCCAAGGTCGAACATCCCGTACTTTGACATAATGATAAGTCTTATACTGTATGTGCTGGGGTGGTGGTCAAGGGTCTCAGACACTGCCCTTTCCATTCCCATTGTAATGCGATATATAAAGATATAGAGATTTTATTTTGCTCAACAGACTGCTCAAATAACTTAAGCCTGAAGCCTTTGAGATATATATATATATATATATACACATATATATACATACACACACATAAATTAGTTTGTGTAACTAGATCTTAACTTTGCAGTTTGAATGTGCAACAATGTTTGTGTGTGTGAGACTGGATTTCAGCTACATATTTTTAAGGGATTCTTGTGTGCTTGTGCCTGCTGTCAGTGTGAATCACGGTCACACCCAGCTCATCCCATGCAAGCAGGATCCTGACCACCTCCTGAACAGCATGAGGCAACAGGGCCTGAGCCACATGATAAGGCCACTGAGATTCACTGATGGAAACATTGCTCCTCCTCTGGGCATCTGAATGTAAGTTTTTCTGGATAACACATACAAAGCTATAATTTGAAGATGTCTATTGTATTTATGTTAGCATGTTCTCACCCTGTGAGAAGAAAGCCACAGAGACCATTCAAAGAGAAAGTGGCTTTTAGTGGGATTAGTAAGTGCTCTTTCTTTCTAAAGAACATTTGTATTGCTTACATGATTTTTTTGTTCGTATAGTGTTTTTAAATTTTGGTTTTCATTAATCTAGTTCTTAGCCTTACTTTCGATACATGAAACTATTGGTTGTGTTTAGATCCTGGTGAGGAAATAAAAGATTTGTGAAATTTACACATGTGGTATTTTAAAATTCTTTATTCAAATAAATGATTACAGTTGGTATGAGAAAATATAGAGATTATCAAAGCAAATCAATTTGCTTAGTATACTTTTAAACTTACAGATACAGATTTTCCACGTCTTTTTAAAGCACAAACTGTGGGACCCACACTGAGAGAGTTTATAAAAGAGACTGCCTTGTAACAAGATCTTCGGTGCTCAGTAACTTAATTCCCTTGACTTGGGTCCAAGGAGACCTGGCTACCCTCACACTCACTATAGAGTGAAGTCCCATAGCTATGACAGGGTGTGATACAGGTGTGCCCTGCGTTATGAAAAGCCACATCACAATGTGATTATTTGCTCCATGCTATTTTATTAAATAATGAGTTCCTCTGGGACATTTGAAATATGATTTGACTTTTAAAATTTGATTTATGCTCACTTTTCCCAGAAACATACCTATGGAGGTAAAGCTCTATTTTTTTTAAATGGTGACACATGTCCCTTAGCAAGTGTTTTATAAGCAGTCCGTTTTCAAAGGTTAAGACAAGGAAGCATAGTTCTGAGACTAGGAAAGAAGCAATTTCTGTAAGGAGAATCTGTTGTGCACAGAAGAGACAGTAGGAACCAATCTGCTGAATCATCTCCTTTGAGGACTCTCGCAGATGTTCTGAAAGTCTAACATGTTAGGATCTGGACATCAAATGTTTCAGAAAATACAATTGTTCTGAATTATAATACAAAAAAGTCCAAATCAACTCTATAAACAGTCTTGAAAAATACTTTCAAAACTGGAGAAGAATTTTCTATTGCATAGAGAAACTGAACAATACTTCTAAAATTGGTCTGGGCTTATACACATTTAGAAGTAATAGTCTATGGGCAAAAATCCAGCTCATATCCAGGTTTTCACTTAGCTAGTTGGCACTGAGCTGAAATTCTAAAATTATGTATATTGAACTAATCAGGACATTCGTGTTCTCAGGGGCTATGGGGAGGCAGCTTCACTTCCCCCTGCAGTGGAAGCACCGATGCAGGGAAACCAAAATAGTGAATACTGTTGTGTGCATCTCTTTCTGCTATGTGAGTTTCATGCTGAACTTTCCACAACATTAATGTCCAAAATCACTGTAGAATCAACACTCATGCAGGTTTCCTTGGCACACTACATGAGCAATCTGGTGCTCCGTGTGCTTCCCAGAGGGGTAAAACATGTAACCTTCCTAAAGCACAGTTCTGATAATAGCATTCTCCTACTTGGGATCTTCAAGATCCCTTAGCTATTTTCAAGATAGAGACCCAAAATTTTTCCTTTTATTCAAAGTATTCTAGATATGGAAAACAGCAAGAGTGGTGGTAAAGCATGAGGTGTGCACCAGAAGTGTTGAGAATCTTAGTCTGCCTGAGTTATGTAGGATTCAAGAAGAGACATTATGGGAAATAGGTTTGTAAAGATAGGCCAGGCACATGCTGTGGGAGACTTTGAATAAAGACAAAAACTGGCTTTGTCTTGAATGTAATTGAGAGAGCTTGAAGAGTCTCAATGGGGGTGGGGGGTGTAGGGGAGGATGACATTATCAGAACAGTGCCTTGGGAAGATTAAGCAAGCAGTAGTGTGTAGAATGGATTGCACTTCCTGTCACATGTTCAGTCTACCCATCATTTGAGATCCAAGACAAACATCACCTCCTCCAGTGAACCACTGATGTCGTGCTCTCAGCTGGAAGCAATCTCCCTACCACCACCTCCTGTGGTGTGTCTTCCTCATATGTTGGTTTTGTACCTCTGTGCTCTCTCTTAATACACTGCAAATTTCTGGAGGGGTATTTGTATCCAGCTCTTCTGGTCTTCCAGTGCTGTAGCACATCTTCTTAAGAACTAATAGCTCTTTCTAAATGCAAGGATTTTTATTTTTCAACAATTTTAGAAAATGCTCAGCAATTTCTACATGGCCACCTCCCCCTTGGCCTCTTGATCTATTCTTTCTTGCTCCCCAATCAGATGTATGGAGGATCTTTCTGTGCTATCTTCCCTGTCTCTGTGCCTCTCTTTCATAGTTCTACCTCTTTATCCCTCTGTGTTTCATCTGAATAACTTCTTCTAATTAATATTTAAGTTCTCTAATTCTTTAGCTTTGTCTAATCAACTGTTTGTCAACTTTTTCAATCTCAGTTATGTTTTTTTCATTTCTGTAATTGAATTTATATAGATATATATTTTTTTAAGTGCCCATTTTATTTTCATGCTGCCTTAGTGTCTTCTTGTTTTTAGGCTCAAGGTTGAGTTTTTTAAAATTGTAAGCATATTTCTTTTATATGACAGTTTTATTATCTGACATTTCTAAAGGTCTAATCCTGCTATTCCTTGTATCTCTTGATCATTGCTCAGATAAATAGTTTTCCCATATTTTAGAATTTTAGATTGTTAGTTCACATTTAGCGAGACTTTATCTTTGGGAATCAAGTTGAAAATTACATGAAGGGTTATTTTTCCAGAGTGGTTTTATACTTTTTTTTATGATGTACACCAGGTATATCGTCAATTTTTTAATTTATTTATCAGTCTGGGATTTTGCAAACTGTGGAGGTTATGTAATTAGAACCAGAAACATAAGTAATAGTGTATCTGTTGGGAAGAATTTTCAGGGAAGACTTTTTTCTTTTTAACCCCAAGGGCAGATGAAAACAAGCTTCCTTGTTATCTCTGCGTTTGGTAAGCTAATAATTTTCTAGACCAACCTTTCACGGATCTTTGAGACCCAGTTTAATGCAAGGGTATCTGTTCTCACTCCCCAGCTTGTGTTGGACGAGAACTTCACGTCCTGGTTCCATGAAGGTTTTCAAAGTTAAGCCCTGCATTCTCAAAGCTACCAGCTCCCCATTCCCTAACCACAGGATGCCAGGATTTTTATCCCCTCTTCAATTCAGCCCCAAAGACATTTCTTTCTTTCTTTCAAGAACATTTATTAGTTATTAAACAGAATGCTTCAGAGATTTGAGAAGGGAGGGATTGCAGATTATTTCATCCAAAAAATACTGGGGTATCTAGATTTTAGAATACATGTGGTGGTTTGCTGTTAGTGCATTTCAGTTTCAATATTTTTTTTTGAATTTTTGTATTCAAAAGAAATTGGTACCAAAACACACGAAAAACCAAATGTCACTAATGAGTAAACTCACAAAAACAGCCTTTCCCATGGCTTTGATTACTCTAAAATCTCTCTTTTTTTAAATTATTTTATTGTTGTTCAATTACAGTTGTCTGCATTTCCCCCGTACCACTCCCCCCAACACCCAGTCTAAAATCTCTTATCCCACCTCCCTTATCTGGCCATCAAAATCATGTTCAGCTTTCAAATGTCATCTCAGATTCAGCCTTCTGTCTAATGTTTTTCATAATGATAGTAACAATAATTACAAAACAATAATGATCATTTCTCAAATAATTACTGTCTTAAGCACTACCACTACCCTAACATTTGGCATGTGTTACCTTATTTTTGCCAAATAGCCCCATGACATTTTAACCTCATTGTTCAGGTGAAGAAACTGATGTTCCTGTGAGTCAAGTGACTTGTTCAGGGTGACCCAGCTAGTAATAGATTGAACCATATAAAACTGCTTATACTCTACTCTTTTTCACTACCCCCCCACCCCCCCACACAAAACACATTTCACATGGTTCAATCTAAGAAATAGTGAAGGCGGAATCAAATCCATATGCTTTCTAACTTCATATGCTTTCCGCTGGGTAGCATGGCCTCTCTACTATGTTAATTAATCCTTTTTCTATGCTACTGCAGTACTTTTATACCATCTGCCTTGACTAACTGTCCTCTTTTGACCTTCAGTTATAATAATGTGTGTCCAACTGTCTTCTCCAATGGATTGTAAAGTCTGAGGGCTGTGCCTTAACTCTGTATCCCCAGCACTTAGCACAGGAATTGGTACATAAGTTTTCGATAATTTTTTTAAATAAATATTGGGTAATATTTTGTCTAGTTGATGTATTTCTCTAGTTGATGACATTTTCTCTTTGTCTAATTTTCTCTTATTGGAAGTTTTAAAATATGGTCCCAAATTTTTTGACATTTCTCCCATCAGGAGGTAGCGTCTATGTCTCCTTTCCATGAATCTAAGCAGGCTTGTGACTGTTTCAATCAGTAGAGGAGAAGAGGAAGGATGTTATATAACTACGGAGGCTGGGCCATAAAAGCTCATACAACTGCCTAGGTGTCTTGGAACATTTGCTCTCTGAATGCTACCAATGGTGATCTGTCTCTGAACTCAGTAACCACACTGTGAGAAACCCAATCCACACAGAAAGACCTTACATAGGTTCTCTGGCCAACACGCCCAGCAGAGCACAGGCTTTGAGTTATCCTAGCCCGGGTACCAGGCAGGTGAATGAAGAAGTCATGGATGATTCCAACCCTCAGCTGTTTGAGTTGCCTCCAATCATTTGAGTCTCACCGGCGGAGGCCCCAGATATGGTGGAGCAAAGACAAGCCATCATTTTCTGTCCTGTCTGAATTCTTGGGAACATAGTAACACAGTTATTGCTTTACACCACTACATTTGGGATGGTTTGTTGTGCAGCAGTAAACTAGAGCATTGCTTCATCTGGCCTATCAGTTAGGAACACGTATAGCCTGCTCACCTCTGAAACCTCTAGAAGCTGAGCTGGTAGTATAAGGGAACTAACTCACTCCTTTCCTCCAAATAAAGGGGACTAATGGTGGGTGGCAACTACCACATCCCAAATCAAAAGAATGCTTCAAGTGGATTTCAGATTCTGGACATGTTTGGAGCATTTGAGTCTCACCCCATGTGCTGAGGCTGTCTTACTGACTGCTGTCCTGGGCCAGGACTGAACCTAATCTGGTTGGCAGAGAGCAGTGACCTCCCAACTCATTATTGTCACTTCCCATCCTTGGGGCAGGACCCTGCCTCTGCTAACCCTCGTACTGACTGACAGGTCAACCTAACCTACAGCGGCCAAGCCACTCACCAGAAGGGAAGCCCTGCTGCTGTCCAGAGCCCTTGGGTCCACTCTACCTTCTTGCTTGGGACCACTCAAAGACCTGTTCAAATCCAGGCTGCCAGCCAAGCTTCCTGGACTTGGTAATTTGGGCTCTGGCCCCTCCTTTGAAGGGAATAGCTCTTTCTTCACTCCTAGCCATACTACCCAATATGTCCCTTCTCCTTACCATGAGTTCTTCTAACAGCAGACATGCCTACAGAGATAGGGAGGCAGAGTGAGCAATGTGAGACAGTGGTCACTAGGGGCCAATTGGATCTCCTGGAAAGCTCAGTGGCAGAGACATCTGGTTCTCCCAGGGATCTGTAAATGGCCTACTATCTTTTAATAAAACTTTTCTGCTTAGACTAGCCAGAATGGATTATTTTATTGCAAACTGAGAACACTGAATTTACCATCTTCCAATATCTTGTGATCTTTGTCTGAATCAATCAGAATATCCTAGGGCCATAGACAGTTTATTTAATCTTCATTTGTAGATCCTGACAGAAAGTACTATAAATATTGAAGATCTATCATGAGCTCTACTGTACTAGTAGAAATTTAAGAAGTACCATGTAGTAATGTTAAAAATAATAACCAGAAAATAGAAGTATTACTGATAATAAAAAGTTTTAACTGTTAAAAAACAAATTTATAGTTTAACATTTCTTATTTTTATCTCCCTTTTGAAATTCTTATTTGGGGGGAAGGTTTATAAGAGTTCACAGTAATACACATATATAATTTATGAATATTTTGGAAACACTTGGCAAAAAAATGCTGAATTGTATGCATGATCAAAAAACTTTGGAAACCCCTGCTATAATTCAAAATATTCATTCTTAAAGAGACCTTAAAGGACATCCAATCTAGTAGTTTGTAAAACTTTTTGATGACAGAAATCTTTCTTCAAAGAAAGCCTCAATACCTAAAACAAACAATACTATATGGTAGGGTCCCCCATCTGCTCCTTTCCTGAAGGGTCCAGAGCAGTGCTATTTGCAAACCGTGGTACTCCAGGCCTCTCTCACTTTTCAAATTAGGAAACTGAGGCCCTGAAAGGAAATGACTTGGCCAAGATGACTTTTGTATTTGATGACTGACCTGGGACACAACCTCCATTTCCTGAATCATTTTTTGGCCAGAGCCCTTTCTACAATATTACATTGTTTTATTGAAATGCTAGTCTGGTGATGCTCTCTAGTTTGTATTTCCTTTGTGGTTCTGAGAGGTCAGGAGGAGTTTGCTGATCCGGGTCCGGGGAGTGTCTGCGAAGCTGGAGGGACACGTTGGAGAGCCTTTGCCCACTACCCCACCCTCAGCATTTCCAAGCAAAGCTGATCATGTAAAGAAAAATTTTTAATGACTTCACTATGCATTTGTGTCTGCTGCTTCTTGCCTGTTGGCGTTAGTCAAAAGAATCTGAATTGGAAGCTCAGCCAAACATTCTCCATGGGTTCAATCGCAGTCACGCTGTCATCCGATAGAAATGTAGCATCACCCGAACCTCTGGGCTCTTGTTCGCACATGTGGATTCTAACCAGCAAAGGAATAAACTATAGTGACTACAAGCAAATACCTCTGAACTTCAGTGAGATTGATGACAATGGTAATAAAAATAGTCTTTTCCATGACCAACACTACCAGTAAGTCAACAGTTAAAAGGGGGATAGTTTTAAGAGTAACCAATGCATTAGCTCTTGTCAATGAGATTCCTTTTGGCAGTAATATATTCTGGGGATTAAGTTAAACCAAATGTTTGTAACAATGGAAATGTAGTCATGTTAACAGTTAGGATTATCGTCCCAGTGAATATTTACTGTAGTTACATTTGAATTTACTCTTTAATTTACCCTTTTGGACACTGTTTGATCATTTTCATCTCTTATTGATAAATTCCACTTGAGATTAAAACCAACAAAAAGCATCCTTTGACATTTTAAAAGCCTTGAAGTTTATTTTCTTTTAAAATGTTTATGCTTTTTTTTTAACTGCTGCTTACCCTGCTGCCTGCACAGCGACGGGAGTAGGTAACAAAAGGCCTGCCTGATACAGTTCTGTAAGTTTTTCGGCCACGTTTGACTTTACTTCGTGCTCATAACAGTCAGACGCAGCCATGGCTGAACACTTCGTGGCGTTTTTCCTGACTTCTCTTTGATTGCACATCTGTTGCCTGCCACTTGGCTACTTCTTGGCCACACAGGAGGCCGTGTTGACTTCAAGACTTGGGTGATTACCTGTCTCGTTCCTGTGCCCAAAGGGAGCAGTGCAGAAAGGCCCAGTGGCTGTCTCCTGAGGTGACCGGGCCATTCCTGGGTGTGGAATTCAGCCAGACTAAGAACTAGTGGTGTGTATTACAAACATACTTTGTGAATTAAAGGACTTTTTCTGAAATTGGTCTGTAATAATATTTTTGTTGATTAATATAAAGAAAATTTATTTTATCTCATCAACCCATAAGCGACACTTGGTCAAGTTTGTAATTGCTAAAATGGAAAAAACGTGATAGAGAACTTGCACTTTGGGTTGCTTTGCTGTGGTTTTCTTTCATTATATTTGACCATATACACACAAGGGTGACATTTATTCCTCCACACTGAAAGAGAGGAGAGAGGCCCAGGGAATGACTTCAGGATCCCTGTGACTCAGATACTTTAAGAGGGCTCTCACAGAGCCTTGCCATGCTGGTGAAATTACCCTTCCTCCTCCCCCCACACTACAGCAGTGGCTGTAACAATGGAAATGCACTCTTGTTAACCATTGAAATTATTGACCCAGTTAATATTTACTGTAGTTACATTAAAATTTACATTTTTGGACAGTTTGATCAGGAGAGGAGATACTCTTATTCATTCCCAGGTTCCTCCCAAGCCACCATACAAACATCAGTTGCTCAGTGGCCCCACTCCTTCCAGCCAACCACCAATCTTCAAGCATTAACTGATTGTCCATCTTCTGTTACACTGTGGTTCTTAACCAGAGTTGCATCAATAACCACCTATGAAGCTCTATTAAAACACTCACGCTGAGCTCTGGCCAGTGTGGCTCAGTGGATTGAGCATTAACTTATGAACCAAAAGGTCACTGGTTCGATTCCTGGTCAGGTCACATGCCTGGGTTGCAGGCCAGGCCCCCATTTAGGGGCATGAAAGACGCAATCGGTGGATGTTTCTCTCACACATCAATGTTTCTCTCCCTCTCTTTCTTCCTCCCTTGCCTCTCTCTAAAAACAAAATCCTCAAAAAAAAAAGTAGTGAGGTTCCATTCCAAACTAACTGAGTAAGTGCCTTTGAGGGTGGGGCATGAACAACGCTATGTGTTAATAGCTCCCCAAAAGATTTCCACTTTAAGTACTCTCCCAGCAGTAAGTCTTTGACCTCATAGAGATCTTTGATCCATTGGCCCAATTGCTTTTTCATTCACCATTCTTCACTTCCTCGTGTCATGGCATACAGATTCCCCTAGTCCATAATTATAATCATGGGCAAACACTCAATCTCTCCCCATCATTATATTCCCCTGGTAAAGTCCCCTAACACTATTTAAATCACTGTTACAACTACTCCATGCCTGGACCAGATCTCCCAGAGATTTCATTTGTGTATAGAAAAACACATAACCAACCATGTGTGTTGTTTTAACTTTAAACCCATCACAAATCTCAGTTGGGCACACAGCACAGCTGAACGACCCTATTGTGCTTTCAGATTTCCAGTCCATACTACATTGTCTATTTTCTCCCCCAAATTTCCCATATTCCCTTCCCCTCCCCACCACTCTTGGCAGATGTCTCATAATTCATTTGGGACAAATACAGGTATCAAAGGGAATTCCTCATTTTCCTACCTCCAAATCTATAAAATACATGTATCCTCATTCTTTGCTTTCCCCCTACTGGCTATGGATAAACTGTCCCTGTTTCTATCAAAGATCAACCTCCCATTTCTGCTCTTGATCTCTCCTCCTCTTGATTCCTGAGGCACCTCATTCTTCCCTCATGGGACTGCACTGCCAGTTTTCCCTACATTTACAAATATGTTTCAGTATCTTCCATTTTTAAACAAAACAAATATTCCTTAACTCTCCATCCATCTTGGCTATCACACCCATATCTCTGTGTCTCTTCACTTCTTTAAAGAGTTGTTTTTAGTGTCTTCCCCCGCTTCCTCAATACTCCATTGAGAACACTATTACCGAACTCAGCCTCATCTTCCAAACCACTCTCTTTGCATATCTAAAAGGAACCTAAAGTTAGTGTGTCTACAAACAATTTCTTTTTCCTAACTCCACAAAATAATCTGGTCCTTCGCCAGTCCTCCCATTTCACTCAGTCGCACCTCATCCACTCAATTCAAGCCTTGATTCATCTCTTTCTCTCACAAGCCATATGCAATTCATCACAATGTTTTGTTGGCTGTTCTTCCAGAATATATCCTGAATCCATTTACCTCTCTCCGTTTCCTATCACTCCAGGCCGATCACCATCATTCTTCATTTGGCCTTACCCAACAGCCTCCTGACAGTCTCCCATCTCCACTCTCACCTCACAATGTCCATTTTCTTCACAGCAACATGGGTGTGTTTTAAAAACACAGATGAGATTGAGTTATGTCCAACAGCTTACCATTATACTTAGAATAAATTTGAACTTTCCTAAGGCCTGACAGACTCCATAATTGCCCACTCCTCAAACCTCATCCCAGAAAACTGCCACCTACTCCCACCTTTGCTCTGACATAGGTGGCTCCTGTACAGTCCCCAATCGCTCTGTACTCCAGAAAAATCTTAAAGCCCTCACTCCTGCTGGGTCCACCTAGAATTCTTGCCTCCCAGACCTTTTGTTGTCCAGCTCCTTATTTTGGCTCAAAAGTCACTTCCTCTCCCCGATATTTATTTATTCTAAAGCAGCCACCACTTTTATTATGTTACTTTTTATTTTTATAACCCATCATTTTTTATTATGTTACTTCATTTTTTCTCATGGCACTTGTTCAACACATGAAGTAATTTTAGTTAACATCTCAAGAGTAGGTAGAGCTAGTTTTAAAGCTATTCTGCAGGGATTAACTTAATAAGGAAAAGCCTTTGGGTGAGATGAACATTGAGGAAGCCTAAAAACACCTTATCTTAAAGGGCAGTACTTGGATTGCACAGGTAAGAACTAGTGGCTTTCTCAGTGTCCTTTGGAAAATTTTGAAATTTGGTGAGTATAATTAGTGTTTCAGCTCCAGCTCTAACATCCAATTCTTTGACTAAGTCACATGGCCAAAAGAATTTTGGAGTACCTATTTTCTGTTCTTCTATCTCAACATGAAGCCACCAATTCAGGGGAATTCTTTCTTCTTTCTCTTGAATGTTTAACCTATTAGCATCTGACACAGAGCAAGTTTAGTGATGATCTAAGTACTCCGGTCTTTCCTTCTCATAGCATAAAAGCCCTTCCATGGTTAATTTAAGAAGTGATTATTTTTCCGCTAAACTTCCTTTCAATAGAGGACATAACTAATTTTACCTCCTTTTGAGTGATTATACCACAAGTTCTTTCAGAAGCTAATCGAGAGACCCATTTTGAATTCTTTGATACCATTGATGAATGAGGAATATACATGGATACTTTTCCTTTACTGCTAATGGGTGTTAAGCAGCAAATGTATTATAAAATAAAGTTCTCATTCCTGCTATAATGATAAGTGGGATATTTTCTGGAGGGGGTTTAATGCAGAAAATCTGGAATCAGTGTTCAGCCAACAGCAGTTACTGCTCATTATAATAATCATCACCATCAGCCTGATCCGTCTCCTGGGGCACGAGCCAGGGCGTAAAGAAATGCGTTTTTATCTAGGTTGATCAAAAATTTTACCTGAAGCCTAGGGCACCCTCTCAAGGAGCCAAATCTGATGACTGCCACTGGCAGCTGTTAATATATTGAATTCTTAGTCAAATTATTATTTTAAGTGTTCTCTGAGTGAAACCATATTCAAGGGAATCTGAAATTTCAATCTCATTTTGAAAAACCTTTATAAGTCCCATGTATGAAATGGAAACAGAAGCAAATGTGGGTAAATGATTTCTAATCATTTATCCATGTATTAAGCTATAGGGAATGTATCTATGTGCTATAGGGAATGTAACCCAGCCCCTACTTGGAAAGGCCAGTGGGGGGCAAGGTCCGCACACAGGACCCACTCCCACGGATAGCTTTTCCCATGGGGAATCAGGCCTGCATTATACCTGGCTGCTATGAGACTTGCTTTTGCTAAAATCCCTCACCCTGGATTGAGACAGCAAATTTTACTTCATATCTTTAACTTCCTAAAATCTATGCTAAACCTCCCAAGTATGGAGTGTAACCAGTTCAACCACTTTTCCCCTTGATCTGCAACATCCTTCTCTTTGAAGTAAATAGCAACATTCTTTCCTCTATTATCTGTAAAAGGTAATCACGTACAGTGAACCTGTGCATAGTAAATGAGGACCATCCTCCATGTAATGAACCCAGAAAAACAATAAAAGCCTGTCCAGGCAAGGGTCAGGGCCCTCTCTCTCTCTTAGAGAGCGGCCATGCCATCTCTTTTTCTCCACGGGACTTCTGTAGTCCATGCGAATTTGTTCGTCGCAGCCGAACGGACTCTGCAGGCCAGGGTCCACATGATTAAGCAAGGAAGGTAACATCAGCAGCAATCCATATTACAGAGAAGTGGAGACTGTGCTTCCTGGTTTGGGGGTTCCCTTGAAAATAACATGCAACAGGACAATAGTACTTCCAGCCAAGATGGAGGCATAGGTAGACACACTGTGCCTCCTCGCACAACCCAAAGAAGAACAACAACAAATTTAAAAACAAAAAACAACAAACAACCAGAACAGAAAATCAAACTGTATGGAAGTGCAACAACCAAGGAGTTAAAGAAATATTCCTCCAGACCAGTAGAAGGGGTGGAGTTGGGCATCTAGGCAGAGAGGAATCACAGCAAAGAGGCAGCTGGAGGACCAGGTGAGGCAGTGGACTGCAGACTGGGCTGTCCCATATTTGCACGCAGATAAACCAGGAGGAACAACTAGGGAGCGAGACAGACCACACAACCCAGGGCTCCAGCTCAAGGAAATAAAGCCTCAAACCTCTGATTGAAAACACCTGTGGGGATTGAGTTGCTGGGAGAGACTCCCAGCCTCACATGAGAGTTCGTTGGAGAGACCCACAGGGTCCTAGAATGTACACAAACCCACCCACACAGGGATCAGCACCAGAATGGCCCAATTTGCTTGTGGGAAGCGGGGGAAGTGACTGAAATCTGGCAGAGAGCTGAGCAAGCTCCATTTTTCCTTCTCAGACCCCTTCCCCACACACAGCATCACAACGCAGCAGCATGGATTGCCCTGCCCTGGTGAACACCTAAGGCTCCGCCCCTCACTATGTAACAGGCTCATCAAGACAAAAAAAAAAAAAATTGCCCAAATGAAAGAACAGATCAAAGCTCCAGAAAAAATACAACTAAGTGACGAAGAGATAGCCAACGTATCAGTTGCACAGCTCAAAACACTGGTAATCAGGATGCTCACAGAATTGGTTGAATTTGGTCACAAATTAGATGAAAAAATGAAGGCAATGCTAAGTAAAATAAAGGAAAATGTATGGGGAACCAATAGTGATGGGAAGGAAACTGGGACTCTAATCAATGGTGTGGACCACAAGGAAGAAAGAAACATTCAACCAGAAAAGAATGAAGAAACAAGAATTTTAAAAAATTAGGAGTGGCTTAGGAACCTCCAGGACATCTTTAAACATTCCAACATCTGAATTATAGGGGTACCAGAAGGAGAAGAGGAAGAACAAGTGGGAAAGTTATTTCAACAAATAATAAAGGAGAACTTCCCCAATCTGGCAAAAGAAATAGACTTCCAGGAAGTCCAGGAAGTTCAGAGAGTCCCAAAGAAGTTGGACACAAGGAGAAACACACCAAGGCACATCATAATTTTGTTTCCCAAGATTAAAATTAAGGAGAGAATCCTAGAAGCAGCAAGAGAAAAGGAGACAGTTACTTACAAAGGCGTATCAGCTGATTTCTCAAAAGAGACCTTGCAGGCAAGAAGGGGCTAGAAAGAAGTATTCCAAGTCATGAAAGACAAGGACCTACATCCCAGATTGCTCTATCCAGCAAAGCTTTCATTTAGAATAGAAGGGCAGATAAAGTGCT
This sequence comes from Trachops cirrhosus, assembly GCA_028533065.1. Classification (NCBI taxonomy): domain Eukaryota; kingdom Metazoa; phylum Chordata; class Mammalia; order Chiroptera; family Phyllostomidae; genus Trachops; species Trachops cirrhosus. The sequence goes on along the minus strand of CM052539.1, from coordinate 163,447,904 downwards.
TCTCAGATAAGGTCAAGTTAAAGGAGTTCATCATCACCAAGCCCTTATTATATGAAATGTTAAAGGGTCTTATCTAAGAAAAAGAAGACTAAAAATATGAATAGTAAAATGACAACAAACTCACAGTTATTAGCAACTGAACCTAAAACAAAAACAAAAGCAAACTAAGCAAACAACTAGAATAGGACAGAATCCCAGAAATGGAGATCACATGGAGGGTTAGCAACAGGGGGGTGGGAGGGGAAGAGAGGGGGAAAAGGTACAGAGAATAAGTAGCATAGATGGTAGGTAGAAAATAGACAGGGGGAGGTTAAGAATAGTATAGGAAATGTAGAAGCCAAAGAACATATATATGACCCATGGACACGAACTAAAGGCGGGGCATATGGGTGAGAGGGGATGTGCAGGGTGGAGGGTAATAAAGGGGGGGAAATGGGACAACTGTAATAGCATAATCAATAAAATATACTTTTAAATAAAAATAATAAATTTCAAAAAATAAAATAACATGCAACAGAATGGTTAGGGAGGGGCGTAGATACTAGGGTGAGATCAGGCATTATATGTGGTTTATAGAATAAAACCATAAAATCTCAGGCTTGAACTGGATCTAAGGCCTGAATCCCATTTTTAGCATTAAGGTGAACCTTTACTATGTATCAAGCATTAGGTATATTCAAGGTTCATAAATATGAGCTTAGGCTCTGCCTTTAAGGAGATAATAATCTTGAACATGATTATCAGGATGCAATTCAAATTTTAAAATCCTGTTATAATGGCTTAACAAAATAGGGTTATATTCCCTCCAAATTTAGATCCAGAGGTGGAAAATTCAGAATCATCTGGGCAGCTCTAAGCTTCAAATGTCTTTCTACTTCACCATCACTAACATATGGCTTTCACTCAAGCTGCCAGGTAGCAGCTCTACCTCCACTCTCGTGTCTCCTGCCAGCAAGGCAGGAAGAGGAAAAGTAAAGAGGGAAAGAAAGCTACCCAAATCAGGAAAGCAAAATCTTTCCCAGAAATCTCTGTATTTATTTATGTCTCCTGGCCAGAAGTGTGCAGCAAGGATGTCCCAATCTGCAAAGGATTCTGGAAAGGCAAGTATGTGAGCTAGGCATATGGCCACCCAAAACAAAGTAGGGACTCTGCCGTAACAAAAAAGGCAGAATGGGATTGGTTAGCAATAAGTAGTGTCTGCCATAGACTAATAAGTACATTGACAATTACGTACAGTATGATTTGTATGTAATACTGTTTTGCAGAACATTGGGCTGTCTGCCCTCCTGTTGGGGAGAGGTGTTATGGCAGGCTTCTCCGAGAAAGTAAGACTCACGGTGAGTCCCAAACGAAGAATGGAATTGTCAGGGTAGACAAAAGGAAGGATTATTCAGAAGAAAGACTAAGAGGGTTAAATGGGCATGGAAAAATGATTGTATATCAGAACCCTTTCAGCTGCTACTGACAGAAATGCAACTTGAATGAGGAAGTACAGAGGCAAGGTGTCAGGTATGGCTAGCTCCAGGAGCACAAATGATATCACCAAGACTCAGTATCTCTTTCTTTCTTCTCCTTGATTCTGAACAGGCAGCAAGCAGTTTCAGGCTTGTATCCCAATCTATCAGCAGCTTCAGAAGTTCCAATAAAGTTCTGAGTATGCATCTCATTGGAAGAACTTGGGACATGTGTCCATCACTCTCACCTATCACTGTGGGCAGGAAAATGGGATATGCTGATTGGGCAAGGCTGAAATTCATGTCCACATCTGGAGCCATAACCAAACCACTTGAACTAAGAGTGCGAAAGAAGCTTCTCCAAGGGAAAACTGGAGTAAATAAAGCAGATCAATGTAGCAACTGTCTCTTGCAGAGAATAAATTATCCTAGTGATATTTAGGTGTAATGCACAAGACATGGGCTGATTTTGGTGAGGGGTAGGGCAGACTCTGAAATGACACTGGAATTCAGGCTTGAATACCTGGGAATGATGCTGGCACTAAGGCTTAGAGCCTTAGTGACTAAGCAAACTGGTGACTATATATGTACAGAATCAGGTTGGGAATGAGAAGGGGACTAAGGAGGTTGGAGATGATGATGATGATGATGATGATGATGATGATGATGATGATGATAAAACTATAACCCCTGGAAAGCCAACAGAAAAGAAATAATGGGGAACAGAAAATATAGGTCTAACATTTATAACAGACCACTGGATTGGAGATACTAATTTTTTTATTAGTGATTGATTTTTAGAGAGAGGGAGCAACATCAATTTGTTGTTTATTTATGCATTCATCAGTTGATTCTTGTATGTCACCTGACCAGGGATCAAACCCACATCGTAGGCATGTCGAGACGATGCTCTAACCAACTGAGCTACTTGGTCAGGGTGAGATACTGATTTTTAAAAAATCTTTAGGTCCACCTTTGTTTACACAGGCATTTTAAAGTATTTATTTTAATATGCAGAACACTATGACTGAAATTTTTCTAAATACATCCTACCTCAGCTCTCTTGATTATATTTTCAAATCTCCAATGTCTCCTTTCCTCTTTCTCATAGATAATCAATGTCTTTAACACCATAACAAGGGATTAAATTACAACAGTTTGAGATGAATAGTAATTGGAACCTGCAGACATAGTGAAAAAATAACACCTAAATTTTTGAACCTCCATGAAGCCAATAAGCTGTCCCTAAGTCAGGTTTAATTAATGCACCATGTTTCTCTGTTCCTAAAGTGTACGAATAAATCTTCAAAACCAAATTAGTGCTTTAAAATATGAGTTAGCCAATGCAATACGAGTTAGCATACAAGCAGATTAAAATGGTATTTCTATTTTGAATCAACATAGTTAAAGATTTACAAACTTTAAACAAGATTTCTCATACATAAATTTGGTCTTTCTTTTAGCTATTACCATTATAATAGAGATTTAGTGACCTGGTTTCAAAAGAACACGAACAATTTTTTAAATATCTCTTAAATCTACATTAGATGTATAAGTCCCCTAAATTGGAAGGAACTTTAATTTGAATACCTCTCTGGGGGTATATATACGGTTGTCAGCAACTCAGTAATACCAGCATTACATAATGATAAAATTTTTCTAAAAATAGTTAAGAAATTCAACTTTTTGTATGTTAAAAACAGATCATTCTGAAAGAAGACATAAGATACATGCTCTGGGAGACAGAGATTTCGTTAGGTGTCTGGCCGACAGCCGTTCTCCTCCCTCTTCTTCCTCACAGAACCGTGGCTGCTTACAAGTGTGTGCCGTCCCTCCCAGGCCTTGTGCCTCAGGGGAGCCTGGCCCTGCTTCCGGCCCAGAGGGTGAATTCTCACTGGTCTACGGCCATCATGATGGTCCGTTCCCCTCACACTTACTGATCCAGGCGCATGTTTGTGTGATTTCAGGGGAAGTTTATTGGAAAGCAACTGGAAAGAATTTCCTCACTCTCAAAACCAAACACATCTCTTATCTCCTATAATCAAGGGAGAGACCATTTCCTGTCTCCTATAACCACCTTGCCACCTGGAGGTGAGGTAGCCTGAAGACAGCTGAGTAGGGCACAATGGAAAGATGGAGAGATCCCCATACCACGATGCTGAGCCGCTGAACAAATCAATCCTGAAGCCATAGAGTGGGAGACTTCTATGTTAGATAATAACATTTCCTTTCTTTTCCTTTTAACAGATGTGAGATGGATTTTTTGTTACTTGTGGCCAAAAGATCCTGATATATAATTGTATTGTTCTTTTTAAACTATTAAAATATTGAGAGCTTAAGAAAAATAATAGCAAAAAATGACATGATTAAAAAGAACAAAATACATTTTATTTCTAGGAATGCATATTCTTCAGAAACACTCATGTCCTGGGCAGAGAAACCTATTAATGCTCAGGGGTTGTTCATGAAAATGTCTTTGAATATCAGAGTCGCTAAATTATTTCTAGTAAAACATGCTTTTGACTCCCTCCTCTACTTCCACAACCTCTCAGAAGGCCCGGTCCTCCTGTTAGCAGTAGCTGGCACAAATGCCACAGTCCTGAGCTAACTCACACAACTGGCCAGGAAAGCCATCCTTTTCTCGCCCAGGGTTCCTCCCAAGCAGCAATGTGAATCGTGATGGACGGGTGAATGTGGCACTGTATGGTTGATTATCTTCACTGACTTTGACCAAAGTCTATAGCAAAACAAATCCTTGGTAGCCCTAAGATCTCACACATGCAGACTCAATTTAACCCTTTTTATGTCCTCAACTTCTTTCCTGTTTTACCCCATTTCTTTTGTCTCAGCAGAACCCTCCACCTCCCCCTGCAGACTCTACCCTACACTTTTTCTCCAGGTTAATATACCTAGAACAAGTGCATGGTACACCTGTAACGTCTGTTTGCTTCATTTTCATGTGATTGTTCTCATAATATGAGATGGGTACCAATTACCAGTTTAACCAGGAAAGGTGCATATAAGGTTTGCATTTACCAAAATCTTAATTCTCTTTGGTCAAACTCTCACTTTTGTAAACATCCTGAAGTTCCCTTCCCTTTGTTTTTCTAGTACATCACAGGGTTCATTACATGTCCCTGATTTCACTAACTTCATACATTGTATTTCTCACAACACATTAGTTAGGGTGAACTAATTGACATGATAGACCAACGCGTGTAATGGCTACACTAGAATATCCGTTCTTGCTCCTGAAGCAGTCCCCATAGGAAGTGTAGGTCAGGGCATTGGCTCTCCTCCGTGTGGTAATTCAGGGACCCAAGCTTCTCCTACACTGTGACTCTGTCATTTCTTAGGGCATTGTTATTATCCGTATCCAGTCTGAGGAAAAGGAAAAAACAAAAAGGAACACGACGGGGAAGGTTTTATCTGTTCAATGTTTTCTCTTCTGAAAGGTGGCTACACCCCGTAGATCAAATTCTGGATCACTTTTTTGCTTGGTAAACCAAGATATAGAACATCAAATTGGTTGTTGCACATCAAATGCTTGCATCAACATGTATTCTGTTCCACACCTAATCAGAAGTGATAATCTGTCTGGATTTGCCTCTAAATTCAGATTAATGTGGATTTATTTAATATGTTTAAGAGCACAGAACTTCCCAGAGTGGCTATTTAGAGCTAATAACATAACTGGGAACTAGAATTAAACTGTTGATGGGTAACATTTTACTTAGACATTCTCCAGCTTGCACAAAATGAGTGAATAGAACCACCTATCACTACCGGAAAATAATTATCCAGCTGATTTTCTGTTGGATGATTAAAAAATGTCTTTGGTTTTGATATTTAGTAGTTTGACATCCCTATGGAACCATTTAATCATAAAAGGTTAATCTTCCCCTGCAAAATTCTCTCCTACATGAGATTTTTCTGGAAAAACAATAATTAGAACCTTCCCATCCTTAAATGGAGGATTCAATCATGTTGTCAGTCTGTGTGTGTTACCCAGTTTGCATATGGGCTGAAGATACGTTCTTTTCAACAGTACACCCTGTCCAGTCAGCAGCCTCAAAAATATGTCGGCCAAAGGGAGAACCAAAGGAGAGGGTGTTCATGGCTTAGTTCCACATGCAACCACTCACAGAAAAATAAGTCACAAAAAATGTCCTGCCAGTTCCTGGCAACATCTTTGGATACAGAAGGTGGTGTATTAAAAATATGGCTTCAGAAATCAGTAAATCAACAACAGTTAGTTGGGCCTGAATCATTGCACCTTAAAAAGAAGGATAATAGGCTGTGTTGCCATAAGAAAATCAGCTGGCTGGTTACCTAACAGCTAGGAGTAACCTGGACGGCATCACAGCAAACACAGGTATGTAAGGTCCTTGGATTTACAGGTTCAAAAACTTGATCCCCATAGTGCACCTGAGTTATCAGACTCAAGGAGACTACTACATGCATGGCAACCAAATACACAGGGCACGGCTATGTAAATCATAGGGCAATGTATTCATTTAAATAAGAAATATGACCACAACACACAAAAGAATGCTCATTTTGGTAAGGCCTGTACTTTCCCTATAGGCAGTTAATATTTAAATTGTATTATACCCAGAAGGTTGTTTGGTGAGCAGTGAGGAATTTGAACTAAGGGAGTTATTTATGTGATTCAAATGTATGATGTCACTGGATTTTGATTGTCTAATTCAGTCATTTTTCAACTTCTATTTTTATTTTATTAGCAGCAGAACACATTCTCAGGATAAATTCCTACAAGGAACACTCACACAAAGATATAGGTATATAGATACCTGTGCTTTCTCTCTCTCTCTCTCTCTCTCCCCTCTCTCTCTCTCTCTCTGTCTCCCTCTCTCCCTCTCTCCCTCTCCTTCTCCCTCTCCCTCTCTCTGCCCACTTTGACTGAAACTCTGGTAGTCTGCCCAGAGCCCTACATGCTTGGCTACACCATAGTCTGGAAGGAGTCAGGCGGAGCATCCGGGAGGAGCACTCCAAGGAGGAAGCCGACATAGGCAGAGATGAGGAAACATGAAAGAATGTGGCACATTGTGGGAACTGCAAGTGGTTCGACAAGAATGGGATATTGTATTTGTGAGGGAATAGAGAACAGAGGTAGTAAGAAATCAGGCTGAAGAACTAAGAAAGAGACAAATGATGAAGGAAAGGCCTTGTACACTTGGCTAAATTACTTGGGTCTCATATAGAAAGCTGTGGAAAACTTTAAAAAGAGTATCAGCAGGGCCATGACATGATAATCAAATTGCAATTTTATAAATACCACTTTAGCCAAAGAATTGAAAATTGGGTTAGTGGGAGGGGTACAATATATGCAAGGAAGGCAGGAGGCCTCTGCCTCCCCCTAAGGACTTGGCTGCACACCGACGGTCCTCCAGTGCCAGCACCTGCACTGCCGCACCTGACAGTTTTCTCCTGCTGCTGGATCTCGCTTTGTCGCCTGCAGAAGTGTCAGAGAATTCGTGCTCCAGGCACACCCCGGGCCAGGGACTGAGGAGGGCTGGCTACCTAACTCTGGGCTGTGCAAGGTCCCAGGGGGTTAAGCTCCAGTTGCCCACCACGGCGGCTAGTTAACAATAGAACTTTTGGCTGCTTCCTCTTCCTTGTCTCACGCATTCACCTAGCCTGTGTACTTCACCTCCCAAATAAATTACTTGTTCTCAAATCTTTATTTCAGGATCTGCTTCTGGGGGAAACCTAAACTAAGACACAAGGCCACTGCAGGTGATGGATGAGGAGGGCCTGACTCAAGCAGGGGGCATAGAGCTGGAGACAAAGGAAACGGGCTGGATATAAAAGATGTTAAAACGCAATGTGGAAAATACCAGAAAATTCCAGGATGACTTTCAGGTTTCTGATTTGAGCAACTGGGGATGGTAATGCCGTTCACCAACCAAAAGAATGGAGGAGAAGATGATTGGGGGAAAGAGGATAGACTCAGTGCTGAATATACTGAGTCTGAGACACCTGAGGGAAGAAGTAGGATGTTGAATGTACCAGCTGGAGCTCCAAAGACTGGTCAAAGCAGGAGATATATATTTGGTACAGTACACTTTTGTCATTTTTGTGCTCAGTATCTGAATCACCTTCCTATAAGGGAACAACATAAAATGAATGGAAGCAGGAAACCCCTCCTCCAATCAAAGTAATCAGCAAGGGAGCAGAATAAGCATCCAGGACACAGTCATGTAACTTAGGCTTGGCCAATTAGATACCCAGACCCTAGATTTTAACATACTGAGGTGATGAGACACAGAGGCAAGGCAATCTGATTATTTAGGGTGAATGTGGCAGAACTGAGAGGCCAGGGTTCCTGGGGGTGTTGGCCCTATGACCATGGAGGTCCCAACTTCTATAGTTCCTATCAGGTTAACTTCAGGGGAGGGAACCAAGAATTTTTGCTAATTTATCACATGATAGAAACTGCAAGTCAAATTTCTTCTTAAAATAAAAGTCATGAAAACCTTAATTAGAGTTAACACATTCTGGCCCTGGCTGATGTGGCTCAGTTGGTTGGTATGTTGTCCCATAGACCGAAGGGTCACGGGTTCAATTCCCAGTCAGGGCACATACCCAGCTTTTGGATTTGATCTCAATCCCTGGTTGGAGTATGTACAAGAAAGTAGCCAGTCAATATTTCTCTCACATTAATGTTTCTCTCTCCATTTCTCTCTCTTCCCCCACCCCACTCTTCTTTTCTTCTCTCTAAAAGAAATGAAAAAAAAAATGTCCTCAAGTGAGGATTAAAAAAAGTATTAACACATTCTGCCCTGGCTGGTATAGCTCAGTGGATTGAGCATGGGCCTGCAAACCAAACGGTCACCAGTTTGATTCCCAGTCAGGGCACATGCCTGGGCTGCGGGCTAGGCCCCTAGTCGGGAACACGCAAGGGCAACCACACATTGATGTTTCCCTCACTCTCTCTCTCCTTCCCTTCCCCTCTCTCTAAAAAATAAATAAATAAAAACTTTTTTTTAAAGAATTAACACATTCTGAGCTTTAACACAAAATGTTGATAATTGTTGAAGTTGAAAGATGAAGGGGGGCCTTTTCCTTACATTTTTGTATCCTGGAAAACCTCCCTGATTTTAAAGTAAGAGTATTCTGGCCAGCATGGTGGCACATGAAGGATGAATTAGAAGAGGGGAGAGATGAGGCAGAAGGGCACCCAGAGTTCCCAGACAGGCGGCCAGAGGAGGACCATCTCTTAGGATTAACCCGAGGAAATCCCAATGCCTTACTCATTAGCTATGACCAACGATTATTTGTTGATCAACCTAGAAATCTGGCAACTGAATAAGGACTAAACTTTGTTTAATCAGAAAACTGAAGTGTTAGAAATAGCTGAAGACTTGAGTCACCAACGGCCCCCAATTTGTTTTCTAGAAATTCAGACTCCTCAGATCTCAGATTCCGCACTCACCTCTGTGCCACCAGTGGTTCAAAATTTTCTTTAGTACTCTATGGATATTTTCTTCTCCTTGGTAGCTATTGTCATACTTGATGTTAATAATTCTACTTTTCTTCTCCTGCAGCTTTTTTCCCCAATGACTTTCTGACCCAATGAATCTTGGACAGCCAGAGTTTTAAGATATCACCTTCTTGCCTTGCTCTTCAAGCTTTACAGAACAACTCTCACTCCCTGCCTCCCCCCAACCCTAAGAACAGAAACTTGGAATACATTTCCTAAGGGTTGGCTGGAGGGCATTTTAGCGACACCATCCCAGGCCACTAAAAAGAACCAGCTCCCAGGGCAGAATGGAATCTCTGCTTTACAGGATAACTCCTGTCCTATTCAAACCCAAATGTTTGGGACATACTGCGTTATCCAGCTTTATTCACCATTTTATCCCTGGGTCCTATAGGGATTTTGATCAAAAGAGAATCCAAGAAAATAAACCAGCCACACCTGCAAATTTCATGACTAGTATGTTGTTTGTTTGTCCGATCAGGGCGGGGGAAGGATGGCAGAAAATCAAGAGCTATGCGAAGACTGTCCTTACAGCTCAGCTCCTCTACCGTCGGCTCCTTTCCAGTTGGTGCAACAGGAGATCTGGGGCCTGTGTTTGCTTTTCTTGGCACTCACAGAGGTGGTGTCTGTAGCTGAAGACACTGGGGCTGTTGCCAGAGGCCCTGCTGGAGCTGGGACTGTGATTCCAGGTTCCAAGATCTCATCTGCTCCCAGAGATGGGGAACATTCTGATCTTGGCAAATGCTCGCATGCCGGCACGCCATGTACCCCTCACTCTTCCCCCTATTGCTCTGACCCCAAGCAGAGCAGCGGGTGACCTCTGGACACACACAGCTCAGCAGCACCACTGTCTAAATTCCCTGCATCCCCCTGGGGAACTCAGCACAGTGGACACAACCACGATTACAAACTGCTAGTGACCTGGCAGCATATTAACCACAGGCAGCATATTAACCACAGAGGAGAAAGGTGAGGGAGCCTTCTTTCCCTGGTAGCTGGCCCCAGGGCCCTGCAGATTCTGGAGGCAGATGCCTTAGAGTGGGCCTGCTTCAGATGCCAAGTGTTTCTGCCACGCAAATTAGCACAACCTGTGCAAAATTAGAAAAACAAAATACCTTTCCTGCAGTGGGAGATATAATCCCCTTCTTTAGGTCATCGCTCGTCCCTAACACTGGGGGGCTGTTCTCCACCAGTGGCTGAGCCACGGTGCTGGCTGTCATTTTGACCCCTGTAGAACACTGAATGTGGTCAGTCTGTAATAAGTCCTCCAAGTCTCAGGCTCCACTTGTATCAGCTCACCCTCTACCTCTACTTGCAGGATCCTCTGGAGAGGTTGCCTTTTCCCCCAGGCGGCTGCCGCCCCTCCCGTGCTCCATACCTATGCACCTGACCTCAGCTCCACCCTGTCCTGTATTCAGAGGAAGGGGTCTGCTCCTCCTGCATCCAGTGCTACTCTCGGCCTGCCAGTGTTTCTCAGCTTCCGATCCACAGACAGGAGAGACAAATCAAACCCCATAAATTCACTCCTTCTCAGTTCTCACCTCCACAGGAACCACATTTCCAGCTGTTCCGTCCCATTCCCTCCCCCTTTTGCCTAGATACAAAACAGATAGTTTAGAGTTTTTGGGAAACAGTAAGATTGATTTCAGTTGAGAAATAGTCTCCATTCATCTGGTAGTTTTAAAGTAATAGTTACTGAGCTTTACTGTGCACTCGGTGCCTGATAACTATTATCCTATTCGATCCTTACAGCCATCCTATCCGAGAATGAAAAAATTGTGATCCAAAGAGACCCAAATGCCAAAAGTGCTAAAGCCATTAAATGCTTAAGCAGAATTTGAACTTAAGCATTTTGAACCCAGAGCCCATGTTTTTAAACACACCGAATATTGTTTGCTGACACCTAGCAGCACCCCGTTTTAAAAATGTCTTGCCCTCTCTTTACCCCATGCCCAGATCACGAGTATCTACCAACTCCAAGGAAAGTTTTCCCCCTTACTCCACGCTGTTAACTGAAAGCTGCTTCTCCACCTCTTCCTCTGCCATAGTCCTGGGGTGCCTCCCAGGTTAATTGCTCAGATAACTCCTCACACAGCCTGTGTCAGTTTTACGATACTGTGGGGTGCAAGAATCTGAATACCCAACCCAAGCTGGCTTAACTAATAGGGATATCGATCTTATGTGATAGAAATTGTTTTTAGATCACATTTTAAGGCTCCATGATCAAGCAGCTTGACAATGCCACCAAGGATCCAAGGGTCGGGACTCTTTCCACCTCTCCATCTCCCCACTCTGTAAACTTAATCCAAAGCCTGGCTCCCCTCAAGAGTTGAGGGTGGCTGCCAGAAGCAATGGGCACCACATGCTCCCTGCTGCTGTCCCAGTGTGAATGAGGAGTGGGGTTGGAAGTCTTCTTCAATCATGTCTGTTGGACAAATTTAGGTCACATGCCCACCACTGGACCAACAAAAGGGAAATGCACAAAGTGATTGGTTTAAACCCAAATTTCAGAGCCAATCCCTAGCAAAGAGGATGGGAGTACCTTGATTGGTTTAGGTTATTCAGGACCTGGGAGATCACTTTCCTCGTCATGGAGAAAGGAGGACATCTTCTGGGTTCCACAGAGATGGAGAGAGGGGTGGCTGCTGCAACTATCGATTTCACAGTTTGTCCATCACTCACTGCATATACTCTTGCAGCATATGCACTGTCCAAGGGGCCTCGGTGAAAGAGTGAACAATGGCTGCTGTCTCTGCTCACCAAGCTGCGCACCCCAGTACAGAGCTGTGTCTGCCCAGAGACAGGGGTGCCTCTGTTCGCCTCCAAATACACAGAGTCTCCTTATGTTCACCAAGCCATGTATCCACATGAATGAAAACTCTTACAGCAGGTACCTTTTTCTAATTTGCACAAATGTACCTGTGGTGGGCAAGGTCAGATTCCCCCTCGGGAAAGGACAGGCTGGCTGTCAGCAGAGAGGTGCAATTAGCTGGCAGCTTCCAACTGTTAGCTCCTTTAGAGTCTGCCTCAGTTCGCAAGGGAGTTTGTGCTCTTTTCTGTGTGGCCCCAAGTCAATGACTAAGCAAGGCAGATGGTGGTTCAAGGGCCTACACTTTGCACCCAACACAGGACTGCTCTAATGGGCATTCCTTGTCCCACAGCTCTTGGTCAGGAGGACAAAAAGAGTTTGTCAGGCCTGCATCATGCTCCAATGGCTCCCCTGGCCATTCCTACTTCTTCCCCCTTTCCTTTCATTGGTGTTGCCTCTCGGTAAGCCTTTTGCACCCCTCACTCCATTTCAACACCTGCTCCCAAGAGAAACCAACCTGCACCTGCACCCTGGGACCTAGCCGTGATTCTACTTCTTCTACCCACATGTCTTGCACCTGCAGAGACTCTGTCCTTTGTCATCTGCACTCCACCGCTCCTGCTAAAACTGCTTTTTATATGCCTATGACCTTCAGTTCTTTGACCCTCCCCCATTCTTAGTTCTCCAGCCAACTTCTAGTTTCCCCTTCGTCACACCTTGGCCTGGACCCCACCTTAACCACGACTTTGTTAGCACCTGATTTCTCCCTACCCTTAGGCCAGTCCCCAGTCCTGGGAAAGGTACAGTAAAATGTTCCAAAAACTGGGTTTAATGAGTTAATGACCAATCCACATTATCTGACTTTAATTGGGCCCTCAGGGGCTCCTCGGTGATTATTTTACTAATCTCTGTAGACTCCCACTGCATTGATGCCTAATGCTTTCTTCTCTCTTCACTTCCTAGCATTCCTTTCTCCTAATTTTTCCTCAAACCCTGGGGATAAAATTTTAACCTTCTTTTTATATTAAACAAGTTTGTAGTCCCTGAACTTTCCCTTTGGAGTGGGCATCTCTTATTTTTCCTTACCCAGATCCATTTATCCCAAATTCCTTGAAGAAATGACACCCCACCCCCACCATCTTTAGTGCACATAGCACCAGCGGGCTGACTCCCATCTCCTCAAAACTGAGTGTGGGACACAGAACCAGCCAGCCAGCACACAATAAACGAATCAAGGATGGGCATGAGAACCAAGCTGGACCAATGAAACCTTGTCCAGTCTATTTTGGGGAAAAATAACTTTTTTGCTTGGGGGTTGCTAATCTATAAAGAAATAAGGCAGGTGCTGAAAACCCCCATCGTGCCCCACAAGGCAAGGGCCTTGCCTAAGAAAATGCCTGAGGAAAGCAGGTCTATTCCCGATGGCGTCCTGGAGCTCTTAGACCCATCTATCTTGAAGTCATCACACCACAGGACTTTTCAATTATATGAGCCAATAAATTCTCTTTTTTACATAAGCTGGTTTGAATCGTGTTTTTGTACTTGCAACTTACATTCTTGGCCAATGGTCTGCTCTTTATCTCCAGATTTGTTTATATGTTTACATACTCATTTCATCTCTCTATGATGAAGTTACCATTCTCATTTGGTTAGTTTTCTATCTATCCCATATTTTTCTTTGGGACCTTGTTTTATCAATTTCCTTTTCTCCACTGACTTCTTTCCAATTGTCCTGGTTCATAACTGGTATTGGCTGAATAACATTACCGAACTATTTCAAAAGGCATTTCTGAGGGGATAAGAACGTGCAAGTAGGCAGGAGAGGGTCATTCCAAAGAATGAAGGAAGAAACTTCCTCAGTGGTATAATCCCTATCCCTGCATGTCCTCCTCTACTTGTTCCTCAGGGACGTAAGGTCTCAGCTCCATATTCACCCCTTGTCCGGCAGTTGGTGCACCCTTTTCTACCTGAGGAATTGCTTTGTGGCACATAAAGGTGAACAAAACATGAGCTTATCATTCTGTATGATAGGTTCTTATAGAGCTCAGAAAACTTAAGAGAAGGGAGCAGAACTGTGTACATCGATAGCCCTTAGTTGTGCTCAAAGTCACTTCAGTGCTCAGACGTCGGATTGTTTTTCTGTTTGTTTTCTTTTTCATTTAATTTTTATTTTAGGAAAATATATTTGCATGATTTAAATATTTAAACTAAATTACATCTCTAGCCTTCCCCTCTTTTTATGTTGCAGTTGCCATTTTTATCACATCTACATACATTGAAATCGCCAGCAATCTTATATTTTGTTGTCAACATTTATACATATTTTAAAGATTTATGAGGAAAAAATACTCTATTACATTCACCCAAGCATATGTTTGTTCTTCCTTCATTCTTAGTGTTCCCATTTTCCCTCTCGTATCATTTCCCTCTAGCTTGAAAAGCTTCCTTTATCATTTATTTTAGAGCAAGTCTGCCTGAAATAAATTGTCTTCGTTTTCTTTCTCTGAGGCTCTCTTTATTTCCCCATAGTTCCAGAAGGATGGAGAATTCTCGGTTAATAGTTCTTTTCTCAAAGCCCTTTAAAGATGTTGTGCCACTGTCTTTTAGGGTCTATGTAATGTATTATTTTTTTCTGTCTGCTTTTAAGAGTTTTTCTTCACTTTTGATTTTCAGCAGTTTGTTTATAATGTGTCTAGTGTGGTTTTCTCTGAGTGTATTTTGTAACCTTATGTGTTTCACAAAATCAGAAAGTTTTCAGCCATTATTTTCTCAAATATTTTTTTCAGCATCAAACTCTCCTCTCTCTGGAATTGCAACGACAGACATATTATATATTAAAATATTGTCTCATACATACCTAATGATCTGTTCATGGTTGAGAATCTTCTTTTCTTAGTTCTGTATATTAAGTGATTTCTATTGATCAGTCTCCAAATTCACTACTTTCACCATCATCTCAATTCTGCTAGTAAGCCCATCCAGTGATTTTTTTTTTTAATTTTACACATCGTACTTTTGGTTCTAAAATCTTCATTTGACTCTTTCATTTATAATTTCCGTTTCTCTCCTCACAATTTTTATCTTTCATTCATTTCAAATGTGTTCATTTTCACTTTGTGCAGGGTGATTATAATGGCTCCTTGAAAGTCTGTCTAATAATTCCAACATCTGGCTCATCTCAGGGTTGGCATCTGTTGATTATATTTTAACATAACATGAGAATTAGTCATATTTTCCTGTTCCTTTGTATACTGAGTAATTTTGAATTGTATTCTGGACATTTTGAATATTTATTATATTATAAAACTCCAGGTTCTGTTAAAAACTTCTGTAGAATGTTGACTTTTTAACAGGCAAATAACATGTTTAGATTCAGACTGTAAGCTCTGCCTCTACTTCTTTGGTCAGTTAGTTTCCTTGTCAGTTCCGTTTTCAAATCTTTGTGATGCTGCTTTCTTCTGCATCACACATGTGCTTCTCGGGGATTAGTCTCTAAATCGTGCTCTAATTTACGTCATAGATCACTTTTCAATACCTTTATTATGCAGCTTTGGTGTAAGATGCCAGCGTGGAATTTCCTTCCATCAAATCTAAGTATTATACGGATGTTATATAGTATGGTCATAACGTATTTTTCCCATTACTGTTCCTTATGCCATTTGTTGTTACTCTTCTACCCTGTCAACTTAGTGACTTATATTTGACTCACAAAACTACTAAAACTGATTTTCTTCTCACTGTTGTTAAAAATAATATTGTTTTGAAATTTAGGTTTTTTAATGCCAAAAGACAATACAAATAAAGGACATTCTTTCCCCCACTTTTGTGGCGGATCCTGGCCAGCAGGATCCGTGTATGTTGTGGCTACTCATGAATACACACGGACAACAGAAGTCCTGTGGAGAAAAAGGGAGGTATGGCCACTCTCTGAGAGAGAGAGAGAGAGGGTGGGGGGCCAGGGGGCCAGGGGGCCAGAGGGCCAGAGGGCGAGAGGGCCAGTCCCTGCCTGGACAAGCTTTTATTGTCTTTCTGGGTGCATTACATGGAGGGTAATCTTCATTTACCATGCATAGGTTCTCTGCAGGGGACTGCTTTTTACATAACAGAGGAAAGAATGTTGCTAATTACTGCAAAGAGAAGGATGTTGCAGATCAGGGGGGAAAGTGGTTGAACCGGACATACTCCATACGTGGGAGGTTTAGCTCAGATTTTAGGAATTTGCAGTAAACCCTTGTTGCCTCAATTCAGGGTGAGGGAGTTTTAGCAAAAGCAAGTCTCATAGCATCCTAGGTACAATGGAGGCCTGATTCCCCATGGGAGAACCTATCCGTGGGCCTGGTCCTGTGTGCCACTCACTCCCCACTGGTTTTTCAAATGAGGGCTGAGCTACATTTCCACGCCACAGAAGCAGTTCCTTACACATTTTTGTCTAATGTTAATACAACTTCCTCCTTTAGTCTAAATTTATCTCACTTTTGCAAAGAGCTTTCTTGCTTTTCTACACCTTCTGAGGCTAGCAAATAAATTTCATTGGATTCTTTCATTAACCAAGTATTTAGGGTCTATCATGTGTTAGATACTGTTCCAGACATGATTCAATTAAAAAATAACTACCTGAACATGGAATGCATAAGGTACCACAGAAACCAAAGAATTTATTTCTCTTCGATTTTTTTAATTAAAGATTTTATTTATTTATTTTTAGGCGGAGGGGAAGGGAGAGAGAAAGAAAGGTCAAGAAACATCCATGTGTGGTTGCCTCTCCTGCGCCCCCTACTGGGGACCTGGCCCGCAACCCAGGCATGTGAACTGACTGGGAATCCTTCTGCCCTACTGTTCGCAGGCCTGCTCTCAATCCGCTGAGCCACACCCGCCAGGGTTCTCTTCAGCTTTTAATACAATCAATTACCTATTTAAGATTATTAACTAGAGGAAAGCTTAGGGTAGAGAATGGACAGTCTCCTCTCAATGTTTTTTGTTTGCTTTAATCTTCACCTGAGGATGTGCTTATTGATTTTTCCTTTTTTTTTTTTTTTGAGAAAGAACTGGGAAGAGAGGGAGAGAAACATCAATGTGAGAAAGAAATATCAATCAGTTGCCCCTCGTACACACCCCCACCAGGGACTCAACCTGCAACCTAGACATGTACCCTGACCAGGAATCAAACCCAAGCCCTTCCAGTTTACCAGACTACTCTCCAAACAACTGAGCCACACTGGCCAGGGCTCCTCTGAATGTTCTGAGTTAGTGAACTCTCAAGACTGAAATAACAAAGAGATACCATTAAAACGAGCCAAAAATGCCTCTAAGAAATCAAATTCTTTATAAGCTATTCTCTCTCAAATTTTAGCCTTTCCATATCATTGTAATTATACATGTTCCTACTTCTAATGCTTCCCCCAGAGCCCCACAAGTTTTGAAGAGAGAATAAAAGCCCCTGAGAAGTACTGTACGCTAATGGCCACAGTTCAAATATCCCATCTTGTCTTTGGGGAAATGCTGCATATTCAAATTGTTTCCATTTTTTCCACACTGGTAACATCAATGGGAAAATAAAGAGAGAACAAACTGGAATAAGAAGACAATTTTATTGTTCTATGAACAAATTCTTAGTAAGTATGATTAGCATAAATATATTTTACACCGAATAGAATGAGGCTTCACTAATGAGATTAGACTACTATAGGTCTGCCGTATACAAATTACTTTTTTAAACTATGTAATAAAAGTTATGTAAGAAGGGAACATAATTAGCTTGCATGATTCAACCTGAGTTTATTCCCATTTATTGGTTGTGTGATCTTGGATAAATTATTTAACCTCTCTGAGTCCTCCTTTCCTCAACAATAAAATTGAGAGAACAATAGCTATGTTATATTTTGTTGGAATCAATCCCTGACACAGTCAATAATTACCAGTAGGTGAGTATGAATGCACAGTAAAACTTCCAGAAGAGAGTATATGCATCTGTCTGAAAAGTGTCCTTGGGGGAGTTTATCCTAGGCACTTTGTATAGTATATTGTATTTTATAAATTGAATAAAGTAGAAGGCTTTCTTAAAACATTGTCACCTAAGGCAGAAGAACGAATCTTCCCTACTAATAAATGCATCTTTACTGCAATATCCAATTCAATTAGATTAGCTTGGATGTTTGTTGAAGGACCTGACTCTAATAATGCACAAAAGTTTGCCTAATAGCAGGCCCTTTGCTGACAATGGCATCTGTTTAATTACTGCAGCAGCCCCTAGATTGGCTGTGGTGCCGGGGTCATTAGAAAACTCGACCCTGTGATACTTGGGATACAAGAACATCTTCTGCTGATTGAAGCCAGTACCCTGTGGAAATGTTTTAATGTGATCCTTGAAGCATGTCCTAAGAAAAGCTGTCAACACATATTCTTCTTTGTCAGGCCTTTATTCAGTCAGGAATACTCCAGAGCTCTCTTTCTGCCTGTGGTTCCCCACACTGTCTCCCATTTACCTTCAGATCTGGCTTAGCTGTGTTCAATGAAGCAGAGGTAGCTGAATTAGGGGGGGGGCATCATCAACGTTGCTCCTCCAGAGACAATTTCCATCAGATAAATCACTAAACCAGCTACCGCGTTCTGAAGCACAGACGCCACTTCCTTGCCACCCGATCATTCACTTGCAGAAAAGCGCGGTCTCCACATAATGAGCACAGGGGCATGCCCACAGACCACATGGAAAGCGGAGGCTGATTGCGAGACCCCAGTATAAAGAATTTCAAAAGAAAAAGCAAAAAGCAACAATAAAAGGACAACTTATACATAATTCACACCCTCAACGTGATTTTTTAAGATAAAAAAATAATAAAAGTGGTTTTTGGAAAGTACTATTTAATGTAAGCAAAAACACATGGCATATCTTTAAAAATCCACAGCTGCTACATAAAAATAAATGTTGTATGTTATGAATTGATAAATTAGGGTGAATGAGTACTAACAAACATAAGAATTTGCCATACCCAAAGGAGTGGAGAGGTCTCCCCCAAGGTGTGTTTTGTTTTTATTTGTTTTTAATGCATAGAAATTCACAGGGAATAAGAAATTGCCTTAACTGTCATCATCTGAACAATTCAAAATCTTTATGCCATGGGCTTCTTACTATTTCTGAGGATGGAGCATATCCCAGGGCATAGAACTTTGTATATGATTTTGCTGTCCAAAACAGCTGGAATTTTGAGTAAAAGTAAGGCTTACATATCTCTGAGTAAGGTGTAGATCTTTTAGAAATGTGATTATTAGAGAAAATTTTGATTTCATTAAAATCATTATATTTTACTATCTATATTAATCCAAGGGAAAACTTTAAAACCACTACCTGCAATTTCACCCATTTGAAGTAAATGCAATTGTGTACTGCATTTTCATTTGGGGATTTGATGAGTCTTTTTTTTATTTTTTAAGATTGTGTTTATTTATTTATTTTGATTATATTTTATTGATTATGCTGTTAAAATTCTCCTGACTTTTCCCACTTTGCCTCCTCTACCCAGTACCCTCCTCCCTCTGGCAATCCCCTCACCATTGACCATGTCTTTGGGTCGTACATATAAATACACTGTACTTTACATCCCCATGGCTATCCTGTAACTACCTATTTGTACTTCTTAATGCCCTCATCTCTCTACCCATCCCCCCACCCCTCCTCCCATCTGGCAACCATCATAACACCCTCTGTACCCATGATTCTGTCTCTGTTCTTCTTTGCTTAATTTGTTTTTTTCGATTCAATTGTTCATAGATTTCTATTTTTGCCATTTTATTGTTTATAGTTTTGATCTTCTGTTTCTTAAATAAGTCCCCTTAACATTTCATATAATAATGGTTGGTGATGATGAACTCCTTTAGTTTTTTCTTGTTTGGGAAGCTCTTTATCTGTCCTTCAGTTCTAAATGATATCTTTGCTGGGTAGAGTGATCTTGGCTGTAGGTCCCTGCTTTTCATGACTTTGAATATTTCTTGCCAGTCCCTTCTGACCTGAAAAGTTCTTTTGAGAAATCATCTGACAATCTTATGGGAACTTCCCTGTAGGTAACTAACTTCTTTTCTCTTGTTGCTTTTAAGATTCTCTCTTTATCTTTAACCTTTGAGATTTTAATTATTATGTGTCTTGGAGTGGGCCTCTTTGCATCCATCTTTTTTGGGACTCTGTGCTTCATCGACTTGCATGTCTATTTCCTTCACCAAGTTAAGGAATTTTTCTTTCATTATTTTTTCAAGTAGGTTTCCAATTTCTTGTTCTTTCTCTTCTCTTTCTGGCACCCCTATGATGTGAATGTTGGACTTCTTGAAGTTGTCCCAGAGGCTGCTTATACTATCCTCAAATTGGGGGGATTCTTTTTTCTTCTTATTGTTTTGATTGGTTGTTTTTTGCTTCCCTATGTTCCAAATCATTGATTTGATTCTCAGCTTCATCCATTCTACTGTGGTTTCCCTATAAATTGTTCTTTATTTCAATTAGTGTATCTTTCATTTCTGACTGGGTCTTTTTTATGCAGCTGAGGTATAGGGAACCTGTCCAAATGCTATTGGGAATGTAGCCCAGCCCCTACTCGGAAAGGCCAGTGGGGAGCAAGGTCGGCACACAGGACCCACACCCACGGATAGGTTTTCCCATGGGGAATCAGGCCTGCATTGTACCTAGGATGCTATGAGACTTGCTTTTACTAAAATCCCTCACCCTGAATTGAGGCAGCAAATGTTTACTGTGTATCTTTAAAATGGCTTCCTAAAGTCTGTGCTAAACCTCCCAAGTATGGAGTGTAACCAGTTCAACCACTTTTCCCCTTGATCTGCAACATCCTTCTCTTTGAAGTAAATAGCAACATTCTTTCCTCTATTACCTGTAAAAGGTAATCATGTACAGTGAACCTGTGCATAGTAAATGAGGACCATCCTCCATGTAATGTACCCAGAAAAACAATAAAAGCCTGTCCAGACAGGGTTTGGGCCCCCCCCCTTAGAGAGCGGCCATGCCATCTCTTTTTCTCCACAGGACTTCCATAGTCTGTGTGAATTTGCTCATTGCAACCACAACACATGGACCCTGTGGGCCCAGGTCTGCATCACTGAGGTCCTCACTAAGTTCCTTGAGCATCCTTATAAACAATGTTTTGAACTCTGCATCTGAGAGATTGCTTATCTCTATTTCATTTAGTTCTTTTTCTGGAGTTTTGATCTATTCTTTCACTTGGGCTATGTTTCTTTGTCTGCCCCTTTTGGCAGCCTCCATGTGTTTTTTTCTATGTATGAGGTAGAGCTTCTTCGACTTTGTGTCTTGGTAGTATGGCCTAAAGTAGTGGGTGCCCTGCAGGGTCCAGTGGCACAGCCTCCTTTATTACCCAAGCTGGGTACTCAAGGTATGCCTTCTTGTGGGCTGAGTACACCCTCCTGTTGTAGTTGAGCCTTGGTTGCTGTTGACAGATCAATAGGAGGGGTTTACCCAGGCCAGTCAGCTGCAAGGCTTGGCTGTGACCACATACCACCAACCTCTGCCCTCCATAGAGGATCAGCTGTGCAGGGACAGGGTGGTGGTGCTCTGGTGTGGTCTATAGCTGTCCACTGGGTGCACTGGCCCTGGGGTTTCCCAGGTGGTGCAGGCCAAGGTCAGGCCCCACCTCTGTTTTGCCCAGGACCACCCTGCCTGAGCTATAACACAATCTGAGACGGCTGCTACTTGTGCTGAGATTGAAGATTCCCAGACAATGCCAAGCTGTGAATCTAGGCTGACTGCTGCTGGCACCCAGCCTGTGGCTCACTGAGGCCAGCTGTTGCTTGTTCGAGAGGATTTAGGAAGTTGTGAAGCATGAGCCAAGCCAAACCAGCCATTCATATGGAAAAGTAGCTTGGATGGACCTGTAAATTGGGTAGAGCAGAGACTCTGGGGATCTCCAAGACAGGTCAAACAGTGTTAGCCAAGTTGATGGAGTCTCAGATATGGTACCAGCTTGTTGGCTCTGAGCAGGGAAGATTTAGAAAAGGGATGATGGCCTCTGATCTGCTTGACACTAGATACTTCAGTTTCTCCCAGTTTGCCACTGGTGTCTTTCAAGCTGCTACCCCAGTGCTGGAGCTTAGAAGGAGTGAGTCTGTGTAAGTGAGTCCTCAGAATTTGTTATTATTCCTTAAAAATAAATATTAAGAAACACACTGGTCTTTCTCTTTGTTTTCCTTCAGTTACCAATGACTATGTGGGACATCAGTATAGTCCTCCCTCAAATAAGTTAAGAACAATTACAGAGTGATGGACCCCCACACCAGAATGCTAGGATACTGAAGTAGAGAAAGATGATAGGATGTTTCTGGACCCCCCAAAAAATAGCCACAACAAAAATTCATAAATTACCCTGAAATAACCATAATAAGAATGTTTAAGACCACTGTAAACACAATGAAATAAACAAACAAAACCAATATATGAGATTTTTAAAACCTGAGATAGCCCTTATTCCTGGAAAAGAAAGAGAGATTCTGAAAAAAATTTAAATTATACCAAACTAATCTGTATATTCATTTTAATCTCAAACTGTTAATAGTGGCTACCTCTTAGGAGGGGGCCTGGGGAAAATATTTGCGATACATATGACAGACAAATCTCCCAAGCAGTAACTGATAAGAAAAAAAAACAGTAACTCAATAGAAAATATGGACAAAATATGTGACAAATAGGTCACAAAGGAAGAAATACAACTTGGTCTTAAATATATGAAAAGAAGCTTAGCTTCATTCATAATAGAAAAAAATGTAAAATAATACACATCTAAAATACCAGTTTTCTCTTACCAGATTGGCAAAAAACAAAGTTTGACAGCAACCTATTGGCATGGTTGTTGGTAAATAGGAACTCCTCACATTGGCTAAATATTATTATATTGCTTGTGTTTTATATGGTTACATTTCTATGGAGGTATTTGCATAGTATCTATTGAAATGTAAATGCATGTATTCTTGGATCCAACAATTCCACTTCCTTCAGACATACTCATGTGCAAAATGACACAAAGATAATTTTTGAAACACTATTTAAAATGGTAAAAGATTAAAAACAGCCAAACATCCTTTAATTGAGAACTGATGAAATAAAATATGGTACAGCCATACAACTGAATATTATTCAGCTGAAAAGGAAAAAAAACTTTATGTACTGATATAGAGAAACTCCATGAAATATTGTTAACTAAAGAAAGCAAAGTCCATGAGAGTGTTTATCCATGCAGATGTTTGCATACCAGGGGGAAAAACGAATACATGTTCAAACGCATGAGACTACAGCAACGGTCCCTCGGGCAAAGGAAGGCCCGTCTGCAGGAACACAGGGGAAGGCTGGATGTGGAAGGGGAGTTTTCACCCTGTACCGGTCCATAACTTGGGAGTTTTGAACAATGTGAGTGTAGATCCTTTGAAAAAATTTAAACTACATTTTAATTGGACATCTTTCGTCTATGAGTTATTTGAAAATTAATATTTTTACATCATGAAATGACTTTGTAAGTGCATATGTGACAATCCCTATTTTTTATTTAGAATCATGGTAAAAGCAATTACTATTTCAGTTAGAAATAGTAATTTCTAATTTCTTTCTGCTATTTAACTTTAATGTAAAGTTTATCAAATTACTATAATTTAACAAACAAAAAATTCTGAATATCTTGAATATAGCAATCTCTCTTGATATTGAGGCAGGTACAAGAAGATAAATGAGAAAATAGATTTTATGTTATATTTATTTAAAAGTTTTTATATATTTACATTTATTTAAACATATTTCTGTATAATATTTACTTATTGCATTTATTTATATTACATGTATATATACACAATGCATATTTATAAAGGGACTGAGGGTAATCTTTAGACAATATAGCACTATCTCAATTCTTTATCACTTGTTTAAACTTATCACACAACAACATATCCCACAACTAATTGATCCTTGTTCACATACAAAGAAGTAGTATGTTCCTCAGCCAGTGTGGCTCAGTTGTTTGGGCATCATCTCGCAAATGGAAAGGTCTCTGGTTCGATTCCTGGTTAGGGCACAGGCCTGGGTTGCAAGTTTGGTCCCCTGTGGTGCATGCGAAAGGCAATCAATTGATTTTTCTCTCACATCGATGTTTCTTGCCCTCTCTTTCTCCCCTCCTTCTCCTCTCTCTAAAATAAAAATAAATAAATAAAATAAAATATTTAAAAAGAGAAGAAATGTATGGGTATGTTTAAACAATGTTATATTCACTGACTCGGAAAAATAGTATCACATTGGAGTCAGTGGACTTTTGCCCTTGAGGAAATGTAACGAACTTATCTGTGGAGAAATGTCCCCGTTGGGCATAGTGGGGAAGGGCACAGGGGTTTGGACTCAGGCCCATCTAGATCAAATCCACTGCCTGCGTGACCTGGGGTGAGTGACCTCGAGTGAGTGACCTCATAGGGGATTGTTTCCTATCACATACCAGATTCCTTATAAGTGGTTTATTAAATAAAACAGTGAGTATAAACAGTTTAGCACAGACATCTACCTGAACTCTGTCTCCATTATGAAGCCTCTCTGTTCTGTAAATGTCTCCACATTCCTGTAGATATATAAGTTTGTAGAGAAAAAATAAACAAAACACTAACCAGGTAGAAAAATAGGGAAATCAGTGACCTCTCTGGCCCAATTTGAAGGGTTTGAAAAAGGCTCTCCTGGTCAGACACATCCCATCAAAGAGGCCCCCAGTATTCCGGAAACTCCACTTGAGAAGTCAGCTAGTCCCCTCTAGAAGGAGATGAATCCATTAACTATTAATATTTAGCATAGCACATTAAACAAATGTTACTATACTTTGTTTATCTTAAAGAAGCTATCTTAGAGAACCGTCTCTGGGGAGATACAGGATCCTGATGTGCCACTTCAGCTGTGCCAAGAGTCCTTGGGACACAGCTTGAATGGGGCAGGAATAAGACAAAGGGAGCAAAACTATCCTCACACACAAATAAGAGGGGTTTGTGGGAGTAGGGAATGTACCTCCTCAGAGAGAAAGAGTAGACTTTGCAGTGGGGGAGAGAGAGTCTGGGTCCTCTTCCCAGTCCAGAAGAATGCAACTGCCCAGTGGCAGAATGGCCAAGGGCCTCTGAGAACAGAAATTTCTGAAATTCCATTGTAAGTGGTGTGCATGGCTTCAAAGCCCCCAAATCAAGACTTTGAGCAGTGAAAGAACTGGAATGATGTCCAAGCAGAAGACACATGCCAAAGGGGGCACAAACAAAGAAAGTAGGATAAATGCACAGTGGAGAAGACTTCCAGAAGTGGAAAGGCAGAATCAAAGGGCCTTAGTCTGGAGCACAGATTCCCCCAAGAATCCTCAGACACAATAGGAATAAGGGCGGGGACAAGGATCGCCTCTGTTCCCACCACATATGAGAGGAAGGGTTCAGTCCATTGAATGAGTCTCAAAGGATGGAGTTGCCTGGCTGCATGTTGGCTGCACTAGCTCTCTTTCATCCAGCTCTCCAATAGCTGGGGAAAAGCTAAAAAGCAGGAGCCAGAGGGCCTAGGACCCAGGGCTGACAGAAAGACAACACAACTTAGAGGAGAAAGCTTAGGAGAAATGATACATAACAGGCATCAAGCGGGGACCCCCTCGCAGGACACAGTTGCTCCGAACAGGGAGAGGCCCCGTGGGCTCTGCAAGCCCTGCACAGATTGCACGTTAACATTTTAAATATTATTCGCCTGAAGTTACATTTAGTGTGTGCTATGTGGGTAAGTGATCAAATACCAAATTACCTGTGAGAAGTGACTGAGAGGAAAATATTCAATCCGTTGCATGACAAATACAATAGAAAAAACCTGGAATTAAGGGGGAAAAAATATGAAAATGGTACGTTTTCTTCCCAGCGGTCTGTTTAAGAGAGTCAAATTAAGACTTGAAGCGATCATATCAGCCTTAATTCTTCTCTGTTATTAATTGAACACCTTCTTGGAAACATGCAGATAAAAGTCTCATCTTGGAGAATTTAAGATAAGAGTGAACAGAAAGGAGGAGAAATTAGTAGGCTTTACCAGTTCACACTCAAAACCATCACACTCTTTGTGCAAAGCTGCCTACAGATGCATAATATTAAACTGAACCTTTAATGTATTCTGATGTGGGGGGAACTTACAATCATAAGGCCTATTCTTAGGTCCACAATTCTCTTTGTACTTAGTGTTAGCCATAAAGCCAGGTGAATGGCAAAAAGCTGTTGTAAAACAAGAAAAATTAGAGTTCCATTTGTTACAAAGAAATGTAAGCTGCTTTCTATGATGGAAATCCATATACACTGTAGATATGCTTCAGCTAAGGACAGTGGCCCCTCCAGTGTAGTGTTTATAGACATATTAATATGATAAAAGAAATGCTGAAATTTGGTTCTTTGCCTGAAGGAAGATTTGTTATAAACAGTAAAACTGGCCAGATGTCCAGTGATCCTAAAAATAGGTACGTTTCTACTGTAAAACCTATTACTTCACAGGGAATAATGAGAGAAACACAGCCATGCTCTATGGAAAAGATCAACCAAGAAATAGCCAAGATAATTTCCTTCATTTG
Organism: Trachops cirrhosus; assembly: GCA_028533065.1. Classification (NCBI taxonomy): domain Eukaryota; kingdom Metazoa; phylum Chordata; class Mammalia; order Chiroptera; family Phyllostomidae; genus Trachops; species Trachops cirrhosus. The sequence goes on along the minus strand of CM052539.1, from coordinate 163,421,540 downwards.
ACCATAAACCCATCAAAACTTCATGGAATGTGGTTACTTTATTTATGCAGTAACTGTGCGCAGTCAACCACACACACCGTAGGCTTCCTAAATAAGGAGAGAGATAGACAGACTGCCAAGGCACCTTTTCATTCACAGGAATTCCAGTATCGGTGTGTAAGTCTCCAGAATCCGGAGGAATCGTCTACTGAACTCAATAGTCGCCCACACAGACTGACCTAAAAACAAATAAGATTGCATCTTATTCTCCCTTGGCATTGCTAAACATTTATTTTTTAAAATCTAGCTACTTAACGTGAACTGCTTAAGAAAAGAGAGTCCAGGAAGACTATAATCAGATACATTGATTCTGAGAAGCTGATCATCAACTACAGAAACAAGGAAACTGATTTTTTAAAATGAAAATACCCAATATTAATACAGGCCATGAAAACACTTGTAATCTTGATCAGTGTGATGTCATGGAAGTTAGGCCTATTTGACACCACCATGACGCCTATTTCTGTGTATATTCTTTGTGGCTTACTGCCTGGTGATGCAGTAGCAGACTCTTGCCCTGCTTCCCCGCAGTTCTGTCTGAAAACAGCTGTTTTTCCATCCAGTCCTCCAAAGAGCAAATTATCAGTGGAACTATTTTGCCAAAAAGATGACTTGTTTTAAAATACAAAACAGGCTGTGGTCAGGATGTGGGTTCAATTCCCACACACATAGGCAACATACATAGGTTGAGTGTTCAATCCCAAGTCAGGCCACAAGGGGAGGCAACCAATTGTTTCTCACATCCCCCCCACCCTGCCTCTCTCAAACCAATAAACATATCCTCAGATAAGGACTTAAAATAATAAAATAAAACACAAAACAGAAAGTTATAACCAATAAGCAATCAACTTAGTACCAAAAATTACATCTTCAGGGTATATTTTAATGAAGTTGGCATTCATGGAAGTTCCTAAGTAAAAGCTAGAGAGTTACAGTCTGTTGATATGTTTCTCTCATCAGAGTACACAATCGGCATTTTCAAAGGCACAGATGATGTCAGGTGTTAAGGGGGATACCACTACAGATCAACCCACTTTTAAAAATCTTGTTTATTGGTTTACCCCAGAAGTAGAGCTGGTTAGCCTGTACAGCGGCTGGTTTGTGACACCATCAGCTGTGATTTTTGAGATTGTGGAAGCCTTGGAGCTATGTCTTCAAACAAACACTAGAAATCCTCTTCATAAGAGGTGTACCTGCTCTGGTTGAAGAGATCAGAAGGACCCCAAATCTGAGTCTAGACCCCATTCATTCCCTTCACTTCCTTGACAAGCAAAGAGTAACTGTGAACCTTGGGTACAAAACTGGCCTTGTTTCATTTCTTTATTTCTTATTTTGTTTCTCAAAAATAAAAATGTGTGAAGTTTAAAATTTCTAGGCAAAACATACTTTGGAATTTAAGAAAATAAGCACAAAACCTCTCTGCATATGTAACAAGATCTGAGCGTAAATTTTAACAGAATGAGCTAAAAATTGTTAGCTTAACCTGTCCCGTTCTCGTCTCAGACTGTCTACCTCCAGGTTCTCTTTGTTCGCAGCAGCCCGCAGCCTGTCCAGAGCCGCCAGCCTCTCTGCCGGGAGTGAAAGGAGGCACAGTCTTCTCCTCCCCGTGTATGTTTGGGCCCCTTCAACCAAAATTTTAAAAGTAAGATTGTACTGACATGCAAACCGTTTCTGGCTTCAGTTTTACAATTTTAAATAGTCTGATTTCACTCCACAGGGTGGGAGGGAGAAAATCTAAGTCTGTGGTTATTACTGTGATTGAGGTTTTTGCTACAGATGAGTGGATACTGCCATCTACTGTTGAGAAAAAAGAAAATGGTTACGCCAAAAGTTTTCAGCCTTTTATTGAGGTTTTGACAAATCGTAAATTCAAAATGGGAAAAAATGGCTTTACAAAAGTCATCAGTCTCTCCTCACTTATACAGGTATTTAGTATCCATAAAATAGTTTGAAAACTAAAGAGAATAAAAAATATAACAAACCAGGGAACTTTCTTCTCTAAAATCAGAAAAATTGCTGTGTGTAATTATTCTTACTTTTGATTAAAGGTTGAAAGAAAATCGTTGTTTTATCAGTTACCTTTTTGTCCCACCATTTTAGATACTATAATGAAGATAAAATATAAGTAATTTATCCCTTTTTAATTATTTTAACTTTATTTCTAAATTAAGATATAGATTTATTTTCTTTGTTTTCTTATAAAGCCACTAGAAATGCATAAGGCAAACTCAGTTTTAATTTTATTTTTTTAAAGATTTTATTTATTTATTTACTTTGAGAGAAAGGGAGAAGGGAGGGAGAGAGAGAGGGACAGAAACACTGATTAGTTGCCTCCGGCAGGCCCCCAACGGGGACTGAGACCCAGGCATGTGCCCTGACCCGGAATCCAGCCAGCGACCTTTTTGTTTGCAGGGCGACATTCAACCCACTGTGCCACACCAGTCAGGGCTTAATTTAGATTTAGTTACAAATAAATTTTCTTTAGAAAAGTAGGGTAATTAACACGTAGCTTTTCTAGGCCTCTAATAGGACACACTTAAGCTCAAATGTAGAAAAAGCCCATGCAGGGTAAAATGCTACCACAAAAGCATCACATCTGCATCAGAGAATCGGCCACGTTAAAACTCCCCTGTTAGTACGGGGAGACGGAGTCCTGTGCCTCCAGACCCATCAGTGTGAGGAATGAGTTGTCTTTATTCTGATGGAAGAAATAATTTGGTGGCCCAAATTCCGTTGTTTTCACACATAAAAGAGCATTTTCCCTTTTAAAGAATATTTATTTAACTCTGTCAGCAGCCAAGCACCATGTCATGTCCTGTCTCAGGTCTCTCGAAGGCCAGAGAAGCGGATGTGGAGTGTGGCGTGTGGATGGTGCAGAGCAAGCCCCCAGCATGCACATCTAGGAAGAGAAAGGAGAAAGACCATAAAAACTGCAGGGTGTCAGTCTATGTGTGAAAGCTGATTACACACTATGTACTGTGTACAGTGTGTACGTGTGTGTGTGTGTTTAGAGGTGTTTAAAAAACTGATTATTGAGTTTGTTGTATCAACAATTACGGTTCCAACTATTATGGATTATTTTGCTGACCTCATTAAGGAATTTTCTTCATAATTAACATTGGTCTAGAGCTGTTTATAAGGCACTCTTACACATGCCACAATTTATTTGCTCATTTAACAAATGCGTACTGAATACAAGCCACATGTAAGGCTCTCACAAGCATCAGAAAAACAAAGCTGAAAGAAAGAAAAAAACCCATCCTTTAAAGAGCTTCACAGGCTAGGTAAAGAGAGACAGAAGCAACCTCACAGCTGAGTTTACAAAACAATGTAAACCTGAGAGAGGAATGAAGGGGAACTATGTCAAAACCAAAGATAGATAGCAAATCTGTTTCTGCTTGGGTGACAGGCAGGAATCAGGAAGGTGTAGGCAGTAGAAAACTGAATAGCACATGAACCAGCAGAAGAAATATGTCCTGAGAACCACAGGTCACTGTTGGATGTGACACGCTCTGCGGCATCAGTAGGTGAGTCTGGTGAGGAAGTGTCACTCAGAGGAGTCGCAGGCATATATGCCTAGTGTCATATATGCAGGAAAGATATAAAATTAAATGTTATAAGAGAACAGCTTATAAGCAGAGAAGTAGTGTTGTGTCCACAGTCATCCCAAACTCTGATTATCCCACCGCTTAGACCCCGAATAGATGGTCCACATGCCTCATGGCTAACATCCCAGCCAAAAGGGGCCCTGTGCCATAATACTCTAGGGACCAGGGAACCTCTCTTTGCCATGGATGCTCCCTGGTCAGAGACGTGACCTTGACAGAAAGGGGGAAGACTTCTGAAGCCCACACGCTGATACCAGTTCGTTCTTCTGGTGCCCTAACTCTGACTTGCTATGCCAGCTGTCTACTAAGATCTACCCAAAATGAGGAGGAGACGAAGCTCCAGGACATGCAGATTTATTGCTCCCAAGAGGAGCACAGAATAAGAACTGAAGGCTCTGTTTACCACACTGAGTTGATTCGAAGCTGCAAGCATCTGGGAGCCACTAGCTGTTCTTGGGCAGAGAAGTCAGAGCCATTCGATTTGTATCTTAAAGAAGTCGTCAGCATTGTAAATGACAGGTCGGATTGGAGGCCAGCGGGGGAAGCTGTTACAGAATGTCAGGCTAGAGGGTCTGCAGAGGCAGAGAGGATGGAAGGACAGCCAGATCAGAGAGATGCACACTAGGGGGTGGAACAAACAGGGCTTTGAGACTGGTTACTTCGGGATAAGGGAAAGAACAGAGTCTAAAACTACTTGGTCTCCGGCTGAGTGACAAGCTGGATTAGGGAAGAGGAGGGAGGGAGGGAGATGAGAAACAAAAGACTATTTTTAACTTTTTATTTTGAAATAATTATACATTCACAAGATATATAGAGTGGCAAATACAGTACAGATAGGTCCCATTTACCCCTCACCCTGTTTTCCCTAATGGAATCATCTTACATAGATATAACACAACATCAAAACCAGAAAAGTGAGATTGGTACAATGTATGTGTATAGTTCCTTTTTCATTTGATTAAATGTGATTCGTGTAGCCACCAATGTAATCGAGACATGAAACTTTTTTTTATAAGTATCTCCCACGTGCTCCCCCTTTATAGACACATCCACCCTCCCCTTCCCTTCGCTATCCTTATTCCTGGCAACCACTAATCTGTTCTTCAACTCTGTAATTTCGTCATTTAGAGAGTGTTATGTAAATAGTATGACCTTGTAAGACTTGCTGGTTTCACTAAGCATAATGCCCAAGATGTACCCAAGGAGTTACATGTATCAGTAGTCTGTGCCTTTTTAATGCTGAGTAATATCCTAGAATGAATGTAGCACATTTTGTTCAACCTTTCACCCACTGAAGGACATTTTGGTTGCAGGCTCGGTTATTAAAAATAAAGCTGCTGTGCACACTTATGTACAGGTTTTGTAAAAACGTAAGCTTCATTTCTCTGGGATAAATGCCTGGGAGTGTGATTGCTGGGCCATATGGTAAGTGTATGTTTAGTTTTGTGTATGTTTAGAAATTGAATAAGGCTTATCTTTCAAGTTAAGTATGATTTTCTTCCTGTTTTGAAAGTAAGAAATGAGAAGCATGGTGATTAGTAGCTCAGGTTTTGGAGGCAGACTTGAGCTTGAATCTGGCACTGCCATCATCAACTGTGAGACTTGGCAAATTAATTAACCCTGCTGTACTTACGAGTTGTTTTTTCTCAAGTGTAAATTTCTGTAACCTGTCAATGGCACCGGAATAGCACCAGAATGATAATTTGCTGCTTTCCTTGAATACAGGACAGGTGGGATTTCTAGGAATGAAATGTGTAAGTGTGCCAGTTATCGAGTAAGGAAAACAGAAGCTGGGCTGGATAGAGCTGAGAATGCAGCTGATGAGGCAGTTTACACTTCGGTCAAGATGGGCAGGGAGCGAACGGGAGACTGAGATGGGGCAGGAGAATGAGAAATGGATGAAGGTTTATAACTGGGCAGCTGAAGGAAAATCTAGACTAAGCCAGTCCCAATGTTCACACAGGAAAAAATAAATGGGATATGTGATTTGATTAAAAAAAAAAAAAAAGACTCTCAGTCTAGCAGGGTTCTGGCTGCTGGTGGTTTTCTAAACTACAGGTGTTATGAGGGATTCGGGGGTGGAAGGAGAGGGAAAGTATGATCAAGTCAGCAAATATTATGACTCATGCTTCATATGTGGTTTTAAGCTCCAAAGTAAGGGTGTATCATGTTGGGGTGGGGATGGCATTATAGGTGGTTTAAGAAAGGCTGGCTCTAGGTAGAAGTGTGCCGGAAAGGTCAAATAAAAGCAGAGGTTTAGACAAGGTATGGCCAAGTTCAAGGAGGCCAGCAGGGGCAATAAAAAGCAGAAACTTTCTCAAGTCCAGGCAACCAGAGTCAGCTATCAGGAGATCAGCAAAAATAGATGAAGTGGGGTGAATGAATTTCTGATTCTAGAACACATATTTTTGCTTTTTATTTGTTTTCTGCTGTGTGCTGCTTCTGTGAAGCCCTGTGCCTTTAGGCATTAGTTCTAGCCAGAAAGAGATCAAAGACTGGGTTATCTTTGATGAGAATAAAGGATTGAAGTTATCTCATGCAAGATTAGTAGAGCCCTGGCCGGTGAGGCTCAGTTGGTAGGTGGCTGACTGATCTTTCTCTCTCACATTGATGTCTCTCTCTCTCTGTCCCCATTTCCTCTCTCTCTAAAATCAATAAACATAGTTTGAAAAAAAACATTAGTAGAGGTGAATGTATTAGGATGCTTTTGAATACAAATAACAGTTAAAGCCAACTGAAGGAGCCTCAAATAATAAAGAAAATTATAACCTCATATAACAAAATCCAAGGACAGAAGATTCCAGAGCAAGTCAAAATAGCAGCACAGAAACATTGGGGACTCCTTCCTCCATCTCGTATTTCCTTCTGCCATCATCTTTACACTGACCTCTTGTGGCCACATAATGTGGATGGGCGAACAAGGTACTAATCCCAGGATAAAACCAAGAAATTTCTTTTAGAGGTTTAGAGTCAGAAAATTTAAAAACTAATCCTGATTAAAGGCTTCAGTTAGTTGAATTCTAACTGACTGAAATTCTTTAGATCATTCTTTATGTTTTATACTTGCCCAAGATTTCTCTCTAACATCAGGATCAGGCCACCTTCATGGGTTTCAATGAACTTCCTTTACTCTCATTCTCAGAACATGGAGAGATGTCTCAAACTATTTCTTTTAAGAAAGGAAGTGTATACTTAAATTTGCATAGTAGAATACTTTCACATGGCTTGTTTAATCCAATCTTTCTGAATCCTTGTGAGTTAGAGCAGATATTAATAACCTCATTTTGAGATGGAACAGGCTCAAGTTTAAGTGAATTTCCTCAAGTTCAAGTTTAAGTGAAGGTCACTGAGAAACTACATTGCAAAATTGAGACTTAAGCCCAGATATTTTATTTCTCAATTCAGTGCTCTTTCTACTTTCAAGGACAATAAGTCTGATTTCTCTGGGCCAGTCCAGATTTCACATGTGAAGTCAGTCTCACATCACTACAATAATAACCTTTGGAACACAAGAGTTGGTTTTATATTAAGAATACACAAGCACTATAATCAAAACCGTGGAAGGGCCCAAAGGAGGAATCAGGTCAGACACTCAAACTAATACTCTAAATTTCGGTGCAATGAATAGATGGCTATATTTCATCCCCTTGCATTCCACCCACTAAACTGGAAAGGAACAAAGTTAGATAAGTACCATAGGGCTTGGGTAGGTGGGAAGTACAGAGGAAGCATTACTTAAGGGAGGGGTATCACAGACCTTGCTCACCTCAGTTTTATCCTACATGAAATTCAGATAATAGTACCTACAGTACACTTTTTTGTACTAATAAAATAAGATGGTTATCATTTAAAAAATATTAGCAAAGGATTGTTTGAGTATTAGAAAAATAAGGACTTCTTGCTAATATATGACCTAGGCTCTAACTTCACATGGGGGAGGCGGAGATAAAAGTTCCAACCCCCTAAACACCTCATTGATTCCCCTAGCAACCAGCCCCCCTCCTTAGATGCTTTCCAAAGTCACCTTGCTAACATAAACACCTGTGTGGCTCAAAGGGTTTGTTACGAATATCAAGACATCTTTATCACTCTTATCACTTAGGAAATTCTAAGGGTTTGAGGAGCTCTGTGCCAGAAATAGGAAGGAACACCAAATATATATTTCTTATTATAAAGAACATCCTCCTCCCCAATCCACCAAAACTACTCTAACCAATACACAGGATGACCATGTAACTTATTGTAAAACCAGGATTTTTGAGAATGAAAGAGAACATAATTAACAATTACCCTGGAATGATAGGTATAAACAGGACTCATCCTATATACAAACTGGGACTTATGGCAACTCTATAAATATTTCCACCTGGACGTTTTGAATCTTATTCAACATAACACTGAACCATTGATTTTCCTACAAAAATATGTTCTTCTTCATGTTGTTAAATTCCATGTATATTCATTCCATTTGCTCAAGCTCAAAACCTGGGAATCATGTCCAATTTACCCTTCTCTTCTCTCACATCCATTTCATAAAATCGCTATCATAGAACTACCTACAAAGTATAACCCAAATATATATACTTCTGTCCCCCTTCACCTACTAAGTCTTTCTCCCCCACCCATTGTACAACACCCTGTTCATTTCCTTCACAGGCTGCAATACGGACCAAAAGGAGCACTGTAACAAATTGCAAATTCCTAACTGAGCAGGGTATGGTGGGTAGTCACGCCCCAGGCATATAACGTTTTAGTAAAAAATAAACTTTTCCTTAAGCAAGCGTTGTCCATCATTTCTGTGCATCTAGGTAACACACCTTCAAAATGCTAACCCCAGTTCCAGCCACCCTCAAGAGAGCACATAATCTTGTGACCTATCCTGGAATCCAATCCTCGCTCTCCCCCCTCCATGTAATCTTCCTCGTGTTCCCTCCTTAATTTCAAATGCTTAAAGGAAGCTGCAAAACCGTTACTCTGAGGAGCATTTGAGATTTCGCTCCCTGACATGTGTCATCAGTTTGGCTCAAATAAATTCATAGCATTCTTTATGGGTATGGACGTTTCTTACTGTGACAGTAATTACAGATTTGCTAGTTTACTTGTCACTGTCTTTTCTAGTGTACTGGCAGGGACCCTAAGGTTTGGTCACCCTGTGCCTGGCATTCTAAGCACCCAGCATAATGCCAACACTTACTGCTATATACTCAATAAATGTTTATTGGATGAATGAATACATGAATAAATGGATAAAAAAATAAGCAAACCTCCTGCAAAACACCTTTGGGAAATTTGGCGTAAATAGTGTGAAATTGAGAATAATATAGCTGGGTCTTTGTGGCCCTATTAAAAAATCAGTGTCTGAATCTTTGAGACAAAGACCTAACAACTAAGTAAGGTCAGAGTTAATGCTAGGAAACGGCAAGAATGAAGACAGACTTGGAGAAAAGTAGAGAACTGGCGAGCTCAAAGCATTCCCTCTACGCCTCTCATTTTCTCTCTGTGTCATTCCATTTTCATTCCATTCCAGTCTTGCACTAGTAGAGAAGATTACATTGATAAACTGGTAAAACCAATCTTTCTGGTTAAGGAATGAAGGGGACCAAAGTTTTGCCACCGTGAAGCTGCCTTTTGGGATATTGATTTTAAGCTGTTTATTAAGACTCAGAAAGAACATTTGATCCTCTCCTTTCCTGCCTAAGAGATTAGGAGGAAAAGACCTACCCCGGGAAGGGATTTGCAGGATGTTGCCTTAGCCTAATTCAACTTAACTGTGGAAAATAGGAAGGCCTCGGGCAGAGGCTTGTCAGTGAGAGTCCCTGTGTCCCAGTACTTCCGGGTTGCCTACCAGGGATTTGCCGGTCACACTGGTACGTGTTCCACTCTTCTTCCACCACCTGTAAAGCCCCCACTCTCACTTCTGAAATCTAAGTCCCTATTATCTGCTTTTTCCCTTTGTCCAAAATATCATGTATGACCAGTGTTGCCTCACTGTCTTTGGGAATTTTCATGCATATGTGAATTCCCAAGTGCATGTATCAAAATCTGATTTTCTTTTATTAATCTGTCTCTGTTCATTTGATCATCAGCCCAACAAGAAGAAATTAGAAGGTAGAAGTAAAAGTATTAATTATTTTTAGCTCCCCACGAGAATACCCTTCTGTCTGATAGAATATGGAAGTCAACCATTCAGAAGCATTATCATCAACAGTATTATATATTTTTTTCTAGAGTCAGGTTGTTGCACCAAAGGAGGACTCATTCCCTAACAGGAATAACACATGGACAGTCATCCAACAGCCAAAAGTATTGACACTTTTTAGGCATTAACTCTAAGACAAAAATTAAACCAGAGATATAGTCTCAATTCAGTTATAACATCATTCATATGAATCTCTCTGTAATAAACAACCAACCAAATAAGGCGAGAGCTGCTGCCGGAAAAAGGAAAGAATAGGAGTGGGAGATGAAGAAAGGCAAGGAGCTGGCAGTTTTCATTAGTGTATCTCATTCTTGAAAAGCTACACACCAACACAAACACACCCCAGAGCAGAGTCTTTCACCTCGGAGGAGGAACACTCCAAGCACACTCTCTGGTTGCAACTAGCTAGCCTCTGGCCTACATCCCTGAAAAGCACGTGCTGTTGCCAACTTCAGTTCTGCCTCAGAATTACTGTTTCTGTACCTCTCCTATTTGATATCGGAATCAATCACAAAGTATATCCATGGTAAAATTTGCTGTTACAAAACATCTCTAATAGGAGAAAACTTACTTGCAAATATATCTGGAAGTTGAAAGTCTTGTTTTTAGAAATGGCAATACCACCTATCGTTGTGTGTGGGACCTAGAAGTACAAAGTAGGAGAAGAGTAGGTCCCAGAAGTCTCTGAGGCAGGCCTCCTGGGTTGTAAGGAACCTCTCCTCCCAGGACAGAAGCTACCTTCACCCCTCCTCTAGTACTGAGTCACGATACGATCACTTGGCAAGAAAGCAATCCCATTACCATCGTGCCAATCCTCCTGCACTGGTTAAGGTACTTTGGAGTGGAGGCAACAAAACCCCCAACTCCATTTGGCTTAAACAATCAAGGTAATTTGTCAGCTCAGTATCTGTACAGTCCAGAGTAGACAAAGCTTTTAAGTACAGTCCATTGACGGCCCCACCTCTCCTCTGCTTCTCTGGATCCTTCCTTTCTTTACACGTTGACTCTGTCCTCAGACTGGCTTCCCTTTGAGCTACTTAGAGCAGCAACACTGGTTTCTTGCTTCTTCATTCCTCTTCAAGAAGAGAGACCCTTACTTCACTCAACCATTAGCCTGAAGTGCTTGACTTGTTCCAACTGGATGACCCCAGAAGAGATCATGATGGCAAGGGAGATGGGATTAGAACCATCCTGCATATAGGCAAAGGTCAGTCCATCCCACCTACAATGCATGGCTGCAGCTGAATGCAGGAGGGTGCGATGTGCCGAGGCATCATATCCACATCCAGCCTGTGTGAATTTCCTTGGTCCATCACTTAGAACCACAAACAAAGCTGAGAACAAAGCTAAAATCACCCAGTGGTTTTAGTCATTCTTTCTGTCTCCCTCCTCACTTTCTCTTCTTCTTCTTTCTCTTCTCCTTCTCCTTCTTCTCCTACCTTCTCCCCTCCCTCCCTCCCTCTCTCCCTCTCTCGCTCTCTCACCCTCCCAGCTATCTTTCCCTCCTGCTTTGTTAGAACTAGCAGTGAAAGCAAGGTAGGAAAGAAGATGAGGAAAGGCAGGGCAGCAGAGATATAATGTCTTTCATTTTAGTAGGACTCTGGGAAAGATTCAGTGATTCAATCTGCAGTTACACAAGGTTTGCAGCTGTGGCCAGATCTAGTGCTTTAGGTAGGTAGATGTATGTGGTGACCAAGAAAAAAATCTATTTGGGGAAATTTTAGAAGAGGAAGCAAAACAGGTTGATTACCCAGAGGTACTATACAAGTCTAGACAATTATTCAAACCAACTACAGTTGGCCTCTGTATTTATGGGTTTTACATTCTCAGATTCAACAAACCACAGATCAAAAATATTCAAAACAAAACCCCCAGAAAGTTCCAAAAAGCAAACCACTTGAATTGCCACAGGCCAAGAACTTTACTGAATCCAGAGGAAATAAATGATGTATGGGCATACCCTGCTGTAGCTGATATGTGTAAATACTTTACCATTTTATATAAGGGACTTCGGCAACTTGGGATTTTGGTATCTGAGGGATAACAAATCCCTAAGGAACCAGTCCCTCGAGCATACTGAAGGATGACTGTACGACCCCTTTTGATAGTCATGAACTCTTAGAAATTAAGTAAAGAAATAAAAATAGCCCTGGCTGGTGTGGCTCAATGGACTGAGTGCCAAAGTGTTGCTGGTTGGATTCCCAGTGAGGCCAAATGCCTGGGTTGCAGGCCAGGTCCCCAGTAGGGGGTATGCAAAGGACAACCACACATTGATGTTTCTCTCCCTTTTCCTCCTTCCCTTTCCCTCTCTCTAAAAATAAATAAATAAAATCGTTTAAAAATATGGTAAATATTGTGCATAATAATTATTCATAATTGCTGGGAAAAAATTGAAAACAATGTAAGTATTCACCAGAAGGCAAAGGGTTATGTAGATGATGGCACATCCATTCAATGGAACAGTAGGCAACGATATTAAATAATAATTCTGAAGGCTCTGTAATATTATAAAATAATGCTTATGATTTACTACTAAGTGGAAAAAACAGAATTTGAGAAATAGTTATATAAAATGTGCATATCAGATATAATTAGGTAAAATATATACGTAAAAAGAGACTGGAACAAATATACCAAATGATACTTGAGTTTTACTGAAATATGATTGTTTCCAACTTTTCAACTTATTTTGTGATACTTAAGTTTATAAGTGAAAGAAATTAGAAAGCACTGTCACGTGGCAGATTATCTTCTCAGCAGTTTGCCTCTGTGCTGGTAAAAGAGCAGTTACAGTTAGGTGGTCTATCCTCTCTCCCAACAGTACTCACTCATTTATTCAATAATAAAAAATTATTGAACACCTATTATGTACTGAGCACCAGGCATAGACCAGTAAGGTGAATGGCTTGGTTCCAGCCCCTGTCCTTACAGCCCAGTGAAGAAGACAGGCAATAAGCAGATAATGTATTACAAATCAGGAAACATGACATAAAGGTAACAAATACAATATCATAATAGGAAGGGGAACTTATTTTTTAATATATTTTATTGATTATGCTATTACAGTGGTCTCATTTCCCCCCCTTTGTTCCCCTCTACCCTGCATACCCCCTCCAACCCACATTCCCCCTGCTCCCCACCTTGGTTCATGTCCATGGGTAGTACATATAAGTTCTTTGGCTTCTACATTTCCTATACTATTCTTAACCTCCCCGTGTCTAGTTTGTACTTACCATTTATGCTTCTTATTCCCTGTACCTTTTCTCCCATCCTCCTCATTCCACCTCCCCCGTGATAATCCTCCATGTGATCTCCATTTCTGTGATTCTGTTCCTGTTCTAGTTGTTTGCTTTGTTTGTTTTTGGTTTTGTTTTTTTTTAGGTTCAGTTGTTCATAGTTGTGAGTTTGCTGTCATTTTACTGTTCATATTTTTGATCATCTTCTTTTTTTTAGATAAGTCCCTTTAGCACCTCACATAATAAGGGTTTGGTGATGATGAACTCCTTTAACTTGACCTTATCAGGGAAGCATTTTATTTGTCCTTCTATTCTAAATGATAGCTTTGCTGGATACAGTAATCTTGCATGTAAGTCCTTGCCTTTCATGATTTTGAATACTTCTTTCCAGCCCCTTCTTGCCTGCAAGGTTTCTTTTGAGAAATCAGCTGATAGTCTAATGGGAACTCCCTTACAGGTAACTGTCTCTTTTTCTCTTGCTGCTTCTAAGATTCTCTCCTTATCTTAATCTTGGGTAACTTCACTACAGTGTGCCTTGGTGTGGGCTTCCATGGGTCCAACTTCTTTGGGACCCTCTGAGCTTCCTGGACTTCCTAGAAGTCTACTTCCTTTGCCAGATTAGGGAAATTCTCCTTCACTATTTTTTCAAATAAGTTTTCAATTTCTTGCTCTTCCTCTTCTCCTCCTGGCACCCCTATGATTCAGATGATGGAACATTTAAAATTGTCCCTGAGGTTCCTAAGCCTCTCCTCGTATTTGTGAATTCTTATTTCTTCATTCTGTTCTTGTTGATTATTTATTTCTTCCTTCTGATCCAAACTGTTGATTTGAGTGCTGGTTTCCTTCCTGTCCCTGTACATTTTTCTTTATTTCATTTTTCATAGCCTCCACTTTTTCCTCTATTTTATAGCCATGCTCAACCATTTCTGTGAGCATCCTGATTACCAGTGTTTTGAACTGTGCGTCTGATAGGTTGGCTATCTCTTCAGCATTTACTTGTATTTTTTCTGGGGCTTTGATCTGTTCTTTCATTTGGGCCCTTTTTTTTTTTTTTTGGTCTCAGCATGCCTGTTACATAGTAAGGGGTGGAGCCTTAGGTATTTGCCAGGGTGGGGCAACCCAGGTCACTGTGTTGTGGTGCTGTATGTCGGGGAGGGGTCCAAGAGGGAACATTGCAGCTTGCTCAGCTCTCTGCCAGCTTTCAGTCACTTCCCCCACTACCTACAGGCAAATTGGGCCCTTCTGGTGCAGATTCTCTGGTAGGTAGGCTTGTGTACATTCTAGAACTTTCTGGGTCTCTCCAACCAACTCTCTTGTGAAGCTGGGAGTTTCTCCCACCACCTCAACCCCCACAGTTTTTTTTTTTCAGTCAGAGGCTTTAAGGCTTTATTTCCCTGCACTGGAACCCTGGGTTGTGTCATCTGTCTTGCTCCCCAGTTGTTCCTCCTGGTTTATCTGCAAGCGAATGTGGGACTGCCTGCTGCACCAACTGCTACCTTGCCCTGTCCACCACCCACTACCTTGCCCCCTCCTTGTCTCTTGTCCTCCAGCCACCACCTTGCCACAAGTCCTCCCCACTCGGCTACACGTCTCCACCCCTCCTACCTGTCTGGATGGATTTTTCTTCTTCTTTTTTTTAATTTAATTGTTGTTCAAGTACAGTTTTTTTTTACTCCCATCCCAGCCAACCCCCCAGCTCTCCCCATCTCCCTCGAATTTCCACCCCCTGCCCTAGTTTTTGGCTATGTGTCCTTTATACTTATTCCTGTAAACCCTTATCATTTTCCCCTGAAATTCCCTCCCCTCTCCCCTCTGGTCAGCCTGTCCTCTATTTCAGTGCCTTTGGTTATATTTTGCTTGTTTGTTTGTTTTGTTGTTTAGGTTCATGTTAAAGGTGAGATCATATGGTATTTGTCTTTCACCACCTGGCTTATTTCGGTTAGCATAATGCTTTCCAGTTTGGATGGATGTTTCTTCTTTAACTCCTTGCTTGTCAAACTTCCATACAGCTTGATTTTCTGTCAGTTCTGGTTGTTTTTTGTTTTTAAATTTGTTGTTGTCCTTCTTTTGGTTGTGCAAGGATGTACAGTGTATCTACCTATGCCTCCATCTTGGTGGGAAGTCCCAAGGGGAACCTATTTTAAAAGGAATGTCAGAGAAGCTTTTGAGCAGGTGGAGTTTAACTTGAGGAAGAAATGAAAAGGTGCCAGGAACTGCAAGTGGCAGGACAGAGCAATTTAAGCAGAGGACCTAAGGTGAGAAAGAGGTTGGGAAGTCCTGGGAACTGAAAGGAAGCCACGTGGCTGGAGCATGATGCAAGAGAAGAGGGGTTCAAATGAGGTTGGAGAGGTAAGCAAGGACCAATTTATACAAAATCTTGGTTGAGAATTTTGTATTTTATTCCAAATGCTATGTGAAACCATTGAAGGGCTACACAGAGAGAAACATTGTTAAGTTTGCATTTTGTATGGTAATAGGATCATTTAGGCTGCACGGTGAGGAATGATTTGGTGGTGAGTAGGGGACAAGGTAAGAAGCAGAGGGACTAGTCAGAAGGTCTTCATAAGAGATAGTGAACTGGATTAGGGTGATGGAAATAGTGATGGATTAGACTAAAAGGTTTGAGGGTGTATTTTCAAGATAGACCAGATGATATGGTAGGGTGAGGGGGAGTGAGTCCAGTGTGATGTCCAGACTAATAGTTTGAGCAATTGGGTGTGTGGCAATGGCACTGGTAGAGATGGGAAAAATGAAGAAGAAAATAGATTTGAGGGATAAAATGAAGAACTCAGTTAAATTTAAAAAGCATTGAACTGCAACACATAATCTGCTTATGTATACTCCTTTGCTCCAAGAAGACCTTAAAGGACAGGGAGTATGTTTTTCACCTTTGAAGTCTCAACATCTTGAACAATGCACATGTTACAGACTAGGCATTTAGTATTTGTTAAATGAACATTACAGCTTTGCAAATATTTCTTTCACTCCAGCGCAATAAGATTTTGGTTATTGTGAAAAGCCTGATTTTAGACAGGAAAAACTTGATTGGCCATTAATTATTCTTTAACTTAAGAGGAAAAAAGTATGAGATTCTTTACTTTTTAATTGTTTAGTTTTCTGTAAACTAAAATGGAAGTTAAAAGCTTTAATGTGTGTGTTTAATTCTTGGGTCTGCTACTGACCTTGTTCAAGTGATTTTACCTCCCAGTGTTTCCGTTTCTGCATTTGCAAAAGGGAGATAATGGTAGTTGCCTTATCTCACAAGGATGTCATGAAAATAAGTCAGATAAATTGCTTTGCACTCCTTGAAGAGGGACTCCAGAAAGTACGCATTATTAGATACGATGATGAATACCCACAACTTCAAAGATGTTCTTAAATTGCCCCCCCACCCCCAGTCTTTGAACGTGTTAAGCCTATGAATAGCACTGTGTTAGTGTTTATACATTTCTGGCAAGCTTTCACCTCTTGTTAAAGCAGTAAATGGTCTTTGAACAAATGTATTTCTCATTCTTTGATAACTATGCTTCCTTGTTTGTACACTTGAAAGATGATTATCATCTGGCATATGAGGTCAAGTTGAACTCCTTGGTGCCATTACAGTTCAGTTGCTGCTTTAATTGAGTTTTTCTTCTAAGGTTGAAAATAAGTCATTTGTTTTATGTTGGTAAGCTACATGCATTCTAAAAAAATAGTTGTGAGGTAAATAGAACCATTTTCTACAAATGATACATATAAATAATTTTTTTCATTTTAGTTATAATAACCTCATTCAAAAATTAATATAAAATTCAATATTTTCATTTCTTCATTGACGTATTTTTTCTGATGGCCTTTCCTAAAATTGCTTTTAATAGCTTTAATTGTGCATTTTAACATTTCCAATATAGACAGCCATGGCACACATATAAATATCATCAAAGTGAAAACCTACAGCCCTCCAGACAAAATACAAAATAGTAAACATCATCTAGAACAACATTTCTTATTGCGGGTGTGCATCTAGTTCATAATTAGTGTTACAGAACAAACTGATAAGCCAGTAGCACTTCCAGCCTCATCCACACCTCCCTTACCTACAGACACAACATGAAACAAAGCTCTCCTGCTACAGCAGCCACAGTACTCCTATCAGAGTGCTGTAAAAGCTTTCCTTGCAAAGGAGAATAAGACCTGCCTCTCCTCTTTAATAACACCCTTCCAGTAAGTGTCTGTATACCCATCTGACAGAGGTGGAACCTGAACCTGAAGTGTGTCCCTGGCTAGGTCAGAACACAGGCTAAAAGTGCTTGCCCACAAGGACACCCTCATTCCCATTTCTTCCTGTTTCCATTTTTCTCTCAAGGAAGAAGTCCGAATTGAGGCAACACAAATAAAAACACTGCACACTTGGATGGTTTTCTAAGAGGGGAGATCTAAATCAGGATAGAGGAAAGCTATAGGGGAAATAGTCTCAGTTCCACCAAGCAATGGTAGAAGCTTCCTCACAGGATCTGACAGAATGGACACTGAAGGACAGGCTCATCCCTCGGGCAGAACCACTGGGACAAATTTCCTAGGTCCTACACATGGGGAAGGAGTAGCACCACTATTTCAGAATATTATTAAAGTTTAATTTTGAAATTCATCTTTAGTCATATTCCCAGGGGCCTATAAAAGATGCCAACAGCACAGTCTCTTCTCAAATACAATTATCTTGCATAGGCCTTGAATAGGTTGGATGGCCCAAACTCCATTTCTGAGGAAGGCATTCCTAACTTCTGATATCATTGAATTTGCATAGGCCAAAAGTCATAAATTAGTAGCCTATAATGGGCCAGATTTTATCTCAAAAGGTTTAAAAAGAAACTCTATTTTCATTGTTGACACTAATATAGAGATCCCTGGTTCCCTCACTTTGCCCACCTCCACCCAACCCACACCAGTCACAAGTTCAGGGGTCCCCAGGCCACCTTTGCTTCTGACAAGCAGGATACAAGTTCAGAGGTCCCCACTACCCTCTCAGGTTTGATGACTTGCTGGAATGACTCAAAGAACTCGGAGAGTGTAGTACTAATAACCACAGTTTTATTACAGCAAAAGGATTCAAATCTGAACCAGCCAGAGCAAGAGACGCATAGGGTGAGCTCTGGGAGGGTCTCTGATGTGACGCTTCCATTGTTCTCTCAATGAACTGATATGTGACAATACAGAGTACTGCCAACTGGGGAAGCTCATCCAAGCTTCAGTGTGTCCAGAATTTTTAGTGGGGTTTCATTACTTTGGCATGATTGGTTGAATCATTGGTTGAATCACTACACTCAGTCTCTGACCCCCTTCCCTTCCCAGGTCAGACTGACGATCTTTTGGTCTTTCTGGCATGACCAGCCCCATTGTCAGTCATGTCGTAAACTATCAGGTGTAGTCTGAGGGGCACTCTTGAAAGGCACTCTTACCACTCAGGAAATTCCAAGGAAATAGAAGCTTCTTCCCAGGAGCAAAGGCCGGACAAATTCTTCATTATACACCCATACAATATTTCCATTTTATTTCAAATTAGCTACCAACATTTAAAAATCAGTGTTTACATAAAGTCTAAATTTTTTTGTCCTCCACTTAAGTATTGGCAATTTTGGGTGTCTATTCGCACAAGGCTACTTTCCCCTTTTAAAGTGACACCCATTCTCCTCACCATCTCCACAGGCTCTATCTTACGTATTCTTGGCATGACTCACTCCTTTGTATCTTTCATGTCCACTGCAGACATTTAGATTTACAAAATCTGGCCTAAGCTTTGGGTATTTTTGCTGTTTTTATTTCCATCACACACTACTACCTTAAAAAAATAAATGGGGGAAGAATGATAATTACCTTTTGTCATTTCAGTCTTGTTTTAGTTTAAAACCCCTGTCTCTTCCTCTACACTTTGTGTGAGTGGAGGTGGGTGTGGGCATATAGGTATGCGTGTGCCATCTATTTGTCTCTTAAGTCTTGAACCAAGCTCACCTGCAATCTTTGACTGCGGAACCAGGACAAGGTGAATTAAAGCTCATGTCATATTCAGGCTCAAGAATGACAGCCGATTCAGCTGTTTAAACAAGAAGCCCTTCATTCTAAGGACAAAGCAAAGTCTATGTTTTTCATTTTTAAAGCTTTTTACAGCTTCCTTCAGGAGCATAAAATTCCCACATCCCCCTCCTGTATTATTCAAGATTCAAAACAAGCAACAGAAAGTAAATGGGACAAATAGTTATCTTCAAACTTCATATCTTCTCAAAGCCACTTCTGCAGATCACTTGTTTCAATAATATGAAAGGCATGAAAGAAGCCCCACGTACTTCGGGGACCATGTGGACACCTACAGACTCAGGTACAGGCGTCACATTGACCTTGATGTACAGCAGATCCCCCAAAATTGTGGATTCCATATTTGTGAATTCATCGACTCACTAAAGTTTATTTGTAACCCTAAAATCAGTATCTCCAATGTTTTCAGGCATTTATGGACATGTGCCAAGTAGGGAAAAATTTGAGTCACCTAATAAGAAGGTTCCCAGCTAAGATCAAACAAGGTGGCACTCTACCTTCTTGTTCCAAAAAAGAACACTGTAAACAAGTTCCTTTTTAAACATGTGCTCTTTTTGTGGTGTATTTAGTGACGCTTTGTGTGTGTGTCCTTTTTGTGCTTTTCATTGGTGATTTTGCTGTTTAAAATGGCCCCCAAGCATAGCAGTGCTGTCTGGTGTTTCTAAGTGCAGGAAGGCTAACAGGCCTTACAGAGAAAATACCTGTGTTCTTGTGTCAGATAAGCTTTGTACAGGCATGAGTTATAGTGTTGTTGGTTATGAGTTCATTGTTACTGAATCAATAACATACATTAAACAGAAACACAAATAAAACAAGATTATGCATTGATCAGTTGATGAAAATGTTGTGACCAGAGACCCACAGGACCCACATTTTATATTTTCCCTAGGAGAAATGGTTTAGTATTCACTAATTCAGAGTTTATGGTGACTTTATAGAACATAACTACCACAAATAACAGGGATCACCTGTCCTTCTATTATAGTGAAACATAACATTCGACTTTCCAGAACAAAATCGCATCAAAGAAGATTGTGGAGGGAGGAAGAAGGGATGAGGGACTGAAACTAAGCTCACAGGCAAGTAACCATCAAGGATGGTATTTTAAACCAGAAAGTGAATGGAGTTAATATTAGTCACCTTTCCCAACAACATTTAAGGTGCCACACAGTACCATGAAGAGGACACGGGACTTGAAACTGGAAGGCCTTTGTTGCTGGTCCCAACTCTGCAAATAATTAACTTACGCAAGTAATTTAAGCTTCTCTAACTATCAATGTTAGAGGGATTTGAATCTTGTAGCAAAAAGAAGTCATAGCCCTGGCCAGCATGGCTCAGTTGGTTAGGCATTGTTCTGCAAATCAAAAGGTTGCTAGTTTGATTCCCAGACAGGGCACATACAAGTGACAACTGATGAATTGACATATCTCTACAACACTTTCTCCCTCCCTACCTCTCCCTAAAAAAATAAATTAAATGCTCAAAAAAAAAAAGAGAAAAATATAAGAAGTTACATTTGCTATAATTACTTATTATCTGCAAAAGGTTGTCATTTAAATTATCTCACTGGGTGAACTTGATGGCCCTTCTTACTCCAAAATTATGTAACTTAAGAGAATCACTTTGCCAAAACAGAAAAAAAATTTCAAATGTTCATAATACTAGGAAATTTCCCCTGTAATAGTACAAGACAGAGGAAGGATTTCAAATGTAACAACTAGATGACAATTCTGGGCTCCATTTCGAATTGTATTTGTATTGTATTCTAATTGTATTTTCTTTTAAAAAATAAGAAAGAGAAAAGGATTCCCAGTAGATGGCCATCCTTTGTCTCAGGCCAGACATCATCCCCAGCTTTGTAAATGTGAGGAAGCAAAAGTACCACTAGATGGAGCAGGAACAAAAGACATCTATTTACTTGTAGCTGAGAGTACCCTGGCAGTCCAAATCTTAAAAGGCACACCTTCTGAGTAAAAGGAAGCTCAGTGAAGCAACCTCGGTTACTTTAAAGAATCTAGAAAATCAGGACTAGAGCTTCATTCAGTTACCCTGAGAATCCTTTCCACAAAACCACACTGCCTGAGGGAAATTCTTTTTCCTTAGAGAACATTACCAGCAACAACGCATTCCGGTTTTTCCACATTTCTTAACAGTATAAAACTAAGAATTGTATTAGACAAAACTTAGGGACCTATTTTAGTTAATAGGCTGAGATACTATAGACCTACACATTCATAAACTTACTGGCATGGTCCTTCTGACTGGCCCTTTTGGACCATAAGGTTAGGATTCAGGCAGAGCGATTTGCCTTCATAATAACAGGCCACTGACTGCTGTCTCTCAGCAAGCGCCCCCAGAATAGCTGAATAAGGACGTAACGCCACTGACTTGGGATGAATCCACACATTAGCCTACAGTGAGGTTTTGGGGTTAAGTGGGTAGAATGGCCCGTGGGTTGTTTCGTTTAACCTAGTGGGCCATCAACTTATTATCTTTTATGAAAGGAAACCAGACCCAGTTCTTTGGGGAATGAGGATGGGGGTATAAATTTCCTTGTACCTTGTTTTCTGTCTGACACCACGTAACATTTTGCATCCAAAGGCAGAGGCAAAGATGAAAACCAACGACCATTAAGGAATACGTTTTCATTGTTTTGAGAACATACTAGTTCTCCTAGTTAATAAATACTCATAAAATATTTAATAAGAGAGAGAGAGAATTCACTGATCTTCCACATTTGAATGAACTGTTCCAAATCTACTTTGGGAGCAGCAAAAACCTCAAGAAAATTCCCAAGCAGTAACTACGTTGTGCTACAATGATGAAGAACAACAAAACCAGAGACGAGGGATTTTGCCTCATACAGGACTGGCTGTCTGCCTACTCAGCTCATTGCCCACTCACTTGGGCCAGCTGTGCAGGAACCTTCACGTGTCCTTCGACCACCTACAAGCACCCAGATCCAAGGTGCAGATCTGGAGGCCGACAAGCCCACCGTGGACCGCAAACGGAGACGGACTGGTACAAACCAAGCCACCCTGCGCCCCTCTCAAACCCCATAGCCCCGCGGCAGGCTGCACGTGTCCGAGCCCAGTCCCTGGTGCAAATCCCACAGCTCAGGGAAGTGCACCGTGCGCGGGGACCCGCTCCGTTTCTCTCCCTGCGTCAAGTGCTTCACCCTCAGCCCCCCGAGAAACCCGCGGCTGACAGAGCCCAACTCTTCGCGGCGGCAACGGGCACCTCCGGAGAAGCCCCAGGACGACCGCGGCCTCCAGGCGGGTCACGGAGGCTGGACGGGCGAGCACTGCAGGGTCCCGGGACGGGTGAGATAGCCAGTCGCTGACTTTTTTTTTTTTTTTTTAAGCTCTATACTGGATGGTGGACGGCGGTAGGCCAAGGCTTTTCCTCCCGCTGAAAGTCAGCGAGAAAAACAGCGGGCGGGGAGCAAAAGCACGGCGCCTACGCCCAAAACAGTTAGGGTTAGATTAAAAGGCAGCCATCACCCGCCTCAGGACCAACCCTCCGCACCCAACGCGCCCCAGGCTGCGCCTCCTTATAAAGCAGCGGCCGCAGCCCGCGCCCATTGGCCAAGGCAAGCCCGCCAAGGCTCTCGCGAGATCCGGCCCCCCAAAAAATTTTTTTCAAAGTCCTATTTCCGGCCATGAGGTCAGTCGCTGCGCTTTCCCCAAGTCCCGGAGTTTTGGGTCTTTTCTTAAGATGTACTTTAAAGGTGAAAATTAATTTGTACTTCAGAGTGCTGTTCCCTATCTGCTGCAGACCAGGCACTGTGTACTCAACTACCTTCAAGAAATTAATTTAACAGAAAAGTTGGAAGACGGGAGATACAAGAAAGTGATTCTTAACTCTGATCGTGACTTTTAGAGAACTTGGATTATCAGGCAGCACTGAATAAATCACAATCTTGGCTGGCCTCATTGGGTTACCTCCAACTTCCTGCCCTGGTCCCTTCTCCTTAGAAGGAATTATCTTCAACATCTTGAGCAGAAGATCGGTTTTATTTAGTATAACTACTTCTTACATTAAAGACTAAATCTCCCTTCTGTTCCGAAGGGCTTTCAAACATTGGTTTTGCCTTAATGTTGTAAAAGCAGGGAGGATATAAACAAATTTTTTATATGTTATTCCCCATTGCCAGATTACCTGATAAGGATCACTTTGATCCTCACGTTAGAAGCCGGAGTCCACATAATATTCCAGGCTGGTTGTTGAATTAACTACTTAGAGACCAGGATTAAGGACTGTGTGCCTGCCTAACCTAGCAAGCTGCTTCAGCATCACTTTAAACTTAAATCTCTTAACCTGTGTAAATCTCAATTTCTTAACTTGTAAAATAGGAATAATACTTGTCTATTTTTCTGGGACATTGAAGTTTAAATTAGGTAAATGATTATTCCCATTTTAGAAAAACAGCACTTCAAGAATTCTAAAGTGAGCAGTTGTGATCTGTCTCTCCAGTGCTTGTGAATCTATTGAGTGCAGCATTAGTTATTTAAGCGGTCCTCAGTTTCTACAATGTATCCAATCCACTCTTGCTTACAATCACTAAAATGGGAGACACATGCCAAACATTTAAATGTACCACCTGACAAATCCTCGACTTTAACCAAACTGAGTGAGTTACTGCTACTTGTACATGCCTATAATTGTTATACCTTGGAGCCTTTGCCCTAGTGTTCCCTCTGCCAGGAATGTGCTCCTGGTTAATTCTCTACATCTATATACCTACTTGTAGTCCACCATAGAAAGCATTAGAGAAGGGGACAGAGATGAAAAGGTAAAGTCCTCAATCCCTGTCTTCTAAGAACATATCTAGTGAGGAAGAAAGACAAGCAAACGAAATGATAAGACTGCATGAATAAAATGGTCAATAGACTTATATGTAATATAATGTGCTGCAGGACACAAGTAATCAACTTAGACTCCGTGGAGGGAGCATCATCTGAACTGGACCTATAAATTCTCTAATCTTCGAGCAAAAAAAAGTTCCTTTGGGGTCATCTTATTTGAACCTCACAACAACCCTGTGAGGGATTGGGATTAGCAACTCCACTTTATAGATGAAGAACTTGATTTTCAAGATGTTTAAACAATTTGCTTAAGTTGTGCAGTTGGCAGGTAGGTGGCAGGGCCTGGACCCAACCCCACATATGCTGCCCCTAAATTCAGAGGGAAGGACAGTCCATTAAATTCCAGCTGTCCTTCAAGCCCTGCTTCAAAGCCAAATCTACCAAAAAGTCTTCCTTGAGCCCTCAAGGCATATTCCCTTCTATGAAACCCCAGAGCAGTTTTATACTTTTTTTGGTGTCTCACCAAATCACTATCTTGTATTATAATTAAGGTATGGATTCTCCTGTTATGCTAGACTACTGGCTTCCTTGGAACAGGATCTGACTCCAGATTCACTGTAGTAGAGTGATTTGCATAGGGCAGATACTAAATACTTTATGTCAATACTGCCACCATTCTTTCCACTACACAGGTCATTTCAGACCTTTCTTTCCCCTTTAGACCTATCTAATTAGGCACCAAGACTTGTCCACTTTTCATAATTTCTTCTTTTTAATTTCTATTGCCCATAATCTTGAGTGTAAGACTTAACTACTTTATCTCTAGTTTTTAACTGATCATCATATCCCCAGGGCCTTCCCAGTAAAATTTATCCTCCAAATTACTGCCACATTCATCTAATTTCCTTATGTCTTCTGCTTTTAAATCTTTGTTACCCTTTGCTTTTAGGACATTTAACACAAAGCCTTCCAGTCCCTGGTTTTAATTTACTTTCCTAGTACTGTTCTTGGTCTGTTCCATATGAGCTTCTTCATTTTAACAAAACCATTTTATTGAACATGCCTTGAATATGCTTTGTTCATTTTCATCTCCAGTCCCTTGCTCATTTCAATTATGATTTTCTGGATATCTGCCCTCTTCTCCCCTCTCTCTACCCATCCTAATGCCACCCCATCCATGATGGCATACCTCTGCTATGAAGTTTTTACTCATAACAACTTTCCTGAAGCTTCATTGACCTTAAATCCATGTCATTCATTTAGCACATAGCATGTTACATCACAAATTGCTCTTTCTCCAAGGGAAATGTAAGATCTTCAAAGTCAAGAATAATTATTTGCAAGCCCTGGCTGGGTAAATCAGTTGGTTAGAGCATCATCCCAATACACCAAGGTCATAACCTTGCTGGTGCTGGACTCCAGGGGTTTGATCCCCCTGCAGGACACATACAAGGCTCAACCAATAAATGCATCAATAAGAGAAACAACAAATCAGTGCCCTCCTCAAATCAATAAATAAAAATGTTAAAAAATCTTTCCTCCAGCATTTAATTTGGTCCTACTCAATAAACATCTGTTGACTGCTTCACCATTATTTTTCCACATTATAAAAATGCAACAGAAACATGGACATTCTGATAATTGAAATATTTTCTTTTCCCAGAAACATAATATCCAAAGTTTTCTGTCCCACACACTCAAAACATTTTCTTCTAGCCATTTATCTGTTCTTAGAAGCATCTCTGGTGTACTATGTTGGGACCAACTTCTTTAAATTCTGCAGCAGTGATCCACATGTCCTGGAAGGCAGACAGGGATGCAAGAATAGAGCCTCCCATCCATACTGATATTTTCCTTTCTGGGGGAGCTATAACTTGCACAGGGGTATTGGCAGGCGCCACGTTTGCTATATCTTTAACTAGCCGCTTGTCTAAACCAGGGAACAAGGATGATCCCCCAGCAAGGATAATATTGGAGAAAAAGGAATTCCTCAAATCTGAATCACATTTCATTATGCTGCTGAAACACATCTTATCAATGCCAGGAGTCTCAAGGTTCATGAGACATGGATGGAAGAGGGCCTCTGGACATTGAAAGAGCTGGTCATGGAGCTTGATCATCTCCCCATCAGGTAGTTGGTAAACTCTCTCTATAGTACTAGATTTCTTGGCTATTTCCTCTTCATAGTCCATTGCCACATAACAAGAGGTTTCCTTAATGTCTGCAACAATCTTTCTGTCTGCAGCACCAAGCAGCATGATGCCACGGTCCTTCAACAGCATTGTGAGGTAGTTGGTGAGGTCAAGGCCAGCCAGATGTAGCTGCTGGACACCATGAGGAAGACAGTAACCTTCAAAAATGGGGACACACTGGGTAATTCCAGCACCTGAATTCATCACAAAGCCAGTTGTGAAGCCAGCAGCAAAGAGAGCCAGCACCCCTTGGATGGACATATAGAAGGCAGGAACCCCCAGATGTTCAAAAAACACTTCAGTGATCTGTTGTCGGTTGACCAGTGGGTTCAGTGCTGGCTCAGTAATCAAGACTGGGACGTCACAGGGCTTTAGCTTCAGGTTGTGGTCATAGATATGCTTCCATGTGATCTCCATGTCCCCCCAGGAAGTAATGAGACCACGCTCCACTGGGTAGCTGTAGGAAGAAAAATACCATAAATGGCCGTTTCTACCTTTCAATCCTTGGTCAATCCCCACATTTATCACCAATATCCCTATATGGTCAATGACTGCCAGAGCACCTTGGAGAAGTTAACTACCAGCACAGGTAGCACTACCTTCCTCTGCTATTTCTGTTGCTTTCCATTCTCCCACCCACTTTGGAAGATCTTTTGTGACTTAAAAAAAAGTTGGCGGAGGAGGTATTCATCTTCACATATAGTTAATCGAAGAAAATAATCCAAATGACAAAGGTAGAATGAACTAACATTCTTAACTGAATATGAATTTTATGAATGATAACTTTATACGTTTGGGTACATTTGTATAGATACAGAGTGCAAATAATATTCACTCATTAGGTGACTGGTATTCGGAGATTCGCAGCCTTCTCATTTGCCATAACGCAGGCTAGCTGAGACTCGACTGGTTCCTTACCTTTTCTCTCACCCTTGCGCACCTCATCAGGGCTCTCGCTCCTTCCCCTCCCCGCGGGTCCTGCCAGTCAGAAAAAGGCTGTACCTGATGCACAGCGAGCTTCTCCTGTCCTGCGCTTGGTCACCCACGCACAGCTCCAGCGCGCCCTCCGCCGCCCGACTCCGGCCTTTGGTGCGGCCGATAATGTTCGGGTAGATAAACTGGGGCTCCCGGGATCCAGCCAGGCCCGCCTTAATCACTCCCGAGCCGTTGTCGATCACCACCCGTAGCTGGTAGTTGCTCATGCTGCCCACACCACCACCGCCTCCGCTCGCTCGGTCGCTCCTGCTGCCCCGGCTGCGGGCACGGCCGAGAGGACGTGAAGTGCGGGGTGCCGCCCTTAGGCGGCGCTACAAGGTTCCAGTGATGCGCGGGAGCAGACGGCTTGGAACGCCGCGTCACAAAGGCCCCCCGCAAAGGCCCTCGGCGCCCCGGCCCGTGGACTCTGCAGACTCGCGGTGCGCTCCAAAGTACCGCTCGCCAGGGGGTCTCACCGTGGCTTCACTCCCTGACCTCTGGCATCCCGGAACATCTTTATCAGGAAAAGGCGACTTTCCTCCCCAAAGATACGATCTAACCCTTCACAAGTGGCTTTCTCTAATACCTCCATGAGCCATAAAAACAGTTTTATTTCCCCAAACCATTTAATTTTGGTTAATAAGCGTTGATCCAGGAGCCTGGGAAAGCTCTGGAATACGCTGTTAAATGGGAAAAGATGGAAACATTAGACAAAGGAAAGTTGTCCCAGCAGGGGAGGTAGGTTCCTGCTTTTGAAACTTTGTCAACTTCTGAAAAGGGAGGAAAAAATGCTAGAATTTAAAGTGAGTTTAATTTTTTTTATTGTTTCTATAAACTGGGCAATGGTTGTGTTTCCTCTGGTTTGTAAGCATAATGTACTCAAAACCAAAATGGTAGAATCTCGGTATTTATTTATTTGTTTGTTTATTTAAGCAATCTCATCAGGTTATATCTCATCAGGTTATATCCCGGGGTGATATGGAAACTCATAATGAAAAATTCTGGATTTTTAAACCTAAGGATGTCTCTCTTTCTTTGCAGGGAAAGTAATATTCCTTAAGTCATATGAAGCTCAGGCTTAAAAACATTGTGTTCCAGAAAGGGCATCTTGGTGTCTGATTTTCCCCTCTCAATTTTGCACACCCTGAAGAGGATTTTAAAATAAGTACGCAACTTAGACGCTCTGATCTACAGAAGCTGGGGAGGCGATTCAAAAGCTATTTACAGGTCCCTGCACTAGCGGCTTGGAAGAGTCGCTTTCTCGCCGGCTAAATACTGGCTCTGGGGTTTGGCGAAGCGCGCGGTTGCGGAATCAGGGAGTAGAGTGTTCCGTGAGGGCGCACCCTTCCAGGTCGGGGGAGCCCAGACACTCGCCTGGCACTCTCAGCAGTCCAACGCAGGGAAAAGAGAGGTAATAACTACTTCTTTCCCATGGAAGAAAGTGTACCCACAAGAAGGGCAACTAGCGGGTGGGGGGCTTTAAAAAAATATTTTAAAAGTACACGCAAATTCTAACTTTTGAAATAGTAGCACTGTTCCACTGGATATATGGTTACTTTCTCTTTCCCTGTTTTATTATTTTCTTTCTGGTAAAAATTACATTCATACTACTAATTTTAAGAGCAAGCAAACGGCAAGTTATAACACTTACATATAGTGCTTCCCGAAAAACAGTGGCAGAAAGGTTTCCGTAGTGTAGTGGTTATCACGTTCGCCTAACACGCGAAAGGTCCCCGGTTCGAAACCGGGTGGAAACAAAGTTTTTCTGGCTTTTTAAATGACAGTGTCTACCAGACACGGTATGCCATGTGCAATAAAGGCTACAGACTTATATTTTTAAAAATTCAACTCACAACTTGATGCTGGGAAAACAAGGTACAGCTTAGAAAGAGACATCAGTGTGAAAACTGACTTAGCTCTAACACTTCCTGGGCACTCTTTGTATTATGTCATTTGGTTTTCCATTAGTTTGCCCCCTAAGACTGTAGATTTTTCTAAATGCCAGACAGAGACCATTCTTTATACAAACTGTCACACTTGACACCTAGGAGAGCCTCACACATTTTTCTGAATTAATAATTCATCAGAAAATGTTCCGACAAAAATTAAAGTGGAATCAGAAAGAACGGCATTCTCAGAAAGATAGGTTTGTTAGATAGGACAAGGGTCTCAAGGTCTGGGTCATTCTCACTAAATGTTAGAATGTAGCATAGTATTTTACATACCAGCTGTAAACAGGATCAGCTTGACAGGAACTCAACTAGGTAAGTGTAGCCAACTGCAAAGAAGAAGTTGGCGTGTAATTGACCAAATGGTGTTTATAATCAATGGCTAAGCCTTCCTTCTGGGAGACAGAGCTTTGGATATGAATCCCCGGTGTTCTTTATTTGTTACAAGTAAATAAAACTACCATGCAACAACCACTTCGTTTTTTAATATAGCACCCCAAGCGCCAACCCCTTGAGTTCAGTAACAAAATCAAGAACCAGCCTCAATTTTTTTTTTCTTTATAAATCTAACAGTTGTGGTTTTATGCACCAAAATGATTCTGAGTAGAAGTAAGTTATAAAAACAGGAAACAGAATCTGGTTGGAAAAGTCTTGGAAAGAAGAAACGAATTCAAGTGAGATTGTCCTTTAAAATAAAGTTGCTAATACGTTTCCTATGGTTCTGACACAATTTTTTAACAATTAATGTTGAAGTTTTGTTTTTCTGAGATTTTTTATATCCGTGGGTACGGGAAAATATACCTTAACATAAATGACTGTAGATCTTACTGTTTCTGCTCTTTTTGTATATTATGCAAACTTACTACCATCTCCTTCATTATACAAAATATGAATTAGATGTAAATAATTGTATTAAAATGTTTCTAGCCCCTGACTCAGAACTCTTTCCGGTATAACGCCCACCTTCCTCCATTGTTGCGCATGCCCAGTGTACCCTACTGCTTTGCTCCGCTTTCGTGCTTCAGACTTCTCTGTCCAGGTAGGGGTATCCTGGAAACTGGGCTACAGTTGGCCGATGCAACCAAATCCCAGAAGGTCCCAAGAGCTTTCGGGTACGTAAACTGACAAAGGGTGATCAGCCTCAGCTCAAATATTCCCCACGGCCGAGAGCCCAGTACACAAAGCAGTTGTTCAAGAGGAAGGGAAGAATGATGGGAGAAGACGAGCAACTACAAACCCCAGCATGCAGTGCGCAGTTTGGCTCCGGGAAAGAGGACTGCGATGCAGCTCTGCCAGGCCTCGGGCCAAATTCGGGCAGAGTGCAAGACACCGACTGTCGTCCGACCAGAATGCTGAGGATGAGGAAGACAGGCGGGGCGCTGTGAGCGAGCCCTGAGGTCCCTTATCTTTGACGCTCGTAATTCGCGGGGGCGGCCCTGGCATGTAAGGGGTGTGTGTGTTTGTGGGCCAGCCAGTTCGGCCCAGGCCAGTATTGGCCCTCCACGGTCCTAGAACCTCCAGTGTTGCCTAGGGACGTCTGGGCCGGATGTGACGTTACCGTAGAGGAAGGAGAGAGAGGCGGAGCGTGGCGTGGTGACGTCCTCCCAAGATGGCGGCGAGAGAGTGAAAAAACAGTGTTTCCGCTTGGTTTGCAATTAGGTGAGTTCTCTCTTCGCCCCTCAGCCCCCCATCCCTGTGTTCTTCAGACCCTGGGCCACTGGGAGGCAGGCGCCTTGGAGTTCGAGCTCAAGTTGGGACGAAATTGTTAACGTGGAAAGCTTGGGCGAGGCAGCCCGGTGTTGGCCTTGGGTACAACCTTTGCTGTGGGAATTTGGGGGAGTGGGAGTTGGGCGAAGGGAAGGGCGCCAGAAGCCGCGAGAAACCGGCTTCCGCTGTCACTCTACCGTGCCACCTTGAGTGGAGAGTAGGGGAAGTGGAGGGGTGTGGCCTCTTCCCGGAGAGGGAAGGAACCTTTGACAAGTCTGGGCCTTGCTCATTCTCCACCCTCTGGACACTCGCCTACCGTTTTGAAGCGACTCTGTACCGCGAGAGCTTAACAGGTTTCGGTGGCTTGCTGGTAGTTTTAAAGATCACGTACTGAGTCGTTCCCTCATCTTTCCCATGGAATCACTCCTTAATGGTTAATTTTTTTTCCTTAACATGTATGTATGTGTGCTGAGCTTAAAAATCCAAAGTTTCAACTGGTGCAAAACCGAGAAATTTTGTGGTGCTTTTTTCCCCAGCTTGTGGAAGTGTTTTTTCACTTTGCCGTTTATCAATGTATCCAAAGGATTGTGTTAGTTGGCCAAGATGAAACGAAGATAGAACTTAATCCCTTTAGCATTTTTGACCATCATGTATTTGAGAAGAATTTTCTGGTGCGGGTATAAAATGAGAACTGACTTTTTTCTTGTTCCTGTTATGTCCTTACCAATTGCTTGGGTGAAGTGTTTGATGGAAACTTAGGATTGCTGATTTGACGTTTCTTTTTGTCTTTTAGAGCAAGGGTAAAGTTCCATTGAGATATCAAGATGCAGTATTCGCACCACTGTGAGCACCTTTTAGAGAGACTGAACAAACAACGGGAAGCAGGTTTTCTTTGTGACTGCACCATAGTGATCGGGGAATTCCAATTTAAAGCTCATAGGAATGTGCTTGCCTCATTTAGTGAGTATTTTGGTGCAATCTACAGAAGCACTTCTGAGAACAATGTCTTTCTTGATCAGAGTCAGGTGAAGGCAGATGGATTTAAGAAACTGCTGGAGTTTATATACACAGGAACTTTAAACCTTGACAGGTAAAGTACACAGTTTATTTCATTTGTAAAAGCTAATCAAAAGTCTTAAGAGCTAAAGTAGATACGTACTTTTTACATTCAGTCCCTGAACTCCGAGTCTTCAAATATTGATGTGTACAATGTTGTTTCCTGTTTTTTTTTAAAGAAATCAGTATCACTAATTTTGATGAACAGACTATATTTTTAAGTACAAAAGCACAGATGTTAATACGATTAAAGCATTGTTTCTGACACATCTGATTTACCTACAGAAACAAAGTCTATGATTTCAGTTACATAAATTTGAAGATCAAACACAATGAATTCTAAGTGAATTCTAGTTTTCCCTTGCTTTTTGGTCTTCTCTCCCCCTCAGTTTCTGTCCCCTATTTCTTGAGGTATTTGGGGTAAAGGACTGTAGATAGAGAAAGAAGAACCTCTGTGCTCATTTAATAGTGCTCCCATTTCCAACTATAAATAGCAATGTGCAGGACCTCTTCCTGATCTTGATTCACAAAAATAACTTCATTGGAGTATAAATGGCAGTGAGTCCAACATTAATGCTGAAGTCAGGTCCAAGGTGCTAGAATGGTTCTCCAGTATGCTGAATGCTGTCCCTGCACCAGTAAGAAGTACATACTAAGGACTTTGATGACCCAGGCACCGTGTGTCTCCCATACATAATGATCGATATAATTCGCTTAATAGCAACGCATTATTAGTTTGTGGGGGGAGATTAAAGGAAGTGGAATCCATATTGCTGTTATGTTCTTCCCTCTATCTCTTATGAAAGTGTGAACATGAATAGATCATACTCTTCTGACATAGAAAGATTGTGGGCTTTAGAATTAGATCTTGCCTATCAGTCACTATGTCTCTGAGCAAGATGCAAGCTCTCTGGGCCTCAGTTTTCCCATCTGTAAAAATGAGATGGTATAACTACTTGGTGTTACTGTGAAGATTTAAAGATTTATTTGAAGGCCCACCTCCCAATGAAAATTAATTTCCTTGATTTTCCCTTCTCACCCTCTCCCCCTTTAATTCCACATTTCTTGGAGAAAAATTGGGAAAAAAGTAATGAAACACCTGAAATTCTGCCACCCACTGTACCACTATTAACATTTTGAAAAATAGTCTTTCATTTTTTTCCAGATGATCTCTATAGATATGTGCACATACACATTAAACAAAATCCTTCCCTCTCTTTTACATTGCAGCTTACCATGGAAGGTAGAAATACCTCTTTAAAAAGTTAGAATCATGGTGTTCCTTAATGCTTTTGAAAAAGAAACATTCATGCTGTTTTGGTATAACTTTAAATGTTGGTATAATGAAATCTTTCACTCAGTTCTGTATAAGTTGAATAGAAGAACAGAACAGTGTTATAGATTGTCATGATAAGTTATTTAAATTTACTGAATAGTTTACTGTAGAAGTGCCTGTGATTAAAAATTCAAAATATTTTATATAAAATAACCACAAAACCAGTGAATTTTGGTTGCTCTTTAATTTAGTGTTTACCCTTTCTCAATTAACTTTGCTGGGAAAATCTTGATTTGAAGAGGGTCTGACTTTGCACTTCCAAGCAAAAAAAAAAAAAAAAACAGTCTGGAGAAAAGCCAGCTGTTTTGCTCAATCTTTTGGTATCTGTCTTTCCTGGGGAGCTAATTGTTTGAGTCCAGCTGCAAATGTAAGAGAGGACTTTACCAAAAGTAGAAAGTCTGTGTAATTTAGTGAATAATAGAAAATTAAGTGGACTCAGAAGCCAGATTACCTTGGTCAAATTTTAGTTCTAACACTGTTATCTTGGAAAAGTTACTCAATTTTTTTGGACCTCTGATCTTTCATTAGTATGTAAAATGGGGATTATAATAGATTTTATAGGCATATCCTGAGAGTAAACTATTCATATAAAGCATTTAGCTAGATACCTGCAATATGTCATTAAGTAACTTTAAATTACTGTTCAAAAAGTACAAGCAAATTTTCAAGCACTGTAACTTCATGCTTGTAAACAAAAGCACATCAATTATTGGCATAAACAAATGCTGGTTGGTTCTCTTATCTGTAACTGAGATTATAGGCTGTTTATGAAATAGATAAATCGTATGAATTTATATGAATCGTTTTAATGTGTGACTCAGTGTTAGTTCATATTGGTCTTAGAGACTACTTGACCTTGTCATCTGTTTGGTGGTTCATTTTATGGAGCACTGAGCACAATTATAGTATGAGACCAAAGTATAAAAAGTGATAGAGTAAGTTTGGCTTTCATTCTAGTGGTGTCTCTGATTTATAACTTGATTCTAAAGATCATTGATTATATGTGTGTGTGTGTGTGTGTGTGTGTGTGTATTTATTTATTTATTCCAAAACTGTAGCCAATGGCTATAAGAAAAGATGATCTTAAGTAATGTTTTCTTATCTATGGGAAAGACTCAGTTTGCAAACAGATGTTCCCAAACTGTATTCGTAGTATGTTTAGGAACTTGGAGTGGAATTTCTCAGAGAATTAAATGTTCTTTAAACTGGTGATTAGGTTTACAAAGTGTCCTATAAATCTAGTTGATAATCGGCTCATAAAATGGTTATATGTACAATAAAACAAATTTTTAACAGCTATTGTAATGCTAAATTTAAAAACGTGAAACATGCAGGTGGCACTTGAGGCAAAACAGATTTAATTAGATTATGACAAAATGGATAGAGGTTTGTAGTTACTGTATTACATATACTCTCAATGCTCTGAGATGTTCATGACACTAGTTATTTTTATTTCATTTCAAATTTTACTTTTTTAAAAAAATATATATTAACAGTGCTATATTTATATTATTAGCTCTAACCAAAACCCTTTTCTTGCTCATACACATAATGAATAGGAAAAAGAGTTATTTTTTCCTGGAGAATTAAATAATATTAGGGGGAAATGGCAAGTAGAAAAGTTACTTGGGGGAGGAGAGAGTGTGTGTGTGCACACGCGCGCCCCCTCAAATAATTAAAAGGGTCACATTTTTAGTGTTAATGAAAACTCAATTCTGATTTTACAGTTGAGAAAACTGAAGCCAGTATTATAGTAATCAAACAACCTTTCACTACATTGTAAACTTCTAGAGGGCAGGGACTATTTGATGATGTTAATATCCTTCTTAGTACGACACGTGGTGGGTGCTCAGGAAATATTGACTGGAATATTGGACAAGGTGACTTAAGTGTTTCTATATAATTCTAATATGACAAACTCTTGAGCTAACTCAGCTTGGTGTCTCACACATAAACAAAGTGGAAGGGTTACAAGAGAGGGAGCACATTCTAAAACCCCTTCCTCCAAGTATGATCAATGGAGTAGCAGCATTGGCATCACCAGAGTATGTGTTAGAAATGCAAACACTCAGGCCCACCACAGACCTTTTGGATCTGAATCTACATTTAACAAGATTTCTTGGTGATTCGCATGCATAGGAAAATTTGAAAAGCATTGTTAAAGTCTGTCACAGAGGAAAACAGAGAAAGATAATAGGAACAATTTTTTTTTAGACTTTTCCTGTTGCCTAGTCAGAAAAGTTGGTTGCAATCTGAAGAGGGCTCAGGGTGAATGGGAGGAGGCAATAAGTTATATTCCAAGTGTTATTTAAAACAGGTAGAAGTTTTAACATTTATTTTTCTGTAGTGGTACCTAGACAGCTATGAATAACTATCATTTTTCAACTTTTCAAGTTATGTAAAGATGGAGATTTTTGCTTAAACATTACTCTGAGCAAATGAATGAATTTGTTCTCTGAGCAAATGCATAGTTTCGTTCTCTTAGTTATGCCTTTCTCATTTTTCTGCTTCATTAGATCTTTAAAGACGTTGAAATATATGTGGAGCACTATTACAAAAACAGTTTTTCTTTGATCAGAATAATGTCATTTAGCCTTATTTCTTTACAGTTGGAATGTTAAAGAAATTCATCAGGCTGCTGACTATCTCAAGGTGGAAGAGGTGGTCACTAAATGTAAAATAAAGATGGAAGATTTTGCTTTTATTGCTAATCCCTCTTCTACAGAGATATCTAGTATTACTGGAAACATTGAATTGAATCAACAGACTTGTCTTCTTACGCTACGAGATTATAACAGTCGGGAGAAATCAGAAGTGTCTACAGATTTAATTCAGGCAAATCCTAAACAAGGGGCTTTAGCAAAGAAGTCGTCTCAAACTAAAAAGAAGAAGAAGGCCTTCAATTCCCAGAAAACAGGGCAGAATAAAAGAGTGCAATATCCCAGTGACATTTTAGAAAATGCATCTGTTGAATTATTTCTAGATGCAAATAAATTGCCCACACCTATAATAGAACAGGTTGCACAAAGAAATGATAATTCAGAACTTGAGTTGACATCAGTTGTGGAAAATACTTTTCCAGCACAAGATATTGTGCAAACTGTTACAGTGAAACGGAAACGTGGAAAATCACAGCCTAATTGTGCTCTGAAAGAACACTCTATGTCTAATATAGACAGTGTCAAGAACTCTTACGAACTGGAGAGCTCTGGGGAAGAGCTGGATCAGAGGTATTCCAAGGCCAAGCCAATGTGTAATACCTGTGGGAAAATGTTTTCAGAAGCCAGCAGCTTGAGAAGGCACATGAGAATACATAAAGGAGTCAAACCTTATGTTTGCCACTTGTGTGGAAAGGCATTTACCCAGTGTAACCAGCTGAAAACGCATGTGAGAACTCACACAGGTAAGACTGGTTTATAGGAAATATAATTGTTTTTTACTGTAACTGAAATAATACTTTTTATAGTGAATGTATTAATATACAGTGACCAAAATTTGGTATGTACTTGTATGCATAAAAGTATTTAGCATGTTAAACTGTTGAACATTTCTTTACAATTGTGAGCAAGTATTTGATGGCTATTTATTTTATTGTAACTGATACTCTGTAGTCCTAATACATGAGTTCTTGCCCCCATAGTTAAAATAAACATAAATTTTGGTCTAGCTTATTAAATATTTAACACAAAAATACTAAAACTAATAACAAGAAAAAGTAGTTACACCTCACGCCAATACTCAGATTTTGCCAACACATCTCACCACCTGCTTCCTGGACTTGGTCATCTTCTGAACATTTATTCAGAATGTTTATTCTGGCATTACACAAGATTCCTTCCTCGACTACGCTTACGTATTGGTATATTTAGGTTCGTACTTTTTAAGTTGCAATATGTATTTCTCTAATTGATCACTTTTTACTATCGTGAGTTAAAAAGCACTAATAATTTTTAACTCTACTCCTGTTTTTAATAGTTAATCTGGAAGAGATCCTATTTTCTTTTTTACTTCTTGCAATTAACATTTTCAGAATATCAAAACTTGTATTGTTGATGGACTCTTGAAGGTTTATATGATTTATGCAACTAAAACAATATTTCTTTCTAAATGTAGATTTTATTTCTGTTTCTTAGGTGAGAAGCCATACAAATGTGAATTGTGTGATAAAGGATTTGCTCAGAAATGCCAGCTAGTCTTCCATAGTCGCATGCATCATGGTGAGGAAAAACCCTATAAATGTGATGTATGCAATTTACAGTTTGCAACTTCTAGCAATCTCAAGATTCATGCAAGGTAAAAAAACAAAAACAAAATAAGTTGTTTGATCTTCAAGTCTGTCATTCACAGTAATCTTATGAATAGTACTGTATTAGAATTCAGGACAGTAGAGTTCTAATTGTGGTTCCACCATACAGTATTCTTAGCACAGTCAAGGAACCACAAGCTCTGGTGGCTGGAGGAAAATAAGTGAGAGAGTGATGTAAGATCAGAATAGTAATAAGGCATCCAAATGGTATAAGGTTTTATAGGCCATTTTGAAGCTTTTATTCTTGAGATTGAGAAATAAGTGATGTGATATTGCTGGTCTTTTAAGAGGATCATTCTGGCTGCTATATTTGGAAAAAATTATAGGATTGTAAGAGTGGAAACAAATTTTCCAGTTACGAAGTTCTAGGTAAAACCCAATTGAACATGATGTTGGTTCAATTAGAGTGGTAGCAGTGAAAGATAAGTAGTAGTCAGGTTCTGGATATATTTGTAAATGTAGAACAAACAGAATTTGTTGCAGATTGGATGTTGGGTATAAAAGAAAGGAAGGGAAGGAGATCGATCAAAGATGGTTTTAACATTTTGAGCCTGACCACTTGAAAAGATGGAATTACCATTAACTGAAATAGAGAAAATTTGTGAAGAGAGCAGTTTAATCAGGAGTACAGATGTTGTTTGAGTAGAGTTCTGAACATGTTAAATTTTAGACAACTATTAAACATCTGGAGATAGACAGTTGGTTATTTAAGTCTGAAATTCAGGGGACTTGTTTGATCTGAAGATACACATCTAGAAGTCAGCAACATTATTGGGTTGGCCAAAAAAATTTTTTTCCCATACCATAGCTCTAGTAGTCTTTATCTTAGTCTTAGTTGTCTTTAATTTCATTCAAAACAATTTTGTTAGATTGTATTGTGACAGCTTTCCTATTGGGTGCATTTAAAAAAATCATGGTGAAATTTTGTGCAGCCATTTTAATACTGAAGATGGAAGAAAATAAACATTTTCATTATATTATGCTTTACTATTTCAAGAAAGGTAAAAATGCAACTGAAACAAAAGAATTTGTGCAGTGTATGGAGAAGGTGCTGTGAGTGATCGAACTTGCCAATGTGAAGTTTCGTGCTGGAGATTTCTTGCTGGACAGTGCTCTGCAGTCACTCACGTAGGCCAGTTGAAGTTGATAGCAATCAAATTGAGGCATTAATTGAGAACAATCAACATTCTACCACACAAGAGATAGCCAATATACTCAAAATACCCAAATCAATAAAGTTACTGGTGAAAATGAGAAATGTGTCTCTTATTTTACAGAAAAAAACCATATGGACTTTTTGGCCAATCCAATAGATAGTATTGCAGGCCGAACATTGGATGAGGTCACCAAGAGAATGAGTGTAGATAGAAAAGGGGTCAAAGGACTTAAGTCATAAGACATTCTTAAGAGCTCTAGAAGATGGGCAAGAACCAGCAAAGGTGAATAGGAAGGAACAGCCAATATAAGAGAAAAACCAGAAGAGTGGAGTGCCCCAGAATCCAAGTGAAGAAAATGATTTCAGAAGGGAGTAATCAGCTTTCTCAAATTCTGATGTCTGGGAGAAGACAGAATTGACTTGGATTTTGCAAAGTGAGAGGTCAACATTGCTTTTGATGAAAGTAGTGTTAGCAGAGGCTAGTAGAGAATAGATTAGTAGAGAAGAAATAAAGTAAAAACAGAGACTCAAGGTTTTGTCAAGCAGTAGCAAAGAAATGGAAGAGCAAGTAAGATCAAGTGTCTTTTGTAAGATAGGAGAAATCACTATATTTGTACACTGCAATCCAATGGGATGGGAAAAATGGATGAGGTAGGATGGAGGAAAATGCAGGAGTGACACTGAGTAGGAAAGGGGGATAGTGTCCAAGTACACAAATGGGAGTAGTCAGATTCAGAGGAAGTATCATCATCCTCAGAGTAAACAAGAAGGAAAACAAACTAGGCACAGATGTCTATAGGTAGAGAGGTGTGATGGTGGGAACTTTCTGGTTGCTTAAATTTTTCTGTGAAATAAAAAGCAAAGGAATCAGCTAAGAGTGAGGATGGATAAGGAGGTGCTAGAGTTTTGAGGAAAGAAAACTTTTGAGGAGTGAGTGGATGGACAAGCAAAATAGTTGCCTGCAGTATTAGGGGCACATTTGAGAACCATATAAAGATGATGACAATACTTTTTGAACTGGTCTCAGAACTGATGTTTTATAATGAAACATTGAAACTGTTGGTTTTAAATATATATACTTGGTCTGTTAAGATGAAATGAAATAAAATACTGTATGAAAGTTGTGTGAAAAATGCTTGCTATATAAATTGACCTCCAAATTGTTTTCTTTATTAACATATAACTCTGTGTGTGTTTACTAATAGGAAGCATAGTGGAGAGAAGCCATATGTCTGTGATAGGTGTGGACAGAGATTTGCCCAGGCCAGCACACTGACCTATCATGTTCGTAGGCATACTGGAGAGAAGCCTTACGTGTGTGATACTTGTGGGAAGGCATTTGCTGTCTCTAGTTCTCTTATCACCCATTCTCGGAAGCATACAGGTAAGACTTTGATGTGGGGAGACTGCTTAAAGTAAGGGAAGCTGTAAATAAAAAGGGGAAATTGAGCCTTTATAGAAAGTAGATTACAGACTGTAGTTACATATCTGTTGTGTTTGTGCTTTTTGAAGCTTTTTATGCTTATGATTTTCTGATAAACATATATAAAAACACTTATTTTTTGGATAATATACAGTGGGTGAAATTTTTATCGTGTAACATACATTAAAATCATAATTTTGACACTGTATAAATTTGACTTGAAACACTGTATGACCTTAGAAAAACTCCTTAGCCTCTTGAAGTTTCATTTCCCTTGGATAAAACTGTAGCGTGAAATTAAGGGGTAGGGGTGGATTTGGGTAGAACATTGATTTTGTGACTTCCTACACAGACATTCTAAGATTTGCATATTAAACAGTGTTCAAATTCTGTTCAAAGATTCTCATTATTTGTAGGGTACATTTTTAATAGATCTTTTCTAAATAATTTTATTCTTAATATACTAGATAGCAAGAATTGAAATATGGATTGATGAATTTACATGTTATTAATCATATAAAATCTAATTTCTTGCCCAATTCTAGTCTACTAGAAGGACATTTGCAGAAATAAAGTTTTATTATGTGAAAAGCATTAGGTTACATGAACAGTATAAAATAATTACTAATATTCATTTCAGTTGGATCACACTGAAAACTACCTCTAAAATACAATATAAAGAGGTTTTAATTTAAATAATATTTTAGAACAGCTTACTTTAGGTTATTATAATTGATAAATATTATATTGGTATAGTACACCACTTCGCTATCTTTTATTTTCCATCTAGGTGAAAAACCATACATATGTGGTATTTGTGGGAAAAGTTTTATTTCCTCAGGAGAGCTCAACAAACACTTTCGATCCCATACAGGTCTGTGTTTAGGGGGAACGTATTATTTTTTGTTCTCTCTAATTTCTTTTTATGTAAACCTTGACTTTTAAACCATTATGGACTCTATATAGTAATATTTTAATGCATAAATATCAACTTTTCAGTTGCTTATTTTGTTTTTTTAGGTGTTACGAGTATGAATTAAATGTGGTTGAGAATTGTGTAATTTTCTAAGAAATATGCCAGATAATCAAGTTTATATAAATGATTTGGATTTAATGGTAGATATACCAAGAAATGAAAAGGAATCAGTAATAAGATAATATTAGGTTTTCTTATTAAAACAGTGTTCAGTATGCAAGTTTTAGGAATAAGTTTTAATATTGACATGTTTATTTTAAAAGGTAGTATATAAATAGTATGAAGAAAATACTGAGTGTAAAAAAAATGTAAACGAAGGAAAAAGCCACCTTAACAATGTGCTGTTTTGACTTTTTCTTTTTAAACATGATCCCTCATAATTGTAGCCTACAACAGTGTGAGCATGTAGGAGACATTTAATAAATTTATTGGCAACTTCTCTATTCTCATGCTGTTTGGTTTGCATAATAAAGCATCAAATAGTTCTTCAAAAGAATTACAGTTTTGTAGCACTT
Organism: Trachops cirrhosus; assembly: GCA_028533065.1. Classification (NCBI taxonomy): domain Eukaryota; kingdom Metazoa; phylum Chordata; class Mammalia; order Chiroptera; family Phyllostomidae; genus Trachops; species Trachops cirrhosus. The sequence goes on along the minus strand of CM052539.1, from coordinate 163,379,993 downwards.
CATTCTGTTAGTTTTTTAAAGGGTTTTTCTAGTAATTTGTAAGCTACTTGAAAACAGAAAAACATAATTATGCTTCTTTCCCCTGTTATATGTCTTAGCCAGGCTCTGGCATCTAATTGCACTCAACTAAATGTCTGATAGAAATAAAAGAATGTTTGTATCAATTAGTTGTTCCACTTATCTGTGTATTCGCTGGTTGATTCTTGTATCTGTCCTGAGTGGGGATCAAACCCGAAACCTTTGTATATTGGAACAACGCTCTAACCCACTGAGCTACCAGACCAGGGCTTTAAGAGAGAGTTCTTTTTTTTTTTTTTTTTTTTTTAAGTTTAAAATTTCTGTTAATGAAGATGCTCCATTTTCCCTAAAATGGGGATGCTTTACATTAAGTAAAGGAGTGCCTATATATAGAGAGAGAAGTTTTTATTTCACTATATTTGAACCACATGATTAAAACGGTAATCTGAAACTAAATTTAAAGTGTAGTAATGTTTCCCATGTGTTCCCAAACATTGATATTTTTGTCTTAGCTTCTAAAATACTGATGTTTTAAACTCTTAACTTGTTTTTCAGGAGAAAGACCGTTTATCTGTGAATTATGTGGAAATTCTTACACAGATATTAAAAATTTAAAGAAGCACAAAACAAAAGTTCATTCTGGTAAATGCTCATGTTTCTTAAAAATTTGGTGCGCTCATATTGGTGCTCTTAAAATGCTGAGATGCACGTAACAGTTTAGATTTTTTTATTTTAAACTAGATACATACAAGTAAGGTAGCTTTATAATTTGCATTGTGAATGTCTTTTCATGTTGACCTAATAATATTGAAATATTTTCTTCTTTAAAAATCCGATTTATGCATAGTTTTAAAAATGAATATATAAGCAAACTATGTATCACTATTCCCCATACTAGAATCTGGGTTGCCTAGAGTTTACTGTAGTTTTATGGGGGTTAAAAAAAGGCCATCATGAACATTAACCCAAATATATATATATGGAAATAAGAAAATGGGAAGCCACAAACTGTTACATAAAAATAGAACTAAATATGATTATGAGACCAAATGTGGGCTATAATATAGACACAGAAGTGCTGAAGAAGAGTAAATACTTCTGAGGTGTTGGAAAGGCTGAGTTTTAGGGAACTTGCAGGACAGAGAAGAGCCTGGAGGATGGACATGGGAAAGGACGAGCTCGTTCCAGGCAGCATTGCGAAGAGAGTCACTGGGACGAAAGAGTGCAAGCTATATTCTTGGCTGGTTGAACTGAAGAGTACTCTGCAAGAACTGAGTTACAATTTTATAAAAGCAAACAGGCAGTTTTGCCTAAAGAGGATAGTGAGATTGAAATCTTGTCAATACTTTGGACTGTCAGGAGCACCATAAAGCTAGTGAGAAATCTGAAGGCAAATATGTCTTTAATCAGTGTGATAATTACTCCCTTGACTAGAGCAGGATTCCTCACCCCTGAAAATATATGCACACACCATTCTGCACTTGAATTTACAGAATAGTATGGAAGATTCATTAATACAGTCAGTGAACAAATAGAGTATTTATTATGGGTATAGTACTGTTAGGTATTTTAGTCTAGGTGAGGCTTAAGGCATACCATAAGTAGCACTTGAGAGATAGGATGTCACAACAAAGCAGTATATGAAACATTGAAAAATGAGTGATAAAACATAAGAAACAGCTAACCCTGGGCTAGAACAATTAGGTTCATTTTTACCGTGGAGCTGGTATTCGAACCTAGTGTTGAAGTCCATATTGATTTGTATGGATAACACGGGCAACTCAGCAGAAGAGAAGTAGCTTGAGTACAAGTATGGTAGTTGAAATGCAAGTTCTGGGAATGGTAAGAGTTTTTGTTTTATTTAGAAAGATAGTATAATTTTTTTTCCCTTTCATTTCAGGGGCAGATAAAATTCTAGATTCTAGTATAGAGGATCATCCCTTATGTGAACAAGATTCCATACAGAAAAGCCCTTTATCAGAAACTCTGGATGTGAAGCCTTCTGATATGACTTTACCACTGGCCCTTCCACTTGGGACTGAGGACCACCACATGCTTCTGCCTGTCACAGATAATCAGTCTCCTACATCAGATACATTGTTGAGATCATCTGTGAATGGGTATTCAGAACCACAGTTGATTTTTTTACAACAGTTATACTGACTTTGTGAGGAATATGGAATTGCTAACACATCTCTGGTAGTAAACATAAACATCTGGTAAGGTGCAGATATTCATCTTAAAATACTATTTATTTGAGTTGTGGCCATTATGATTCATTCTCTCAAGTAAAGGCACCTGATGCTGCGTCATAACTGCCATGCCTGTTTTGAGTTCTGGCTTTTATGTCTAGATTACACCTGCAGCTTTTTAAGAAATGAATTATAATACAGTAGCACTATTTTGGGTGGTTAGGTTTCATTTTCTTTTAGAGCTGCTTTAATTCCATTTTTATTTTTCATTTTAGAATTAATTGCCTTCCATGCATTGAAATGGAATCTGTCAGTTTATATGATTCAGTTTGATCTGTGTGATTTAAAACTTTTCTTTCCCTCAAAATTTAAGCAAAATCTGCGATGGCATCAGCCCAAGAGTGTTGCTGTTACTAAGCCCCACAGACCAATGCATAAACTATGAGGGAAAAAAATATTTCATATTTCTGCCTAAGAAAATTTAGGTACTAATAAGAATTATGCTATTTCTCTATTAATATAATCCATTGAAGGTAACTTTTCTAATGAAATGAAAAGAAGTGTTTCTCTTAAAAGCTAGAAAACTGTATAAATTTTTGTTCATTTTAGAACTCAGTAGTCTGGAGAAAACTAAATACTTTTGAGTTACCTGAGACTGCATTTTCAAAATAAGTTTATAATAGATATTTGGTGTTTTTACCTTGTTACAAGACATTTTCAAAATTTGACTCTGGTTATGTTTTAATAGGTTTCTAGGTCACTGAAGATGAGGAAAATTTTGATAAGCCTCTTGTTACGCACTTTTAAAATACTAAATTCTAAAAAGAATTTTCTAAATATAAACTTAAAGCATACTATAAATCACTTGGCTCCTGAATATGATTCATTATATTACATAGGTTTAGGAAATTAACTTCAATTATAAGTAAACATTTGAGTTATCAGAAAGCCAGTTTATTAAACACTTTATATTTGAGTGTTCTTTAAGTTTTGAGACTTAAAATTTTATAGTAAACCACAACGTTTGGTGGTGGTTGTAGCCTCACAGTAGCCCTTCTCCTTCCCACTGAACATAGAACATTCAGTATTATTCTCTTTGCTACCACTCTTCCGTATCCTACTTTTCCCACATACTGACTTGTTTTACTGCGTGATCTGTGGACATTAAATTACCAGTTTCACAAAGTCAGTTCTTAGACTGCTGATTGAACACCGTGGTGACGTTATATTTTATTTCTGCCATGCATTAGTTGTGGCCTGTTTTTGTTTTTAAAGTATACCTGTAATAAAGTTAATGTATTTTCCATTGGTATTGATTTCTTTAATTTTATTTTCTCTGGGGTCCTGGTCATAGGAACCAACTAGAGGACATAATAAAACTACGTAATTCTTGTAAACTGTAAAAATTGTCACCATTTCACAGCACACTCAGTATTTTCACAATAAATTGCTACCAGTGGGATTGACTTAATTGAATAGAGTTTGAAATATTGCCTTGTATTTCCATCAAAGATAGTATTTAATTATTTATCTAAGAAATCTAATTATGCATGTATATTAACATACAGAGTTTAAATACAATTTATAGAGTTATAAAATGTTCAACTAATCTGTTTTGGCTTAAATGCAATAGGAATTTATTGGAATGTGAATGTTTTAAAAAAAATTAAAATACTTGGATTTTTAAAGAAGTCTGCTGAAATAGAGAGGTTATATTTAATTGACACCTTCATTAACCTAAACATCTAATGAGCAAAAGTTCTTTTAAAAACCACTACAGTGATGTCACAATTCTGTGCGGGCAGAAAGTAGCAAATTTCCTCTAACGTGGTGATTAGCATTCTGCCTTTGCATAGATTAACCTTCACATTTATTATTTTTAGCGTTATTGGATTAGAGTGGGTATGGTTGATTTGCTGTGCTTTTTTCATCACAGTATCTGTTTCTTAAATAATTTTATTTTAAATTGGGATGGCTTGATGCTCTTCCAGAATGACAGGTAAACAAAGGTTGAAAACTGAAGTTTCTGTCTTGTCATTCTTCTCATAAAACCATTCTTTTTTTTTATCATGATGTGCATATATTTTAGTTGTATCCAGTGTCATTCTAACACAACTATCATTTTAGTTCAGTTCATCTTTAAATATATTATAATACAGTGTGCTAAGAAGGGTCTATAAATTAAGTATTAGTAAGTATTTTGAAAGTGTTTGGGATGCTGAAGATCTTATTGAGAAACAAATTATTTTCTAAATTTTGTTTTATATTTGTATTAGATTTTTCTTACTGTATTGATAGAGATTAGACTTTTCAAATAGAAACAATAGATTATATATAAATGATTTTTGCTGTTTTTAAATGGTACTTGTTTTGTGTTTAATTTCATAGAAGGAGTTGATAAATTTTAGAAAATTGTTTTTCTTTCCAAAAGAAAAGTTTCTGTCAGTTGTATTGAAACAATAGTTTATGACTTTTCTGTATGTTTTAATTCTACAGAAATTGTGCAAATACATAGTGGAAACATACTCATGTAAAGACATGTATTCATGTTCCTAAATATCCAAGAATAATAATTCTACCACTTGATGCATATCGGAAACATCTTTATAGAATAATGATATCCAAACCCCGCCCCAACTTAGGCCTACTGAACCTTCAGGACATACACATGCTGGCGCATATACAATAACCAGACACACTGGTTATTTTAATATATACTATATGATAACTGTTATCCTACATATTTATGTTCTTCCTTTGGAAAGCATTTATAAATGAAACTCTTGATATAACTTTCCATCTTTTTCAGAGATTTTGAGTCTGTAGAACTTAGCTAGAAATACCACTGAGTAAAAAGAAATTGTATTTCAATACAATACCTTATAAATTCTACATTTTTACTCCTTATTTATGAACAGTATTGAAATTTACTTATTGGAGTATTAAGTTCTTGAGATAATAATATGGTTTATTCTTCTGTCTTCTGCAACCCCTATTCCTATTCATTCAGATGAGATTTGGTATGTTTAAGGAATTAAGTAATCATGCAGAAATAGGTTATTCCATCTCGAGGAGAATAGACTAAAATAAACACTGGATGTGAACAGATATTTGAATTAAAATATCTGGCTACTATTTCAAATGCTTATTTCAAATGCTTGAAAGTTAAATCATAATACATAAAGCTACAAAGATAAATAAGATAAACACACATAAGTTTAGTCAAATGGGAAAGACAAGCCTGGATATAAATAGCAATAAAATAAGTTAGAATGTTGAGTACTACAGGGGAGGAAGGCAAGAAAGGAAATGCTGAGCAGTCAAAGGGAGTTAAATGGACAGAGAAAGGACCACTGCCCCCCTGGATCTGCAAACGAGATGGCTGATGGGAGCAAGTTGCGCACAGCTGACTGAGATCGGCAGGATGAGGAGCACGTATGAAATGAGGAGACAGACGTCTACGACCTGTCCTGTAGACACAGTCCGTACCTATACCATCTTACTTGCCATAGTCCTCTACCCTTAGCCTGTGCCGAAGGAATGGGATTAGACAGCCAAGTTTATAACCCACGTTCTCACACACACTGAGCTACAAGTTGAGTGCTGAAGGGCAGGGGTTGCACAGCCACATCTGTACCACATGATTCCCTACTAAACCACCACAGCTGACCGAACACCTTACTGGGGAGCAACAACTCTTAGGCCAGACTGAGCTAGTTCTTTCTATGAAATGCTGAGGCTGTTATGCATACACGTAAATGAAAAGGTCATTTACAAGTAGCCCACAGTTGGTGAAGCAAGCCAAATGTCTAAAGGAAACAGCAGAGAAAGCTGATCTGTAGCGCAGAGCCGGAGGGGAAACAGGTTTGCAGAACCAAACAACTGATGCCCTGTGAAAGGAGTGAGTGGCCTGGGTTTCTAGCTTTTCAGGCCTATTCTGGAGGTGGCACAGTTATGCTTCATTTCCTTGTCCCTGGATGCCAGTAATTTTTTTTGCCTATTACATCCTTACAGTAAATCCCTTAAACAGGCTTGGGTCAGTTTCTGTTCCTTGCAGTTAGACAGCCCAACTTGAAGACTCCTAAGTTTTGATCCTTAGTGATCAAAATGGTGACAAGGACATTTATGAGTGAGAAGACTTCATTTTGGATGTACTGAATTTGATTGGTGGTGAGGTATCCATGTGAAACCATCTAGCAGTAGTTGGAAATGGGGCCTGAGACCCAGGAGAGGTTAAAACTAGAGATACACATCTTGCAGAATACGACTAATAATTACTGTGATAGAAATGACTAAGGCAGCCCTGGGAGATGGTACAGAAGAGCAAAGGATGAGGACAAAATCTCGGGGAAATGCTTTTAAAGAATGAGCATTAGACAGAGAAGATGGAAAGTGATTAACAGAAAAACGGTGGTGCAAGTTTCACAAAGACGAGTGGCTTTGTGTTGGTCACATGGTTACAGTGAAGTTAAAACATGCTAGTCAAAGACAACATTGGGTTGGGTAATTGGGAGCAGAAGCCAGGTAGATATGGTTTGAGTAGTAGGTAAGACATAATACTATTTAGTTTGAAAAGCACATCATGTGGCACAAACAAGATCATTTTATCAAATATCTAAAAAATACAAATCACTTTCTTTTTTGCTTAAATTTGGAACATTGTAAAATGAGCATTAAATAATTTGCAGCACTGTGATACGAGGCTGTATATCAGCCAGATCTTAGAGGATTGCTAAGAGGAAAATGGAAGGAAACTTCCATTGAAACACATACATGGATACAGATTTGCTCATTACACTTCACATCTGCAGAAGTAGAGTGTTCCCACAGAACTTACCTGTCCTTCCTCTTGAACCCCCACCACTGGGAGATCTGGAAAATAACTTTTAGTCCTAACCAACTTTAAAACCTAGCCTTACAATATCTTAAAGTAATGCTTAAACTCTTGGAATATTGTTATTTTCTGCCCTTGTCTTCTCTCCAGGATGGTGTCCAGATATATGGAGGTGGGGGGCGGGGGTTACGTGACATAGTCAGTGTCTTCAGCTCTTCCATTCTCTGGGCATCTTCCTGGCCTCTGATGCACTAGGCGACGGCTTATGAAATACGTGATAAGGTTTTTCCTATCCTGGATGGAACCCTAGTAGTTCTTGGCTAGAGTGGCCTCATCTTGGTTCTCTTAGGTGAAGAGAACCCTGGAGACTTCTGCAACTCTGTCTCCTGAGTCTCTTGGGAGAGAGAATATGGGAACTTGTGGGACCCCCACCATAACACACAGGAACAGAGAGACCTGGAAAAGCAAGTTGTGTTACTAAGGTTTACTTGGATGTGACTGTGTCCTAGCTGAGAGGCTATCTTTCCAGAATGCTGTAGATTCCTCTAATACCCAGCATATTATAGAGTATTTCAAAGCGGTAAAAGATAGACTACTGTTACATGAATCACTAGTGCTGAGCAACAGAAGTCAGATACAAAAACATATGTACTGTTTGATTCCATTTATATAATATCCAGAAACAGCCAAAACTGCTGTGCTGTGGGGAGTCAGGACAGTGGTGTCTATGGGAAGAGGGTTCGAGGAGCTTCGGGGAGCTTGTGGCATTTGCCGTCCACCTGTCATGGTTAGCGTAGGTGGCAAGCTTTGTGATGATTCATCTTGCTGTTCACTTACAATTTTTGTACTTTTCTGTATTATGTTATGCTTCCATTTAAAAGTATGTATATTTTTAAAAAAACAAAAATTTGAGGAATGAGAAAACCAGATCATTGGTTCTTAAACTATAGTGAGATTAAAGGTAACCTGGATTGTAAAAGTACAGATTTCACAGACTGCTGAGAAATTCTGAATCAGTAGGTCTGACTCTAATAATCTAAATGTATTTTAAACGTATGCCCCAGGGATTCTGATGCTCCACACTTTAAAAAATGCTGATTTAGTACTTGTAGTTTGACAAACTATGCTAACTCTGGACAGATTTTCAAGTATAAGAAGTTTGTCATATCAGTTGTCATCCAAGGTTGAGTTTATTGGATCTTTAACTTCTAGGAGTAGCAGTTGTTTAAAATGTTTTTATTTTTTCCTATAGCATGTTTCTATTGGCTTCATTGAATTCTGCAGTTTTTCAAATTTGATTAAGAAATTTTATTCTCTTCCTATTGCATTTGTAATTATTACAGAGATACTTTGACTTTCCTGGGACATACAGCTTTTTAGATAGATATTTAGTTCTAGATATATTTGGCATGTAATAATGTAAAAGAACCTTATAAAAAAAAACAGGTAGTCTTTTTATCTGCAGGGGTGAGGTCTTAAAATGGAAAGAAAAGGTTTGAAACATGTAGAGAAGAGCATTGCCATGTAAGGCCTGATAAAGCTTAATAACGAAGAGTAAAATCAACAAGTAAAATCAGTGTAAGAGGATACATTCTGTGCTCTCTACAGTTTTATTCCATTGTAAACATTTGTTTACAGCAGATAACTCAATGTGGGGTTTTTTCGGCATCATGGAAGGTCATACATAAAATTCCATTCCCAGATATAGTAGTTTTCTTTATCATAATGTATAAACAATATCTATCTCTAAAAAACCCTTGAAATCCATTTCACACATTGTGTCACTGACGTGAACTACTGAATGTATATTTCTCAACCAATTCCAGATGTTGTAAGATTTTGTTTTTCAGCACAGACTCAACCTGATGGCAACCGTCTCCTGGATGATTCAGATTGACCTCTGCAAGCACGAGAATCAATTTGTTAAGGCCTTCAGGTCTTTTCTGGCTCAGTGACTCCCTAATGTTAAATGAAAACAATGCCTGATACAATTTATTGAAATGTTCTTCCCATTTTATAACCACCACCACCATCCTCGGGAGTATGGAAAGGTGCTGAATATAAGGAAAGACCTGTTAAACTTTAAAAATAATGAAATAGTGAGTAGGGGATATTTACCTTAATTGTTTAATCTACTAAAGGATGGGCAGTGGCAGATATGTTTGCTTTTTTTAATGTTAAAATTTTAGGCTACAGCTATGATTTGAGGAATTCACAATACTTTCAAGTGAACAGCATTACTTTGATCACTATAAAGCTGACCACCACCTTTATTACTCCTTTCTCAACATTTAGAAATAGACTGTCATTTACTTTTAGACTGCAGAACCTCAATTTAAAGTACCTTTTAAAAGCTGTTCATATACTTTTTTTAATACTTTGTCTGGCTTGAGCATAGTAAGTCATTCAGAGTAAGCAGCTTCTGCCTATATATGAATTACTAAGTTTGTGAGTATAGGCCTCTAATCAAAGGATCATACTGTCAGTTGCCTCTTCATGGGAATGAATCTTAATTTGAATACAGATTGGACCCAGGCAACAGTCATTATTTACCATTAAATCATTTAAAATGTTATTGGCACCCTCCAAAAGAAAGAACTACCTTAAAAAGCTCATTGGCAGCACTGACTTGTTTGGAAAGATACAGGTATTTATTTATATATATTTGCCTTTATTTGTGAGATTCTATCAACACATATAAAATACTTCAACCCCTAGCCCCCTTGAAATTCCCTAAGAACCTGCCCCCTGAAACCGTTGAGCCACTTCATGACAACTTTCAGTTAGCATACCACTGACGACTTTGCATTTTACACTTGGTTATGTTTTTCTTTATAAAAATAGTTTAGTTCCTTGATTCTCCAGGGTTAAAATTTTAGTCTCTATTTCGTCAAATTTCTTTTAAAAATTACACTAGTCAAGTTTTTCATAAGGCATAGTTGTATAAAGTTTAATATATCTTTTACATATTTGACAAAAGTAACTTGTTCTAATTTATGAAAAATTTAATAGGCAATAAAATACTAATCTGTGAATGTAATAAGACAAATGTGTGAACATTTAAGAGCCTTTTTTCACAGCTGTTTACCTACTGGTACAATACTAAAACCTGCATTAGATGAGAGGCTGCAAGCTTCTCCGTAAGTTGGTGTCCAGTAATAGTACCTTTTAAGGCCGTTGGAGACTTCTGCAAGATACGCATGTCCGTCCACCACGTACGGCTCCACGTCTGTGTTGTCTGGTTTCAGACGGCCCATTTGAATTAAGTCGGAATATGCCTAAGATTTTTAAGAAAAGAGAAACTATATTGTTAAAATAGTTTGTTCACTGTACACTGCTTAAACAAATTAGTCATCTAATTTTCAGTGTATAATAAATATTCTGAGTAACATTGCTGAGTCTTAATATTTTCCAGGTACTGTGGTTAGGTTTTTATTCATTTAATTTCACACAATGAAATTGTAATTTTGTAAAATTTCTAATATATTAGGCACTTTTAAAAAATGACTACCAGAGTTAACAATTCTCTGTATTACCAATTGTGTGGACCAAAGATCCCATGGTCAAAATTTTCAAATCCCACAGAGGTTCTTCATTGAGGCGGGCAGGGGGTAGTAGCTATTATATATGTCCTTGAAGATCTGATGATAGTGAGGAGACCATTTCTCAGAAAAGTGAACAAGTGCAGATTTTGTCATGCAGCTCTGTGGAGTTCATGAAGCCACTGAAGTGAATCTACAAATTTAAGCTAAGAGAATAATCCCCATAGTATTAGATGTGGACCTGGCTGGCTGCCTAATTATTTCTTCACTGTAGAAATTCCCTTGTATATCTCGTGAATCATTGGTATCTGTGTAAGGGTATCATACAAATACGTTCAACTGGTTTGTCAATAAGTTTGCAATTATAGAGAAAGGCAAAAATTATACAGTAAAACATTTAAAAGTCTAGTTGCTTTCTGCTTTAGCTTTTCATTATTAGTTCTAAACTCAGGTTTTAGTATATGACCTTATATTTATATGTAGTTGATATCTTTTGCTATTTTAACCCCAAAATTTCCAGTAGCTAATTTTTAGGACTTAATGTTAAAATTTATCAAAACTAGTGTCTCACTCTACTTTGTAATCATTCCTAATGCACTTGTAAAGGTGCAAATAATTATGTCTGATGTTACAGAGAAGACCCCAAGAAATATACCTCAGTCAAGAAACAAACTTACCACACATGTAGCCTCATCAAATTTGTTTCCCCAAATGTAGATATTAGAGAGTGTGGTGTTTGTTTTCATCGATTCTGAAAGTGCAACAAGTCCTTCTCCCTCTATGCTGTTGCTGACTACTGACAACCTAGGGGAAGACAAAAAGTAATAACCCTAGAAACCAGTATTTCCATAAAAAGAGAATGCTTAAGTTAGCAACAACATTTATTACAAACAGGTTATTTTGTAAAGTCATAGCATTATCCTTAAATATGTTTAGGGTAGTAGTCAAAATATCGACCAGGTAATTCCTAATTTTCCAGGTAATTACCATAGTTTTCTAATTGTATGCTTCATGTACCTAGTAGGGCTACCTACATTTTGGAAATTGTTTTACTCAGTAAACATTTGGGGATGGATTACAGATATATTTTTCAAGATAAAGTCACCAAAGTAATTTTTTTGATTCATTCTTTATTTTTAGTTGTTCTTTATTTTTAGTTGACCATGAATAATTATGATTTTTGTTAGAATTCAGAATAAATATTAGCAATAAGAATTTTCTCATTAATTTTAAGCAGTCATAACTAGAATCAGTCTTATTTTAAGAGTACTTTTCAAAAACAGAAGAAATTGACTTTAGAAAATGAGTTTACATATTTCATCATGAATCTTAAGTGGTTTGAGGTTACATTTAAATTTTTCTGGTATTTTGATTAAATATAAAACCATACTAACGCTTTAAGACTCGTGTTGTGTGAAGCAAGAGTTTCACTGAGTTTCTTTGCTCCTACATTTTCTATTCTGTTAAAAGAAAGATCTATTACTTCCAAGGTAGTATTGCTTTTCAGGACATCAGCCAAAGAAGTGATTCCATCACGAGTTATTTTATTGCTGTGAAAGGAAAAAATATGTAGTTATATTTGAAAATATGAAGTATTTTATTCATAGAGATAACATGCTTAAAAACTGTTATGTAGTGCCCTGACTGGTGTGGCTCAGTTGGGTGGGTGTCGTCCTGCAAACTGAAAGGTCACCAGTTCAATTCCGGGTCAGGGCACAAGCCTGGGTTGTGGGTTCGGTCCCTGGTTAGGGCATGTATGAGAAGCAACCGATCAATGTTTCTCTCGCACATGGATGTTTCTCTCTCTTTCTCCTTCCCTTCCTCTTTCTCTAAAAGTAAAATCTTTTTAAAAACATAGTGATAAACAGTATAGTACTTCCTAGTTTAGTAAACATTTATTTTTCATCACTCAATTTCCAAAAAAAAAAACTAATGAAAGTTTACCATAAAATGTTGCTTCTGTTATGATTTACATAATTAAACTGCTCACTAGAGTTATTAGGTGATTAATATCAGTATAAACTAAATTCTAAAGCTTAGGATAAAAGGCTGATAACAGTGGTTGTGTTTTCTAATCTTTGGAATAAAATATCCTGCATACCATGAACATTTACATAGATTATTCCCATGTCTTAATTTCTGAATCACTTACTGTCTAAACTACCACCTACCAGCTGATGTCAAGGTAGCGCAGGCTTTTGTTCAGATGCAGCGCGTCACACAGCTGCTTGAGGCCGGGGTTTCTGACGTCATGCTTACTCATGTACAGTTCCACAAGGCAGTGATTTTCTTTTAGCATGTGGCCCAGGTGAACGGTGGACTCTTCCTAAAAATAGATAAAACCATTTTTCTAAAATATAATTTTGAAGTAGTATGTGTTTGCTCTGAACATATGCTAAGTTATTTTAAAAAGCTTTTTAAAAAGATTACATCAGTTAAGACAGTCTACAACTTGCATTTTGTTTGGCCTGGCTTTTTTAAAAAAGCCATTTTGCCATGATAATCGTCACCGTTTTTTCCACATACGGTATGTTTACGGTCTTAGAAACAGGCAGCAGGCACTTGTGAAATGCAGTGACTAAGTAATGTAAGAGGCTAGTTAAAAAATCATAACTTACCAAAAATAATCATTTCAGAAGGAAAAAAATTGGCCCCATATGTATTGAGCATATAAGCTCCCTTACTGCTTTCCCCTCAAGAGTCTCTGAACTGTTCTTGACCTTCCACATGTTCCTAAACTTTGCTCTTGACCTCCATGCTTCACAGTAGGCAAGATACAAAGGCCTTTCCAGTCTTGATTCTATTTTAAAATACTCATTTTGACCAATTGATATATCTGACTCCTCCCTTTTATAATCATCCCAATGTCTAAATATGTTTTACTCTTGTTTTCTGGCCACTGAAATACTTTTTTAAAAAAAATCCTCAAATCTAGTTGCTTCCAGGCAAAAGGTGTATAACCTCAAATGAGGATTTGAATACCAAGCACTTCAAATGTTTAACAAAATAAAAATGTGCTTTTAAATGAATGGGCCAAAGTATCTCATGGTCCTCTTGCATGATTGTTGTATTTGCAGTAAGTTTCAGAGTCATTGGAAATGCTGATCACAAAGACTGATAACCATATATGAGTTCTGTCCAGAAAAAGTCCAGCCATTGTTAATATAACGAGAACAGTTTGTGCCAACATCAGTGTAACCTGGCAGCCAGGGAGAGTGGACTGGAATGTGCATGTGTGAACAATGATGACTTCACTGTACTAGTCAGTGGGGGCGGTCACACCATTGAGTGAGCACATGTACTGTGTGGCTGTCACATTCAAAAGGACTGAGCAAAAAGAGCAACAAATTTTGCATTAAGCTTGAACATTCCTCCATGGAAAATTTTTGAATGATTCAGAAGGCCACAGCAATGGGCAACTGGTGATTAACAGCTTCATCACGACAACGCATCCACTCATGCATCACGTCTCCTACAGAGCTTTTTGATAAAACATCAAATCGCCCACGTGACTTTGACATCCTATGACTTCTGGCTTTTTCCAAAACTACAATCACCTTTGAAAGGGAAGAGCTTTCAGACCATTGATGAGATTCAGGAAAATACAATGGGGCAGCTGATGGCAATTGGGAGAACTGTGTGAGGTCTCAAGGTGCCTACTTTGAAGGACACTGAGGTGTCATTGTCCTGTGTACAAAAGTTTCTTGTATCTTCTTCAATAAATGTCTGTATTTACATGGCTGGATACTTTCTGGACAGACCTCCAGAAAGTACTTTTAAGACAAACTTTAAAATATTTTTTTAAATTTATTTTTAGACAGAGGGGAAGAGAGCGACAGAAACATCAGTGTGTGGTTGCTCTGGCCGGCAACCCAGGCATGTGCCCCAATTGGGAATCCAAGTGGTGAACCTTTGGTTCACAGGCCGGCACTCAATCCACTGAGCCACACCAGCCAGGGCTACGACAAACTTTAAAAGTTAAATGAAACCACACAGCAATAGAAGATTGTACTTGTGCTTTATAATAAAACTGTTCAAATGCTAGATTTGCCTTTTGCTGGCTATATGACTGAGCAAATTATTTCATCTGTTTCTTTTTCTGTAAAGTAAGTGAAATTATACTTCCCACACAGAATTAAAGTACCTACATGAAATGAATTCTATAGAAAACTACAAAGCACTTATCAGTGTTCAGTACCCTATAATCCTGCATCTGGTTTGTTTAAATGATTGCTTTGACAATGATAACATATACCCAGGAGGAAGCTGTAGTCTGTGATCTTAACAAATGCAAACTCAGGAAATCCAGTGCTGCTCTGGATGGTGCCTGCAATGGAGGACATACTCAAAAATATTTGTGTTTTGAGAACAGGCTGAGAGTGACCAGAGGGGAGAGGGGAGGGAATTTCAGGGGAAGGGGGGAGGGTGTGCAGGAACTAGTATAAAGGACACATGGACAATAACAAGGGGGGAGGGGTAGAGACGGGAGAGAGGAGGGGAGGGCTGGGGGGTGGGCTGTGATGGGGGTAAAGGATAGAAAACTATTTGAACAATAATTAAAATTTAAAAACTTTAAAAAAATTGTGTTTTACACCTTAATTGCATTTTTAGGTCCAGAAGTTTGAAAGAGAAAACTAGTGTCAGAAATAGTAAAAGGTGTTTTTTTTAAGCCCCATTCACTGAGTTTGTGATTTAATTTCTCTAGGGTGATACCTGGCATCGATATTTTTCCAAGCTCCCCAAACAATGAAAAGTAAAACTTTAAAACAATAATTTTGCAGGCTTACATTTCTGAACTGTAAAGCATGAGGAGGCATAAGAGGATTCTGCTCCACAAGCTGTGTAAGAGAATATACTCAGTAGTGATAGAGAGGGTGGGGGCTGTCTTGCAGAAGAAGAGACAGCAGGCTAGAGTTTATGTAGCTGAAGCTCCAGACTGAGAGCAAGGGCCTGGGCTTGAGGAAGAGCCCTGGACTTGCAATAACTCTCCTCGGGTGCATTTGGGAGTCATGAATGACGCCAGTCAACATATTTAGAAGAGGAATTGTGCTTCTAATGTGATTTCGTACAGTTCAACATATTTATTTCCTTGGGGCTTTAATCCAGGAAATGTTTAGCCTTCGTATCTGTCATGTTCTCAATCTGAGAACCTTCCCAGCCACCTCTTGTCCGCACCCCACCCCCGTCTTGTCCCCCTTCCTCATGCTCGCAAGGCACCCTGAGCATGTCACCCTCCAAACTTGATCTCACTACATGGACACGGAAAGCTCCTTGAAGACAAACAGCTATGTGCTTTGTCTGACTTCTTATCTCTAACACTCAACATTGTATCTGATGTAGGGCTGCACTCAAATATTTATTAACTGAATGAATCATGAATGAAGCAATTCACTGAATCCTTACTTTGAGCCAGGTATTTTGCTTCCCTTTAAAGAAGGGTGCTTGTATTTGAGGACTCAGAATGTCTTGTTAAACAGATTAGATTTATGTACATGAAGCAGTTAACATAAAATTCCCAAAATTTTGATACAGAAGAGTGCAGAGATAATTTGAAGGAGAGATCCATGTAGGCAAAGAATGCAAAAACACTTATGAATATGAAAAATACTTTAAAAATATGGTTAATTCTCAATGACTCATACTAATGGAGAACAGTGAAATAGATAATTTAAAGGCTATATAAAGTACTTTGAACATTATTTTGGTAGATAATGTTTTTTTTAGATCAACAATACAATGAATTCTTATTTCCTAGCTTTTTACAACTGATAAGAGAGGAAAGCCACCTACAAGGTTGTTAAGGAGGAACGAGAAGCTTTGAAAGTAGGAACCACATTTTTATTCATCTTTCTGTCTCCAAGATGCAGCTTGCATACAGGGTCAAGTCCACACTTCCTGGACTGCCATTCACCCACATTTTGCCATTATTACTCATGATTTCAACATGACAAAATGAAACAGTTCACACCTGGCTTATGACATAGCCTTTAACATTTTTAATCTTTTATTCTTTCATTGTAACTACTCTGCCTCTCACAGGTTTACTCGTTGAGAATTTGAGTTTATGAGAGGAAAAAAATGGCATGTTACCGCTTAAATAAGCAAGCTTAAAACATATTTAGTTTTAAACTCTTATCCAGAATTAGTAATTTTCCTTCAAAGTTTCTTTTTTGTAAACAGTTTACAATTCCAAAAATACAATGCATTTGTGAACCTTGTCATAACATTTAGTAAGTAGTACCTGTGTTTCGTTCACATGTGGTAATAACTGCTATCATTTGGAATACATACCTGTTCACCATACAGTATAGGTCGGTTTAGGTTTATTCCTTTAATTGTTTGGTTTTGAGTCAGAGCTGTAGAAAATGCTATCACGCTTTGCATTCCCTAAAAACAGGTGAATTCGTTAAGGAAACTGGCAAAGTATATAATTTCCCTATAAATAAATATTTCAGGATTAGTAATTGAATCTGATAAATCAAATTGTGCTTTTAAAAAGTTTATTTCCTGCTCCTCGAATTCTAGGTTGACCAAATTCAGAAATGGATTGTTATGC
Organism: Trachops cirrhosus; assembly: GCA_028533065.1. Taxonomy (NCBI): domain Eukaryota; kingdom Metazoa; phylum Chordata; class Mammalia; order Chiroptera; family Phyllostomidae; genus Trachops; species Trachops cirrhosus. Next base: position 163,362,851 of record CM052539.1, on the reverse strand, counting down.
TCTCTGCACCCTGCCCTGACACGTGTTGACAACATGCATGGGGGGGAGTCTCAGTACCCACTTCCGAGGGTGTCTGCCTCCGCCCGCACCCGAGCACTCCAGGTTCTATGTGGCGCAGACCTCAGACACACAGACACACCTGTGGGTCCCAGCTGGGGCTCTGTCCTACTGAGAACAGACATCGTTGTGTCGGCATTCTTTTATGCTCACACTCATACTTTTAAGTGTGTCTGTGGCGGGGTAGGGTTCCTAATGGCATTTTCACCACTCCACAGGCCTCCCTCTCTACAGTACTGGGTGGGCCTAATCCTCCCCATCTCAGTGAGGGAACCACCACACACACCTGGCAGTTATGCCATAAAACCTGGGCCCCCTCTCACTCCACAGTCCTGCTACCCTCCCATCCAGTGAATCAGTAAGCCTTACAGATTCTGCCTCTAAAAAAGTCTCAGATTAGTTCACCTCAGTGGCTACCCCCCCGCCAAGTCCTCAACGCCCACAGGGACTCCTGCAGGAACTTCCTACGTGGGCAGTGGGTTTCTCCTCTTGCCAGCCTCTAATTCCCCACAGAGAAACCGGAATGGTCTTTGGAAAGCACCAGTCAGATCACGTCAGCCCTCAGCTTAAGGGCTTCACATGATTTGTGTTTATAACAAACCCCCTCTTCTTCCCATGGCCTGCACCCACACAACCTTCGCTGAACGTGGTCACTGAGAACCTCTCCACCTTCACTGGGAGGCGCTGTTCTAACTCCCACTCTCCAGCCACTGGCTTTTCAGTTCTCAAAACCTGCCAGACTTGATACTTCATCACTCACATACCTCCCAAGTGATTTTTGCTATATCTGAACATCATTTTACTATTTACCTAATACTTTTCCATGAAGTCAACTCACTTTTTCACTTTATTTTAAAAGTGTCACTACTATGAATGGAAAACCGTAACCCCTTGAAGTAAATAGAAAACATCTGCAAAATATGTACCTGTGTGTTAAAATTACCTCAGTCTGTATCAGTAACACTACCTATACCACCCTTGGAGAAGCACTATCAGAGTCTGTGTTTCGGACCCCTTGCCTGAAATGTTCTAGAGGGAGCCTCTCCAATGCAGGTTTTTCTCACCCTTCCTGACTCCTAAACATTGCTTCCTCAGGTCTTAGGCCACAATCCTATGCAAATTACCTCCTCCCCATTATCAAGAGTGCTTACTTCGCTATCTTCGTAGCATTTTTTTTCTGTTTATTGATATGTTCCCAACTGAGTAGAAGCTTTAGAAGGGCAGAGATCATATCCAATGCACTCTTACATCCTTACAAGAATCTAGGGTTGTGGCAGGTGTGTGTAGAAGATATACATTGAGTTAATGCTTTCCCAGAGACAGACTGGCTGCACCCACTACTGTTTTAAGCCCCAGAACCTACTGCCCCCAAAGAGCCTCCTGGACCATCTTCCTGTTTTCATGTCCCTGCACAACAGGTTCCCAACATTAGGCCTCAGGTCTGGTTTAAAAGCACGTTGAGAAAATGAAGCCTGGAATTTCAGGACATGCAAAAAACAGGCTTATCGTCAGGCCAGTTGGAGGCCCAGAGCAGCCTTGGTGCCATCAGTTTCGGTGTTTATGCTACAATATAACCCCCCACTTCCAAATTTTTTTAAAAATAAAAAATGTACATTACAGTAATAGAGTAGTATTTGTTAAACTGAACACGGTCTTTTTCTTTGAAAATCCCATACAGGTTAAGAAGGGTTATGGATGGAAGTTTAGTAAGATCTTTATTATACTGGGAATTCTCCTATAATGTTATTTACTACAGTCATTTTACTAAGTAAGCACTATCATGCCAAGAAGAAGAAGCCTTTTCTCTACTAGACATCGGGGGCCAGGCAAACCATTTTTTTCTTTTCAAAAATATCATTATATCACTACATTTACAGTTTTATAGATAAAACAATCATAATTTCCAGTATGTTTTAGAAAAGTTTACTTTTTTCATACATAAGAAACTGAATGCTAAACCAATTTTATCTTCAAAACCA